>HG995327.1:2783010-3473763 GCA_905333045.1 Lysandra bellargus
ACACGCACTTGGCCGGTTTTATTATACTTGAAAATAAGCCCCGAATGGTTTCATTTTCTAAAATTAGATACTACATTAAATTAATAAACAATAATAATAATCTTTATTTTCTCCTCACAATATGTGACGTTGTCAGCCTGAAGGGACCTTATTGTCGGTATTGAGTTATTAGTATCTCCATAATCTACATTTAATAGGCTATCGAACCATGTAAATAACATGCGTGTAGGTCTGGAAAATATTTTTTAAAAAAATGTTTAAACTCGAAAGTCGTAAAAGGTGATATTGAGAAAATCGCATTCAAACTTCGACATCCTAAAAAAGTATGTTATTGTAGGAAGTTACATAGATATCATGTTTTTTGAGAAGTACGCTATATGATCTTTTAGAATTTAACTTCAATTATATAATTTTATAACTCTATTCCTGTAGTTTACCACGCCAAAGTGCATGATGTAATGAAAATGCCCAAGTTGGTTTTTACTAAATATTTCACTTATAGTATGTTATCTATTGGATTTTATAAAAGAATAATATAAAATGGATCAGTTTTTACTAAATAGAGACGTTTTCGATATTAAACAACATTGTTTATTGTATTAAAAATTTTTTTGAACAAATAAACATTGTGCTTCTACTAATCTTATTAATCAGTCAAAATCAACAAAAAAATATATTTACTACACTTAAACATAGTCAAATGAGATCAAATATATAAACTTCTATTTTAAAAGTAACTTTTTTCTGTCTGTATTAGTTTTTTTACAGAATGTTTTTGGTGGGATTTCACTTCTTTTTATAGAAACGTGGGCATATTGATTTTATAAGCTGAGTCGTAAGTAGTGGGTTTCATCATATCGCTCGTGTAGGATTGTGCCGGCTGTCAAAGATGGCAAAGTATCGAAGGTTGAGAGAAATGGAGCTAGCGCGAAACATTACGGGATAGTGATAGTACATCATGTAATAATCGGCCAAGTGCGAATGGGACTCGCGCACGAAGGGTTCCGTACTATTATAGAGCAAAATTAGGCCAAAATTTGTATTTTTTGTATGGGAGCCGCCCTTATATTTTAATTTTACTTTAATTTTATTGCTTATTATTAGTAATTAATTTCATTTTTCATTCTACTTCATTTTTTTCCGCTTAAACATTGCAAACGCAGGCTTCCTACGAGATTTATCTAAATAATGTACCAAGGCCCAATTCCACCAATGTCTGCTAATGTTAACAGCTTCTTAAGGCAGGGATCAATCTCAATACAAAACGATAACCTTGCACACAACCAAAGACCAAGCGTATACACATCGCAATAAGATTCATTTTAGCTTAGCATAAAACTGTAGTTACTAGGGGGCAGGGGCGGATCTTCTCTATTTTATTTTTCATGTTTTTTTAAATATTTTTGGAAATAAATATTAAGAAACATAATTGTTCGGCTAAGGATATTTTAATATAGATTTACTAACAATTTATTCAAATAAAATGTATTATTATCCTAGTTAATACTTATATTTAGATGATTTAGATTTTTGTCGGAGGTGAATTTGTAAATTAATTACAGCCAAAGTATTACGTTTTATAAAAATATTTATGGCTTAAAGTCTTTTAAATATTGTGCTTTAAATCTCATATTTTTACATTTCGTTATTATATTGGAACTAGGTAAACCAGGAGTCACGGAATAACAAATTGGGGTTTATGCCTGCCTTAAAATGTCATGTCTTCTATTTCATTCATACGAAAAACGAAAGAGGTAACGTGATACTAATTCGAGCATTAACTTTAACAGTCTTTGGTGACATTGGGCCTAAGTATTGTACACTATGAAAAGGTCTACAGAAAACTCCGCGATGGTATAAGTCTATCTCTTATGGATATCCCACAATAACATTTTTTTGTCATTTACTTTTATGAATTTTTTATGATTAATGATATGTGATCTATATCATCGCTGCGCGTGCGATACCGCGTATGAGCAGTTGGTAAATACCGCGTAACAGCAAAATGCGCAAAATTGAGATATTGTGCCAGCCGATTCGAAACGCATATTGGCATATATTAGCTTTCACAGAATTTAAATTATCCAATTAGAAACGTACATTTTGCCATCGAAACAATACCGCGGAACAGTAGGAGGCCGGAAGTTAGAAGCATTTCCGCGTATTTACTACAGCGGCAAGAAAAATATATCGAAAATAGTAAGTGCATGCAGAAAAATAGTTATTTCTATTAAGAAATAACTATTTTTCTGAGATAAACCACCACGTAAGTATATTTTAATTCTTGTTTAATATTGTTCATATGTATTGTATTCAAGCTAGAATGTTTCAATTAATTTACCACCATTGCCATTGCTTTGGAAGATTACGTCATGTGATCATCATATCTTCACCTTAACAATACAAGCGGCAAGTGGCAACTAATCGCCACGACAAAATATGATTACCAGGTTGAAGAAGTAGCTCAGTTAAGCTAAAGCACCCCGGGGATATGGGCGACTAGTAGTGCTAAGCCTACCCACTAAAACCACCTGCGATTTGCCTTCAGTTGATACGGAGGGATGTTCTGGATTTGTCAAACACAGGGCTCCCTCCACGACCTGACGGTCTTCTCCAAAAGGGAGCAGACTGCCATCAAAGTAAGGGAACGCTTCGGCAAATTGAAGAGTTCCCTTCGGCGTCGGGACTAGCTAAGCCGGGTAGGTTTCCAGCCTCACTGACTTGCCTTCAGCCGTATACGGAGAGATGTTCTGGGTTTGTCAAATACAGGGCTCCCTCCACGACCAGACGGTCTTCTCCAAAAGGGAGCAGACTACCATCAAAGTAAGGGAACGCTTCGGTAAATTGTAGAGTTCCCTTCGGCGTCGGGACTAGCTAAGCCGGGTAGGTTTCCAGCCTCACTGACTTGCCTTCAGCCGTATACGGAGAGATGTTCTGGGTTTGTCAAATACAGGGCTCCCTCCACGACCAGACGGTCTTCTCCAAAAGGGAGCAGACTACCATCAAAGTAAGGGAACGCTTCGGTAAATTGTAGAGTTCCCTTCGGCATCGAGACTAGCTAAGCCGGGTAGGTTCCCAGCCTCACCTGGAGCCCCAATTGCATAGAAATTTGGAGATTCGCATAATGACGCCTCCACACTCCCGAAGCGGTACAGAGAATAGCTCATTATCTTCGTTACTCTATGGCCCAACGATTGTATGCCTCGAGGCTACTTTCCTTGCCTTTAAACCCTCCGGAACTACCACTGCAGGCCACGACGTCCTCTCTGGAACGAGGATGAGCAACTTGGCGAAGGCCTTCGTAAACAGCTGCCACTATGGATCTCCCGCTAGAGCAGTAGCTGCCACCTGGGAGACCGTACGGCACCTCCTGGTAACGGTGAGGTTACATTGCGAGGAGCAGCTGCCTCCCGGCTAATGCCCACCTTACTACTACGAAATTAGTGAAGAAATCTGCCCATATTGAACCACCGTACAGAGCTAAGCTCCGACAGACTGGATTCTGGCGGCTATACTCTGGAGACTATAGTTGCAGCTGCTGTGGTTCCTACATTTCAGCGTCAGACTCATTTCGACCTTCGACCCTCTGATAAGAAGTGCTCCGGGTGAGGGTCCTTTTCTTCAGGTCCGTGGAATAGCAGGGCTTTAGTATGTACTTATGTAATAAATCTTTTATTTTTATTTTAAATGATTATTATGATCTCTGTCAGTTAAAGTCAAAAATCTATGAAAAATTGGAATATCAATTAAAAATTAAGAATAGATAATATTGTAAAATGAATTTGGTAACTAACACATCATCTTTTTGCTAGGTTACACTGTAAAAAAATATAAAATATTTGATTTTTCTAATTAAAAATGCAACCTTTTACTGATTTGTTTGATTTCAAAACCGCGTATCTTTAATATAAAGCCTACTTATTTTGTATTTACTTAATACAAAAACGCGTAAGTGACTTTACACAAAACCTAAGCCAACTGCGAACAAATTTACGTCACTAACCACTAAAGGAAAGTACAAAGAACTAGATGTTAAGTTCAGTCGGTAATAGGAGTCAAAAAGCTGAGATATTCAGTTTTTTCTTCCTCCTGTAAAATCAGCAAAAGCAGATACGCGGTATTTACCAACTGCTCATACGCGGTATCGCACGCGCAGCGACGATATGGCCCTTTACGACATACGATTTATATATTTTTGAAGATATTACAGATTCTAAAATTGCGGGACGTAGCTTTTGTGGCGGTACCGACCAATGCGGGCGGGTATTAATGAATATCTTATATCTTTAAACGAGCAATTCTTGTATATATATAAATACTAGCTGTCCCGGCAAACGTTGCTTTGCCATCATATAAAGTATTTCGCCCACATTTCGCCCATATTATTTTATTGAAATTACTAAATAAGTATGTCACCACGGCAATGTCGATCGCTATCTAGTCGCACAAACGATGGTCGCCGTCAGTCTCAGGTTGTAATAATTTACCATTATCTATTGAACAAAATATGCACTTATCAATATATTATATAGTACCCAGTAGCCGATTCTCAGACCTACTGAATATGCACATAAAATTTGGTAAAAATCAGTAAAGCCGTTTCGGAGGAGTTCGTGGACTAACATTGTGACACGAGAATTTTATATATAAGATATAATTGAAATCTCGGAATCGGCTCCAATGATTTTCATGAAATTTAGTATGTAGGGGGTTTCGGGGGTGATAAATCGATCTAGCTAGGAATCATTTTTAGAAAATGTCATTTTATTCGTGTTTTATCGAATACCGAGCGAAGCTCGGTCAAATAGCTAGTAATAATATTATGTAATTAAAAACTACTGAATCGATTTTAATCATTTCTTCAGTGAGTGACATAGACTATAATATATTTTACACCCGTGCCCGTGCGAAGCCGGGGCGGGTCGCTAGTACATAATACTATGAATAAGTATTTAATCTTTCAAAAAACTGTGAAACTCGCGATAGATTTTCGTGTTGATCGAAAAACCATACAAAACGCGTAAGACGGTTGGAGACTAGTGTTTTGTGTCGAACTCGAACTTGAACTCGAACTCAATTTGAAACTTGATCGAAACTTGATCGAAACTTTATCGAAACTTGATCGAAACTTGATCGAAACCTTGATCGAAACTTGATCGAAACTTGATCGAAACTTGATCGAAACTTGATCGAAACTTGATCGAAACTTGATCGAAACTTGATCGAAACTTGATCGAAACTTGATCGAAACTTGATCGAAACTTGATCGAAACTTGATCGAAACTTGATCGAAACCTTGATCGAAACCTGATTGAAACTTGATCGAAACTTGATCGAAACCTTGATCGAAATCTTGATCGAAACTTGATCGAAACTTGATCGAAACTTGATCGAAATTTGATCGAAACCTTGATCGAAACTTGATCGAAACTTGATCGAAACTTGATCGAAACTTGATCGAAACTTGATCGAAATTTGATCGAAACTTGATCAAAACCTTGACCGAAACCTTGATCGAAACTTGATCGAAACTTGATCGAAACTTGATCAAAACCTTGATCGAAACTTGATCGAAACTTGTTCAAAACTTTTTTTTTTATTAGGGCAAAAAAACAATATCACAATAAAGTACTATTACAAACAGTCTTACTCTATATAATCAGTAATTGTGATATCCACATCATTTACCACATACTGAATACGTAAAATGTTCTTAAGTTTAATTATAAGTATTAGTTTATTAACAGGTTGAGATTTTAATTTAATGTATTGTTTTTTACATATTAAATTTTGACATATTTAAGCAAATAACAAGGTTATAAGATTATAAGTGTTACCTACCTGATTATTCAGTAACTACAATTTACAATTTACGACACGAGGTCTTGGGATCAGTGACAAGGACCACTAGGGTGTCGTATGCGAGATCAATCTGGTTTACAAAATAGTACCTACTTAGTATCGAGTAGTTAACTAAAATTACTTCATAATCAACATATACTACGGCTGCTTTTTATTTTACATGCTTCTTACAAAATCAAAGCCAAATAACTACACAATTTCTATATCAAATAACAAATAAAGTAATAATAATAATACAGTATTTATACAGTAATAACTAATTACTAGAAGTTAAACAATCAAAGCCATGTGTTAGCCTGTGTGTCTGCGGTGTAGGTGGTGCGCCATTTATGAGTGTGTGGCACCCTAGCCCTGCGAAACGAGGTCTTGGGATCAGTAACTAAGACTACTAGGGTGACATGTGTTGTTTATACTAATTATTAATTACATGTGTGAGTGTACATTACCTGCGGTACGACATGTGACTGTTAGTTTGAGTTTGTATGTGTACTATGTGTGTTTATAATCGTGAGCATTTTGAGTGCGTGGCACCCTAGTCCTACGACATAATATTGAGGTCTTGGGATCGGTAACGATGACCACCAGGGTGCCGTGTCATGCTAATGTATTACAGTATGTTATAACCGCTAAGGAAGAACATTAACTTACGTGAAATATCCTAAAATATAGTTCTATCACTAAGTAATACTAGTGAATTTATTTTAGATAGTTCCTCTGTGATCAGATTTTTAAAAGCAGTGGCTTTATTGGCATTAATATCTATATGGTAAAAGTGTCTGTTATATAAGGTAAGTATAATATGATTAAATGGTGCGAGAATACCTGCATTAGTACGCGATAATCTTGTAGCAAATACTTCAGAAGCAACACGACAGGCTCTTTTGTGTGTTCTGAGAGGCACTCTGTAGCTAAGGTCATTTACAATATCGATGCAATCATATTTATTGTGGCAGATGTCGTACAACAACATCATCTGAAGTTGCATTCTTCTACAATTTAAGCTTAGTAATTTGTACTTTTCTAGTAACTTGGGGTACGATAGGTAGTTTAACCGACATTTATATTGTACACAACGTAAGTAAATTTTCTGCACTTCTTCTAGGTAGTGTGAGTATCCTGCGTACAACGGATCCCAAATACATGGAGCATATTCCAGTTGTGAGCGAATTAATATATATATATATATATATATATATATATATATATATATATATATATATATATACTAGGTCGTTTGAAATCATTACTAGCTCTTAAAACAAAACCGTACATCTTAAAAGCTATACTGCAAATAGAATCTACATGAGAATCCAGCGTCAACTTTGGATCCAATATGACCCCAAGGTCACGAATAGTGAAAACTTTTTCTAACTTATGACCATCTATGAAGTAGTCATGTATTATGAGTCGACGTTTTCTGGTAAAAGAGATTATTTTACATTTGTTTAAACTTTGCTGCAATTTATTAGCATTACAATAGTTAGCAAATCTGTTAAGATCTTCCTGTAGCCCCCTCTGGTCATCAACATTGTCAATGGTGCGATAAATCTTTAAGTCGTCTGCATATAGTAGAAATTTACAATTTTTGAAACATTTGTGAATATCGTTTATGTAGATGATGAACAGCAGGGGGCCAAGGATAGACCCTTGTGTCACTCCAGACGTTATAAAATTAGTATCAAAGTTAGATTCATACCCATTAATGACAACTCTCTGCGTCCTATTTGTGACATAAGATTTAAACCATCTCCAGAGATTACCACGGATACCGTTAAAAGCAATTTTTTCAAGTAATAGTTTATGGTCTACACGATCGAAAGCCTTTCTAAAATCTGTGTATATGTATACTATCTGTTTGTTTATTACAATCCAGATTTGTAAAAAGTTTATTGGTATAAACCATAAGGTTTGTTACAGTAGAGCGATTACGAACGAAACCATGCTGTTGTTGAAAGATATTTCTATGTAATAGTGGGTATATGTAATTATGTTCTAGCCTTTCAAGTAGTTTGGACAATGTTGGAAGTATCGAGATTGGTCGGTAATTAGTTATATCTGTTTTGGAGCCTCCCTTATGAATTGGGGTAATTCTAGCAGATTTCCATACCGTCGGGCACACGCCTTCTGTCAAACATTTATTATAAAGTTTTGTTAAAGGCTCATGTATAGCTTCTGCAGTACATTTAAGGAAGATGGGAGGTACATTTAAGTTCCTTAAGGACGTTACCTTCTTTTAGTTTTATATCACTGATAATTGTGCCGTCAGAGGGTCCGCCCTCCTCACCCGTTATATTATCCATATTAAAAGAGTCTCTCACTTCAGAGGGTTGAAATACCGACTGAAAAAATGTGGCGAAAAGGTTACAAGTTTCCTGAGGGGTTTTGGCTTTTATATTATTGTAATGTACGTTAGTGGGAAATACTGACTGGTTTTTACGGTTATTTATGTAATTCCAGAAATATTTGGAATTTTTAGGAATGTTATCTTCTACAGAGGTCATATATTTAGTGTAGCAGATCTGAGATTCTTTCTTGAATCTTTTTCGAAGCAAAGAGAAAGTAGAATAGTCTGATATATTTCTGTGTAGCTTCCATTTATTCCATGCCTTATTCTTATCTTTATAAATGTGTATCAAGGCTGGTGTGAACCACGCGGGAAAATTATTATTAGAGACACGTTTAGATGGTACTCTTTTTCGAATAATATTATATAAGTTTTCATAGAAAACATTAGCACGTAGAATAGTCTGATATATTTCTATGTAGCTTCCATTTATTCCATGCCTTATTCTTATCTTTACAAATGTGTATCAAGGCTGGTGTGAACCACGCGGAAAAATTATTATTAGAGACACCTTTAAATGGTACTCTTTTTCGAATAATATTATATATGTTTTCATAGAAAACATTAGCACAATTTTCAGAAGATTTGTTTTTGAATTGTTCATGCTAATTGATTTCAAGGATATCCTTATTTATTTGTTCGTAGTTTGCACTTTTGTAACATAATCTTGTAGTTAAAGGCGTAGTTATAGGTTTGAAACAGTGATCGTCAACAGACATTAAGGCATTGAAAGGGGGGTGATGCGCATCTAGTGGGACAAGAGTGATGAGAATGAAGTCGAGCAATCTATTTATGCTATTCTTATGAGAGTTTACCTGCACACAATTTGTCGCCCTAATGAAAGTAAAAAGATGTGAGTTTGGTGGCGAATACAGATTATTTACTGGTATCATGTTGTTGAGATTACCGTTTGTGCACCAATCTATGTGAGGCAGGTTAAAATCTCCCAATAAGCAAACATTTTCATAACACTTTATTTGTATCATTTTTAATAATTCATTAAAAAGTGCTAAGTATATGTCATTGTTTACAGCTGGTGGAATATAAACGGCGCCTAGCAAAAATTTAGTTTTACCAAGACGTAGCTCTATTAGTAAGTAATCTAGAATAGGGGGTATATCCAGTGAGGCAGCGGGGGGCTCTGGCATACATTGTGTAGCGCCTAATGTGCGCAATACCGCAACAAGTACACCCCCTCCGTCCCGGCGTCCCGTGGCAACACGGTCACGGTCGCGTCTAAAAACATGATAACGAGAATCTACGAATTCGTTGTCGGCCACATCATTATGCAGCCATGTTTCGGTCAAAATGATTATATCATAATTATTCGATAAAATGTTTACAAAAATAGTATTTAATTTGGTTCTTAGGCCGCGGCAGTTTTGATAATACAATGATAGAAACTTTATTTGAATTGTTATGAGACATAATATTATGTTTTTTGGTTACTTAATGTATTTATTTTACTCAAAAAGTAGTGGGTTGTAAATATATTAAGAAATATAAGTTACGTAATCATAATATATTATGTCTAAAAAATACCAAGAATCTGAAATTTGCATTGATAATTTGTCTTGAAATTTTACAACCTGCGCTCCCACTATATTGATACTTCCTGGAAACCAGGACGATAGTAAATTTGAAGAAATTATTAGTGCATGAGCTACAATTTTATTAATATGTACTCTTAGAAATGATATTATATCATGATAAAGCCGATAAACGCTCAATTTTGGAAATTTACAAACTATGTTTACATAGTTAATTAAGTTATTGTATTGTATTAGAATGGCCCATCTCCATGTAATGTACCTATGGTACACAGGACAACAGCTGTTAAAGCCAAAATTGCAGTTATTTATGTTTAAAAAAAAGTTTTAAACTTATAAAGAAGGGTGAGATTTCCACTACTCGCACGTTTACGGGGCTACATTGTCTACAACACTGGATACTCACACTAGGAGGCTGTGTTGATCTATACAATTGGTTATTGACTATGTACTTATACCAATTTTTATAATTAGCTGAGCAGTACATTACACCATGCAATGTAACATAAGCCAATTGACTGCCCACAGGTTAATTTCTTTGTTTGTACACAATTTACTTGAGGACATGCTATATTATATCTTAAAAAGCCCTTATTAAGACTTCCTTGGTAATTAATAAAAAATTGAAAGTTACCATTTACATGTTTAACATACATAGAAGATCTGAAGTTACAATGATTTAATCTTATGCCATTACTCTTTATATGTTCTATTAGAAATACTGCTATATCATGATACAGTCGGCAAAAGCTCAATTTTGGAAATTTATTACTTAAATAAACTGTGAATCAAATTATTATATTGTATTAGAATAGCCTATGGCCATGTGATGTAGCTATAGTGCATAGGACAACTGCTACTGCCATAATTGTATATGAATAAAAGAAAATTAAAGATTATGAAAAAGGTAGAGATTACAACTACTCGCACATTTCCGGGGCCAAACCGTATACAACACTAGATACTCACACTGGGAGGCTGTGTTGACTTGTGTAGTATGGTTATTGACTGTGCACAGATACATAGTTTTATAATTAGTAGAAAAGTACAATACATCATGCAGAGGTATTGCACAACATAAGCCAGTTGACTGCCCACAAGTTAATTTCTTTGTTTGTACATAGTTTATTTGAGGACATGCTATATTATATCCTAAAAAGTCCTCAGTGAGACTTATTTGGTAGTTAATATAAATAACATGGATGCCATTTACATGTATAGCATACATAGAAAATCTGAAGCTACAATGATTTAAACCTGTGCTATTACTATTTAAGATCACGCTACAAAAACACTTCCTGTGATTCGTATTGACAATAAAATACTTAGAGTGTTAGGACCAAGAACAGAACAATGTTATGACTGAGTACAATTTCATTTTTATCTTTTCTGACAAGTAATGTTATATAATGTGGCTGGTTACAACTTAGTTTTAAGAAAATATTGATAAGTTGCATAACACAGAAGTATACTAAATATTTATAATGATGTTTGATATCAGAATAGTTTTCATTATTATTATATTTTAAGAGAACAGATTTTCTGAGTAGACAGTTTGTTACCATTACAGTAAGTATTTACAAAGTACAACATAATATTGGTAGCATAATAATGCATATGGTGCCCCTTATTTAGAACACTACCCTGGTAAAGAAATATTAATATTGTACATACTATATAGTCAATACTGTCCCCTATTGAAATATATAAGTTAAAGGTATGTATAGCTTTCCAAGCAGACGAGACCATTTAGATATAAAGTAATAACAATCCTATGAGTATAATACTTAATACATAAAAACTGAAAAGAAACAGACACAAAAAGATAAACCATATATTTATATCTAAGATTCCTGCTTTGTTTTTGGAACGCCTTCTACTACCCTTTTTTATGTAATTTATTATAAACTGAGAAATTTTATTTAAAAATTTTATATAATATAAAGAATGTATGAATTTAGCACTGCAAGTATCATGATAATACACTATGTATGTAATATTATAAAACACATCAGCCTGGGGGGCTATAGATGTCTTTACACACTTTATTTTTGATACAGAAGTTACATAAATATACTTAACAAACAGATGACCAGTATAATAACAATAATACCTTTTAACCATATTCATTAACAGACACATAACAGAAATGACTAACAGAGGCTCACTTGATGATGCATCTCTGCATTGACGAAAGAGCTGTTATTTTTTAAAGTTAAATGTTCATTTAAATAGATAATATGAGGAGTACCAGAAATTGATATCTGGTTTGAGTTCAGGCCCCTGTTGGCACGAGAAGCACCGATTATGTTATCTCGATAACTCTTGTTGTAAGCTTGACAATAACATTCTTCGGGCGAGGATTCTTTTGGTCAGCATGCGGGACACGGTGGATAGACACTACATCAGATAGATTAACTAGATACTTGATCTCCTTATATATGCACTCGAAGAGATGAAGTAGGTCCTCACTGCGACGTTCCGGGAGGTTTGAAACCTCAATATTACACTGCCTCGCCTGTTGTTCCATTGCAGAAATCTTGTTCTCGAGCTCGATCAAACATCTTTGGGACTCATCATGGTGGAAAGTTTTTTCTTCTATTGATTTAAGTCGTGTCTCCAATTCCTTATCTGTCTCATGAGCAAATTGTAAAGACTTCTCTGTTTCAATAAGCCGCTCATTAACCTCTGCCAATGTTTTGTTTATTTTGAGATTATCAATCGAAAGATTTTGTGTAGTTACATTTAGCTTTTCAATAGTTTCTGTTAACTTTAACAGCTCTTGTGCTAGGGTCCCACTTACCGCCGTTGATGCGCACTTATTGATGTTCATAGTAATTTTTTCGTTTATTGTAATTAGATGTTGTTCCAGCTTGTTCTCCATTGCGCTGAGCACTTCGTCATAGTCTAGCTGATGTTTGCGTTTCCTTGTGGGGATGTAGTCACCATCTGGATCCCTCGCCAGGTCCGAGTCCGACAGATAATGTTGAGGCGGAGTACGATGTAACATGGCCATTCTCGATGTTATTTAATGTGCACTATCTGAGTTCACAAATCAGAGCCGCCTTTGAAATACTTGGTTCTTTGGTGCAACTTTATTGTTATATTGATTCAGGGCCAAAAATGGCCAAAAACTTGATCGAAACTTGATCGAAACCTTGATCGAAACCTTGATCGAAACTTGATCGAAACAACTTGATTGACGATTTTTTAAAAATCGATTTTCATAAAAAATGGGTTAAAAAAATGCACAACGTTAATAATCAAGTTTTCACTTCTGCCGGCACTCCCGGAGTGCAACCAGTCTTTTTTTTTTGTATGTTCAACCATAACTTCGCCGTTTATGGACCGATTTTCATGATTCTTTTGTTGTTGTAAAGCATTGAATCCGAGGTTGGTACCATGTTCACAATAGTGGTGATCTGATGATGGGATTCATGAGGAATCGAGGGGACTCCTTGAAATTTATATGGGAACATATGGTGATTTCGATTTTGTCTGAAGAATTTCAGGCATATACTACCAAAAAGTAAGATTTTGCACCAGGATATACCCTGGTTCTGAAGGTACCTTCTGAAGGTTTCTGAAGTATTTCAGGCATATACTACCAAAATATACCCTGGTTCTGAAGGTACCCAACAGAACTTTTGAATCCTTATAGATACAAGTTTGAGGAATTTGGCTTTATTTAAACTACTCCAAGCAAATCCTACATTATTTCTGCTGAACAAAGGTTAAATTTTATTATGGAAAAAATAGGGTTTCGTAAGATATTTGGGTTTTTCGGAAACCAGGTGAAAAATCAACCAGAAAAGTTACTTATTTTGCGTACGCTGCCGAAACCATAGAAGATAAAACCATAAAATGTTCTAAGTATTGTAGATCTTATAAATATCTACAAAAAAGTCCACGGCACACTATACTTATCTATGTCGAGTGAGGCACAATAACCATTTTTTTATTTAAAAATCTTGAATTTTTTTGGACAACATTTAAACGCGTTTATTTTACTCATGCCATTAATCCTTATCAAAATAAATTATTTCATCGCTAAGTACAGTTTGTGTAGATAATATTTGGTCTTTGAATGATTAAAATTGGACGTTTGGTTTTGAAATAATGGCGAAATTAAAATATTACGATAGTGGGCGTCATCAAGCGAGATGCGCTTGCGGGAAGACAATCTGTGCAGTGTGCACTGTAGTCTGTACACCCTTCGGATAATACTGCGTCCGCGTCGTCGATGTCAGTGTCGGAGTCTGTGAATTGACCTGGGAATCATTTTGCTGACCGAGTCTTTCCTGGGTAGGCTTTTTGCAGCCGTAACCGACATCCACGCGGGCGGAGCCGCGGGCGACCGCTAGTAATATGTACAAAGACAACAAGCTATAATATTTTAGCCTTGTCGTCTCATATTATGTAACTAATAAAAAGGGTAAAATTATTATTTTTTAACAAAAAATTAAAACCGACTTCCAAGATAAAAACAAAAAGAATCAAATAATTCTTATTCCTCATTATAGTGGCGTCTTCAGACTTCGCCTAAACCTCAACTATTTCTGCACTCAATCTTCATGCTTTTGAAGTCGGTACCAGCTTACCTTAGCGTAATTGCTATGTCAAGGATCTCAGAACTTTTCCGGGCTGGTACCGACTTCAAAAGTACGAAGATTGAGTACAGAAATAGTTGAGGTTTAGGCGAAGTCTGAAGACGCCACTGTAATAAGGAAGAAGAATTATTTGATTCTTTTTAGATTAAGAATAGGTAAGTATTACTTTTGTTTTTACCTTGGAAGTCGGTTCTAATTTTTTGTTAAAAAATAATCTAGTATAATATCATAATCCACTTTGCAAATAATCTTTAGGATATAATATAGGTGAATGCGCATTTAAGTATACCAATTAGCTAATTTGATTGATAAATTATTGTAAAAGAGATTGGAGTCGTGATTGTTCTGTAAAATGTAGATAAAATATATTTTCAGGCACAAAATGGTCGTAGTGTCCATAATACTAGTGACAGCTGTATTACTGTCGCTACTGCGGCTGAGATCGCTGCGCAGACGCCATGAGCCGCCGATGTTGCCCGGGGCTCTGCCCTTCATCGGTCATGCTCACCACATGCTGGGATCTACCACTAGTAAGAGTAATCACTACTTGAGACTCATCATTGATAGACAAACAAACATTCCTAACGTTAAGGGGATTTGCCTCCTAGGGGGTGTAAATGTCAAGTGGACGGACCGGGCGTCTTTTTTTTTTTGGTATTTTAAAGAATACTTTAGCTGCTGTAAGGATTCCAATATATTACAGAACCTAGGACGTACGTAGATACTCATTGGACAGTAGCAGGCTTCAGACACTCTATGATGTATCACAGCTTGTATGGAAAACTTTTAAACAAAGGTTCCCAACTTTTGAAAAAAGTTGGGAACTTCTGTTTTAGAGTGTGCCAAAATACACAAATCGGGGAGTTATCACGCTGTCTATTAATAACAATTTTCTTTTTCCAGGTTTGTGGGAAAACTTGCAAAAATTAGGTGACGAAAGCCTCAAAAGAATGCATCCCTATTCAATCAAAATTGGGACAACAAAAGTTTATAGTAAGATTTCACCAGTTTATTCCCGGTTTTCATAAGTTTAAGAGTCCGCATACGAAATTTTGCCGATGAATACGAAATTGCAAAGGTTCGCTACAGAAATATTATTAGGTTTTTTCCTTTTATTAGACTTAAAAAATATATATTAATTATTAGATTTAAAATATATTTAAGCGCGGAAAGCCGACTCGAGCCTTGCGGCGAGTAATATAATGTGAGATTTAGGTTGTTTTGAATCGTGTTTTTTGGCACAATTTGTTTTTATTTATTTTTTATTTTTTCTCGAATTGGATAGAATTTCATCTACTTATAGATTATTTCTGTCGTTTTCTTTTTATCAATTACAGCTCCAAGTTGCCGGAATTAACAGCAATTCTTTGTCCATTTTCTCTAAAATTTTGCCGAGTTAAATATTTTTTTACTCAACTATTTCATATTAAAGTGGTAAAAAGTAATTCCAACATTTTATAGACGACTTTCTCAACAGTAGATTGTATTTTTTTTCATACCGTTAAGACGTCAATACAATCCATAATCAGGTGATATTCTAAACCTTTTACAGCAAAAATCACAAAACTGTCGCGGATTTGAGTTGGATTATTTAAAAATACTTAAGAAAAAATCTAGCTTCTACATTAGATTATAATTGAAATGATCTTACATGTTGTGCATTAAAACTTATAGAAATACTGTATTTTAACTGTTAAATCACGTCTGAAATCGGCAAATTTCGTATACGGACCCTTAAATTCCTTATAGTAATTTTGAATTTTTGAAGTGAAAACTTCTTTAGCGGCGTTGAGCACTTTTGTGGGATGGGTAAACTGTGAAACTCGCGTCAGATTCACCTCGTGCTGATCGAAAAACCTTGGAAAAGCCGTAAGACGGTTGGAGAGTAGTGTTTTGTGTCGAACTCGAACTCGAACTTGAACTCGAACTCAAACTCGAATTGATTGTAAGGGTTTCGATTAATTAAAAAAATCGATTTTTTTAATAATCGATTTTCATAAAAAATGGGTTAAAAAATGCACAACGTTAATAATCAAGTTTTCACTTCTGCTGGCACTCCCGGAGTGCAACTCGTCTTTTTTTATTTAACATTGTGACTGCCTCGGACAAAAAAATATTTTACTTACTAATTAATTTAATTGGTTTCGTCATATCGTCATTTGAGTCATAACAATTTATTTTCAAACAATTATATTTATATCTTGGAAATATAAATATTAAATAATTATAATCACCGTAGGGTCGCACGTAACGCGTATTCAGTATTGTATGACGTCATGAAATAGAAATGCGTAACAATTTTTTTATACTTAATATAATATCATAGGTAACAAAACAAATCTTGATGTTTCAGTTCTCTCCGATCCTGACGACTGCTACACGGTGGCGCAGAATTTTCTGGCGAAACCGCCAGTTATGTACGAGTTTACTAAAAACTTACTCGGGGACGGACTGCTATGTAATAAACGTAAGTATAGGTCTACCAGAATCCGATGGCAAAAAGTGAGAAAATGAATAAAACATTTCGATTCTTTTTTCTTCTTATAGCGGCTGATTCTGCGTGCAATGCAAATATATATCCAACTAGCTGTCCCAGCAAACGTTATTTTGCCCATATTATTTTATTGAAGTGACTAAAATATAAGTATGGCGCCATGGTCGTCCGACCTGGCTCTCTTAGGCATCTATATATATAAAAATGGATTTTCAAATGTGTTAGTCGCGCTAAAACTCGAAAACGGATTGGGCTGATTTGAGTCTTAAAATATTCGTAGAAGTCCAGGGAAGGTTTTAAAGTGACACAAAGTTCACCGGGACAGCTAGTTTTCAAATATTTAAGAAAATAATTGAATGCGCCATTACGACAGCTGAATGAAAGAAGATGACGAAAATTGAAGATGAAAGTTACACTGCACAGTGTGGACTGTGGGCATAGAGCTATTATATAATTATAGCTATCTAAACTCCCCTCTCGCACCCGCACCCCCATGACGCGGACGCCCACTTCGCAACGGGCCGTGCAGTAGAAATCGTAATATTTCAATTTCGCCATTTAATTTCGGCGCAACGGAGTTGCGGGTGTCATCTAGTATAATATAAAAATACTCCCACATCGGTTTCGGTGGCGGTGGCCGGTTTCAATAAAACCAGGCCAGTCATGCAGGAGTAATTTTATAGTGCCCAAGTGTGTGCGCAATACACAAGAGCACTCTGGTTTAAATAAAAACAGGCCAGTCACACAGGGGTAATTTTATAGTGCCCAAGTGTGTGCGCAATTCACAAGAGCACTCTGGTTTCAATGAAAACAGACCAGTTACGCAGGAGTAATTTTATAGTGTCCTAAGTGTGTGCGCATTACACAATAGCACTCTGGTTTCAATAAAAAATGGCCAGTTAAGAAGGAGTAATTTTATAGTGCCCAAGTATGTACGCAATAGGTACACAAGAGCACTCTGGTTTCAATAAAAACAGGCCAGTTAAGGAGTAATTTTATAGTGCCCAAGTTTGTGTGCAATACACAAGAGTACTCTGCGGGAAGTGTGGAAAGGGCAGAAGAAGCGGGAACTCTCTGTCCTTTCCCGAGACATAACGTATCTGCATACCAAATATCATCAAAATCCATTGTAGCGGTATAAGCAGAAATCATTTTATTTAACGCCTGGGAACTGTACATTTTCCCGAGATAAAATGGATCCTTTGGCCTTTTCCGGGACTCAAAGTATTTCCATACTAAGTTTCATCAAAATCTGTTCAGCGGTATAGGCGTAAAATAGGAAATGCTATAACGCGGTAACCGTACATTTTTCAAGACAATAATTATCTTATGTCCTTTCACGAGAGTCAAAGTATGTGTACACCGATTTTCATCAAAATCGGTTCAGCGGCTTAGGCGCAAATCATTTTTGCTTATTACACTGGTACCGTACCTTTTTCCTGTATCTGTATACCAAATATCATCGAAATCCACGTAGCGGTATAAGTAGAAATAATTTTTATTTAATGCCTAGAAACCGTACATTTTTTCGGAATAAAAAGGACCCTATGTCCTTTCCCGGGACTCAAAGTATCTCTATACCAAATTTCAGAAGAATCGGTTCAGCGGTTTGGGCGTGACAAGGTAATTTTATAACATTTTGTTAAAATAAGCACATACATTTGAAAGAACAAATCAGAATATTGCATTTATGGGTGAATTTCAACATGTCCATATTTTTTTTCATTTCGGTGAACTTTTTTGTTTATATGTTTTTTTGAGTTTTTACCGAAGTTTCCTCACAATTTTAATGTTTTATGACTACGATACTAATGACATAAAAATTAAATAATAAACAAACGTAGCACACACGTTTACATTTTAGCTGTCACCGAGATGAAAAAGTCAGTCACCGAGATGAAAACAAAATTCACCGAAGTGTAAATTCACCGTAATAGTATACAGCGTGATTGTAAAACAAGCGAAATAATGTATTTTTATGGAAAAATTTTGACACTTTGGGTTACACTTTTGCAATTTTCGAAATTATCTCTAATATTTTCAGAATAAAACATAGCCTATATCCATCACAAAAAATCCATCACGAAATCAGCTATAATTGCACAACTTTTTTGCCTCCGTAACGTACCGATGATAAGAAACGTGTCCATTATCAAGACCAATGTTTCTATTTGAATTTCTACAGATCAATTTCATTCATTTTAGGCATTAAGGCATTTTTAAAATTCCGATTTACGTCCGTATCTGATAGCAGACTAAAGAACAGACTTTCGAAAGACGAGCATTGCTCGTCGTTTGGGAACGCGATATTTCACGCGAAGTACACACACATGCGTTATCTATCTTGATCTATGTCTGTGGATAGAACAATGTATTTATTATGTAAAGGGTTACAAAGTTTTTCTCTTACGTATTAATATTATATAGATTATGGAATATAGACGTTAAAAAAATAAACAAAAAACAAAAGTTCGATTTTGAAGCGCAACGTTGCGAGGCTCGATACAGCAGCACTTTAAGTAATTAATAGCTGTGGAAAAAAACGAACCAGCAGTATTTCCGGACCTATACGACCTGCAAGCCTTCAAAGAGAGAGCTTATTCCCTCTTAAAAGGCCGGCAACGCACCTGCAGCTCTTTTGTTGTTGCTTTCCATCAGGTGACCCGTTTGCTCGTTTGCCCCCCTTATTTTATAAAAAAAATGTGAACGTTCGTCGTTCACTTAGTACAGTGTAAACTTGGATTTTGAGTCACTATCTATTACCGATCATACAATGAAAAGCATAGGCTTTTTTATATCAAAATCAGCCTCCGATTTACACACTCACCAATATCCAGATTTATTTAGATTACACTGAGGCATTCTATCTCTTGTGTAAAAGCCTGAAACCTAAAAAATCTCATTTGTGATATTGCAGCACCAATATGGCAACGACATCGCAGGTTGATGAATCAAATGTTCAATCAGCGCGTTCTCGATGGATTCATTCAACTGTTCAACTCCAACGCGAGGGAGCTGGTCCAACGCCTCAGCATCTATGAGGGAGAAGATGACTTCGATTCCGACCGTTGCGTGAGGGAGACCGTTGTAAAAAATACAATTTGTAAGCAAGTTTTCAAAAACAAGTTTTTATTACTGTTTCAATGATGTTTTAATAAATATCATAGTACTGTTTGATTGAAAGCGATCTCTTACGAAGTAATGCGTACGATTGCAAGTTATAATTATTTTGCTCTACAACCCGATTTTTTAAGATCTTCGCGTCGTGCATTTTACAATGTGTTTTCTGGTGTCGTCTAGCGCCACTGTTGTTTTTACACTGTTGTTTTTTTTATATTTCAGCAACTCTCACAGGTACGACACGATACAATAAAGGCAGACGACTACAGATCATGTTCGAAGCTTTGTATGTTTTGCCAGAAGTCATCATTAAAAGAGTCAAGAAGATTTGGCTTTACCGTTATGATTTTATATTCAACTGGTCTACGATAAGTCGAAGACAACAAGAAGCTGTTAAAGATGTATTAGATGTAACAGAAAAGGTAAGATATTTTAATGCAGAAAGATGTATTTTCTTTTTGTGCAAATTATGACTTATCCGCGCGAATAAAAAATATTGATTTAATATGAATAAATATACACAAATATTCTTTCTTTTCTTGGTGGAATTTCCACAAAGAACCGACAGTATGAATAAAGAACGTCGACAACAGTATGCTTATTATCAATAATAATAATAAGTAATATTACAAAAATATAAACAAGGAATGTTAGTATTTTTTTTATTTTGTTCTTACAATATATTGACGCTAAAACTACTGGACTGCTATTGTTAACTTTTTTACTATAATATTTTAATAGACTGCTACATCACTTCCATTAGACAGGCAATATTATCCTTATCAGCATCATCACAAGTACAATTAATTTCAGTGTGAACGACACGGCCGCGGCAGCTATTTCTATAGTCTTTTAAGCCAACGAAAACCAAATGACTTTTAAATTGTATAATTTCAGATATATAACGATAAGAAAAACGATCTCAAAAATAAATTCGATGGATTGGCGTCATCTGAAGCAACAGATGGTAGGTATTTTGTTACCTGAGTATGAGTAACCATATAAAATATAAATTTATATGAATAAACGACAAAAAACTTATACTCCAGCGATTATGAAATAAGAAAAGTTTTCAAGTTCAAATAAAGATATTAAAAATCGGCCAAGTGTGAGTCGGACTCGCGCACGAAGGGTTCCGTACCGGTATAGAGCGAAAGTAGACAAAAAATTGTGTTTCTTGTATGGGAGCCCCCCTTGAATATTTAATTTATTTTACTTAATTTTATCATTAATTATTAAAGTACAAATATAATTAAGGATTTTGTGAAAATTTCAAGTGCCTAGCTGTTACCATTATTGATTACGAGCTTAAAAGGCCAAAAAATCACGTTTCTTGTATGGGAGCCCCCCTTTAATATTGACTTTATTTTATTTTTAGTATTTGTTGTTATAGCGGCAACAGATATAGTACACAATATGTGAAATTTTCAGAAGTCTAGCTATGGCTGTTACAGCCTGGGGACAGACGGACAGACATCGAAGTCTCCGTCATACGGTCCCGTTTTTACCCTTTGGGTACGGAACCCTAAAAAAAGATAATTATGATTTTGCTTTCAACGTTAAATCTTATAAGATTCCATACTTATCTTATTATATATCTTATATCTTTAAACGAGCAATTATTGTATATGGGCGAGGCCGCCAATTTTTGCTGATTTTGCAATTATTTTTCTCCGCCCTTTGTATTTTAAAAAGTATTGTGTTTATCTTATGCTCGAAAACTGATTCTAACGAAGAAAACAAAGTGCTTAAGCATGCATTAGAATTATTTGAGTTCCAATAATAGTCTAAAAATATATTTAATTAAACATAAAAAAAGGTAAAAAATAGCTTAAAATATACAACCCGCTGGAAGAGGTGCACTTTAACTGTCGCTGTAGCAGTAAGTATGACAGATTTGAAGATAAATCTGATATGTTATGAATCTAATATATAAAATTCTCGTGTCACAGTTTTCGTTGCCATACTCCTCCGAAACGGCTTGACCGATTCTCATGAAATTTTGTGAGCATATTGAGTAGGTCTGAGAATCGGCCAACATCTATTTTTCATACCAAAAATTATTTATAGGTATGGCAAAACAACGTTTGCCGGGACAGCTAATACTTATATAAATGGCTATTACCTCATCTAATTCTTATAGTATTATAAGATAACTTTCTTTATAAACTTTTTCAAATCAAATGAATCGTTAGAAACATCAATTCTACCCCACATTTTAAACGTCACCAATAATACCGATTATTGTTGTCGTTGGGTGTTAGGGAAGGTAAAATCGGGAAGTGGCAACGCTGAGTTTTTACGTATTCTATGGAAAATCTCGTAATATTCGCCATTTCTCGACAGTTCACATTTGAACCTCAGTCGGGCTGTGTACATAGTTTTTTCAAAGGAAGTTTTTTTGTGACACAAATGTAAGTATTACTGTTTCACATAAAACGATCAATGCATCATGTGAGTAGTCAAAAGGGTCATGTTTGGGGCTATAATACAAACCGCATTGTGTATTATTTACAGAGATAAGTTTGATTTTCTCTACGCTATGATAGCCTCTACGCTATCATTTTGGTGCTCCAACGGCATATTTCTCAACGCTATGATAGCGTAGAGAAATAAATTCCCCAATTTATGTGCTCCAACGTCACAAGCAGCGTAGATTTTCTTTCTCTCGCAAAATTTTTCTGCGTCATATCAGCAAAAATTGGCGGCCTCACCCATATACTTATATATAATTGGAATCTCGGAATCGGTTCCAACGATTTTCATGAAATTTAGGTTTCGGGGGCGATAAATTGATCTAGCTAGGAACCATTTTTAGAAAATGTCATTTTATTAGTGTTTTATCGAATACCGAGCAAAGCCCGGTCTACAATCACTAGTAAAGAGCGAACCAATGATTAATCCTTTTTTAGGCGACCAAATCGAGTCATTTCTTGAGCTATTGATACAAAAAGAAGATAAGGGATTGTCGAGGAAGGAGATATTTGACGAAGTTAACACTTTGATGTTGAGTTCTTTCGATACCACCGCGCTGGGGCTGATCTACACCCTAGTACGGATAGGATCATATCCAGATGTACAACAGCGGCTTTATGAAGAGTAAGACTTTCAGTTTTTAAATATTTCATATATTAAGATAATATCAACTTTTCTGAATACATACTTGTCATAATGCGGGCTCCACACTCGCGGCGCGAATTGCGGCCACGATTCGCGCCGCGCGCCGTGAACACGATTCGAACAAATAGGTACGAAGCCGCGAAGTAGCCGCTTAACCCTCCACATTCGCGGTTCGCGGCCTTCGCGGGCTTTCGCGCCGCGAGTGTAGAGCCCGCATAAAATATCCAGCAATATGTTAATTTCTTTTCTCACCTCCGGGCGGAAAACGTCAACTTTCTTCCCGCTACGCTTACCGATGTTGCCGTTTTTTTTTCATTACGCACCTAGGGTAGGAAAATAAGAAATGTCTCAGATCACATGTAAACATGTGATCTGATGCTTTCTTATTTACTGCCCAATATGGTGCATATACTATTTTTTTCATCGACGGAGGCGGAAAACGGCAACATCGGTAAGTGCAGCGGGAAGAAAGTTGACGTTTTCCGCCCGGAGGTGAGAAAACTGGTGTACACACTATGGTCAGTTAATAAGAAAGCCTCAGATCCCATGTTTGTTGATTACAATATATTGTGATCTAAGACATTTCTTATTTTCCTGCCCTAGGTGCGTAAATCGTAATTTACTATATTCTAGTTATTTCTTTCTGTCTCCTAACTAATTCTCAATTATCTTTTTTAGAATAAAAGAAAATAGTTCATTCAATGAAACTAACGATTTTGTAATAAGTAAAGTGAATGTACAAAAATTAGTTTACGTAGAGGCGGTAATAAAGGAGACGCTAAGAATGCACGCCATCATACCGATCATATCTAGACATATAGACAGAGATATTCAATTAAGTAAGTATTTTTTAATTAAAAAAAAATGAGATCGGTGAAATTTGATTTCGGCTTATGGTATTTCTCTTATCACTTATGAAAAATCTCTAATATGCATGCGAATACCGCCTTCGTTTGGGAGCTACTACCTATGCCACAGACAGAACAACGTTTGTTGTGTTTAAATGTCCAAGTTATAACAGCTGGTTTTTGGGGCATCAAAATAGTAAAAATACTTTGTACTTATGAAGTGCATTATCCTCAAAATATGCTACCCAATTTAAATGCATTATTTTTGGTCGAGTATTTGTGCAGCTAGATCAAAACGAATTATAACAGAGTTTTAATTATAATAGAGAGGTGTTGTAAAAATTATATATTTTTTAGAAAATTACACCTTGTGCAAAGGTAACGAATGCTTCATATTGGTGAACGCTTTACACCGGCACCCACTGTGGGGTGATCCGCTCGAGTTCAGGCCGGAGAGATGGCTAAGCCCGGATGCCAATTTTACACACTTATTCGCCGCCTTTGGTATTGGGAGGAGGAACTGTATAGGTAATCCTCTTTTGATTCTAGTACTTACTATAAGACTCTAAGTAAGTAGGTTTTGAACCGATGTGATAATAGGGAATATCACGCGAAGGCCGAAGCCGAGAGCGCTAAGAGCACATACAGTAAATAAAGGGTGTCACACACAGAGCAGGTAATGTAAAGATGTATATCATAGCACGATACATCTCGATACATCTTTCTATAGAAATCGTCAGGAGACCACACACAACAGCTATAATGTATATTTTTACATCTTCGTATATTAAGATACAGAGCTATATGAAAATTTACATTTATATTTTGATACATCTAAATACATCTCAATACATTTCGGTGTAAAATATAAACCTCTTCTATTCATAGGATGTTCAAAAATGTATGTGATTATATAATGTATGATAGACAGAGACCCACAGTGTTACCACCTCAGCACAGCACTTCACAGCAAGCACTGCTGGCAGTATGTTCCCCAGAGCCTAAATTTTCAATCGATCCACATCGTTCTGTTTTGAGCACGGCTCGCATCAAAATCACAATCCGAATCATCTTCTGATGAACTATCTAGTAAATCTAATAGCAAGTTATTCGAAGGGTCATGGTATTACGACATTAAAAATAAGAACAGCCTGTTCACCTTAGCAGCCGAAACGTGCGTCAAGCGGGATGTATACCATTGAAATGTAGGGAAAGATACATTACATTACCTGTTGCGTGTGTGATTAAGATAATAACTATACATCCCGAGATATAATGTATATTAATATAATTTACCTGCTCTGTGTGTGAAACCCCTAATCCGACCAAAATCCGACATGTTGCACAGGTCATTCATATATACCTATCAGATTTCCAAGTTATAACATAGAATAGTCAGGGAGACCTAGAACATTTTTTTTATTACTATCAAGCTAATTTTTTGTAAGTAGCTTCATTTTGATAAGACGAACAACATTTTAATCTTTGAAAAATCTTGAAAGTGGTAGCTAACAGAGATAAAGGATTTTATAGTTTGATTTGATGGTCCTAAAATATGGATTGTTGTATTTGTAGGACAATGTTACTCTTAAATTATGAAACTATTAACCTACCAATATACAAAAAAAAAAAACAGCTGGTTAGGGTTCTGTAATCAACAAAACTTGGTTGACTACGGTACCCTAAAACGGAACCCTAACCAGCAGATTTTTTGTATATTGGTAGGTTAATCTTATATATAAAATTCTCGTGTCACAACGTTAGTCCGCGAACTCCTCCGAAACGGCTTTACTGATTTTTACCAAATTTTATATGCATATTCAATAGGTCTGAGAATCGGCTACTGGGTACTTTATATATTGACTAGCTGTTGCCCGCGACTTCATCCGCGTGTACTTCAGTTTATAGTTGTTCCCGTACATCGATTGAATAGTTTACACGCAAATCACAAATTTACATTTTGTGGGAACCGTAAATTTTTCTGCGACAAGATAATATATCCTATGTTCTTTCCCGGGACTCAAAGTAATATCTCTATACCAAATTTCAGCAAAATGGATTGAATAGCTTAGGCGAAAGTCATAAAAGTTTATTGTGCGGGAACCATGCATTTTTTCGGGACAAAATGTATCCTATGTCCTTTTCCGGGACTCAAAGTATATACATATATCTATACCAAATTTCAGCAAAATCGGTCCAGCTGTTTACGCGAATATACGTTCCGTGCGGCTTCGCCCGCGTAAATGAGATATTTTACAGATAAATTAGTCCACAAAAAATAGCCTATGATCCTTCACGTGCTCTACTCCCTATCTGACCCAAATAACAGAAAAATTGCTCTAGTAGTTCGTAAGATAAGCCCTTTCAAATAATTTCCCCCGTTATTTCCACATTTTCCTCTATTTTTTCGCTAATATTTTTAATATTTTTTTAAATCGGACCAGTAGTTCCTGAGATTAGCGCGTTCAAATAAGCCCTTTCAAATAATTTCCCCCGTTTTTTCCACATTTTCCTCTATTTCTATGCTCTTATTAGTCTAAGCGTGATAAAATATAGCTTATAGCCTTTCTCGATAAATGGGCTATCTAACACTGAAATAATTTTTCAAATCGGACCAGTAGTTCCTGAGATTAGTGCGTTCAAAGAAGCCCTTTCAAAAAATTTCCCCCGTTTTTTCCCCATTTTCCTCTATTCCTTCGCTCCTATTAGTTTTAGCGTGATAAAATATAGCCTATAGCCTCCCTCGATAAATGGGCCATGTAACACTGGAATAATTTTTTAAATCGGACCAGTAGTTTCTGAGATTAGCGCGTTCAAATAAGCCCTTTCAAATAATTTCCCCCGTTTTTTCCACATTTTCATCTATTTCTTCGCTCTTATTAGTTTTAGCGTGATAAAATATAGTCTATAGCCTTCCTCAATAAATGGACTATCTAACACTGAAAGAATTTTTCAAATCGGACCAGTAGTTCCTGAGATTAGCGAGTTCAAACAAACATACAAATAAACAAACAAACTCTTCCGCTTTATAATATTAGTATAGATAAGTGCATTTGTTGAATAAATAATAGTAAATTATTACAACCTGAGACTGACGGCGACCATTGTTTGTACGACGGGATAGCGATCGACGTTGCCATGGCGACATACTTATTTAGTCACTTCAATAAAATAATATCCAGGGCGAAATACCTACTTTATATTATTATGGCAAAGCAACGTTTGCCGGGACAGCTAGTAGTTATACAATTTAAAAGTAGCATTTTTAAAAGTAACCGATTTCCAAAACCATTTTATAATTACAGGAAAAGTATACGCGATGTTACAAATGAAAATTCAACTGGCTCATATTCTCATGAAGTACAGTGTGTACGGAGACCACAGCAAGCTCGTCCACAAATACGAATTACTGCTGGAGGCGGTTTCGGGGCACCATATTTCTATAGTCAAAAGATAAGCATTGGGGTTATTTAAGCTCTAGTTATAAGCGTCCGCCAATCCGCGCGTTTGGGCGAGACACCGCGAGATGTCAAACAATATAATACATTATATTCGTTGAATATTATTATGTATGTAGAGATAAACTACGATAACATGGCGCGCCCCTCCAAATTTCTGTTTCAATGTGTGTAGTCACTAGTTACGTCCTTATGAAAGTATGTAGTAAGTATTCAGCCAATCAACCAGTACTCG
Source organism: Lysandra bellargus (assembly GCA_905333045.1). Taxonomy (NCBI): domain Eukaryota; kingdom Metazoa; phylum Arthropoda; class Insecta; order Lepidoptera; family Lycaenidae; genus Lysandra; species Lysandra bellargus. The sequence goes on from HG995327.1 coordinate 2,810,652, forward strand.
TAATATTTCACTTAATGTCACTTATTACCAAGATTTGTTGGTCAACTAATCATAATTACTAGCCGACCGCGCAAGACAACGCACTTCAATCGTTTTGACAACGCACCTCAAATGTTTTGAATTTTGGAGGGGCGCGCCATGTTATCGTAGCTTATCTCTAATTTGTAAATGACAGCGCAACCGCTATTTTAATCCGTCGATCGCCAATTCCTGGAAATCTTTTGTTATCAAGGCCCATATGGGCCTTACGGGGCTTGATGGATTAAATAAAGCGGACGGACCTGGCGCATAATATAATATGGTTAAAACTTATTTATTTAATTAAGAAATAAAGTAAAAATAAGAAAAAATGGCTGAAGTTATAATAAAAATTAGAATATATAATACTTAATATTATAAATTAAATATTATGTTCATTAACTTTGTTTTTTCAATTAATTACCAGTAGGTACCCACCCATAATGATATTATTATGACAGCATAATATAATAATATCATTATGGTGGGTTGCACCAGAGGCGCGGTTAAAGTTAAAGTTATGCTTAAAGTTATAGTTAAGGCTAACTTAACTTTAACCACGGAATTTGACAGATGTCTGTTGCGTTTATTTTATTGTTAAAGCTACAGTTACAGTATAAAAAATAAATTATCCGTAAAAATCGACAGGAAAATGTTTGTTATAACAACACTGTGATCCGTTGTAAATTTTCACGAAAAAATTTCGATATAGTTATGTAAGTTTAAGCGGTTATGGTTATCGTTAAATATGGCGTCCTTTACCAAAGATTTGACATTTTGCACTGTAGTTATAGTTAAAGTTATAATTAAAGTTACAGTTATAGTTAAAGTAAGTTGATGCAACCCACCCTATGTTTCATGTTATGTTAAATTTTAATCATCCATTATACAATATAATTATTATAATAATATGACTTACTTACGCGATAGCACAACCATTAAAACCTAATAACAGGCTGCATACATCATATCTGATAATAAAATCCAGATTTAGTGCTGTATTTTAGTGCTTTATCTTCAATCAGTAATAATCAACTGTGCCCAGTGCCGTACAGCGTACTGAATAATATTATGATGTCTAAGCCCTATGCCCTACTAGTTTACAGTGTGGTGTCTACTGTAAAATACAAAATAATAATATCTACGGGTATAGAGTACCTATAGGTAGGTCAGAAATAAAATCTCAGCTGTATAAAATAGCGCGAGAGGATACAATTTTAAATTAACTTTTTAATTCCAACTTTAAGACCGTCCCCCGAGCAAACGACCTCGACCATACATTTGCTGCGTCGCCGAGATCGCACCAAAACACTTTTTTTTTACTTATCTTAGTTCAAAATTGACCTAAAAAAATTAAACGGGGAATATGTAGTTTAAATGATATTGTCGAACTATTGGCGTGTGTTTCAAATAAAAGTAATGTGTAAATCCTAAGGAGATGCTGAATATATGCTTGAATTTTAATAAATTGACTTTACTTTGGAAGCTGATATCATGAGTATAATAAACAAAAATAGAAAATTTAAAACGTGGAAAGGAATGTTGAGATACTGAAGATTATTGCTGTATTTTTATTATAACTCTGTAGCTTTCAAATTATGAGTTTATAAGGCTCTAAATACGGTAAATTGCAGATTCTTCGTAGGGAAGGCCCTTAAGCTACAAAAAAACAATGACCAGCCAGCCAGTAAGGGTGGTAACGTCGAGTACGTTAATTAAAAGTACTTCAATTAAATTACTAACGAAAAACGAAAAATTATTCCGTTGATAAAAACCATCTACTATAAAATGCTATTAAAACGCTAGTTTCGTTCATTTATTACCTATGTTTACGGTAAACATGATTCATGCATATTCTATGAGGACAAACCCAATCGTTTAGATTTGAATGTTTACTTAACCCTATTTATTTTTTACGTTTACCAATAAATACAATATTTTTAATAGTCCTAGATGTTTTTACCGACTTGGCAATTGCGTAGTTGTTACATAAATAAATAAAAATACATGACATGCTACGCCGTAGAAAAACGCATAACTAGTTTTGGGCGACTAACCCAAAAAATCAAATATCGTCCTCCTCTCTTCACATCACGCCCGTCTTTCATATGACAGGCGAAAATGGACGACGCGGATTCATCGCCAAATTAGTTTTTTCTCAATAACTCGATAAATATACAATATTTTAAAAAGCCGCTAGATCAGTTTCTCGATGATAGAATTTTATACAATGTGTTAAAATATTAAGTTAGTTCAATACACGGTTCGCAATAAATACAAAATTCCTGAAAATTAGATGCATCCTTGTGATTTTAATCTATCGAGAAAATTTTAAGATATCGTGTTTTTGCTCAGATCGGATTCTTGGAAAATATAATGTAGTATCTAATTTTAGAAAATGAAACAGTTCAGGGCCTATTTTCAAGTATAAAAATGAATTATAAGGTCGAACATTTTGGGTTAGTCGCCCCCTTAATATAAAACTAAATGGATATTTTTCCACTTCAGGATTTTAATTAATTTCAAGGTTGCGCTAAATTTTACTCGATATTTAGATTGGAGCAAACTATTGATCAACATTTTACATGACAATGAAAAAAATGAGTGTTCAGTTGAAAGTTGTGATGCATCTGTCAGTTCTGACCGGCACGGCTCCTATCCGCTTCAACACGTCTACAGGATCATTTCGAACCTCATGGGTTTTGTACAGATTATTCTGTTTTTGTCTTCTGTTTTTCGGTAAGTTTTACTCACCGCTAGCCAACTCTAGCATTATTTAATAACTATCAAGGCATTGATAATTATTGTTATAGGAGAAGGTGGTAATGTGGCCCCCTTCTTTGTTTATCAAGCATTTTTTTTTTTTAATATAGGAGTCAGAAGCCTAAAAAATACATTATGGGACTCCTTATTCATATATTTAAACATGTCTTATTAGGGAATAAATAAAACTCATGCAGGATAATCGAAAGTTTTAATTATTCTTATTCAATCACATTTGGTATTTTGAGATCAAGTGATGGTAATGTGGCCCCCGGGGATGTCACATTAAATGTATTGCACAAGTGAAACTTAACGGCAAAAATCACAAATGTAATAGTCACCTTTGGAGCCTCCACCTCCACAGGCTACATAGCCCATTAGTCAAAAATTTGATACTGTACCTATGGCTCTCCAGCGCTGTCATTGGAACAACATTACTACCAATGTGAGGGGGCCAAATTACAATCATTGCTAATATTTAAACAAACGTACCAAAAATATTTATTTAATGTATAATTTTATATTAACCTTTTAAATTCCGTGGGAGAACAGTTCGATGTATCCGATGTCTGAACACAAAAGCCAAATATTTCTGTTTCTTAACAACTATCGAAATAAAATCACACACACTTAAAAGTTTCGCAGGTCGCAAGTTTAACTTGACAGCCTCTGTTGGATTTGTACAGTGCTAAATTAGTGGCATGCCGCGAGCATCCCGTTTCACCAAAATTATACTGAAAGTGTTGTTAAAACATTAAATATTAAGGGGGGCCACATTACCACCTCTTCCCTGTACTGTTATTACGTTTTATTAAAAAAAAATAATAATACTGGGTACTAGATCAAAATCAGATATAACTATTTACCTAGTTTTTTTTGTTTAAAGCGACCGTTATTGCAGATAATTTTAATTGTTACGGAATCACTGCGTTGGTAATTAGCTGAGCTTTTTTTAATTCACAATCTCGTGCTACCACGAACCCTAAATTGTCTGGAGTAACTAACCTTTTTTTAATATTGTTACTAGATTGCGTAATTATCTACGGTATGATTATACGCTTACAACACATATTGAGCGTAAAGAGCTCCACTGATTCGGTGCACATTCAGAAGAATGTCATGAATTACCTGAGTGCCACCCTGACGATTGTTCTTCGTAGCTACGGAGTTGTTAAGGGAATGCGACGAATGCAGTTTATGTTGGATTACTTGGACCAGATATACGAGGTTCGTACTTTACAGTTTACACCTTACTTACTAATAAAAAAATACGTGTGGCACTATCGGGGACTGCTGCAGTAAAGATATTGCATGCCATTTTTTATCAGTATATATTTTGTTGACACAAACAGCGTGCCGAAGTCTGTCGTAATATTTTTTAAAAATTAAAACCGACTTCAAAATTGTACGTAATTGACAATTAAAACTCCCTATCTCCAAAACTACTGAACCGATTTTGATGAAACTTGCACTATTACCGAAGTTGAACAATACCTTTTTTTTTTTTTTTTTTTTTGACGATGGGAGATGCGTTACGCATTCCCGACAGCCCGGGGGAAAGGCCGCCGGGATATGTGGGACTCCCCAGGTGCTGCGGTCGAGCACCCGGGTTTACCCACTAAAACCCACCGGTGCCTCCTCCTCCGCTTCTTGCTGGGCCGCCGGACCCGCCAGGGGCGAAACTGCAGCGGCCCAGTTAGCGGCGTTTGCTTCACAGCAACATCCACCGTGCGACTGCCTGTCTACGACAGCTGTCGATGCCTCCGGGAGAGCAGTCCGAGGCACCGGACGCTCTTCAACCGGTCGAGCTCGTGCAATGGGCGGTGGATTCCCCAATCCGTCGCCCGAGCCCAAAGTTGAACAATACCTAGTACAACAAAAAACCGGCCACGTGCGTGTCGGGCCACGCGCAATATAGGGTTCCGTAGTACCGCTAGTTTTATAAAATATTTGTATGGCCAATGAATATACATTTATAACGTGTTTTACACTATTATTGTTGTTGTCTTTAGTAACTGAGATGATGTTGTCATCATCTCAGTTACTTTCAAAGGAATTTTAACGAAAAGATTATTTTAAATACTTCGCCAAATACATTTTTTTAGTTGATCGGCTACTACTCTAACTTATGAAGTCTTCTTAGCCGTGTTATTTTTCTTTTAAATTTAGCATCTTTCCTACTCACGTGAATTTTTTCACATTTCTAGAAGCAACCGTTTAGCTGGTAGAAGGGGGGGGAGGGGGGGGGACACTGGACTCTAACAATTTTTTTTACTTTAAAACTGAATATTTCATTTTATAAATCAGAAAATGATCTGCGAATACCCATAATATTTTTAAGAAACCTGGATTGGTTTCTCAAAAATATTACGACGACAAATATTAAAATAATACCCCACACGATGGGGTGGACGCAAAAAAAAAAATCATCCCCGCTTGATGTGTTGCCATAAAAAAAATATTTTTAAGATTTCATATACATACCATTTTGTCGGCATCATTAATATGTGCATTCATGCCAAATTATAGCTTTGTAGGTCCTATAGTCTCGGAACTAAACTGCGGACAGACAGACACACAGACGGACAGACCGAAACTATGTCCAGTCCAGTGTCCCGCCCTTCTAACCAGCTTAACGGTTGCTTCTGAAAATGTGAAAAAATTCACAGAAGTAGGAAATATGCTGAATTTAAAAGGAAAATTATCATGGCTAAGAAGACTTCACAAAGACTTTACAAGTTGAGTAATAGTCGATGAACTAAAAAAAAATATTCGGCGAAGTATAACGGAAATTTCGTTCAAATTCCTTTGAACTTAACTGAGATGATGTTGTTAGTGTGTAAAACACGTAAATGTTATGTACATTTACGTGTTTTACACGTTTAATGTCTCTTTCCAAAGGTCGATGTGCAATATTTATCGCCGGGTACTGTACATTCATTGACCATACAAAAATTATCGAAAACTAGAGGTATATTACTTGGACTGTTTTATTCTTTCAGATCCAAAACACGATTGCTGACAGCTCCTGTAGCGCCATACGAAGTGACTCAAAGTGGTACCTCGGTATCACATGTTACATGATGGCAGCGCCATGGGTTAATCATCTCCTTTACATTTTACGAGATACGAGCAGTATGTAATTCTGATTCATGTACTAAATATTACGTATCGACAAAAATGGAAATTTTCGAATTGGGTCAATTTCTTTTCTATTTTGCCTAAGCCCTAAGTAATCTAGTATTCCTAACGTAGTGCTCGATTTTTACTGCCGCATTATGAGACGACTATTAATTACTTACCTAACTGCCGGGCTAGCACGGCCACCAGTAGAAATGCGAAAGTATGGACAAACTGTGGACATAAACTTAAGGTGCCGTTCCGATCTTTACCGCGGCTAATCGCGACCGACAAAAATTCAATTAAAATACCACTTTATGTCAGACTATAATATATATTGTAATAAAGTAGGATTGAGTGGCATTCTAATTGAATTTTTCGGAACGAAAAAAGATCGGAACTTCACCTTAAGTTTATTTCCACAGTTTGTCTATACTTTCGCATTTCTACTGTTGGCCGTGCTAGCCTGACTGGAATAAAATGAAGATTTTTCACATGAGCCCCATAAATGTTTTACGGAGTCGTATGCGTCTGCACAATAGACAGAAACCTAAAATTGAAAGTGATCCTCAAAATTCTCCAACAGAATACACTGTACTCTGTAGACTGCTGTTCCCATACCGTTACCGCAGTTGTAAGGGCCATACGGTGTTATTAATCTGTGGGCCATCACCGGGATGCCATGGCGACTTGGCCAGTGACGTTACCATGGCAACGTCTGGCGTCTCTACGTCGCCGCGAAGCGGTGTTTTTCTTAAATTTTATAAAGATTTAAGAAAATACCTTGAAAAAAGTTTAGTTATCTGAGGATATCACTAAAATCAGCGACTGATTGAGTGACAAATCGCGGAGCATACAAAGACGTGCAAACAACTGGGACATCAACAATCGCCGCGGAGCGGTCTACTCTGGCTACGCTGGCTACTTAGCAACGTCGCCAGTCGATTGCCAGGTGAGCTACCCGTCAATCGACACGCATCTCAATAGAACTAGTTGGCGACGCCGTTGGCCACATCGCCTTGGCGTCCCGGCACAGTCCCGGTGAGGTGTGCCGTATGCGGTATGGCCCTTATAAATTTAATTTTTAATGCCTATAGTTACTAAAATGACGTTTTAATAGCCATTTTACAGAAACTTTGATTTCTAGGAGTTATTTTTACGGATATTCTTTTGTACATAATGTTCGCTGTGGAGAGTACAACTATGTCTCTGATGATGATGCAGTTCGCGCTCCTCGCCCTACACACCGTCGATACGATTAAACTTATCAACAGGCGTCTTGAAATTATTTTATTAGATCTAGGTAAGAGTTCTACTCGTGTCGTGGTCATGTGAGTTTTTATTAACTAAATCAAAAAATTAACAAGTGTCATAAATTATAAATGATAAATCCTTCTCATCTATCTATTATAAAATTCATGCTTGAAACGAGGTCAGTCAAGTCTTGTTATATTATGAGTGCTCGTATCGTCCATTAGCCCTAGCATTTCATTGCATTCATAATTCGATTAGAAATAAAATATTAGTGTATACTGTATAATTATAAATACTATTGAATGTTAATAATTTTCAGAAAGTGAAAAGCTTATCGTTGCAGAGGAAGTAATTGTTACAACGCTTCTGTACGACAATATAAAAATTCCATTATCCTCAATCAATAGAACAATAGACATGTTGGGAAATATCAACCAAATTATGATTGCAGGTAACAAATCCACAGCATGATGAGGTTAAAAAAATAAAAATATTTTTGTTCAAACATTAGAAAATATAAAACCTGTTTCTTCACCTCACCCACTTTATGTTAATATAAATAAAATCCTTCACTATAATGATTAATTTCATTGTTTAAAGATCCATCTGGAATTCTCAATAATACTGAAAACATGCATTTACTAGTTAAAACATTTGATTCTATTTGCGAAGCTCTAAGGAAACTTAACAGTTACTTTGACACAGAGATACTTATTGAAACTCTACTGTATGCATTAGGAATATGGCGTATCTTCAACGTTTTTGTCGAAGTGATGTATTTTACGACAGGTAATTTATTCCCGATTGCTACAAACTTCCAGGTCGCGGTCCAGTGTTTCATAATTAATTATGTTTTATCTTACAACAGCATATTTAAGACGATAAATGCTGTAGATTGAGAAACACTGGACCGTACTCGATACTGCCATTTGAGCGCTATTAAGCATTTATGTGTATCATGATTATCATCCCACAAAATTGCGGCCCCTATTTTTGGGATGCGACCCGGTCTCAAGACGCGGTTCGGCTCTGTGGTTGGTCCAAATTTTGACAGCCAACCAATCACAGAGCCTGAACCGTGTCTTGAGACCGAGATGCATCTTGAGTACTGAACAAAATACGGGCCTACCTATCGAGTGCAGCAAGACTGCATTCATAACTCAATATTTTTTATTGTTCCGTATTTGTGGGCTACATAAATGCTTAACAGCCCCCATTTTTAGGATTCCGTACCCAAAGGGTAAAAACGGGACCCTATTACTAAGACTTCAATGTCTGTCCGTCTGTCTGTCTCCAGGTTGTATCTTAAGAACCGCTATAGCTAGATTTCTGAAATTTACACAGATTGTGTAAGTATATATATCTATTAAATAATAAAGGCTTCCATACAAAAAACGTAATTTTTTTGCAATTTTTTGCTCGATATCAATTATAATAGCAATCTGCAATAGGTAGGCAGTTGAAATGTTCACAAAATACTCCTGGTTATATTTATACATTAATAATTAAATTTCAATAAAATAAATAATAGTTAAATCCCATACAAAAAACACATTTTTACCTATTTTTGCTCTATAATGGTACGGAACCCTTCGTGCGCGAGTCCAACTCGCACTTGGCTGATTATTATGTCTAGTTCATTCCTTCTTAAATATTTGAAATATAATATTTTGGCTGTGTATTATAAAATATTTAAGTACTTAAATAGTTAATATATAAGTTGTGTTACAGGAGAATGTTGCTACTTGCTAGAATTATATTTTTCAAAATCCTTGTTTGCAGATACACCAAAATATTTTGAATTTATTAAATGTATAAGCTGGGGAGTTTACTATTTATTGCAACTCTATACACTAATAGAACCGTACCATCGAACAGGAATAGAAGTCAGTATAGTATTTTAGCGTCTTTGTGCCTATTAAGTATCATAGGTAATATATTTTCATCCATTCGTTCATCGATTTATCAATATTTCGTACATTTATCATTACAGGTGGAGCAAACTCGCTTTCTGTTGAGTCAAATAATGATCAAATTGGATTCTTCTGAGGATCTTCTGTGGGTAGAAGTTAACAAGTTCAATACTCTACTCTCTTATCACAACTTGTTTCATTCTGCTGCCAGTATCTGTAATCTTGATAGAGCACTTGTTCTCAAAGTGAGTGTTTTATAGTGAGTTTAGCAGTCCTAGCATAACTCGAATCTATACTTATAAAATTACATGTCCTGACTGACTGACTGACTGATTGATTCATCATCGCTGAGCAAAAACCGTTAAAGTTACAGCCACGAAATTTGGTGAGTAGGGTTGTTATATTAAGTAGACACCCACTAAGAAAGGAATTTTGAAAATTTTACCCCAAAGGGGGTGAAATAGGGGTTGAAAGTTTGAATGAAAGTCCGTTAGTTCTTAAGTTAGGAACATGAAACCCATCTCCGTTATTATACTATGCTAACGCGGACGAAGTCGCGGGCAACAGCTAGTTCTCTATAAATTCTTACTTTACCTACATACTCATACACTTTTCTTTATTTCAGATAATCAGTGCAGTCGTAACATTTTCAGTAACGTGGCTTGATTTAACTAGATAGTCATTAGAGTTTAGTATTAACTGTTAACTGATCAAATTAAGTATGTTAGTACTTACTTAAAATTAAAATGTAGGGATCACTGCGTTACCGTGTGAATGTCTTGTTTAGGATTCAAATATATTTTTTAAAACATCTACAATATGTTTAAGAATATTAAATAATTATGAACATACCGCCGATATGCTGTGTAAATATACGAACGGTGAATTTTGAATTAAAAACTATTTCTAAAAAAATCTTTTATCCGTGGCATTTAGGCACATCTTGCTGTGTTTGTTACTCTGTGTATATTAATTAAGAGCCCGTATACGAAATTTTGCCGATGAATACGAAATTGCAAAGGTTCGCTACACAAAATATTATTAGGTTTTTTCCCCTTATAAGACTTAAAAAATATATATTAATTATCAGATTTAAAATATATTTAAGCGCGGAAAGCCGACTCGAGCCTTGCGGCAAGTAACATAATGTGAGATTTAGGTTGTTTTGAATCGTGTTTTTGGCACAATTTGTTTTTTTTTATTTTTATTTTTCTCGAATTGTATAGAATTTTATCTATACTTAGATTGTTTCTGTCGTTTTCTTTTTATGAATTACAGCTCCAAGTTACCGAAAGTAACAGCAATTATTTGCCCATTTTCTCTAAAATTTTGCCGAGTTACATATTTTTTTACTCAACTATTTCTAGAGCAGTCGCCAGAGGTTTTAACCTCCGAAAATTGTAATAGTGAATGGATTTTTGTTTTTGAGGTGTCATTTTCTTTTTTACACTATAACTTGCAAAGTTTACCAAAAATTTTTTGTGCTTTTAATTGTTTAGTTACTTAATTAAAAATTAATATTTCACCATACCGGTCCAGAAAAAAAAAAAAATTTCTCGTTCCTGTTATTTAATGATTGTTTACATTAAAAAAAACCGGCCAAGTGCGAGTCGGACTCGCGCACCGAGGGTTCCGTACAAACCTGTAAGGTTTACAAAGTTCGTCATAGAAGTTTGATTTTGTTACAGCTTAAAGGTATTATAGACCTGAGTATTTGGTATGAATTTCAATTTAATACCTCTACGCGTTTATGAGGAAATGGGTAGTAAGTTTAAAATTATTAAAAAAAAATATATTATGTGATGTAACTAAAAATTTATGGTTTTCGTAATTTTTCCTTTATCTATGCTATAAGACGTTGCTTCGTACCAAATTTCAAGATTCTGAGTTCACGGGAAGCACCCTGTAGGTTTTGATTCCCTTGCAAGTGTCGAAAATTTGCGGCATAAACGGCTGTATCTTTTGATTGCGTTGGCTTAGAAGTTTGATTTTTTCACAGCTTCAAGGGACAGTAGACCTGAGTAATTGATATAAATTTCAGCTTCATACCTCCACGCGTTCCTGAGAAAAAGGGTCTTGACAGACGGACGGACGGACAGACGGACAACAAAGTGATCCTATAAGGGTTCCGTTTTTTCCTTTTGAGGTACGGAACCCTAAAAATTAACCAAATACACAATTTTTAAAAAAGAAAGTTTGCTTTGCTAAGCTAAATACAACTATAAGGTTTTTGCGAAGTTTTTAGAGATTAACGCTCGTCGTAACCAAGATAAAAGGGTTTCGGTGGATTTAAGGGGTTTAACGAAAAGTGTATTAAACTTACTTGTTGTGCGTATTTAATTTTTAGAGAAAGGATTACTTTTAAGTACTTAAAAACGTTTAAATATCTCCAAAAATGTATAAAATAGACCAAAAATATTTTTCTATATTTGTTGAGAATTTATTTAAGTGGGAGCTAAAACATTAAATGCATCGACAAATGAAAGACTTTTTCTAGTCTTTGAAATATATTTAAACTTCCTACTTATACTAGCCAAACTATATATACTAGCCAGAAAAAAAAAATTGGGTGCTAAAAATCTCACGTACATACTAAAGACGCATGCTGCGACCTATGTTTGGAAAATGCTTACCCGAATACAAAAAATATCAGTTCCTAACATAATTTGTATTTTTTCCTTTAAGTATGTTTTAGCAAATATAATTGATGAAAAAAAAAATCAATTTTATTCTGTAAAAACCTAACCAAAAGAAATAAAATACTTAATTCTTCGAAATATCCGTGAAAAGTTTGTGCTACATTTTCAGAAAATTTAATAAAGTAAGAGCTAGGCTAGCAAGGCTTTGTTAAGCCTAAAAAATAATTTTAAACTTCCTATTTAAAACCAAAGAAAAATAGGAATGCCATTTACCTGGCGAGGCACACAACAAGCATATTTGGAGGTATGCTCATCTGTAGATGAGCATTGTATGTATACAAAAATATTATTTTAAATTTAATTATATACTTTTTCAACTTATTTTCATTCTTTGGAATATAAGCAACGATACAAATCAAAAAAAAAATATATTTTATTATTTTGCTATTTAATTAAAAGAACGAAATACGCAAATTTTCTTCAAAATTTTATAGTTTATGAGCTTACTTGAAGTGGAAGAGAATAATTTAAAAATCAAAAGCACAACTTTTCAATAGGTAAACTTTATCTTTTATGTTATCAGCTGCACATTCCTTTTTTTCTTTTCAATTTTCATCCACTATTGCAAAAATCGGAGGTTTGCACGATTTTTACGCTCTGGGAACTCCACTGTTCATATTAAAGTGGTAGAAAGTAATTCCAACATTTTATAGACGACTTTCTCAGCAGTAATTGTATTTTTTTCATACCGTTAAGACGTCAATACAATCCATAAACAGGTGATATTCTAAACCTTTTACAGCAAAAATCACAAAAATGTCGTGGGTTTGAGTTGGATTATTTAAAAATACTTAAAAAAAAACTAGCTCCAACATTATATTATAATTGAAATGATCTTACATGTTGTGCATTAAAACTTATTAGAAATACTGTATTTTAACTGTTAAATCACGTCTATAAAATCAGCGAAATCGGCAAACTTCGTATACGGACCCTTAACTACCGACTTTAAATTTCCTGTTACATTGTTGTCTATAATATGTGAAAACTCTTAATTGACTTTCATGTGTGTGTTCTTCTGTTTATATTTGTATCATTTGTATCATGTATGTAGCTGTAAGTTTTCTGAATTTAATAAAATAAAATAAAAATAAAATAAAAAATACCTTAGGGAATCCGAAAATTCAGAAGTGAAGCGTAATTTGTTTATTAGATTTATCTCGTCACAATCATAATCAGTCATCAATCAGCAAAAGTCTTGGACAGCTTGTCGACAATTATTCTCGTTCTTTCGGACAAATACTGATCTATTTGTCCGAGAACTTTCACGAAATGCAGCATCTTCTGTACGCCCTTCTTGAAGATCTCCATGCGCTCTGCACTGGTTTGTTCCTCGTCGGAATCCCTCAGGGAGGCGAAGGTCATCGGGTTTCCAACTTTGGACGGCAGTTTTCCGTGATTGGGGCGCAGTTTGGGCACTGGGAGTTTGGGAACTCCGAGTTTGGCGATGTTCCGCCTCGGGAGACTCATCAGCTTGGGTATGAAGCCGGCTGGGGGTAGCACGGCGACGGGGGCCTGCGTGTCGCCGGCACCGGCCTGGTCCGCATCCCGCAGGATGAACTTCCCGTTCTTGATGGCCTTGGGAATGGCGCGCTGGATCATGCTGCAGAAGGAGTCCATATCGAAGCGAGAGTTGCCACGCAACTCCGCTGATCTAGAGCTCGAGTACTGCGCCGAGTCCTGAAACGTTAGCAATTAGTGTATTTCAATTTTCAATCAATAATTTCTACAGGTATTGTTGAATAAAATCTGATTACTATCTCTCTAATACAATGGTTCCCTACCTGGGGGTAATTATCCCCGCGGGGGTAAAATAGCTATTCTAAAGGGGTAACAGAGGTGGTAGTTGGTACCTAAAATAGATGAATGGGCAGAAAAAAATAATAAACTGTACATTTTGGAGAAAAACAGCTACAGAATACCCTATCATTGCAGACAGAGATTTGAAAATGTTGGAATCGGACAACATCTACTTTTTATATTGATAAGTGCATTTGTTGAATAAATAATAGGAAATTATTACAACTCGAGACTGACGGCGACCATTGTTTGTGCGACGGGATAGCGATGGACGCTGCCATGGTGACATACTTACCTATTCAGTCACTTCAATAAAATAATATGGGCGAAATACTTTATATGGCAAAACAACGTTTGACGGGACAGCTAGTTACTGATATATAAAGATGTTTCCTATTGCTTGCTTTCATTCGAGCAAAGAATACGTTAAAAGATCTATTTCATGCGTATGTAGTCTTAATATCTTCCACTAAATAATAGTCATTGAAAACTGAAGAGCACTGTGTGGTCCGAAATACAGATTTATATTGTTCAAGCATATTATTAAATATTATGTTTGTATTCACAAATATATATATTAAATTAATCACACACACAAAATGATATTTGCTAATTGTTCATACCTCATCAGATCCACAGTCAATGGTCACCCGGAGCGGGGTGGGGTGACACAACACAACGTTTATCTGAAAGCACACGCATTATTATTTCACACACAATTTACGCAAAACACACGCACAAAATATACCGTTATTCGACGATAAACTGACCATCACCAAGATTATCGCTAAGCGATGCATGCTATCCGTTTTGAAATAACATTTTGTGTGCCAGAATCAATGCGGTCACGTAACGAAGAAATAGCACATCAGCAAATCTCGACGATTGTTTCGTTAACCACGCAGTCAGCAGTACGGAATGACGACACAAAAGACAATCAGTCGCAGCTTATCACGCAGACGTGATAGTTTATGTTAATAATCAAGTTTCCATCGAAATTACCCAATGTGGTTGATATTGTGTGTCATTCTTTAGCGGCTGCTCTGTCTGATGGATTCAGACAGATCTCACGGCTGCAGCAAGATAATATAGTTGTAAAGAATTTGTCGAAAAAACTATTAAGTTTAACAAATTCAAGAAGAGACTCAAAGAGTTAAGGGTATTGGATGAGGATCACAATGAACTTATCAAGCCAACTAGTGTGCATGGTACTACTGGCCGTTGTGGTAGTCTCAGAGGTTAGTAAATAAAATTTCTTGACTACAATAAAACATACAATTATTATGTAAAAAGAGTTCGAACCTTTTTGTACAGAGCGTGGCATACCTAATTAGTTACAAGTACTTATTTTCATGTACACCTATGAAACATACGTCAATCGTAGTGATTATATTCTCTTTGATCGACAGAGAAAATAATTTACAAACAACAAATACTCTTTGACAAAATGTCGTAAATGTTATACCCATGAACGTAGAAAAAAAGGGTTATACCTTTTTAAATATTTCAGGTTCTTTATCTAAAATGTTATTTATTTTACATTTTCAAACTGAAATAACTCAGAAAGTATATTATTTACGATATTTTGTCAAAGAACATTAATTTTATTGTTTGTAAACATCTTCTCTTTCGATTGGCGTATGTTTCATAGGTGCATACCAAAATACGACAGCTATGCCAATAAGGTTCGTTGTTCTTTAACTCACCTAGTTTTTTAGGTACGCTAGTAAAAAAACCGAACTTTGTCTTTAGACTTCGTATGTTTATTTTATTTCACCATTCTATAATAACGCGAAGCTTTTAATGTCCTTGCCAAATTTTTATGTAGAGAAAAAGTGTTCACAATTGTATAATTATTATCTTCAGTCTTCTGTATATTTTTTCTTTCAATTGCACTGTATGTTACACTTAGATATCAACGAATATCTAATATATAAAATTCTCGTGTCACAATTTTCGTTGCCATACTCCTCCGAAACGGCTTGACCGGTTCTTATGAAATTTTGTGAGCATATTGAGTAGGTCTGAGAATCGGCCAACATCTATTTTTCATACCAAAAATTATTTATATGGCAAAACAACGTTTGCCGGGACAGCTAGTTACTAATATAGTTTCTTACCTCATATTTTTCAAGTCTAACTACTGTTAAGTCTTCGAATATCAATACACAGCCGCTGATTACAGATATTGAACTATGTTTCACTTTTATTTTCAGAGCAGTACCCTCGTGAAAAGGTCTCTACTGAAGCCCTTCTTTGAAGAATCGTGCTTTACGTGCAAGGCGTCCGATCGACCATTTGCCTGGCCCATCTTCTCATACTTCGGGGAAATCAAGGACAAAGTTGTTAACGTGTTTAACAAATTCGTAGAAAAAGTGAAAATCAAACAACTTAAATAATTGAAAATATAAATGCGAAATGAAAGTATGTCAACGCGATCAAAGATCACAATTTTAATCACAATGTTATTTTTTTCATTTTAATTTTAATTTAATTCTAATTAAATAAAACACTATTAGGATACTTGTATTACTTTTTCCACTCCCATTTTTAAAAATAAGTAAAATATTTATAATATAAAAATATATAATAAACAGATAACAAAACTTAGTGATAATACTATAGGTTGTGTATAGGTCCCCTTTATAGAGTTCACTGTGAAAGTAGCAGCGCTGAAAGAGTAACTTTTTATTGACTATTGTATGGGAAAATTCATGACGCTATCATCATATGCGTCCCCATACAAAACACAAAAAAATGCTCTTTCTGCGCTACTACTTTCACAGTGACCTTCTTATAAGTTATAAGGGACATATACATAACTTAAAGCAGATAGATAAAGCATTATCATTTTGTTTTGTTACACCTGTATAGTAAGCACTATGCACCCATAACTTCATGTTGAGCACATAATCTAAACATGTTTTTCCTCACAGAATAAACAACACCTAGGGAATAAGATTAGAACAATAAAACAACTTTTAAATTGTTAAACTTATTTTATTTTAAAGCTTTAGAAGTTTCTTAAATCTCAAATATTCTTTATTTGTAAGAGATCCATCTTTCTTTAACTTCCGCAGTTTGTCAAGTGCTCTATTTTTGTTCTTCTCAGCTGGTACCCAAATAGGTTTTAATTCTGACCCCAGAGCCGTCTGTAAGTTAATCTTGTTCTTCAATTTCTTCACTCGTAATGATAAAGGTGTCAGCAGTTTTGGCTTATGTAATAGAGACGGTAGAGGCAGAGGTAATAATGGCGGTGGAATTAAAGGTACCGGTGGTATTAATGGTAGAGGTAGCAAAGGTAATGGAAGTAAAGGTAGAACTGGTAATTTGGGTAATCCCAGTAAAGAGGGAGCTTTCAATTTCTTTAGAGGATTCTTCAACTTTGCGTCAAGTTTGTACAAATTGATTTTTGTTTCAAAATTTGATAATTTACTCCCTGCAAGGGAAGGGATTTTTATTTTTTTATTCAAACCCAGTAAATGATTATCACAAAGTTTCTGTGATTTTTTAATATCTCTTGATAATTTTTTCAGGTCACTCTTAACTTTACTCTCGATGCTGCATGATACTGAAATCTAAAGAAATATTGTTGTTAGAATACCTTTAGTAAGATTAGACTGAAGAGGTTTGAATCGTGATTTGGCTCCAATTAGTATTAGTAGTTTTGTCATTAAATATTTTATAAGTGGCTGGAAACTTATCATTAAGTACCTACTTTTAAATGAAGATCAAAGTTAAAATCTACTCATTTATTTTTAATAAATTAACCCACTTACAAGGAACAAAATAAAATTCATCTTACCAAAAGTACGAGTAAAATGATACAAAAATAAATGAACCGCAGTAAGGAACCCATCGTTAACTTTCATTTCCTGAATGTTCCTTCTACAACGATTGCTTTAACACTGCCATTAAGCAAGATATCATTGTATGCTTATCTTTCTATACATTTGATTAAACACGTTTTGATTTAATTAAGATTTTTATATGCTTGTCGCTTGATAATATTAAACAATGTATTGTGTAATATTAATAAACGTGCTACTAGGTACTACGATTTGTAAGTCCTCATGTAATTTCCGGCGCGCTGGAAATTTTTTTTGAAGAAAGTGCATAATATATATTATTATGCCCATCAAAGCGAATTGTTTAATAGATTTTATTTGCTTTAGCTTATTCAAAACTTGATGTGATTTACAATTCAAGCTTTGGACTCGACAGCAAACAAAAGTTAAAATTTTAACGATAACTTCAAGTGTCTATATAATAGACTATCTAGTCTCAACCTACTGCCATGAACTTCCTTTGCCCCGTGTATTATTTTCCTCTATGCCTACCTCTATGCATTATTGTCTTTATATTTCCAACTACACCATCTTAAGTCTAAGAAATGTTGATCAAAATTTTCATGAACCCATTCGTAAGTTGTGGAAGCAACATAGCAAATGTTGAAAATCTTTTAACTATCGACTATTTATAAATTACTACGAATATGGATAATGCAAGTTGATTCATCGAAATTTTGAAAGTATATCACAGGCATATTTTATCTAATCGAATCCAACTATGCAATATTTTAGAAATAATAAGGTAATAATATCACGTATCACTAAAAATTGCATAAGTACAAGCATAAAAACCCTACAAAAAATAAATTTGACACAATCAATAGGAATACGAGTAATCAAATTTGAACTAAAATGGGGGGACAAAAACTTTTTTGGACCTCCATGTCTGTAATTTTACTGTTGTCAGATTTCGGAGCAGCATGCTTGGACGACAAAGGAATATGTTTGGTAATTTTTTTTGTTTCATTTATTAAAATTTGATAGAATAAAGTTAGTCATACAATATGAAAATCTGAATATAATATATGAAATTAGGTACTTCATATTTTTTACAGTTGATGATAATTTTAATCTTACATTTCTTCTAATTACAGCTAGAGGCTCTCAAGGATATGAAGGAATCGAAAAAGGAACTGCTTGGCACGTAAGTAACGCTCAGCAGGAAAGTCATAGTTTTGAATACTTAAATATAATTGTGTACGGTTTGAATCTAATAAACAACATTTTTAATTTCAGATTACTAAAGTCTTTACTAGCACCAAAACTTGGTAAGTCTTAGACACAATATGTACTATCAGAAAAGTTGATCCTTAGGCAGATGGAGGACCTACGTAGTTTGATCGCGTTACGTCAAACCCAGCCGACGGATTATAATAGTTAACATTGACTCCGCGTTAGCGTTAAAAACCATCAAAACGCTCAATATACCTCCTATTTTGAGTGTTTTGATCGTATGCGGTGTACATTGACATAGTCCGACCAAATGACGTTGGTCTGTCAACTGCCTAGGAATCAATTTGCGCGGTATCAATTAATCCTGTTATTTTTAATTGAACCTCAAATTCCTGAAAAGTAACATAATATTTTTGACTTACAGAAAAGAAAGAGAAACTGTTATGTGCTGAGCTTCCCCCGCCTCCCGCGACGATAGTGCTGATGCCGGCAACGCCCCCCGTGCCGCCTTGTCTGCCCTCGCCTCTGGCGTTACCGCCACCAATGCCGCCCATCATCCTCTCCGCTCCTCCGCCGGCACCACCATGCTCACCGTTTCTGCTCCCCCCGCCACCACCACTCTGTTTGCCACCTGCACCGCTCCCACCGATCTGCCTGCCCGCTCCTGCGCCACCACCGATGTTTTTACCGGCTCCAGCGCCTGCACCTTTGGTGTTCTCCCTTCCTCCACCTCCTCCCTTCATGCCCTCCTGCCTGCCTCCACCACCTGCTCCTATAATTCTTCCCGCTCCCCCGTCTCCTCTGATGCTGCCTCCAGCACTACCTCCATCTTGTCTGCCGCCCGCACCGGCGCCACTAGTCATATCGCTGGTACCGCCTGCGCCGCCGCTGCCGTGCACGCCGCTGCCGTGCGCGCCGCTGCCGTGCGCGCCGCCACCGCCCGTGGGACTGCCAATGAATGCCTTCATGGTTCCCGCGCCTATTCCCATCACGCTGGAACCGAAGCCAATCGAGCTGCCTCCGCCGTGTGCTTGCTCATACTATAAATAATATTTGAACCTTACCATAATCTTTTTCGCCGTATATCTAAGTGTACCTACTTTAGTGTTATTTAATGATATATTAAACTTTTATTTATTACCTCGAAGTGAAACTCGTTTAATAAATTATACAACAAAATATCTGTGTATTTACTGCATAATAACCCATAATATTGTTTAGGTTTGCAAACTAGTAATTTGGGCTCGTACCTATGCATTTCATCAAATACTAACCCCTTCAATTATATCCCGGTATATAACGAGCTATTTACTATGCATTGTTAAGAATATCAAACAGTTGCTCAGATTGAATAAATCAAAGATGCTACTTTCAGTGATATTAGATATTTTTAAATTCAAGTTCGCTAGTACAATTTTAGTGCTATCTTGTTGGGATGATAATAGTAAGTATATAGTAACAAGTAAAATACGATATTAGATATGTTAAACTTTTCCCAGTATTTTAATATCCATTACATCTATCAAATACTTACTATCAATCATTATCACACCTACGGGCTACGGCCTACCTTAAGCCGCTGCTGATTTTAAAGTAGGTTATAATAAATACGACTTATTTCTCAACATAGAGCGAGTAGAATTTATGCGTCAACTGATATCTCGTGGAGTGAGAGTGACTATGTCATGTGATGGTAACGACATACCACCGGTCAGCATCCATCAGCTGCATGGTATTTTGTACTTCAGCAATAGCAATATAACGAAAGGGGTAAGGATACATTCTGCGAATAATAAATGCCACTTTGCACATTATAATTTCTTGAAAAATAAAAACGAAATCTTAAAAGGAGGTATAGTTATGTAAATTAAATGTGTAATGTGTGTGTAATGTATTTGCAAAAGAAAAATGTATAAAATGTATAAAATGTATAGAAGAAGATGTTCAGTAGTAAACATTTGGTAAATTTTGTCAAATTATCTCACTTTCATGTGGTGTATTAAAAGAGTAGGCACTAGGCTTTGGTGTTAACAGTTAATAGAACTATTAAGTCTATTGAATTCCAGATTAAAAAGGAGGACCTTGGATACTGGAACAGGTGGGTGATAGTCGGCGACACTGTACCCAAATTTTTGAAAGCAACTCGAAATGATGCTAATATTGTACTCGTTACTCCAGAGAATACCGATGCTGAAATAAGTGGTAAGTATATTCTTAATGCTGACATAAGTAACAAGAATAGAAAAAAATCAAGCCTAAGAATATTTTTAGATTACCCTACATTTGCTGCAAAATCGTATCGTCTCCAAGACGTCTATATTCATCCTACTGAGGAACCCTCTATACATTCATGGGCTTATTGGAATACGAATGATGGTCTCCAAATAGTATACGATCATGAACGACTTCAACGACGACGGAATTTAAAGAAGCATCCTTTAAGAATTGCTACGCCGGTAAAGTTAATTAAAAATAGCGTGTATTTTTTGATAGATAAGTACTCTTTTATTAAAAATATCTGTTGGATCCATCGTTGGAACAGAATATAGGTGAATTTATATTTTTACTACAATTTTCTAGCTTGCGACATACTCTAACGAAACCTACAATGGAACATTCAAAGAGTATCTGTTGGATATGTCAATACCGGAGAAAGATTCACCGATTCGAGCTGGATACACCACAGCGTTGATCATAATTGACGCTCTTAACGCTACGTGAGTTTCCTCTTAAAACATAAACTATGAAACTTCAAAGAAATAATCTTCAGTTACTCTTGAATTTTAATTGCTACAAGAAAAATCAATATTTTAAAATTAGCATGTAATAGGGGTTTTATGATAGCAATCCTTTTTTGTTACTCTCTATTACAATTTACAACTTACCTAATACTTTCTTAAAAAAAAATAGACTAAATGAAAAGGTAGGAGAAAAAATTATGATAAACTTTGTTGTAGCGAAGAAATGATTCCAACTATATTATGGGGCCCAGAACTTCATAACAGCAGTATGTTATTGAAACTAAGAAAAGGGGAGGCCGATATCGGAGGGGGTATATTAAGGATTCTGCTGACACGTATTCAAAAAGTAGACTATACCGTAACTATATGGCCTTTTCAGTAAGTGTCTCTATCACTCTCGTACTGGTCTACAGCCAGGTCAAAATATAACATTTTTTCATACATCAAACAGGTGAAAATATATTTTGAGTTTGGTCATAACTCATAACTCATAGTAAATATATTTTATTGACCAATATCTCTGAATGTTTTGTGAGAAGAAGTAAATTTTTCGTAATGTTTAACCTTGAAGCCCAAATTACAATTCGTCTCCGTTAGGTCCACAAATTACATGAGGTGTTTAAGTCAAAGTCAAATCTCATCTAATCTCACGTTGGAGAGAGGGGCAAATCTTACAATTAAAAAAAATAATATTTTGGTGTATTTCATCCAGATTGTACGTATGCCGAATTAACATCATTCACTAATTCGTTCGAAAGAAAATAATTTCATTCATACTTTGACGTTATCTACTGACTGTCGAACAACCCAACGCGTTTCCGTAAGAAACCCACATTTTGAAAAATTGGGGGTGGGGGAGTGGGTTAAATGAAATCTTACGAACTCTCACCAGGGGGGGGAGGGAGGTTCAGAAAATTTAAAAAACACCCTATGACCCTCGTGCACCAATTTACCTTAAGGAACGATTTAAATTTCTAGGAGCTAGTCAGAATTTTAGCCTACGCTCTGATAGGGATAATATTTTGGAAATACCTCATGCTCGATCTGGTTATTACTACAATTCCTTTACCGTTAAGGCCACAACTCTTTGGGACTCACTACCATCTGAAATACGACACTCCGACTTGATTGGAATTTTTAAATCAAAATTGCGTAAACTTCTTCTAGAAAAGGCATAGATTGTAACTACATAATATTCGTAGTTAGACGTATTTATGTAATTAATATTTTATGTATGTGTTACGCTCAAAGACCGAAATCGCTAAAAATGGCTCACAACGAGTTGTGGTCACAGTCAGTCAGTCAGCCACGACGCGAAATTCGCGTCGTGGCTCTAATGAAAACGGCCACGACGCGTTCTGGCAATCACAAAAAGACCATAACGCGAAATTCGTGTCGTGGCTGATATGCTATTCGTTTTCTTGATTGAATTAATCATCCATAGGTATGGAAGATTATATTTGAATTACCACGCGTACTACAAAATATTATTTCTTTTACAAAATCACTGCATATCAAGTTTTTCATTATTATTTGTAAAATATCCATAGTTCCATAATATCCATACTAATATTATTACTGCCTGTCTGTCTGGCGCAACGTGCTATTGTTTGTAATTGTTTTTTTTTAATATAAGGTAATCTGATCTTAATAAATAATAAGTATTTCGTTTTATTTTTATTTATATATAATTTAAATATTATGATACTACTAGTTGATGCCCGCAACTATGTTGCGCCAGACAGACAGACAGTAATAATAATAGTACGGATAGTATGGAAGTATGGATATTTTATAAATAATAATGATAAACACGTTATGCAGTGATTTAGTAAAAGAAAAAATATTTTGTACCTAGTACACGTCGTAATTCAAATATAATCTTCCATACCTATGGACAATTAATCAATCAAGAACAGATCAAGAAAAACGAATAGCATATATCAGCCACGACACGAATTGTCGCGTCGTGGCTGTTTCACTGTGACCACAACGCGTTGTGAGCCTTTTTTTCGCTCATTGAGCGATTTCGGTCTTTGAGCGTAACATATATAATATCTAAGTATTTATCATAATGAGTATACATCTATTTTACTTTAATAATTATGTAACTTTATGGATTTAAAAATATATTTTTAGACCCTATTTCTTACACTAATAACTATACTTCCGCTTACATTAAAGTTCTCCAGTTGACACAAAGATTGTCTGGAAGAAATCGCTTTTAGGGATTAGATCGCCTTTGCCCACATACCTTGTTCTAATATCATCTAATAGTGTAATTATTAGTAATAAAATAATAATGTTTAGTGTAATTAT
The DNA here is from genome assembly GCA_905333045.1 of Lysandra bellargus. Lineage (NCBI taxonomy): Eukaryota > Metazoa > Arthropoda > Insecta > Lepidoptera > Lycaenidae > Lysandra > Lysandra bellargus. Next base: position 2,834,303 of record HG995327.1, read on the forward strand.
TTTTTGGTATTTGTGAGCAATAAAGTGTTTTATTATTATTATATTATTAACCCTAGAAGCCTAATCTATGTCTGCGAGGCGTACACGAAATCGAATATCGTTTGTAGTTTTCTAATGGTTTAAGCTAGCGCGTCGTGCTCTTGCGCCAACTCAGTGGAAGCCAGGAGCTAGCATACGATGTCCTTATCGTGAAAATAAATTCCGCCATTTTTGATTTATCTAAGGATTGCACGCCTCCGAGACGTATGTTTAGGCTTTATGTAAGTTTTAACTTGGTTTATGAGAGTTTACTTTTGCTTGTTTTTCGTACGTTTTATGTTTTTTTCGGCATTATTTCAGACATAAAATGTCACAGTCTTAAAAATTAAACGAAGACTATATTTTGCCAATCCTAAACGGGGAAATTAATCCTTCATTGGAAGATTCGGGTGCTGAAGTTGGGAATGACCAAATTATCCACGAATTTCAAAGGGAAGAAAATAATAGTTATATGACTGAATATGTTTCGGCTTTACATCAATATTGCACCTTTTATTCCTATTAAAAAGGAAAAATATTCAATTTGGTCAGATATAAATGTTGAAAAATCTGTGTGTAGAAAGCGCTAGGTTTATATGTGTGGAGAGTTGGAGACTGCTCTTAAGGTTTACCTAGTCTTTTGAAATCTAATCAGTTTATATGTTTGCTCTATGAATAACTAATTAGAATTAAAAAAACGAAAATTTCTTCAGAAAAATTATTAGGTTTTGCTAATTTTTGAGGAAGCTGATTATTTGTTCCAATTTTTGCACATATTTTTATTGTTGTGATAAATAACTGTCACTATAGTAATTATTCATAAAATGTCGTTTTATTGTTAGCTTATATTCCAAATTTAAATTATCAGTCCAAAAAAGAACAAAATAATGCTATTTTTACATAAAAATTGTGAATTATATGTGTACGCCTCTGAGACGTATATTAAGGCTTTGTGTACTCCTGAGATAGATCCTAGCTTCTAGGGTTAAAACACCTCACGTAATTTGTGGAGCCTTATCGGCCGGGATTTTCCTCTTAGTGTAATAATATACTATTATTTGTGTTTACTAAAATTACTTCTTCTTTACAGCGTGGGCTTCACTTACTTGGCAGAACGGGAGAGTAGCAACAACATGTTTGCTGAGCCGTTCACAGCAGGTGTATGGTGGTGCTGTCTTGCTCTTTTCTTTATCCTTGCCGGCGCTCAGCGCGTCACAGCTAAAACTCCTTTTGAAAAAGAAGGAGCGTATGTTGCTGTTTTGGCAACGTCCTTACAACAAGGTTGCTGTATTACGAGTATTTTTATTAATACAAAAAAAGTAACAAAGCATCTGGTACTTGATAAGGAAGACTAGATGTAATTTATATTTTTATCTTATATCTTTAAACAAGCAAATCTTGTATTATAATAAGTATAATATATCTTCTTATATATAAAATTCTCGTGTCACAATGTTAGTCTACGAACTCCTCCGAAATGGCTTTACTGATTTTTACCAAATTTCATATGCATATTCAGTAGGTCTGAGAATCGGCTACTCGGTACTTTATATATTGATAAGTGCATTTGTTGAATAAATAATAGTAAATTATTAAAACCTGAGACTGACGGCGACCATTGTTTGTGCGACGGGATAGCGATCGATGTTGCCATGGTGACATACTTATTTAATCACTTCAATAAAATAATATGGCAAATATATTATGGCAAAGCAACGTTTGCCGGGACAGCTAGTGTATATATATAATTGGAATCTCGGAATCGGCTCCAACGATTTTCATAAAATTTAGTATATAGAGGGTTTCGGGGGCGATGTCATTTTATTCGTGTTTCATCGAATACCGAGCAAAGCTCGGTCAAATTTTTTAGTATTTTTTAAGGGCCCTCTCTCCCTAAATTAGTAGGTCGATTGTCTGTCAGTGCGAATATCGACGTAAATGACATTAAAATAACATTCATAACAGCGCACCTTGTACGGTGGCGATTACGACGCTCGCTGCGTCCATGATAGGGCGAAATAGTAGAAAAAACCTTTTTAAGGCTTAATATAATACATATTTCAAAAAAGTAAAAAAACTAAATTATTAACTTATGTATTGCAAAGCAGTAGATATTTTTTAACCCCCGACAAAAAAGAGGGGTGTTATAAGTTTGACGTGTCTGTCTGTCTGTCTGTCTGTCTGTCTGTCTGTTTGTCTGTGTGTGTATCTGTCCGTGGCATCGTAGCATCCAAACGGGTGGACCGATTTTGATCTAGTTTTTTTTGTTTGAAAGCTGACATGATCGAGAGTGTTCTTAGCTATAGTTCATCATCATCAGCTTGCTCAGTACTGGACAATCAGGGTTTATCTGGTTCATGTCCGTGGCATCGTAGCATCCAAACAGGTGGACCGATTTTGATCTAGTTTCTTTTTGTTTGAAAGCTGACATGTTCGGGAGTGTTTATAGCTATAGTTCATCATCATCAGCCTGCTCAGTGCTGGACAATCAGGGTTTATTTGGTTCATGTAAAGCCGTTAGCAACTTGTAGTCATTTGATGGGTTTTATATTTCATTCTAGTTCATGACATTTGTGAATATACAATATAAGTATACACATAATAATGGAAAGTTGGCCTGGTGCAACACCATCACCTGGTAATCAATAGGATATCCAACTCCTCGCCAACTAAGAGTAGGTAGAGGTTTCGTGTTTGAGCTCATTTTAATTGCGACAACCAGTAAGAAGTAGACAAACAGTAAATATTTACACACTGCTGCTGCAGCATCACCTGGATTCTATAGGAACCGAGATTCGTATGAACCTAAAGTGGAGGTTTCATGTTTGGGCTCATATTAACAGCCTCATCGAAAAGGACATTGATAGATGGTAATCATGAGAATACTTGTGATTCTGTTGATAGTAATTATTCTGCACTATAACCAACACAAGTTTAAAAAGTATGAAATAAAATTAAATTAAGAAATTAAAAAAAAACCCCGCCAAACAACTTTAAAAAGTAACGAAATAATATTTACTGCCTTTAAGTTCAAATAATTCCTAACTTGTGTAAAGTAATATTTTAGTCCATAATTGTTGTCAAGGTGTGTCGGGGGACCGCTAATGTAGATGTTTGATTTCATTTCACAATCAATTCATAGCGAACTGAATCGAGATAGTCAGCGACTTGGCGGTTGTATATTGTAGTTTACTTGGCGGTCCCCCGAAACACCGTAACAACAATTATGGACTAAAATATTACTTTACACAAGTTAGGAATTATTTGAACTTGAAGGCAGTAAATATTATTTCATTACTTTTTAAAGTTGTTTGGCGGGGGTTTTTTTAAATTTCTTTATTTAATTATATATTCTTTTGATAAATAATGAAGGAGTAAAGTGGTTTCATTCAACGATTTGGAGGTGATTTGGTTTTTTTATTTCTTTATTATGTGATACCGATAGAAAAAATATGGCAAAACCAAATTACGTATCATGTCATGTAGATTACTAATTATTTTTTTCAGATATAATTTCTCTGTTAATGCCGATGAAAACTTGTTTCATCTGCACGCTTTTTTCGAAAGAGCAGCTTTAAGTCAAAATAATTGTAATTATTTCCGTAAGTGCAAAGTGCAACCTCAATGACTTATAACTTAAAAACAAATAATTCAAAACAGTTGAATGCCCTTGACGAAAACCCTTAAAACTTTCGGAATGTAATTATTGCGTAAGTAATTAATGTATTCATTAATTAATAGATCATGAAAATGACAATATCTTAAATATTTGTATCAAAGACATATATTTTTCCTATACAACCGTGGATTCCATACAATAAAGTATTGCGAAGTGATAATAATATATTTTACTCCGAGAAGAAGTCGGCTGTATCCAAGCCTCTTGACTGTATGTCCTTTGAAGAGGGAACAGCAAAATTGTTTTTGAGTCTTTTCAAGATAATGTCCCGTTAAAACTATTAAGAAGGCACTCAAACCACGGAACTAATACAAAGAGGAGCCCCGTGACTCTCACGACATTATCAGCGCGTTGGCTGTATCGACAGTATCGACAGGAGCGCGAGCACTCTTCTTTCAACCATTTCACCAGGAAAACTTCCGGCTATATAAAGTGAAATTCGCTCGTAAAGAGAAGGAGTTCTCCTTCAGAGGCTTCCGTTCTCAGAACTCCACCACACGTGAACCCTTTTGGCACGAAATATCCAAATTAAAACAATCTGTCCCAGTGCTCAGGCGGATTCCCAGGGGTGCTAGAGTAGCCGTAGCCGAGAAGCTTGCCTAAACTATACGCAAAGCGGTAAGTGAAAACACGAGGCAAGCCTGGGAAAACCTCTTGACTTTTCCCTACAGCACTCTCCACGTGACCAGGGATCCCCAAAATAATGCTTCTCTCACTTCCCGTGTGAAAAAGAACTGCGTCACTGAAATTCAATTAAATCAACATTTTTCTTTACGTTCTTCAACAAAATGTAATATAGTAAAAAATGTTGTAAGTAAAATTAGTAAGGCAGATATTAAGGGCGCTGCGCTATGCTATTTTCCAGCGACACGATTGCTCCGAACTCCCCAGAAACCGTTTTGGCCTTACTAAACAAACACCCACATCAACTGACATCTCAACCCTTTTCTGGCTCCCATGACGTAGCACCACCCCTTCAAACTTTAGTCTACGTCTTTTCCTCCGGGCTCAGCGGGCGGTCTCGACGGTATCACCCCTCAGCATCTGAAGGACCTCACCAGCGGTTGCTGCGGGAAAGCCGGAGAGAAGCTCCTGCAGGAGGTCACGAATCTGTGCAACCTGATGCTACATGAGGTTGCATCAGATATCGTAGACATCCTGTATGGAGCTAACCTCTGCGCGCTGAGGAAGAGGGATGGTGGCATTCGTCCAATCGCTGTCGGCTCAACATACCGGCACCTCACTGCCAAGATAGCCTGCAGATCCATTAACTCTCTATCATCATACTTCCAACCCAAGCTACTTGGTTTTGCCCGCAAAGGTGGTTGCGAGGCAGCCGTTTACTCTTTTCGAACTCATATATTCAAAATTAAAAAAAAAAACACTGTATACCTAAAGGTGGATGTTAGAAATGCTTTTAATTCCGTAGACAGGGTCACCATGTTGACAGAGATAAAAAGTAAAGCCCCATACCATTTTACCCTTCATGCTACAGTGCTACCGAGAATCCACTAAACTTATTTACCAGAACCATTTAATCCAGTCTGAAGTTGGCTGTCAACAGGGCGACCCGCCAGGTCCAGCAATTTTCAGTCTAGCTATTCACCCGATCATCGAACTCCTAAATTTCAAATTCAACGTGTGGTATCTAGATGACGGTACTCTTGCCAGCGACGCATCTACAGTTCTTTCGGACTTTCAGACCCTGATTCGCGAATTCAAAATTATAGGTCTAGATCTGAACCTGGGGAAGTGTGATCTTTTCGTCCCTGATGATTGTAAGGATAGAGACGGAATAATATCCAGTTTTAAGGCCGTCGCCCCAGAATTATCACTGATTGAGAAGAGCTCGCTTTTTCTCTTGGGTTCACCTGTTCTAGCCGATTCGCTTCCGGACTTTATAAATGAAAAAGTACAACATTTTAGTGAAAGTTTAGACCGTCTTCTCCAAATTAACAGTCACATGGCATTTACTTTGATTCGGCACTGTTTATTTGTTCCCAAATTTACGTATGCTTACGGTGTTGTCAGCTCTGGAAGTTCCCACAACTTTTCCATAGCTTAGATGACACCCTAAAACATATGCTCTCCATAATTTTAAACTTAAAATTTGACGAACGTTCCTGGACCCAAGCTACACTACCCGTAAGGTTCGGTAGACTAGGAAAAAGAAAAACTTCGGACGTAGCACTACCGGCGTTCTTGTCCGCAGTCCACGCAAATCACGCATTAACAGCCAAAATTTTAGAGCCCATTAGTCATTCCCTTTGCGGACGAGGCCAAGGACGCCTGGGATATTGCTAGTGCCGGCAGCGGGGTCCCGTAAAAACACATATTCCCAAAGGCTCTGGGACGGGCCTGTCTGCGAACAAGTGCATAATAAACTGTTAAATACGTCTACCAGCGTCGCAAAACGGGCTCGGCTTTTGGCCGTGGAGAGGTGGGAGTCGGAAGCTTGGCTGCGGGCACTACCATCTAAAAACACGAACATTGCTGGACTGAAACACATTCCGCATAGCCACTGCCCTGCGTCTTGGTGCTCCCCATGTCATCCCCCATCAGTGTGTTTGCGGCGCACACGTAGACAGCTACGGTCACCACGGGTTGTGCTGCTCGCGAAGCGCTGGACACTTTTCGTGGCATCACAACCTGAATGACCTCATTCGTCGGGCTCTTGTCACTGCCGGCGTGCCAGCGATACTGGAGCCCTCCGGTTTGGCACGCGACGATGGCAAGAGACCCGATGGAATGACCCTGGTCCCCTGGAACGTGGGACGGGCCCTTGTGTGGGACGCTAAATGTGTTGACACACTCGCCTCGTCCCATGTTCAGGGTACCTCGAGCTGTGCGTGCGCAGCCGCAAACAAGCAGAAAACCTCAAGCGGCACAAATATGAGAATCTCAGTGGAGATCTCATATTTGAACCGTTTAGGGTGGAAACCCTAGGCACATGGGGGCTGGGGGCACATATGCTTTTTAGACAGATATCTAAGAAGCTTATTGAAGCCATCAGAGACCCCGAGCCGGGAGCTACCTGGCACAGCGGATAGCAATTGCCATCCAACGTGGCAATGCTGTCAGCTTGCTAGGCATTATGCCAGATGGGGATGACCTGGAGAAGTTTTTCTTTTTATATTTTTTATATTTTTTATATTTTAATTTTTAAGTTTGTATATATTTGTATATTTCACATTGTATTTTTTAGCGTTTAAATTGTTAAAATATGTTAATTATTATATTAGCTCAGGGGTCACCAATTAGTTTTGCTCGGGGTCCGTTTTAACACATGAAATGACCTTCGCGGTCCACACATTTTATAAAAATTTTTTGAGTAAACAAAGATAATTACGGAAATTACAAAGGTATATTGTTTTAGATATCAATGAGAAAAATAACCATTTTTGTAGCTAATTATCTCCCTGAAGTTTGGAGTGAAATATTGTTGCAAGCTATGGATATTGATATTAAATCCTGTAAATGTTTGAAGTCCTAAGATGAACGAAGATCATCTTCGAACATGCCTAATGGTCCGCACACAATGGATCGGCGGTCCGGATGCGGACCGCGGTCCGCCATTTGGTGACCCCTGTATTAGCTAATATTATACTATTACTAGCTGTCCCGGCAAACGTTGCTTTGCCATAATATAAAGTATTTCGCCCATATTATTTTATGGAAGTGACTAAATAAGTATGTCGCCATGGCAACGTCCATCGCTATCCCGTCGCACAAACAATGGTCGCCGTCAGTCTCAGGTTGTAATAATTTACTATTATTTATTCGACAAATGCACTTATCAATATATAAAGTACCCAGTAGCCGATTCTTAGACCTACTGAATATGCATATAAAATTTGGTAAACATCAGTAAAGCCGTTTCGGAGGAGTTCGTGGACTAACATTGTGACATGAGAATTTTATATATAAGAGAAGATAAGATTATATCAAAATTAAATTGAATCTGTACCGTTTTTAAACAGATTAATAGATATAATAGTATGTACTATGCTTATGTAGATGCTTGTTTTTCTAGACGCAAGCGCTGTCCCCGAGGGAGTATCAGGTAGATGGACGTTTCTAGTTCTATCCACATCGGCCATGTTGATCCATGCCTACTACACCTCCGCCATCGTTTCCGATCTAATGAACGCTGGCAGAGGTGGGCCTGACTCACTGAGAGCTCTGGGTGACTCCAAATACGCTATAGCATCAGAAGATTACGACTATATGCGATTTTATATGTTCGATGTACGTAAATTGTTCATAGTATTTAAACTACCCATAGATAAGCTTATATGACATTCTAATAGCTTGCGGATTTTCTCAGGGAACTGTTTTCTTATTCCCGACGTTTCAGCTGCTTTCCAGCGGCCGTGGTCATTGTTAGTAGGTACATGTGCCGATCATGACTTTGGCCGACTAGTCGGACAAGCCGATCATGGTTTTGGAAGTTTGCGTAACGCTTTTTTGCTGCTGTTTCGCAGGTAGCTGAGTAGTGTCAAATCGTATTGTGTTTACTTCGCGTACGTTACTTTATTTACAAAAATTATTTCTTTACTAGCAAGTAGCAAGTCAAGTATCAAGTAGCAAGCACTTCATTACAAATAATAATCAATGTTTTTTTTAATGTAATTTCAATAATAGCAAAAAAGTAAAAAGCCTATTAGTCGGCGCTTTTTACCGACTAGTCGGCGACTAGTCGGCACATCTCTAATCGTTAACAACTTTGGGAATAAGAAAAGTACTCCGCGACAAAATCCGTAAGTGATAAAACATGTGTGTATTAATACTAGCGTAAACCGTGCATAAACGTTAGAGCTCATTACCTCTAGATATGACATTGATAAAATAATGGATATGTATGTTATTATTTTGTTTCTATCAGAAAAGGAATAATGACAAAATATAACATTTAAATTTTGCAATTTGGAATATCATAATCACTAAAATTTAAAAGGAAATTGCTTTAGGTAAAAACGAATTGGAGTGACATGGAATATCTGAAGCAAAAGAAGATGACATCAAACCTATATCACGACGTTCCGTCCGGCGTGAAGCTGATACAAGGAGGCCAGACCGCCTACCACACTGAATACAACCATCTGTACCCATATCTGAAGTCATTTACTGATGATGAAATATGTAAGGTCCAGCATGTTGATACTATTCCAGAGGTAATATTATAGGTTATTGAAGTAAGGGCCTGTTTCACCACTTCCTGATAAGGTGCCCGATAGGCTTATTTGACAGATTCTCCATACTCTATGTGTCAAGTTAAGTGGTAGATAGCCTTATCAGGAAGCGGTGAAACAGGCACTAAACCTCCAAAATTGAAAGAAGAGAAAAACCAAACAAAATAGTAATTTACCTAAAATGGTGTCTAAAAATGGGAAATGTATCTTATATCTTTAAACGAGCAATTCTTATAAATATATATATATATATATATATATATATATATAATGTCATTTTCGAAGCTCGGTAGCTATATAGCTAGTTTTTTTTATTACGATAAAGCAAAACAGTCCCATTCAGTCCTTTCTCCACGCTACAAAAAGCTCTTAGCCTCACTTAGCATTCAGTTTTGTACACATACTTAATAAAGCATAACTATCCAATTTCTTAGTCATAATTTTTTTTTGTAGGTATTGACCTGGGTGGCCACGACAAAATTCGGCCAGTGGACCAATTTATTTCGTGTTGTCGGCGGCTGGATGCATGAGACCGGTTTGACGGCTCGCGTCGTCAGCCGCCTGAGAATCAGGCCGCCGCCTTGCCAATCGGCTCTCCTTGCTGAAAAAGTCAACATCAATGACGTCTCACCCGTCATCATCATCAGTTGCACGGGCATGGTCATTTCGGTGATCATATTGGGATTGGAGATCCTGTATTCGAAATGGCAAAAGAGAAGTCGAGAAACTGCGGTGGCGTTTGTAAGAGTCGGGGCAGAATTTTTCCGCGACTGAATTTTTTACAATCAAAGTAGTTATATCGTTGGCATCTATATATATATATATATATATATATATATATATATATATATATATATATATATAAATGGATTTTCAAATGTGTTAGTCGCGCTAAAACTCGAAAACGGCTGAACGGATTGGACTGATTTTAGTCTATATAAAATATTCGTAGAAGTCTAGGGAAGGTTTTAAAGTGACACGAAGTTCACCGGGACAGCTAGTTTAATAAATAAACTAGAAGTACCTGATAGGATCCTACATAATATACCGATTATAATATAATATACTGATTAGTGACTATCTACAGGAAGAGATAAAAAGAAAAAAAATCCTATTAGTAGAAAACTTAGAGCCTGTAGACTATAGACTATAGAGTATTGATATTGCAATATATTTTGTAGCTATATAGATATAGGTAATTGCAATTAATGAATTTCATAATTTATTGCACGTTTATCACTTACTATAAGGTATGTTTCGCAAATGTGATGCCAAGCATCTTTACATGCCTTATCACTTTCACTACAATTATTACATCATATTATGAGTAGACTTATCGTTACATTTTATCACCTCATCTCGTATCGATTCAAACGCACGTTTCCATAATTTATTTAAGTAGACGTATGAAATAATTGTCGACAGTTTCGTAAATGGTCGTAAATGTAATTTTTATGAGTTAATTATTAAATGATGAAAATAATACTGAAGTCAATATTATGTACATACTGTATAATATCTGTCTGTTATGCAACGCCACCCAGTTGTCTCGAGTTACATCAGTCACAGGTAACAACATAATATCTTACTCCCTGGAAAAATATTTCGACCATAACCACTACCATGAGAATGACCATGGCATTAACAATGCCTTTATCAATACCTACTACAACATTTAATTAAGTTCTTAAACTTTGTAATTGACCTTTGAATTCACAATTTTTATATTAAGTCATAATAATTAATTACTATAATCACTTTTTATAATATTGCAAAGTAAACAATGTTAGTATGTACTATTAACTATTAAGAATATACTATATGTAATTATAATTATTATTTTTACGATTTTACCCATAATAATTATATATTATGGTATTTTTGACCAAAGGTGACTCATGTACATTAAAAATTGTTTATTTTAGCTGAACACTCTCAATGAGCGAATGAACCAGATGTTGAGTGCCCTGTATTCCTCACGTAAGTACCATCACAAGAACTGCTGACGCTTCGTGTATGGACAATTAGTTAATTGTTATACATATAAATGAATAATGATGACTGCTTCGCATTTAAGGCTTACATAATATATGCTCACCTTTGCAACAAGCGCCAAATGAAATTTCAGAGTATATTAATATTCTTAATAACATCATGCGTGCTGTACCACTGAACTCCAAATAATGGCACAACTTTATAATTTTTACTGTCTTTTCAGCAATCCTATCGAAACTGAAGTCAGTAACGAGCCCTGAATCGAGTCCCGAGAGTACATCTACAGCGGAAGAAACTCCAGAAGCAGTTTATGATACGTCAGCTTATTTCGCGCCTACCAGCGCCGGGGTTACCCCTCAAGTTGTATACCTGCCGCCATCAAATTCTCCATCATCGGAACTAGGTTCTACTAGAACCGCTAGGTCCTATTACCAGCCAGATGTCCCACTCGAGTATCTTATGTCCCCTTGGTCACAGTACTATGACCCTTATCGCTCGGCGCTTTCATTTGGCTATCCTCCAACATTGCTTCAAAATCCCTTAGCATCTTTATACGACCCCTATCGAGAATTTTATTCGCCATCTCCTTACCCTCCATACCTTCCATCCGCTTATCCTGCTGCTCCTCCTGTACCGCCAGCATATCCTACTGCTCCTGCACCGACGGCATATCCTGCTCTTCCTTTGCCTACGTATCCTACTCCTCAACCAACATACCAAACACCTGCACCAACATATCAAACTCCTTCAGCCTACAAGCCTCAAACATACCAAGCACCGCCACCATACAAGTCCTCATCACCAGCATTACCTTCGCCACCTCCACCTTACCAAACGCCACCAGCGTCCTACCAAACCCCACCACCTACATACCCAGCTCCGTCACCCTCATATTCCATTCCGCCAACATATCAAACCTCACCACCTGCATATAATACGCCACCACCTGCATACAATACGCCACCACCTGCATATAATACGCCACCACCTGCATATAATACGCCACCACCTGCATACAACACCCCACCACCTGTGTATTCACCCTCGCCAATTTCCTCCTACTCTCCAATACGCTATTCACCGTATTATCCTCAAACCCCGATATGATTAAGAGTTATATAGGACAGAGCAACGACACTGGCAAAAACGAGATTGTTACTTATTAAAAATGCTATTCGTACCTCAGAAATTAAAATGTAAAGTTAAGTTATAATGTTAAAATAAATTATTTAAAGGAGTTGGTCCTTTTATTTTATTAGAATATTTTTTCATTTGTCGATTACCTAAAAACCAAAAAGATGTAATTAAATAATATATATTAATTATTACAAATAAAATACATGCATGATTTTTTTTGCATTAAAAGTACCTAGCTGGTATGTATTTTTTGTAGGTATCTAATGAAATAGTAAATTTATACTATTTATTATTTTATAACATCAAGAAATTGATAAGCTTGTTTCTTATCGATGACCAATATAAGTTTCCTAATTGTATTACTTTTTTTATTATCACAAAGGTTTAACGAAATATCCTTATTTCAATTGACTGTTACTTAATAATTTTATATTTATAAATAATCAACTTTTTCGTGACCGTGTCAATCTAAAAAACTCTTCACCATGGAGAGTGTGTACTTTATTTTAGCCATTTTTGTACAGGTAAGAATTCAAATAATATTGTCTTGGTTCAAAATGTATTTTATTTATATTTTTAAAGATTATCTCTCTTTTTTAACCAGTAAGGATAATCCAATTTAATTTCAGGGACTATTAGTTCATGCTGTTGACGAAAAAAGAATTATTTTAGAAGAATTTAATGATAACGAATTAGAAAATGAAGTTTTGATCGACGAGGTAAAGGATGGCAAAAGTAAAAATGAGTGGATGGATATTTTTCTAGATGCAAACTCTAACTTATATCCTGCGGGATCATCAGCAGCGAAAATGGCTCAAGCCACCTTTTCGGATAAATCACCTGAGGAACAACTAGATGAGATTAAGGAAATGGCCAATCAGATCACTTTGCTCATTCAAAATGAGATGGCCAATCTTCTCTCCTACGCTATGGGCTGTGTAGATAGAGGCGAGCAGCTCGGAAGACAGAAACGATCGGCTGAAACTCCAATGGATAGCACACAGCTCGTGATGAGGCTACTGAAGCATATAAAATCGAATAATGAATATCAAAACATCGCTATAGAGAAAATGATGACCGCCCAAGAAATAGCTGACAAATACGGTATCCCCTTCACTCCAGATACAGATATTCTTACCGACTTAGCGAAGAATGCCAATGAACAGGCTTTCGAAATGACTTCTATTCTTAAGGATTCCTGTGACATGAAGAATAGCTCACAATGTAACGTTATAGACGAAGCAATTAACGATAGCTACAAAAATGTATCTTTTATTGTTGAAAATGAAAAAGTGAAAACGAATAATAATTCCGTTAACTCTACAGTAACTCTTCCTCAAAACATGAGCAACGAGAACGTCAGTCAAAAACGAAATAACGATCACCTATCACCTTACTACTACTACAACTGGCCTGAAACTCAGATAGTGGCTCCAGATGTAGACCAGTACAGCGCACCAGTAACTTCAAAGCCAACATTCTATGATACTGTATCCTACAATCCTATGTTCGACTATCCTTACTGTTCCTTGGAACCTATCAATAATGTTCACTATCTGAATGAATTCGAACCGGAGCCCATATTGACAGGAGAGGAATATGAGGAAACAGTATCTTCCAAAGTGTTCATAGAACACACTGAGGCAGGCGCAGGCTTTGTCAACCACGTCACCACCTACACTCTCTCTGAGAAAGCTCATTTCAAGACCCCCGAGATAGAACAACTGCCTCAGCAGATGCAGTATTATTTTTTTTTAATGTAAGCCTCTTGATTTGCATCGTAGTTATAGTTATTATTGCATTTAGTGTTTGATAAAAACATGTTTCTTATAAATTACAACGTGTTATTGTTAACGTTTTATTTGTCATAATAAAATGAATTTTAAATTCAATCACATTTAATATTTATAAATAAATTATACTTACAATATCGATTTTATTTTCTTTGGTACATGTTTTCAATTTGGCAAATGATTAGACTATAAAATTCTATATTATCTTATCTAACACATTAAAAGGAATAACTTTTATAAAATCTTAACAATCTCTAAAAATACTAAATTTTGAAAAGGCACACGTGAACATTTTTCTACATAAAACATTAAAAAATTAAGTACACATTCCTATTTTATTTTAATAAAATATTAACATATTTTATTGTCATAGGGTTTTTAAGATCAAAAACTGAATGTTGTCTACATTCAGTTTTTTTTTTTATTTTTACCCTAAAAAATGTCATAATATTATAAAATACTATTGTCGATATAATATTGTCCTGTTCAGTTTTTCTGCTCATTTTGGCCATGTCATCATAATATTATCATTTAGATACATTAAAATATAATGATTAATGGTGTACCACGTTAAACTCTGTCTAACATACTATTGTAATTTGTAAGTGTAAAGTAAACTCGTATATTATGTAAATGCTTTCTTACACTTTTCATTCCTTAATATTGTAGTATAAATCCATAAGATCGCGATGGTTACTAGCCACTGTCCTCACAGTGTACACGATCACTGAAATCTCACAACATTTACTTCACAAAAACCGTAGCTTCGTCTTTAACACTCAACATTTATCTAGATCCTGGTGGAAGTGTATAATAGTTTATTACATAACTATATCACATGAGAAGGTTCGACCAAGCAGTTCAGCTTATCTGTGGGAGTAGTAGGCGGTGTAGGTGCTGTTGTGAGTCGCGTGAGGCTGATATCTGAAATTGTTAAAAAAACAATTACAATTACATACATAAAGATCGTAACAGATGTACAGGATGTTACAAAACCAGAAACTTCGCGGTAAAATAACTCTAAGGGTGGGTTGCACCAATTTATTCTAACTATAACTTTCAAATGAACTGTTAAATATCTGGTTAACCCTTAACCACCTACCAGCGGTCTCTGAGACCGCATCGTATTTTTAAATTCAAATATTTCGATCTGTATGCATCGTAGGACAGTGCGCGTCTGTATACCTTTTCTACATACACATAAATACCGCGCTAGCGCTCGGCGAGTGTGAACGTGCGCGCGTTTGGTCAGGGTAAGTAAAAATATTCCGTCAGCGGTCTCTGTGACCGCTTGTAGGTGGTTGTGTGAGTTTTTTTCACCCACACGATTTTGTTAGTTTTATTGAAAAATAGATAAAACCGATGAAAATATAGACAAATTGTTGCAACAGGAGATGTCAGACGACGAGGTTATGTCAGACGAAGATTGTAGGGAAGTGGAACCCGATTCGGTCGACTATGCTGCTCAGGTTGAAGACTTCACAAATCATGTGAAAAAACTTGAAGTTCGCAAAGCATATTTATCGTGTGATCCAAAAAAGAAACGCAAGACTGCTTTCTTACTTACTTACGTATTATGTGTTATGTGCAAAGTGCCAATATTGTTTAAAGTTTGCGAAAAAAAATGTTGTGACTGCCGCGAAAAATTATGAATATTTGGGGGTTGCAGTTTTGTTGAATTTGAAGATTAATGTTTAGTTTTTTTATTTAATTTTATAGTATTACTCCTTAGTTTATAGATATAAGTCAAAAAAAGTTGATTTTTAAGTTCCTCTATCTATCAGATCTCTTAATTTAAGAAGAGTATATGTTTTTGGTTAAAACTACTAGTCTTGAAAGATTATAGTATATCTCAAGATTTTATTATAGTTTATGTTATTTGAAGGTCTGAAATAATAGTCTAAAGCATAAACAAGTATTTTACTCATTTCAATCATTTCTTGATGTCATAGAACCCGAATTTAAGGTGATTGTTCATGAGCGGTCTCCAGGACCGCACGTAGGTGGTTATGTTACAGAAATAGGTGGTAGGTAGTTAAGGGTTAAAGTCAATAATGGACGCCATATTTGACGACAACCTTAGCCGCTCAATTTTGCTCGGTTAAAGTTAAAGTTAAATTTGACATACGGCTCACAGTGTTAGCATAATAAATTAATTTATCCTGTCATTTGTATACCTATTACCTACTTAGATAATTCATTTTTAGCTTTCCGTACCCAAAGGGTAAAAACGGGACCCTATTACTGAGACTTCGATGTCTGTCCGTCTGTCCGTCTGTCCGCCTGTCTCCAGGCTGTAACTCAAGAACCGCTATAGCTAGACATCTGAAATTTTCACAGATTGTGTATATCTGTTGTCACTATAACAACAAATACTAAAAACAAAATAAAATTAATATTTAAAGGGGGCTCCCATAAAACAAACGTGATTTTTTTAGCCTTTTTTGCTCTATATCAATAATGGCAACAGGTAGGAACTTGATTTTTTCTCAAAGACTTTAGTTATATGTAACGTGACCATACGTCCCGCTTTGGGCGGGACAGTCCCGCTTTCAGGCAGTCTGTTCCGCTGTCCTCCGCGAGGCCAAAATTGTCCCGCTTTTGCAAACAGACCAAACGACAATAATTTAAAAGTATTCTTATGTTTGAAATGCCTGTGCAATGCCTGGAAGTAACGCATACATACAACAAACGTGATTATTCTGCCATATTGTGCCAAACAACATAAAAATTGCTCCAGTAGTTCGTGAGAAAAGCCCTTTCAAATAATTTTTACAGTTTTTTCACATTTTCCTTTGTTTCTTCGCTCCTATTAATCTTGGCTTGATAAAATATAGCCAAAAGCCCTCCTCGATAAATGAGATGTGTTTCTTCGCTCCTATTAGTCCTGGCTTGATAAAATATAGCCTAAAGCCCTCCTCGATAAATGAGATGTGTTTCTTCGCTCCTATTAGTCCTGGCTTGATAAAATATAGCCTAAAGCCTTCCTCGATAATATGAGCTATCTAGAACTGACAGAATTGTTCAAATCAGACCAGTAGTTCCTGAGGTCTGAGGATTAACGCGTTCATACAAACAAACAAATTTTTTCGCTTTATAATATTACTAGCGACCCGCCCCGGCGTCGCACGGGTATAAAATATATAGCCACTGAAAAATGATTAAAATCGATAGCCTATGATCCTTCAAAATAACATAAAAATTGCTCCAGTAGTTCGCGAGATAAGCAATTTCAAATAATTTCCCCCGTTTTTTCCACATTCTCCTATTAGTCTCAGCGTGATAAAATATAGCCTATAGCCTTCCTTAATAAATGGGCTATCTAACAATCATTGAAATCATTTTTCAAATCGGACGAGTAGTTCCTGAGATTAGTGCGTTCAAGTTAGCCCTTTCAAATAATTTTCCCCGTTTTTTCCACATTTTCCTATATTTCTTCGGTCCTATTAGTCTTAGCGTGATAAAATATAGCCTATAGCCTTCCTCGATAAATGGGCTATCTAGCACTGAAAGAATCATCAAAATCCGTTGCGTAGTTTTAAAGATTGAAGGACATGAGGGAAAAAATTCGACTTTGTTTTATAATATACAGTACAGATACAGTAAAGCTAATAATAATAATGTAGGTATATTGGTTAATAAGTTAATAATAATAATAATGTAATAATAATAATGTAGGCATATATAATAGGCATAGTGTATTTCGAAGTGGAGGGGGACTGTATTTGTCCCGCTCTGACAAAAAAAATGGTCACATTAGTTACATGTGTTCTTTAATATTTAACCCTTTAGCCGCCAAGGTCGGAATAATCCGACAAATATTTTCGTGCCCATTTCGCCAAGGTCGGATATTTACGACCAGTACCACTACTCGGTTAATCTGCTTGTTTTGTTTGATAGCACTGTATTATATTAAAATAATGTTTATACTTGGTAAATAGTTAACGAAGTAATCATTTACAATTGATTACACTTCAGTTTCTTAATTAGAAGACCTAAAAATAATGTCTAAAGTTAAATAAATTACCGAAAATATTCTTAGAAAAGTGTATTGATGTCCAACGCCCGAGTCGGAAAAATCCGACAGTAGGGACGGGACATAATCAATGATTTACTGATACAAAAATCCACATAAATAAAAACATTTCTGTTTTTACTAACTAATTTATTATAAAACAAATAAAGCAATGGTTACTGAACAAATAAACGTGTTTGTCTTACTTAATTTATAATAAATAAAATATAAAAATTTCAGTGATTGAATTGACGATTCCCATCCTTAGTCTGCATGTTTAGAAACGAATGTTGTCAGCACACCCTGCGCCACGGTCGGAAAAAGGCGACCGCTTCTGACGTCATAAGCGAGTGCCGCCTTCTAGAATTTTCCACTAGTGTTGTGCTTTACAATAAATTACAAAGTAACGCTTTCCTATCTGTCTGTCTGCTACGACATTTAGATGAAATTGTATGCGTGTAAATGGGGATGGGATATCGATCTACTATTGAAAATCTACATTTGTAGTATGTTATATATTTAAAAAACTCAATTATTTAATCCGTGGAAACTATGAAATTAATATTATTTGAAATGTAATAACAAATATCGGGAATTATGTCACTTCACTATTCAAGCTGTTTTTATCTAATGTTTTTGCCAGCGCTGTATAATTAACTAACAGCATTATGGATTCAAATACTAGATATCAATTTATACTTTATATAAATTATAAATTAAGAAATAAATTATCGACATCGAAAAAGATAAGTATTGCACATCACTATTTGTTGCAGGTATAAATTTGTCGATTTATGGTGCCGGCGCTAGAGGCACGACAATTTATTTTAAGCTCGGCGGTTAAAGGGTAATAATATTAAAATAAAATAAAAAATAAGGGGGGCTTCCATACAAAAAAACACAATTTTTGGCTCAATTTTGCTCTATAATAGTACGGAACCCTTCGTGCGCGAGTCCGACCCTATTAACTTTAGCAACAGACATCTGCCAATTCATAGTTATTGTTAAAGTTAACCTTAACTATAACCTTAACTTGATCTTTAACCATAATTGTAACTATAACAACGCCTGTAGTGCAAGTTACAACCCACCCTAAGCATGTATGATGTAATTCTTACCGTACGGGGTGCGCGTGCGCCGGATACAGCGGGCCGCTGGCGCTGGGGTCGCCGGCGTAGGGCTGCGAGAGCGGGTAGGGCTCCACCGGTACATCGCGCCGCCGTGGTGTCGCGCGCGGGGTGCTCTGCTCCGGGGGACTGAAAAATAAATATAAAAGGTCTCGAGTTGTAAGTACAACACAGAAGATATTATAAAGGCAAAAATGCTTCGTGAGTTGGTGAATGGTGTTGTACTGGATGTTATTACCGGAATATTATAGCATCTTAATTTAAAATTGTGACTATAATCAAAATTATTGTGGTCACAGATTAAGCATCATTGTAGTACAATATATCATCACAGTGATATCATTGTGTAGAACTTATCGTAAAAGTATGAAACATATTATATTATTGTAGTTTTCTAAAAACATAATATTTACTGCCTATTGATATTTTTTAAACAGGGAGATCTTTTTTTTTATGAAATAAGGGGGCAAACGAGCAAACGGGTCACCTGATGGAAAGCAACTTCCGTCGCCCATGGACACTCGCAGCATCAGAAGAGCTGCAGGTGCGTTGCCGGCCTTTTAAAGGGAATAGGGTAATAGGGGAGGGTACGAATGGGAAGGGAAGGGAATAGGGGAGGGAAGGGAAGGGAATAGGGTAGGGGATTGGGCCTCCAGCTCCGGTAAACTCACTCACTCGCGAAACACAGCGCAAGCGCTGTTTCACGCCGGTTTTCTAACGGAAACGTAACTCCCATACTAATACAGTTTTAAATTTGGTTCCATTCGAACTGTCATGTAACGTCAGCCTTTATACCGCTCAAGGTCACCTAAATATTGCTAATGTATGAAAAGTGAACCTGGTACACTTTTTTGACAAGTATTTTGGAGCATGTTTTTTGACGAAGTTACTCTTCCTTAGTTTTTATTATTCATAGAGGGAGATAGAGATGTTATGAAAATTATAATAAAATCTTTATTTATATTGTTATTTTTAGTTTCATCTACCTTGTAAGCTGCAGGTGGTATCTTGCCAAACATTTGTAAAATCTGGCCTTCGCAAATTGCAGGGCATGGTAAGGTTAGGTAAGTTAGGTTACAATCAATAGAATTCAATAGATACTAGTTTCATTGTTATTAATAAATTAGCTAGTCTAAAGGTATGTATTAATATTATGAAAATATTTATAAATAACTGTATTTTAAAATGATAAAACCGACTTCAAAATTGTACGTAGTTGAGAATTAAAATTCCCTATCTCAAAAACTACTGAACCGATTTTGATGAATCTTGCAGTATTCCCTAAGTTGAACAATACCTAGTACAATAAAAAAATAATCATTTAGATCGGACTTGTAGTTCCGGAGATATGCGTGCACAAATATAAAAACATAGGTACATACACTTTTGAAATTTGGCACATTTGTTCAGAAGCTGTTATAGATTAACATATACAATAACTAGGCAGTTCTGGAAATATTACATACATACGCGCCGAATTGATAACCTCCTTTTTTGAAGTCGGTTAATGAAGTCGGTTAAAAAAAGTACCTACGCGAGGGATTTATATCAGTGGGTAGGACCAACCAACAATTTCCGTCTCCATAAAATGCTTTAAAAACATTAGTATTTTTAGTATGTACCTACCTATAATCAATAGTTTTGTTTCGCAAAAGAAAAAAAACTTTTTTTCCGTCCGTCTGACCTGGATATCTACATCTTTCTTTTCTCAAAACTCGCACCATCTACACTTTTTCGTTTGAACTTAAACTCACATGGGTGAATTACAAACTCAACCTCACAACAAGTCGGAGAGGAAACAGATGGCGCCTATAGTGGCATTAGCACTCCAAGTACAGAGGGCACCACCGATGACAAAAACAAAATTAGTTATCCTACTGTCTGACTGCGACTTTACCGGCTGGGATTCAGAACTTCCAAGTTCCAATTCTAAAAATCTACTAATAGCAGCTGGACTCAGGATATCGCCATAAGTTTTGACATTTTCTCTAAAAGTTAAAAGTTAAGTTATCACTAAATATCTCTGAGTGCGTCCGTAAGCCGAGGATTACCGATTATGCGAATGCTAAATTTTCTTGTAAAATTTAGGAATATTAATTAAGTATTAATTCCGATACTTTTAAATTCGAACAGATAAGAAAGGACCTAAATTAGTATTTTATTAGGGGTAGGTCAATATTTTTTGCACTACCTTTTGTTTTGTTCGTGTTAATAGAACAAAGAGACGTATACAAAAATATAACATAGAATTCGGAATATTTACACCTTTAATAAAGCTAAGAAGTATAATTTCCATAATTGACCTACTTACACACAAATCCACAGGCGGTCAAGAATTTTTGCGTCAATACCTACCCCGATTCTGCCATTTAATCCCTCCTTAAAATTGCTTTGATGCTGCCAATATTAAACAAACGTCATTAGAGTTTTGACCAGTCAGAACACGTTAAGCGTTATTTTGACATTATAAAAGAATACCACTTTGTAATTTTATCATACCGAGCGAGACTGCATCGCAACTGTATTATTGCAAGATTGCTTAGCAGAATCTAACTACAGTTATACCACCTACTGGGCGGAGTCCTATTCCACGTGATAATTCTTTATTTTGACAAGCTCAGACAAATGGCACACACGGTCGATCCTATAAATCTATTACCAGGAAGTAAAAAAACTATGATTTGTCATTCCCCATTTGTTTTTGCATGTGTTGGGCTGGATGTGTGATTAATTTACTTTCTAATGACACTAATGATTCACGTATACGATTAACTTGTATGTATAAGCGTTTAGAAACATGTGTGGTATGAATTGACCATTTTATCGGAGTCGCCAACTGTCCAGTAAAAGAAACGACCACTCTGTTAACTCAGTAACTGCTACTGTAATAATATTATCAAGAGTGTTTCTTGATATTTTTAATTTTCAGTTAAGTAAAACTAAAAACAGTTTACAGGTTGTTTGGTATAACAACGGATACAGCACGTGTATTTCAAATGTATCCTAATTCCTAATGTTAAAATTTAAATTAATGATTGGTCTCTCTCCAATCTTAATTTGGTGTTAAAATATCAACCCGCGTTCAGTAGAACTTCGTGACATGACATTTAAACGTTAAGAACTTCACAGGCTATGAATAATTTCACAGGAGAACTAGCTGTACCAATTTATATGTACCTACCTGTTTTATAACACAATACTAGATAATTGATACTAACCTATTGGCTACTCTACATCTTTAGAATCTATAGCGCTAAACATTTCTCCGTTGGGCGGGAATGCTATAAAACTGTAAAGTAAACAAACACAACGTATCGGGCGCGGCGTGAGAACAAGCCTCGACTCAGCCTAATTTATATCCCATCGCGGGCCAATGCTGCAGCTGCTGCAGACCACCATTTATTAGGTAAAATAAACACTACGTATTTGAAACCGCTCGTAAATAAATGAGAAGTTACCAATACCTATCGTGATTCTAATAGTTGAGTGTGTACGGTAAATTATACGGCTATTGCTGAACCAAAGATTTCCTTTGGTAGGATTGGTCCTTATGGCCCAAGGATGAATTTAAGATATGGAGCCATCGCGATTTTCGATGTTAATTTTTTTTAATTTTAGCAGCTTCTGTTCTGGAAGAAAATAGAGTCTCAATCTGTATAGAGGCATTCATTATGGTACTATTTCAAGTTCGGTACCATATTCGGATGACTTAAGAATGCTTAATTCATTTTAGGACTCATATTTGCACGATAAAAATGTTAAACAACGTAAAAAGAAGAAGAAGAAGAAGCATTATTTAAACGCGCTAATCTTAGTATGAGTCAGTAATTACTGGTCCGATTTGAAAAATTCTTTCAGTGTTAGATAGCCCATTTATCAAGGAAGGCTATAGGCTATATTTCATTACGCTGAGACTAATATAAGCGAAGAAATAGAGGAAAATGTGGAAAAAATGGGGAAATTATTTGAAAGGGCTTATTTTACGAACTACTGGAGTAATTTTTCTGTTATTTGGCACAGATAAAAAGTAGGAACGTGAAGGATTTATAGGCTATTTATTATGGACTAATTTGTCTGTGAAATATCTAATTTACGCGGGCGAAGCAGCGCGGAACTTCTAGTATTATTATAAAGCTGAAGAGTTTGTTCGTTTGAACGCACTAATCTCAGGAGCTACTCATCCGATTTTAAAGAATCTTTCAGTGTTTGATAGCCTAATTATCGAGGAAGGCTATAGCTTATATTTTATCACGTTAAGACCAATAGGAGCAAAGATACAGAGGAAAATGTGAAAATAAAGCTAAAGAGTTTGTTGGTTAGTTTGTTTGTTTGAACGCGCTAATCTCAAGAGCTACTGGCCCGATTTGAAAAAGTCTTTCAGTGTTTGATAGCCTATTTATTGAGAAAGGCTATAAGCTATATTTTATCACGCTAAGACCAATAAGAGCAAAGATACAGAGGAAAATGAAAAAAAAACGGGGAAAATTATTTGAAAGGGCCAATATCTCACAGACTACTGGAGCAATATTTATGTTATTTGACACGAATATATAGTAGATTGTGAGACATGAGTTATTAATTTGTGAAAAATATACGGTTTCCGTAAAATTTCAGATATACGCGGACGAAGCCGCGCGGAACGTCTAGTATTATTAATATGTTTATTGCTCCATTCATCACCATGTCTTTGGCATACAGAATAATGCGGCTATCAGCCTCCTTATATTAATTAAGCCCCGTCAACAGCGTTTTCGTTGGTTGAAAATCATATATTCTAATTTTTTTATTTTATTTTATTTTTACTATGTTTTATCTAAATATTATTCCAAAATTGGCATTCAAACATTCGATTCAATCGAAAATGATACCAAACTCGACTATATACCTAAATCCCACGCAGTTATTGACCTCATACCTTGTTAAAGCTAAAACCCCCCCTCCCCCACCTGCATGAAATATTCAGGTGGCTCCACATCGTAAACCCATCTTAGGGATATAAAGATCAATCCTACCAAAGGAAATCTTTGGTTCAGCAAAAGCCGTATTCCTCGTTTTTTTTGTCTTGTACGCACACGACTATAATGTATGTGTTACGTGTACTATAATACCTAGATATGTATTTAGTAAATGCGATATTCCATTATGTAGGTACTTACCTAAAATATGTAATCGCAATTTTTTTTTGTTTTTATTTATTTATTGAGGGACTAATTAAGAGCTTATACATAATATTTCTTAAACTAGTTACATAGCAAAAATGTACTTTGTATAGCCAACAACATTAGTCACTAATTTCACGCAATTCGCGGCTCTACATTCAGATTTTACGTTATGGTGGATGGACTAGTATTGCACAATATAATATTATGTTGTATTATTATTCCCTAGATTAATGAATGGGAAATTCCCTCGTCTATCTAAAATATTACGTAGAGTCGCGACTTGTAACTCTAAAGTTTAAATTTAGGTAATGAAGGATAGATATTTTCTAATTTACTTACTTAAATGAATTTTGTGACCAATTTGTAAGCGTTTTGTTTCAGGACGTCATTGATCGGTTTTATAATTTGCCATGGAGTGGCACGGCATGGAACCTTTTTGCGAATGTATTTAGAATTTTATGACACAGACTCTCTTGCGTTTAGTTGGTCTTGTCTATCTATACATATTATATAAAACAAAGTCACTTTTTTCCCTCATGTCCCTTTGTTCTCTTTAATCTTTAAAACTACGTAACGGATTTTGATGATTCTTTCAGTGGGAGATAGCCCATTTATCGAGGAAGGCTATAGGCTATATTTTATCACGTTTAGACCAATAGGAGCAAAGAAATAGAGGAAAATGTCGAAAAAACGGGGAAAATTATTTGAAAGGGCTTATCTTGCGAACTACTGGAGCAATTTTTATGTTATTTGGCACAGATAAGAAGTAGATCACGTGAAGGATCATAGGCTATCGATTTTAATCATTTTTTCAGTGACCATATATTTAATACCGGTGCGACGCCGGTGCGGGTCGCTAGTAATTTATAAATTCGGCGCGGGCGGGTTTATACGATTTCTATCTTAGGTAATAGGTACAGTTAACAAACCCTATTATTGCTTCATTACTAGTAACATATCCTTCTCTGTTGTGAGATGAGTAAACGATATGCAGATGCCGCGCGTCCGCCATAACTGTCGCCGTAACTCTTTACGCGGATCGTAAAACTAAATTGTCACCGGCTGGTGTCCGTAAAACATAATCATCGACGGCTGACTCACTGCTGTGACAGCTATAATGCGTTTAAACTCGGTTTAAACGCCGTATAATGAGGAAACTCACCAGTCGTCCGGGTCGCAGTCTCGGAAACCTTTGGCGAAGGGGTTGCTCGCTATCTTCAGTTGGGTTATCTGAAAGATAATGTCTGAATAAGTAATAAGTAACAATAATATTCTGGAATACTAATGAAATTCATATTGATTTAGCTTAGATACGTTAGAGTTTAGCATTTTGTAGGAACTCTACCTCTATAACAATTTTAGTAGAGTACAGCAGTTCTTGCGATTTATCCGTACTCAGTCACCTCAATTCCTGGATAGGAAAACTGACTTATTAAAAACAAATGATATAATGGCTTACATAGCTGGTTCTCTCAATATCTCGGAACACCTTCTAGTTCTTTTCGTTTATTCCTTAATTCGAAACCTTAAAGTTTTAGCTACGCTCAATTGGGGTAACTTTGCGGTTTGACTTTTAATAACACATTATTGCATTGTTCAAAGTTAAAACGCAATTAAAAGTTATCCAAAATAACTGTACTTGCCCCTGTAATACCACAGAATAGATAATAGTTGGCATTTGGTAATGCTCACCCTATGATTCTGATACGCAGTAACGGCGGTGAAGCTGGTCTCCGGGAAGATGAAGGTGCGGTAGGGCACGGCCCCGGGCGGCGCCGCCTGGCCGTCCCCGGGCAGGAACACCACATGCAGCCGCGGCTGGTAGCGGTGCATCGAGTTCAGGATTATCTGGAAATACGGCTTCGATAATTTCCTCTTCAACTTATCGCAGTGTTTAGTAGAAGTTGAATATAATAGACAAACCACACTACCTACTTTAATTTAATGAATATTTTGACAGAAAATGTATGGAGCATAGGTAGTAAAAAATATGTCTGTGAGTGTAGCCGGTAATCGTGTCAAAATCAACTTTGTTATGAGCTAGCGCCTGTAATTTTATCATATTTTGTGTCATAAACTCATAACTTAGCACGGCTAACATTGATTGGTAGTATCAGATTTCAGAATGCAAATAAGTAATACCTAAGTAACATAATATGAATAGGCTACTTGACTTATATTCAATTTCATTGAACAAATGCATATTTCTAGTAGAACTTGGCCTAGGAAACCGTATTTCACCCTTATCATCAAATAAAAGCTTATGATTGATAAATAAGGTCAATTTGAAAATATGATTTTATGAAAATAGGATTTGTACTGACGAAAACGCTTTTGCGGTACTTCCGATTTGGATGTGGGTTTCTTTTTTTTGTATGTTCATATACATTATCTCCATTTATTGTAGACGGGAAATGAAATGGCCAAAACTTTTTTCCAAAAGTTTTCAACATTACAAATAATTTCTAATTTCTTATTTAATTATTTTATAATTTTTGGGCACTTTTATGGCCTGTTTCACCGCTTCCTGATAAGGCTATCCACCACTTTACTTGACACATAGAGTATGGAGAATCTGTCAAATAAGCCTATCGGGCACCTTATCAGGAAGCGGTGAAACAGGCCCTTATGGCTGGTTTACACGTAATAAGTAGATAAGTAGTAACTAAATTTTAACTTAATTTGAAGTACCTGCACGAAATTTGTCAAGTGACAAGCCCCGCCTGCCAACTTAACAGAAAATAGTCAAAATTCTAATTTCTTCGTTTAGTACTTAAGGTAGGGATCAATCTCAATCCAAAGCAATAACCTTGCACACAAGCAAAGACCGAGCATATACGCATCGCAATAAGATTCATTTTAGCTTAGCATAAAAATGTAGTTACTAGGGGCGGATCTTCTCTATTTTTCATGTTTTTTTACAATATCTTTGGAAATAAATATTAAGAAACAAAATTGTTCAGTCAAAGATATTTTAATATAGATTTACTAACAATTTATTCAAATAAAATGTATAATTATCCTAGTTAATACTTATTTTTCGATGAATTAGATTTTTGTCGGAGGTGAGTTTGTAAATTAATTACAGCCAAAGTATTACGTTTTATAAAAATGTTTACAGTTTAAAGTCTTTTAAATATTGTGCTTTATATCTCATATTTTTTTACATTTCGTTATTATATTGGAACTAGGTAAACTGGGAGTCACGGAATAACAAATTGGGGTTTATGCCCGCCTTAACTAAATTTTAACTTACTACTTGCTACTAAATTTTGTGTTTACATGCAATAAGTAACTTAAAATTAAGTTAAAATTTAGTTAACTACTTATCTACTTGATACGTGTAAACCAGCCATTAGACTCGTACATTTAGGGCCTGTTTCACCGCTTCCTGATAAGGCTATCCACCACTTAACTTGACAGTTAGAGTATGGAGAATCTGTCAAATAAGCCTATCCGGCACCTTATCAGGAAGCGGTGAAACAGGCCCTAAGCACATAATTTTTTTTTCAATAAAGAGAGTTTAAAATACAAAACGTATGACGTCACACTATAGCGGACAGTGTTTTTTGAAATTATGCTGATACATAGGCTGCACTAAAAATATCGGGAATGAAATACTTCCACTATTCCTGTCATATTAAAATCTTTTTAATTGAAAACTCCTTGGTTTTAGAAACCGAATACCATTTATTTATTTAAAAAAAGATTCTCGGTCTTGTCACAAGGTCTTGTCAAACTTGTTTAGTCGTTGAGAAAATGGAATTGACTCGAGAAAATTCTAGAGCGATGATTTATTATAACTTTCGAAGTGGTTTAACACAAAAACAGTGTGTTCATCGGATGATTTCTGCATTTGGTGATGAAGCCCCATCCAAAACCACAACTTATCGCTGGTTTGCTGAATTTCAACGTAGACGTGTCAGGCTCTGTGATTATCCCCGTCAAGGTCGTCCAAAAACTGCAGTCACCCAAGAAAACATTGATGCTGTGCGTAAGCTGGTTGAGGAAGATCAACATGTGACATACCGCGAAATTCAGGCAACTTTGGACATTGGCATGAGTCAAATACAAATAATATTGCATGAACAATTAGGTTTAAAAAAGTTGTTTTCCCGAAGGATACCGCATTTGCTCTGTGAAGAGCAAAAAGCGGCTCGCGTTACTTGGTGCGTCAGAACTCTCGAAAGATTCCACGCAGGATCCTCAAATGCTGTATACAACATCGTATCAGGTGACGAATCCTGGATATACGCGTACGAACCCGAAACTAAAAACCAGTCACGAGTTTGGGTGTTCGAAAATGAGTTAAAGCCAACAAAAATTGTTCGTTCACGGAGTGTTGCAAAAAAAATGGTGGCCACGTTTGTCTCCAAAACCGACCATATTGCGACTATTCCTCCTGAGGGACAAAGAACGGTTAATGCAGAATGGTATGCTAGCATTTGTTTGCCACAGGTCGTTTCTGAACTCCGTAAAGAGAACTGCAACCGCCGCATCATCCTCCATCACGACAATGCGAGTTCTCACACCGCGCACAGAACAAAAGAGTTTTTAGAGCAAGAAAACATAGAATTATTAGACCATCCGCCGTACAGCCCCGACTTAAGCCCTAATGATTTCTATACTTTCCCTAAATAAAGAATAAATTGCGTGGTCAGAGATTTTCATCACCTGAAGAAGCTGTGGACGCCTACAAAACGGTCATTTTGGAGATCCCAACTTCCGAATGGAATGGTTGCTTCAATGATTGGTTCCATCGTATGGAAAAATGTGTCAAATTTCGCGGAGAATACTTCGAAAAGCAATAAACACATTTTTAAATAGTACTGTTGTGTCACCTCCTTGATTCCGTGCCGCCCTCGTATACTTAATTTATTTTTGACTAAATTTTATCATAGCGTAACGTTTCTAATAGAGTAACTTACATGTCCGTTGTCATCCAGCTGGTTGTTGGTGAGCTTGAGCTTGTCGAAGGAGACGAGCTGTCGTGTCCAGTGCGCGCCGGCGGCGGGCGAGTCCGGGTGCACGTGGATACGCGGCGGAGACACCGGGTCCGCCTTGCCCGCCACCACCCAGCTCGAGCTGAACATAATAGTACCGGGTACAGTCGCAGACATTACTGTTCGGAGTACAGTCACTGACACTGTTCAGGGTTTAGTCTCAGATACTATACCTACCGCTACCTTGAGCTCAGACACTAACATTAAACACAAAATAGACGATAATTTAGCATTACCTACGTGCTGCCATGCACGCTTGATCGTTTATTGTATTGATTGATGTGAATGACATGCAAACTCTGACCTTGGTGAAGGTGACTTCACCACGGTCGTCAGTAAAAAGACGAAGAAGAGAAAGCACGCCGAATGCTCTTCCTCTCCAGTCTTATCCTCCCCGACTAAACAGGTCGGAAAACCAAAGTCCAGAAAGACTAAACCAGCCCCTAGGCCCGAGCTACCCGCGACGTCCGTGCAGACTAGCAGTGCCGCGTCCCCCGTTCGCCCCCCGATCGCCCCTCAGGCATCCCAGGCCTCGCAGGCCTCGCAAATAGTTCCATCTCAGGCCCCTCTGGCTTCCGAGACGGAACTCGCTCCCAAAATGCCTTCTCCTATCATAGTACAGGAGAAGGAAAAATGGAACATCATTTCCGCCGCGATAAACGAGAAAAAGCTCCGTTACTCTACGGCTACCACAACTCCGATCGGGATAAAGGTCCAGGTCCAAACGCCTCAGGACCATCGCCTCCTAACTGCGTTCCTCCGCGGAAAAAACATAGGTTACCACGCCTATGCCTTAGAGGACGAACGTGTCCTCCGCGTCGTCATAGTAGGTGTCGACAAGTTCATCTCCGAAAGGGATGTACTTGAAGACCTAATAGCCCAAGGCTACCCGGCGACCGAGGTACACAGGATGTACCACCCCGTCAAAAAACACGTGTACAACATGGTACTAGTGATCCTCCCCCTTACCCCCGAGGGTAAGGAAATTTTTAACATACGCGCTGTATGTAACATAACCGGCATACGCGTGGACCCCCCCCCCCCCCCGTAAAAGAGGCACTCCTGGCCAATGCCACAGGTGCCAACTTCACGGGCGCTCCGCGCGAAACTGCCAAGCCCGACCGCGTTGTGTCAAGTGCCTCGGAGACCACGGCACCTCTGACTGCCCACGCAAAGCACCAGCTGAGGAGTCCGAACCCCCCAGCTGTATGCTATGCAAAACACAAGGCCACCCGGCAAATTACAGAGGGTGTGTAAAAGCACCTAAAGTAAAGAGATGAATTGCGCCTCAAACAAAGAGAAACAATAAGGAAAAAACAAAGCAGAGATTTATCCCTGCTCCGCTTCCCACTAAATCACCTTGGGTGAACAACAGTAGTGTCCCTAATAACTTCCCCGTGCCCCCCAACAGGGCCCAGCCCACCGCCGCGCAAAAACCCGCGCCCTCCGCGACAACACACGTGCCCCCAGCGACAAAGCCCACAACACCCGCGGCAAAAGCCGGCAACCTAAACATGATATGCGACGGTTATTATGCTCTAATCTTAAAGTACACCAACTTGTCCCAACACCCCGATAACTGAAGAACAAACACTTTACACTCAACGTAAATTTAACAAAAGAGAAATTCGACGCCTTCATTTACCTGTGAAAAGCGTATCTATATCTTTTATCATCAACGGGTACGAAGTCCACCAACAGCAGATACTCTGCGTTGGGAAGCAGACCCGACAGCCTCGCCTGCAGCGCCGGGAACATCCGTCTGCCGGCCTTAGTGACAATCATCTCCGTGCCCAGCTCGTGGAAACTCCTCCAGAGAGCCGCCAGCTCCAATGTGGCGGTGCAGCGCGCGACCGCCGGGTGAAGAGTCACGTTTTGGTTCGGCGCCTGATGGAAAGAGGATTATTTTAACTGGTGCTACTATACTAATGTTATAAATGCGAAAGTGTTTTCTGTTTTTCTTTCTGTCCGTCTTTCTCTTATCCCGCAATCAAGCAAGCTACAAAGTCTCGGGTAGCCGAGTAATATTTTGTAGATAATATTTATAGTTCCGTAACTATCGAGACTGTTCTTGATTCGAAGAGTGGCTATGTATTTATAAAGAATATATTATTCACTGCTGTGCTGCGCGATCACACGGCATTCTGTACCTGTATCCTGGGCGGCGGCGGCTGCGGCGGCGCGGGCGCGACATGTGTGCTATGGTCGCGGCAGGTGCTCTCGCTGAGCGCCTGCAGCGGGGAGTATGTGCTGCGCGAGCACACGGCATTCTGTACCTATATCCTGTGCGGCGGCGGCTGCGGCGGCGCGGGCGCGACGTGTGTGCTGTGGTCGCGGCAGGTGCTCTCGCTGAGCGCCTGCAGCGGGGAGTATGTGCTGCGCGAGCACACGGCATTCTGTACCTATATCCTGTGCGGCGGCGGCTGCGGCGGCGCGGGCGCGACGTGTGTGCTGTGGTCGCGGCAGGTGCTCTCGCTGAGCGCCTGCAGCGGGGAGTATGTGCTGCGCGAGCACACGGCATTCTGTACCTGTATCCTGGGCGGCGGCGGCTGCGGCGGCGCGGGCGCGACATGTGTGCTATGGTCGCGGCAGGTGCTCTCGCTGAGCGCCTGCAGCGGGGAGTATGTGCTGCGCGAGCACACGGCATTCTGTACCTATATCCTGTGCGGCAGCGGCTGCGGCGGCGCGGGCGCGACGTGTGTGCTGTGGTCGCGGCAGGTGCTCTCGCTGAGCGCCTGCAGCGGGGAGTATGTGCTGCGCGAGCACACGGCATTCTGTACCTGTATCCTGGGCGGTGGCGGCTGTGGCGGCGCGGGCGCGACGTGTGTGCTGTGGTCGCGGCAGGTGCTCTCGCTGAGCGCCTGCAGCGGGCAGTATGTGCTGCGCGAACACACGGCATTCTGTACCTGTATCCTGGGCGACGGCGGCTGCGGCGGCGCGGGCGCGACGTGTGTGCTGTGGTCGCGGCAGGTGCTCTCGCTGAGCGCCTGCAGTGGGGAGTATGTGCTGCGCGAGCACACGGCATTCTGTACCTGTATCCTGGGCGGCGGCGGCTGCGGCGGCGCGGGCGCGACGTGTGTGCTGTGGTCGCGGCAGGTGCTCTCGCTGAGCGCCTGCAGCGGGGAGTATGTGCTGCGCGAGCACACGGCATTCTGTACCTGTATCCTGGGCGGCGGCGGCTGCGGCAGCGCGGGCGCGACGTGTGTGCTGTGGTCGCGGCAGGTGCTCTCGCTGAGCGCCTGCAGCGGGGAGTATGTGCTGCGCGAGCACACGGCATT
Organism: Lysandra bellargus; assembly: GCA_905333045.1. Classification (NCBI taxonomy): domain Eukaryota; kingdom Metazoa; phylum Arthropoda; class Insecta; order Lepidoptera; family Lycaenidae; genus Lysandra; species Lysandra bellargus. Next base: position 2,866,702 of record HG995327.1, read on the forward strand.
CTGTACGAGGTTTAATACTGGATAAAAACTGACGAGAGAAAAACTGACGCTGTTCAAATTTTAGGCCTAAATCAAATTGTTAGAAAAAAGTAGAGATACCACTTTATACTCATCGTAGCGGAACTACATATTTGAGTTCATAGTTAGGTCTGCAGCTGCTGTCTGCGTCAAAACTTGTAAACTGAATAAGATTAAGCTTTTGGACTTTGAAACTTTGACCTTTAAAAATCAAACAAATCACCCATTTTAAGTAAAGGTAAAAAGTTCACTCGGTAAAAATTACGTTCTTACGTGCTCTAGCACCAAAAAGGAAAGTTATAATTTTAAAATATTTTAAAACAAGATATTATACCTACTGTATTCGGAAGAGAGTATAGGTACAACATGCGGAAATCAACTTGGCACGAGTTAACTTCTGCATACTTAAGTATACTCACATCTCTGTCAGGATGCGGTATGTGTGAGGGTGTGAGCTGGTCCTGGTCGCGGCTCACGCGCTCCGCCAGCGAGTGCAGCTGGAACCCGCCGCGAGAGAACTGGCTGAACACCACTCCTGAACAAACGACACCTTAATATAGACAACGTGCCATACTTTTACATATCACTATACTTTTAAGTATGTATTAGATGTGTATGATACACATACGCATCTAATACATACTTATAAGTATACGTATTAGATCAAAACTCTAACTCTTTAGCTCGTACATAATATTTTCTCAAAAGAATGAAGATGGCAAGATGATGATAGACACAACCGTGCCCACTGGCCGGTCTAGGACAAGATGGCGCGATGAGCTGGAGGCGTACCAGCCGGGCTGGCCAAGGGTGGTGCAGGAGCGAGATAAGTGGAAGAAGCTGGGGGCCAATGCCCAGCAGTGGGATAGTAGAAGCTAACAAAAAAATATATATTTTTATAATAGAGCAATAGAAAAGTCAAAAGAATATATACAGATATAGATAGTCATTATATTAGTCAATTAAAAATCAAAATACCCGCATAACCCTCGTGGCTTATTCGCTAAGCTAATGTGTGTAATTAAAGTACGCGAATTTCATGAATAAAAGGCAACAACGCGTTATTGCTACGTCGCAATAGTCTATGGGTATTTCTTATCAAATTTCGAAATTTTAGTGCCGAGTCATTGGTTCTGAGTCATATGCATTAAATATGTAGGTAAGTCTTTTTTTATTTCAATGTACGCGGTCTATACTAATGTTGTTGAAAAAATAAAATGTATTACCTCTAAAGAAAAAAAAAAGATATGTCTACTTTGTTACCGTTAAAGTCATTCCCTCATCTTGTCCCTCAGTACAAAAACATTACTAAAATGCCTATTTATCTCAAATATATCAATATTCCTTATAATAAAATTATGCTAATACGTTATAAAGATGTTTGTTATTGTCTCTAAAAACTTCCATCTAACTACGAAGAACTTATAAAAACAATGATTTGATTTTAAATATGTCCCGCCAAATAAAATCATTCCCTCACCTTATTACGAATATTTCATTTCTGAACGTGTCGAACGATATTCAGGAACGCATCCTTAAGTTTTTATTACCTGGAAACACTCTCAAATGATTCAAAATGGCGAATTCTCCTCAACGGTAGGTATATTTGGGAAACAACACATTATGTAAAAAAATATTTAGAGTTACATTTATGGCAATCATTACCTCACGTCACATGTATGTATTAAGCATTTTAGTATATATGTAGATAATTTGTCTTTTTAATGCGTTTTTGGGAGTAAAATGTATATCCGAAATGGAACAAGTAAATTGAGGTTATGTGCCAGTGTTTTTGTAGTTTTAGTTAAAATTCATCATTCCCTCACCATCATTCCGTCATCAAATTTAATGGTGGATTGTATAGATAAATTCAATGAAGCGATAATTATGGGGGACCACCACATCAAGCGTTAGTTTTTTTGGCACCAGGAGCCGCGCGACGCCCGAGAGGATAATTAAATTACTATAACATTAGTACTATCAAAAATTCACATAACAAGTATCAAATTACTTCAATAATTTTTGTAATTTTAAGATCACTGAATTTCGAAATTTCTTGATAATTACCCCTATATACATAATAATATATTAATAATAATATAATAGTTAATAATTAATAATATTAATAAAAAAAATTCTCCCCTTAAACATCTGCATTCGGCTAGTTAGAACCATAATTTTATTAATAATTAATAATAATATAATGAAACTGTAGAAATGAGAATTCTGTATAATAAAGATATTCAAAAAATAATAAGCGAGAGCGCTATATAGCAGGAGTCACCAAATGGTGGACCGCGGTCCACATCCGACTCTCGATCATATATCTATATTTAGATATTAAATTAAGAAAAAGAAAATTAAGAAGAGATAAGAATGAATCTCTCTGAAGTTTGGAGTGAAATATTGGTGCAAGCTATAGATTTTGAAATTAAATCCTGGAGATGTTGAAGTCCTAAGATGAATGAAGATCATCTTCGAACATGCTTGGTCTGCACACAATGGGTCGGCGGTCCGATTTGAATGCGGTTTTCGCAGATATGTTTGTCTTCTTTCAACTCAACATATTCTGGTGTATAAAAACCCCCCCCCCCCCCCCATCCCTCTAAGGGAACCAAAGAAGAGGTCAAAATTTTGTATCAAACTTTTGCTTCAATGGACTTACTTCATATTATTATTTTATTTTATTTCATATTTTATTATTAACTGTGTTTTCCAACTTAACATCTGATGTATAACATTTTCCCCCACCCCTCTTAGGGGACAAAAGAGGGGGTAAGATATTGTATCAACTGATGACGTAGAAATACTTTAAATGGCAAAACTTTAAACTTTTTGCCGGGACAGCTAGTATATTATAATTTATAACAACAGAGTATACTATTTCACGATACTCCTATCCTGTGTATCTTGAAATTCCTGCCGCGTTTTCATAATTTAAAGTTATCTTCTTCTTCTTATATATAAAAATGGATTTTCAAATGTGTTAGTCGCGCTAAAACTCGAAAACGGCAGAACCGATTGGGCTGATTTTAGTCTTAAAATATTCGTAGCAGTTCAGGGAAGGTTTTAAGTGACACGAAGGTCACCGGGACAGCTAGTCAAAAATAATTTTCACATTTTGAAACCAAATAAATATAGATATACATAAGATACATATAGATATAGATAAGAATTGGAAAGGAAGAATGTACTGTACGTTATGATTTGGCCACTACGGTCGCCCAACCTCAACCCGATTAAATTGTTGTGGGTTAATGGGACAGGGATGTTAGAAAGAAAAAAATAGGACACTTTGGAGGAAAATACATCTTTGAATTGTTTGAAATATCCTGAAAATTGAATGGGACCAAATAGATATCGATTATTTGTTGAAATGTTACTAAGAATTCTAAGATTGTGCAAAGAAATATTAAAAGCAAAAGAAGGTAATATGAATAAATTAAAAATTTAAATAAAGAACCATTGCAGACTAATTTACTTGTTACTATACTTTAATCGAAATAATATGTTCTTTAAAATATAATTATCAAACTCGATCATATTGCTTTTATTTTTATGTATCACGCAAAATATAGGGTGGGCAAAAACTTTTGAACGTTACAATACTTACCGATATAAAGTGGGTAGATAGTGATACACATTCAACGTGATTTCATATAGGTGGACATAAAACACTTCAATTTAATAAGTTGACATTATTTACCTGTTTTGTAAGCCGTAAATAATTTTATTTAAATATTTTATAGTCTTCCCCTTAGTTAACAACACCGAAACAGTAGCAATGATATAAAAAAAAGCTATAAACCGTATAACGTCCTCCCCGCTGAGGATATCTCACTCAACTAATTGCTGTGATGGCGGGAAACTTAAAACTGTTCAAAATGGCGGCAATAATTCCTCCATGTGCTGTCAAGACGGGCTTATAAATAAGGCACTCGATGAAAACTGAGCTTACGTGCAAGCGACAATGACATAGCGCCGATAAAAATAATTCCAAATGAACCACAAAATCTCATAAAAGTTTCTATATTTATAACTTTTATTTTGAAAGGAAAAACATTGCCTATAGCTTCTGGCTACGAATAATAAAACCTAAGGAAACTAACTCCCATACTAATACAGTTTTAAATTTGGTTCCATTCAAACTGTCATGTAACGCCAGCCTTTATACCCTAGTGTTATATATTCCGTGTTTATACCGCTCAAGGTCACATAAATATTGCAAATGTATGAAAAGTGAGCCTAAGGTACACTTTTTTGACAAGTATTTTGGAGCATGTTTTTTGACGGAGTTACTCTTCCTTAGTTTTTATTATTCGTAGGCTTCTGGCCATATTTTAGCCGAAACTTTTTCGTTTTCGCTTCGTTATAGGATCGCCGATCAACATGTATGGAATTGACATAAAACGAGTCGAACGTCAACGTCATAATAAGAACGCCTATGTCAATTCCATACATTTTCATCATCGATTCTATAACGAAGTGAAAACGAAAACATTTTGGCACACCCCCCTGAGGTGTTTCGAAGCGAGTTTATCATTGCAATAATAGTGATTGGTTAAATTTTTAACATTAGCCTACCAACTAATACATGCACTTCTGGCAAAAAACCTCAAAAACTGGCTATAGATCTAACAAACTGGATTTCAGTAAATATATTTGCCCAAGTATTAGATAATAATAGAACAGGTTCCCTAGAATATTTTTTTATTACTTTCTAGAACATTAATTTTCGTGAGAAGCTTCATTTTGATTAGACGAACAACAATTTCATCTGCGAAAATTCTCGAAGGTGGTTGTTTGTCTTATCAAAATGAAGCTACTTACAAAAAATTAGCTCGATAGTAATAAAAAAATTGATCTAGGGATCCCTGAGTAAAATTTTAAGTTAACTTAGAAATAACTTATCTTAGAACTTTCAATTTAGACCACATATTGGAGATTCGAATTCAATAATTATTATTAGTCTCAACGATAAAGCTATAATATGTATTACAGTATTACCATCAAAATTTTGTTATTCTTACAACTTATATTCGCGTAATAGCAATTAGTCCTGACCCAATTCCTTCCTTACTGTTATTTAAGCGGCTAACAATAGAACTACCGCAGAGGCCTACTGCACTCGCAAGTCGCAACAAAAGTAAAGTTCACAAATTAATTAAGACTCGCTAGCGACGGCAATAAAGTCCAAAATGGCAGCCATAAATACACACAATCAGCTTAATAAGCAGAAGGCGTAACAGTTCAGGTGTCCAATTATAATTGTTGCGTCTATATTTAGGGTTGTAAGTGTAACAAAAGGAGAGGACCGAGAGCGCTTCCTCGGCAATAAATCCGCATTGATTGACCGTAATAAATCTAGAGATGCGCGGGCGCCGCTCCTGTGCAGCGGCCACAGGGCTGCTACTACATCGTTACTAAGGGCTGGTTTACACGTATTAAGTAGATAAGTAATTAACTAAATTTTAACTTAATTTTAAGTTGTTATTTGCGTGTTAACACAAAATTTAGTAGCAAGTGGCAAGTTAAAATTTAGTAAGTCCTAAGCTAGATGACAATTAGAATTTAGTTACTACTTATCTACTTAATACGTGTAAACCAGCCATTAGTAACGACTTAAACTGGTAACTTAAAATAAACATCGATAAAATTGTAAAAATCAGAACATATTATTAAGATTTTAATACAATATTGTTAGGACTAAGCAAATTTTTATCTACCTAGCTACTAGGGTCGTCATATTTAATGTTTGTAAATATTTTGTACTGGCAATGTATCGTTACTACGGGATTCGGTAAATCTACCGCGTTAAGAATGATTGCAAACACACTAGACAGTACACACAAACTTTTTCCCTAATAATATTCGTATTATAGAGTAGTTCAGGGCATATTTTGAAATAATTATACTATCATTTTTCAAAAACTGGCATCCCTGTAATCACCACGTGTGTGCAGCGGCAAGATCTCCGACACTCGTGTGATTTACACGCCCTCGGCCCTCGCCGACCGACAAATATCAACAAATGTATTATTAAAATATCATACAAGATGCAAACAATCAATTAGTGGCCGCGTCTCGTACAAATGCATCAAACGTATGTGTGAAAAGTCGCTAGTGACAGCAATAATACACTATACAGCTTACTCTACATTTTTGTTGTGCTATTCAACTTACAAATAGAACATAAGTATTTTGTTGATATTATCTATACATTATACATAATATAATAAAAACGTAGGAAAGTAAATTCTGTACATTGAATATTTTTGAAAAATAATACTTGAGACATGAATTACAATCGATATGGAAGCCAAAAATATCGTTTTTAGAATTTTTGTCTGTTTTTCTGATTATCTGTTTGTCTGTATGTATGTCCGGGATAAACTCAGAAAGTACCGAACGGATTTACTTCAAATTTTGCACGAATATTACTTAGAGGTCGGGTCAACACATTGGCTATATTATATTATAACGATATCACCTAGGGTGGGGGTAGTGGCTCAAGATTTAATATATTTAGTTTTTTTGCATAAATCGCTAAAACGGTGCGTTGTGAAATGAAATTTCCTACAAAGTCTTTTACACTTTGTATCTATCTTCACTCCTTGCCTTGCTATGAGCATTTATCTTATCTATACAGATTTCAAGTGTCGTTTGATTAATATGCGGGGAGCTTTGGCATCGGTCATTTCCTGGAGGGGGCTGCGCCCCCCCCCCCCCCCCCCCCCCAAACCAACCCCTCCTGAAAATTTAGCTTAAAACAATACAGTGTTGCGGTGTTATATTTCTCCTTTTTTAAGAACAAAGCTAAAAAGTAAACTAAACATACGGTTTTCAAGTGTCATTTGATTTGAGGGGGCCGCGTCCCCCCAAATGATAAATCTATTACTTATAACGAAATGGAGTCGTGGCGTTTGTATTGCGTCAGATTTCTCCTTTTTAGGAACAAACTAAGTCATCTATCTATACATATAATAAAATCGTAGGAAAGTCAATTCTGTACATTGAATATGAATATTTTCGAAAAATAATACTTTGGACATGATTACTATGCTAACGCGGATGAAGTCGCGGGCAACAGCTATAGTCTATAGTCTATACTAATATTATAAAGCGGTAGAGTTTGTTAGTTTGTTTGTTTGAACGCGCTAATCTCAAGAACCACTGTTCCGATTTGAAAAATTCTTTCAGTGTTAGATAGTCCATTTATCGAGGAAGGCTATAGAGTATAGGCTATATTTTATCACGCTAAGACTAATAGGAGCTAAGAAATAGATGGGGGAAATTATTTGAAAGGGCTTATTTGAACGCGCTAATCTCAGGAACTAGTGGTCAGAAAGGAAGTAGAGCACGTGAAGGATCATAGGCTATTTTATGGACTAATTTGTCTGTGAAATATCTAATTTACGCGGGCGAAGCCGCACGGAGCGTCTAGTGTAACATCGTTTTCTATTACATATTTAAGTATAATATTCTTGTTTACTTTACATTCCGGAATCGAGTATCGTAAAGATAGAGTTTTTAAAGAAACATTCGTGGCTATGCCTAGTTAATTAACTAGGCATAGTGCATATGCACTTCTATACAAATACCCATATAATAATATAGGCTTATTAAATCATAATATTTTAACGATTAATCAGTGATCATAAATAACATACAGTTAGTCATCATCCACTAGAGTTTAATGCCCAATTATTTGGTCAATAAATTACGCGTATGTGTTTATAATGAAGTTCCAGGGAATATCCTGTGCATTTGGTGTGTGTACAAAAGGAGGATGGAGTAAGTGGTTCAGCCACAAATTAGCAGCAGCACGGGCTTTGATCAACGGGCACTTGTCAAGATGCCGAGCGCGCCTCGTTAACAAGCCAATCGACACAAAAATCTACACGATGTAGAAGCAACCTAAAGGAACTAGGAAGAGATGCCTTTTGTTGTGTTTGGGCAAGTGATGAAAATAAATCGAAGAGAACTTTAGGATACTCTATGACTTGGTATGTTCATTCAAAATTCTGGTAATTTTGAAATACTTAGAATTAATTGACACAAAAGTCTGACACGATGTAAAAATGACTCAAAGGATGTACGAATAATTCTTAACAATAGGCATATAGCCTTTTGTTAAGAATGCTCTCATTCACGAAAATAAATTCTGGAGAGCTTTAGGTTACATAGTTACTTGCGGTGTTTTTTGTCACTTAAGAGCCCGGGTTACCCTCGAAATTCTCATACATACGTAATACCAAAATCATTTTGTCATACGAAAATATTTAACATGTTAGAGTTATTTTTCAGCTTAAAATAGTAATTACCTAGGTTCCTGAACAAAAATTAACTTCAAAATATTTAAACACTAAAAAAAAAATTTTTGTGTCTAATTTTTTTTACTAAATTTACTACTAAATTTTTAAATACTAAAAAATATTTTTAGAGTTGAATTATTTTGTAGTAAATTTAATATTTATGTATATATTTTTTAGCGTTTTACTCTATTTTTTAGTGTTTAAATATTTAGTAGTAAATTTAGTAAAAAAAAATTATACTTACACAAAAAAATTTTTTTTTGTGTTTAAATATTTTGAAGTTAATTTTTGTACAGGAACCTAGGTAATTACTATTTTAAGCTGAAAAATAACTCTAACATGTTAAATATTTTCGTATGAGAAAATGATTTTGGTATTACGTATGTATGAGAATTTCGAGGGTAACCTGGGCTCTTAAATAGTTTCAGTTAACAAGTCAATCGACACACGAATCTGCACGATGTACAAGTAACCAGAAGGAACTAGGAACAAAAGACAACAAACGCCTTCAATATATGGCGGTACCCACAATTCGCCTAACAATCCTACATCGCGCTATCGAAGTTTCGGCGAACGGCAAGATATAATATACAACGTCTGAAATGACGTCAGTGGGCTTCGGCCTGACCGAGTATGCTATCTCTCTCGGTCGGAAGATATTCCTTTTCGGCCGCCACTAACAACGTTAAAAATCTAAGAGAGCTTTGAATACTTAGTTATTTGTTGCGTTCATTCAAAATATTGGTTTCTCTAGATTAAAATAATTTAAGTTCACATTTTAGGATGTTGGTTATCCTATACTATTGACCTCTACATCTATAATCTTAAGAGTCCGTATACGAAATTTTGCCGATTTCGCTCATTTAACAGACGTGATTTAACAGTTAAAATACAGTATTTCTATAAGTTTTAATGCACAACATGTAAAATCATTTCAATTATGATATAGTGTTGGAGCTAGATTTTTTATTTTTTTTAAGTATCTTTAAATAATCCAACTCAAACCCGCGACAGTTTTGTGATTTTTGCTGTAAAAGGTTTAGAATATCACCTTTTTATGGATTGTATTGACGTCTTAACGGTATGAAAAAAATACAATGTACTGTTGAGAAAGTCGTCTATACAATGTTGGAATTACTTTTTACCACTTCAATATAAAAAACCCTTTAAAAACAGAAAACCTCTATCTGCCCGCTAACTTGGCGATCGTCCTTTTTCACCTGGCATATGAAAGACGGGCGTGAGTGTGAAGAGAGCAGTAGAAAAGAGAGGACGGGCTCTTAACCTCTCTACCTAGCAGAAAAGCAATGCAATTCATTCTTAATTTTTATAAAAAAATAACTTCACACAACTTTCGCTTTCGTAATGATCTAGCTCTTTCATTTACCAATTGTAAAGCTACATGCAATAGATACCATGCTACAATAGATACCATTGCCAATCACACCAACGAAGAGATGTGATATGCATTACGCGTATTAGCTCATAACATAAACGCCATAATCATAAATATCCTGTTTCGCTCGATTAGCAAAAGGGTCTGGAACATTCTAGGAATGTAGAAACAAACTACCCGCTAGATGTCGCTTTCCCGCGATGTTTGGACTGCTGATTGACTTGTACTGTCAAGCAAAGCTATTCTTGGGACTTTGATTCGCGATATATTCAATACCTGTAATTCTGCCAGATGTTGCGGCCTAGAAATAGACAATAATAAAGAATTGATTCGCGGGACTCTATATTATGATGCTACAACTACATAATACATATCAATATTTAAACCTTAAAATTTAGTTTGTTATTATTTTTAGCAATATTCCGCGAAATAAACTTCCACCTTTAAGTAAATGAGTGAGTGTACGCATAGGCATGGAAGTTTATTTCGCGGAATATTGCTAAAAATAATAACAAACTAAATTTTAAGCTGTGGATTTCCGCAAAGTAACGCCTGATTCCATTAACTACAATATTTAAACCATAAAAATTGAAATAAGAACACATTTACGAATAGTTAAGGTGACGCCGCGTTAAAGTAAGAAATCGTGTTGGATATGTTTTAGATTGCTTGTTTTCTATGAGAGGCCGGGCCGGCCTCTCATAGAAAACAAGCAATGGAACAGCAAAAAATGGAAAGGGCATAAGCAACAAAATGGTTTTTGTCGCGTAATTTAAAAACCATAAATACATTTCATATAAGCTATGCACATATTAAAGTGTATGCTTCAACCAATTTATGTACAAATTTTGGAACCTTAAATCACTCTCCTCTGTTGGAAAAATAGGAATCCCTTTTTTTACAGAGGTCTTTTCGATTGATAATTCTGTGTTATAAAAGTTGTCCAATCGTGTTAAGCTATGGGCAATTCAAAGACAAAGACATGATGAATACTGACAATGAACTTTAGTTTCTTAGCTTTAGTCATTGCTGAGAAAAATCGGCATCGCTACAGCCAAATTATCAAGGCGTCGCCTTAATTTTATTATGGCTTTAAAAATGAAAAGTAGTAGAGCAAAAAGTGAGCGGGTGGGTGCATGCGCATGGGGATATTATGCTTTTGGTATATTACCAATGATATTGTACTTATACAGACCTGTTACGTTGATACTATTTTCCGGCTTAAATCTCTTCCGAACAATTTTCAAATTCAAAATTGGACTTTGACAGATAAGTGAAACAAAAGATACGAAATGCCATTTACAGACTAAATAAATGACGACCCAATTGGGTCGTATTTGAGTCTTCACAACGCGCGCGGTAGTAACATATCTGCTTTGACTTTTCTATACAATATCATTGTATATTACTAAATAATCAGGCAGGTCGTTAAAATATGTCAACTATTGTACACCTGTACCGATTGTTTCATAAAGTTTCCCTTAGCGATCTAAAAGTTTTGCACGGGCTATACAGTATACAGTACACTGTACTTACACTATTATACATGCCAATAATATACAACATTTTAATATACACTAGCTATATGACCGAGCTTCGCTCGGTATTAAAAAAATTAAAAAAACACACATAAAATGACATTTTATGTGTGTTTGATGATACCTAGCTAGATCGATTTATCGCCCCCGAAACCCCCTATATACTAAATTTCATGAAAATCGTTGGAGCCGATTCCGAGATTCCAATTATATATTTATATATATACAAGAATTGCTCGTTTAAAGATATAAGATAAGATATAAGATATATATACATATATACACATGAAATAGTTAAAAAATTGAATTAATTAAGTAGGTACTTAAGTATATTTAAGTTACGTACTTTGAATCCGAATGTTATTTTTGTTGTCATTTCGTACATACTTTTATAGTTCGATAGGTGCCCCACATTACGTATAAGACGCGTGTGCTAAATATACCGCAACAAATGGGCCCGTCTGCTGGCAACACCGGCGTATTGTGATTGCTGATTGATCTCTGCCAAGTGTCATCCCCGACACACACATTATTGCCAGCTAATCGCTTCTTACAAAAATTTCTTAACGCAACTCCCGTCTCTATGTGTCTTCCAAATGCCAGATGGTTAATTATAATTACGAAACGATGGGACCGTTTTCAATCTCGGTAAAATAAGGATTAGTTTTTGGTACAAATACTGCTATAAAATAATGATGATATGAGTGGAAGAAGCAGGTAAGTAACAGTGAACAAATTGCCTTTTTAAGTTTTTTTAACAAATGGAGGCTTTAGAGTTTAGGGCCTAGAAAATGATTTGAAAAAAAAACGTGGATTGTAGATGTGTAGCCAGGTAACATAATATGAGTCAGATGACGTAGTAGGTAAGTTTCAAGGTTTGTTTAAATTATAAGAAAAATATGTGTAATTGTCTCCAATCACACCAATGTCATCACCTGTGACAAGGAGGGGGTCTAAAAATCATGAAAATCGTAAGACATACTTTATGTGGTAAAAACAAAAGATACTATCATGCCTTTAGGTAGAGTTTCGGTAAAAGCTACATTTGAATTTTGATATCGCTGATGTAATTTTAGTTGAGGCAGCGCACGCGCACGGTCCGTCGCCTGCCCTAATGGTGATTTGTGTCGCAGACACCATTTACTGTAACTGAACCCGAAGCTTAACGATTAACCGCATAAAAATACATTTAAAAATTTACTTTTTAAGTAAATGGTGTTCTCTTAAGAATAATATGAATCCAGCAAGTATTTTTTTTTTCAATTATTTAGCAAATATTTTTATGGAGCAGATAAAATCATTGAAATATCTTGAGATAAAGACGTGTTGCGCATAATAAATTTATGTATGTATATTGTATATTGTATGTATTTAAAAAATTAAAAAGAAAAGTAACACATTTTAACACAATTACCTATCGGTAGTAGTAGATACTTCACTACTATCAATGAAGAAGGCTGATGGTGGACCTAGTAATTTGGTCGGGGTACGTAAACCCATCCGGCTGATCTCACTTTTGGCGACGCCTTGATAATTTGGCTGTAGCGATATCGATTTTTCTCAACAATGACTAAAGCTAAGAAATTAAAGTTCGTTGTCAGTATTCATCGTGTCTTTGTCTTTGAATTATCCATAGCATAACACGATTGGTCAACTTTTATAACACAGAATAATCAATTAAAAAGACCTCTCTAAAAAGGGATTTCTATTTTGCCAACAGAGGAGAGTGATGTACCTAAGCTTCCAAAATTTGTACATAGATTGGTTCAAGCATACACTTTAGTTTGCCCATAGCTTATTATGAAATGTATTTATGGTTTTTAAATTACGCGACAAAAACCATGGGCCGGCCTCTCATAGAAAACAAGCAACCTTAAACGTATCCAACACGGTATTTTACTTTAACGCGGCGTCACCTTAACAATGAATTGACATAATCCGACCAAATGGCGTAGGTTCGTCAATCGCCTACGAATCAATTTCTTCGATGGTAGAGTGCCCCGTCCAAGACGAGTGCGATAAGATTTTTATGAAGCAGTTACTAAAATCATTGAAAAAATGCTCACTATCTTACAATCAAATGAATTTCATATTCTTAAATAAAGTAACAAAAAAGTAGTAAAAAACAATAAATTATTTCATATTTTATATTTTACAATCTTAAATTAACCATTATGGAACATCTCTTTCAACGAGACCCTCGTATCCTTAATATTCGTCGTTTTTCAGTGACAGAGCCACTGAAAATGACAAACCTCCACAATTTGTATCGCAAGGATGTGTAACCCGAGCTCGTTATTTATTGGAATATTTTTATTTATTGGAACAAATTCCACTAAACGTCAAACAAATAAATCGTACGCCGCGCGCCGTTCTCACAGAAATAAGTTGGGCCCCCGAACTAATTACAGGGTAGGATAGCATGGAAACGGACTTTCTACACACTATATTCAGTTGAAGGATTTTGTTATTAATGAATTTAGTAGTTAATTAACTCCGTTGCGCCAAAATTCTTTTATCGCGCGGGAACCGTACATTATTCCGGGACAAAAAGTATCCTATGACCTTTCCCGGGACTCAAAGTACCTATCTCCATGCCAAATTTCAGCAAAGTCGGTTCAGCGGTTCGGGCGTGAAGAGGTAACAGACAGACAGACAGACAGACACACTTTCGCATTTATAATATTAGTATGGATATTTCGATTATTATGTAGATATTATTGTTGATATTATATCTAAGGTACTGGCTGAAAATTAATTTGCGGCTCAGCTCTAGAAAATGGAAGCGAGTTCAGTTTTTATGGTAGTTTAGTAAAAATTTCCTAGAAAAAGCTCTATTGTTAAAAATATTGCTGTAGCCCACGACAGATATAAATAGTTAAATTTATAGTTATAGGAAAAAGCCAATCAGTGCATCAATTCTGCTTATTACATTTATCATGACGCGCTTAAACCCAAAATCTACACACTGCCTATAACATCAAAAATAGTTTGGACTTATAAAATTCCTTCCATACGCGCGATTGATGAACGTAGAGTTATGAGTTTGGGCGGGAAGTGACGACCCGGTGTAAATCACACGCGGCCCACCCCGCCGCCACCCGACGCGACGTGACGCACAAATTGCCTCGCATACCTGCTTACTATACTTCCTAATTCACTTACTAGTTACTCGACCAATACAATACATCATCATGTGACGGCGGTGAACTGAAAATGTTATGTCTTTTAATTTTTATTGTTTTTAGACAAACGGTCTACGCTAGGTTCTACGCCGTATTACTAGGCAATGTTAGACACCGTCGCCCGTTGCGCCGAGTCCCAACCCGAGGGAGAACCGTGATACGCATGGTGCTCCTGCGCATCGCGGATCCCACGTAAACTTTTATCCCGTGTAAACTCTAATGACTGAAATATGAAAAACTATGATGAGTCTGTGAGACGCAGAGAACCGCTGGTAGAGCTGCGGTGGGTTAATCGTGACCGAAACTATACCAGACGCCTTAAGCTGCGCGTCCACCGGGTCCGAATTAGAGCAGGCGGTGCGGACGGAGCGTCGCGTCGTCATTTGTAATTTGTCAGGCGCAGAAATGACGGTCCAATGCACACAGTACCATAGAAATCAATACAAAGGAACAAATCCGTCCGCTGCGTATGCTCTGATTACGGCCCGGTGGACGCGCAGCTTAAGCGTGGAGCACCATGAGGTTTCAGTGAGTAGATACTAAAGGGAGCCCCACACACCCTGGCCTATGTCCCCAATCCGTCGGGGATGCACAAAGCATTTCCCCTTGTAAAAAAAGGTTCTACGCCGTTGGACAATATCTACCCGGAATTAAGAAAGTAGTTTCACATTGCCTCTATAGTCTAGTTACTAAACTAGACATTAGAAAGATAGGTTCTTGACTCTAGACTCTAGTACCTATATTACTAACTAATGTACTTCGCTATTCGTTATGCTTATTTATACAGTTCGACTATTATAGTCTATAGAAGTCAGTTATCGTAGGACTTGAGATAAACGCATCACTGAACACGCTTTGCAAATATTATTATACGATGTCCATGTACAATCCCATGCATTTTTTATGACTAACTAAGCATAATGCGAGTTGTTTTTATATTTTTTTTATTTATTTATTAATGCACAAAAATGAATATACAGTTAACAAATAACAGTGTTAAAAAGCCCATACTGGGCTTGTGCTAACACGGCTTCACGGGATAAAATAAGTAACGCTACAATGGAAAATTAAGTAACTTATAAGTAAAATATATTCTGACCTTAATTTTCGTTCATCTACACTCTACGCTAAGGTCTACGCCGTAGGCCGCTATCTACGCGCGGGTACTAAGTGTTACAGCTCCTACGGTTTTCTCAAAATGGTTTTATATTTACTATCAATATGATTCTATATTATCTTAGTTTAGTACCTAGTTACCTACCATCACTAACATAATAATAATAATAAAACATTTATTCAACACACATTCACACCACACTACACTGAACATGAGACGATAATTGTTCAAGCTAGCGGTTTTTCAATTGTGTGGTCTTCGATTTTTTTTACAAACTTACTAATAAGTACTACATTGTTTTTATCAAGCTTGCCTTATTCTACTGTAGTAATGTTAGTAATATCATTACATTGAAACCTAATGTTTGAACATAAACAAACGATATCTAGGAACCCGGCTTAGTCATAATATTATTAAATCATCTCGTTCAAATTTAGAAAAAAAGTCAATTATATTTTTAATAATTTTATCTAAAACAGCACTCAAATATTTTCAACGATACTTAAAATTTTAAGTATAAATTTTGTGATACACATATGGATGATATTTCAAAGTACTTCAGCTGTTAGCGGACGTTCAAATTTAAATATTATAACAATAAACAAGCGACGGATCACGGCGCATCAGTTTATTTTACTAAGAACGCGATATCGCGGCAAACCGACACGGGAACGATACGATATAAATCGATTCAATATTCCGCGTATTTTGTACCGTTGTGACAAAATGTTAGCAATACTTATATAATGTTTCAATCATTATAATCTGTAAATCTGTATCCATACTAATATTACAAATGCGAAAGAGTGTCTGATGATTGTCTGTCTGTTACCTCTTCACGCCCAAATCGCTGAACCGATTTTGCTGGAATTTGGTATGAAGATACATTGAGCCCCGGGAATGGACATAGGATACCGGCAAAATGTACGGTTTTCGCTCGATAACCGAATTTTGACGCAACAAAGTTGTGTCTAGTATGATAGTAAAGCTAAGTAACTGAGCATAGGCTTAGGTATAAGGTATACCAGTAATATTGGTACACAATAACTAATAAATTATTAGTACATACGGTACGATGCAAATACAAAGTGCAAAATATTGTTAATATAAAATATAAAAAAGTGATTGTTAACTCTAAATTTTTTATGAGAGAGTACCTACTGAAAAGATGGTGGCAAATTCTGAAATTAGCCTGCAACAGTACTTTTGTCGTGGAAATTTTAGGCTATTTCCTACTCAACTGTAATAACAGCTGTATCTAACAATTTATATCCAGGCCACACGCACAAAACAAGAATAGAAAATATTGTTATGATTATTTTACAATTTAATTTAGGAAGCAATATCGATTTAATATATCGTTAGTTTGAATAATAAACAAAGCAATATGAATGTATGCCGTGTTTATGTAATAATTATCATTCATAAATTACACTTTAAACAGCTTTAAACTCATTCAAAATAACAACACTTGTATGACATATAATAATGTATTTTTGATAATTAAACCATCAATGTAAATTTTCTCACGATGACTTCTTGATATAATATTATGACAATTTTAGAACCAAAAATATCCAAATAGTTCTTCCATCCATTCCAGTTTGAGATATTAAAAGCTACTTAAAATCATTGGCTGAATATCAAAATTATTTCCCCTTATAATGAATACATCAACAACATAGGCGTCTTTTGTTTGTTTTTGTTATGGAGCTTCGATAATACCTCGTCAGTTTTTGTTTCATTTCTCGAAGCTCAGAATACGAATAGCCATTTGTTTTGAAAGGCGTGAGAATTAATACGGAATGTCAACCTGACTGTTGGTGGTCCTGCTACCACTCTTGACCACTTTGGACCACTTGTGGTAATAATTTCTTTGTTAGTATTACAAGAAGGTAAAAGAAGTCTTAGTAGGTTCGCGTTTTAGAGTTCCCACAGTTTAAATTATGTACTTACCAATAATTATAAAGAGGGAGAGTTTGTTAGTTTGTTTGCTTAGAATAGGCTCAGAAACTACAGAGCCAATTTTGAAAATCTTGCTTCAACTTATGGCACAGAATATATTTATTATATTAGTAGTTTAAGGTAGGCCACGGGGAAAAACATACCTACTAATATTTCACTTTTTAGTTTTTATATACCGCGGAGTCTATTTTACGGCGAAGCCGTTATGCCAATAATTAACTTACAAGTAGGTACTAACATACTGTACTATAGTTTTAGGCTGAAAATAAACAATTATTTCTTCCAACCAAGACTGCAAACACTGAATTATACCAACTACCAAATTGTGCCAAAAAGTATCAACCCGAAAATAAATATAATTTCTATTTTAAGCTGATGTACATTAGACCCTCGTAAAGAAGATGATGATAATGCCTTGACAAACTTATCAGCTAAGTTCAACACGTGCAAAACTTGCAATAAAATATGTCAACAGTGCACAGCTGCTTAAAAAGCTTGAACTTTTAAATGTTAACTTTTATGTCGATGCTTGAAAAAGCTATAAAGTTTAATAGACACGATAACAACTTTATAATTTTGACCCTTTTCTACTAAATACATATAATCAATGATATTGAGTTTTTCATATAATATCATTGATAAATATAATATTACATAACTCTTATCTATCTACGGACAAATTTTAAATTATATATTCTTTAAGATTTAACGTTTTGTCATTTTGTAACAAGTATTGATTATATTATATTTAATATATTTTACATATATTATAAATAAATAAATAAATGAACGTTTATTCCCCTTTTTTGACCATTACACCACAAGACATTAACTAAAAAAAAAGAAAATATAATAATAACATTATGTATGTCGTTTTCATTTTAAATGAAAACTCAAACTAAGTAGACTCTATTATATTTCTCTACCGTCGTACGTAACTCTCTCGTGTCTTTAGATGATCGTTGTTTGCATGCAAAAAATTATCATTGTTTGTGCCCATGTGCGGACATGTGAGGAGTGACGAGCCCTTGTCCTCGAGGTAACGGTATCTGGTAATTTATTACCCACTCGACTGATGCAAGGGTAACTGATGGATTTTTGGCTAGCAATATAAAAAGTGGAATCTACGAAAGTGTCTAAAATTTTACTGACGCTATTTTAGCTGGTAGCATCCTGAATAAATATATGGCAATAGGTATTAAGAATTATTAAAAAAAAAATATTTCGTTTTAACTCGTAGGTTTGTTATAATTAATGTCTCGACTTTTATACTTCGTAAATTGTCAATATATGTTGATTGTTAATAATATTTTAGTATTTATTACTAAAATTATCCAGCACTAGCTTAGAAGCTATCAATGAAACCTCTTTGATTCCTTTGTCTTCTTATTGCGGCTTGTTTCTCATATAAACTTTCCGTGGCCCCTTCACTAAATTACCTAGATGCATTAGTTACACAACTAAGCGGTTGCAAATATTTGAAACATTTCACTCAATCAGCTGGTTGGCGTCCGTCTAATTATGACAAAAAACGCCGCCCACCCAGCCGCTCGTCCGCTCCCCGGTCGTTAATCAACTTTGACATGTCATACGCTCTCCAAAATCATCCACTCATGCAGGCTCATAATTATGCTGCATGCTATAGTTATAAGTAGGTACATATTATCAGAGAAATATTTTCTAGTTCACCTAGTCATAAAATGCGGCTTTTTTCAATAAATATTTTAGGCAATTGGTGGTTTTTTACTATTGTCATTTGTAGGACAGACGCAACGTGTTTCGTAAAAACTTTACTAAAAAGTAGAAAAGCTTTTGAGAAATATTTAATTTATAAATACATGTACAAAATAATTTATAAAACTCATTGAGATGTAATCTAACTAAATTAATTTGAACAAAGAAAATATCCTCAGTCAGTAGGAGTGTATTTACCGAGAGATTACAAAGATGAAATAAGCAGTTTATATCTTGAGTTATTACAACCTTAAAATAAATGTAGAGGCGATTCAAATTTTGCTCTCATTTTACATACATGACCGTTTAACGTTCACCCAAACAAATTGCTCTTATTAATATCACAGTGTAAATAATATACAGAAGACCATCAACCATATTCTTCATAATATCATATAATATGTAACCGCCCGGATAGGGTCCACGCCCACATTAGCATAATTTCAGATAACTTTAAGAATGTAAGACGTAGTAGGTATCACGTCGCATCCGGGTAAAACTTGTCCAAGTATGATTTCAAAATAATAAATAATAATATTATGTAGGATAAAATTGTTCAGTGTGCATCCGATGTCTGATTGCCATAAAG
This sequence comes from Lysandra bellargus, assembly GCA_905333045.1. Taxonomy (NCBI): domain Eukaryota; kingdom Metazoa; phylum Arthropoda; class Insecta; order Lepidoptera; family Lycaenidae; genus Lysandra; species Lysandra bellargus. The sequence continues at coordinate 2,886,559 of HG995327.1, forward strand.
TTTAACTTAGCATGGAATTAGGCGACGAAAAGATTTTTTTGAAAGGCAGCGAGTTACTCTACTATATACTATTCATACTGTGTTAATGCTAAGCAATTCCTGAGATGGTTGTGGCGAGGCATCAGTCGTCACCGGGAGAAGCTGCGCCCGCCGTGATGACGGACAGACGAGCGAGTTTCATGAGCAAGCGTTCCAGAGTGAATGGAATTAGATGCCGTGACGAAGAAGCAAGGTTGTCCTTACCTTATATTATAAATGAACCTTTTATTATCCTTGCTAATATTATAAATGAGAAGATGTGTCTGTCTATCACAAAAACATTGCCTAGATTTGTCTGTTACCTTTGCATGTTTAAATTGATAAATTAATTCTGATGAAATTTGGTAATAGTATTTAAGTCTTTTTTTATTCCATCCATTAAATAAACATAATAATTATAAGGTAATAGGCATGATGACTATTTTTTTTCTTATTGGTAATTGAAAGACCTAAAAAAATAGAAACATCAATGAAAGAATAACTCTGATAGCTTAAAAATTCACCAAGATAATATGACAATTTAAACATCTCATAAAATGGACCTGCCCGAAACGCTGCATACAAAACGCTACTCGATTATGATGTCACCTTAGAGTTGTTTGTAGACATCGGGGAAGATTTCTGTTCGGTAGCTATATTAATTATTGCGTTTATTAAAGTGGTTTCATAACAAAAGCTGATTTAAATTACGTAAGTTACCGAATGGTATACAAATATTAAGAAATTTTATTGAAAAAAATTCGACTTGAATATCCAACTTTGAAGGCGCATAAAAAAAAATACGCAAAAGCTATCAAGCTGAAATTTTGGAAACACTTATTTTTCACCGTTATTTCTTTATTTTAATTACAAAATTCGTTATTCTTTGACTTTGTCATCATCCCTAGACCTATTACTATTACATATCCGCAGGAAATACATTTTTAGCGACGAGTAACAAATAATAAGTATATTCTCATGAAGTTCAAGTACCTAGGTACTTACGCTTACTCAGATTCCTGAAAATAAATATTTCAGGGGGCTCCCATACAAAAAATACATTTTTGCCTACATTCGCTCTATAACGGTACGGAACTTGCACTTGGCAAATTTTTAGGATAGTAGGCAAAATGAAATGAAAGGTAAAATTTACAAGATTTTCTAGTGATTAGTTATAAATCTATGAAACCAACGTTAAGGTAGGTATAGCTATTAAAAAATCGTCCAAGTGCGAAGCAGACTCTCGCATGAAGGGTTCCTTCCGTACCGTTATAAATTATAATTCAAACATAGGCCAAAAATTGTGTTTTTTGTATGGGAGACCCCCTTAAGTATTTATTTTATTTTTAGTATTTGTTGACATAGCGACAACAGAAATACACAATCTGTGAAAATTTAAACGCTCTATCTATAGCGACTCTTGAGATACAGCCTGGAGACAGCCAGACAGACATACTGGCAGAGGGACAAACAGACAGACTACGAAGTCTTATCAATAAGGTCCCGGTTTTACCCTTTGGGTACAGAACCCTAAAAACTATGCCGTCTGAAAAATATTTTCTAAATCTCGTTGATATAAAAACAAAAGGTAAAAAAATTAAAGGAAATCACTTTTTTTAGTCTTTGATTAAGTACCTACCAACGTATTTAATTTAAACATATTAGAGTTTTAAAACAATTTAGTTATCGAGTTATTTAGGTTTTTAGTAAACATAAAATATTTATTTTCAAAAAACATGAATACTTATACGAGTATTTTAAGCATATTATATAATTTAACTCTTTATCTTTTCCCGAGTACGGCGGAAGATGAGTGGGCTGGGGATGAGCACATTATATAACTTACCTCTACCTGTACAATTTTGAATAATTTATTATAGATCTTTCGATAATTTCTTTTTTTAATTAGTCAGGTCATAAGTAAGTATCGCAATTCGCATCATATTTATACCAATAGAGTAATGGCCTCCACTATACTACATAAAAATATACGCAATGATTTAAGAAGCTCCTCCATTTGTTACTTAAAAATTGGGTTCAACAAACCCTTAAAAATTATTTTTCGGTCAATTACTATATAATAATATCACTTACAAAAATGCGCCAACGGAGAATCACTTAGATGATTTGGCGTAGTCACACCGTCACACGCCAAATCACAATACTGTGCAAGCGACAGCTACAGTAGCCAAGAGCTAGTCTACCTACGAAACGCGTTCTGAAAATCGTAGAATCTTTCACCGCAGCACTTTGGATTTCATCACCCTAACGTTAGTGATCACTCAGCTACATGCGATGAAAATGTTAAAAAATAGCTCCGACCCGTATCGGGCACTGACCGTCCATCTGCCGCGGCTGCTGCCACTCGTCCCGCCACTCTTGACCCTCCATCGCATGTCTTCGATGCGAGTCGATTATTTTTTCAACGCGACGCGATAAATCAGTTTTCTGTGCGTTAATCTTTTGTTAAGCGCGCGCATACCTCGGCGCGAGGCGAACGCTTCTGTCGTCGGGGCGCAGCGGCGCGGCGCCGCCCGCCAGGCCACGCCCCCCGCGGCTCCGCCCACCGAGCGGCTCGCGACGTCGCACAGTGGAAAATTTGGGTCCGTATCGGATCAAAAATCTGTAACTTCAAGGTTTTTCATCGTATTGTATTGAGATTTGGCACATGCATACAGTGATATACAAAGATTTTAAAAATAATCAATTTTTGTATTTTTTTCAATGTATACATATTTATTTTAGGTAAAAAAAAATAGAAAAGAGAAAAAAAGTAATATTACGAGTAGTTATATGTTTATTTTTTATAAATAAGTACTAATATGAGTAAAATTAAGAAAACTTAAATAATTACTTATCACACAAGCATAATAAAATACATAAAATTTTAAAATCGTATAGTACCTATTTATACCCCACACCAAACTAATTGATCTCAAATTAGACAAATCTTATAATATTATTGGTTTTTTAAAACTAGGTTTTAGTTACTGATAATGTTATATCTATTTGTTATTATCCTCGCTATTCCTAACTAAAATTACTTCCGGTGTAAATGTAGGATCACCTTCAGGTACCACCTTCAAAAGACTTAGTGCCTCTTCATCAAGATCCTTCACATTTCTCACATAAGGTTTTCTTAAACTTGAAATGAACGTCTTCATTTGTAGCTATACGGGAACATTTTCTGGCATGGTGCAGGCGCATATTTCTGTAGTCTTTATTGCGCGACTCTTGTGCATCTTCCGACAGTTGCCCAACAGGAAGAACAGAAAAATGTTTGATCACGTTTTCTCCGTGTATAAGTAATTTGTGCACGGAGGATAGCATGTAGTACCAATCATAGTTACTAACATAAATTCGCGCAGTTCCTAAGGCATACATTTATAAATTCTAGTAAATTTATAAATTCATAAATTCTAGTAAAAGTGTTTTTCCTTATCTTTGTTGATTCTGAGGAGTCTCCATAAGCAATGCACGGTCTTCCTTGTTCACCAGAAGTTGATGGCAGTGAATGTGCTTCAGACTCCGGAAACTGTACTGAATATCCTGACTCCAGCCAGCTTGTATTATTCAGAATAAATTGGTCCTTTTTCCGTGATGCTTTAGCCCAGCGCTTATTGAAAGAAGGCAGAATATGTCTTTGAATGTCACCAATTACAAAACACAAGTTGTTTTCAGAAACATTTAATGTTTGCTGTAGAACTATGGACAACGATTCCAAGGTTCTGCCACGCTCGATATAGGGAATGATGAAATCTGTACTAAGGGTACAGTTGAAAGTTGACATTTTAATGGAAATAACCAATTTAAATAAGTGTCACTTAATATGAAATACACGCTGAAGTGTGCAATTTGAAGATATTTGCTTCCCCTTATATACTGGTTTTTCAGATATTAAATACGTACTAATGTCAATGTTATGCATATTTACTCACGCAGGACGAGTGCAAAATAGATAATAAGCTATTGCTATCAAAATATTGTGGTTCATATTGTTTTTGTATAGTATGTCAGCAGTAACCGCAAAAGATACCGAATTATCTACTCCGACCTCTATCACATTTTTTTCCCATAACTTCCAGGACCGCAAACTTCCGCAGCAGATTTTTTAAATTTTTCATTTATGAATAGTAAGGCTATCAAATAACACATAAAGTTGCGCGTGGGGAGCCGTGGGTAAATATGAAAACCTTCGACGAAAAAAAAAAGAAAGTGAAAAATAGGGTATGTCAATTTTTAAGTACTTACTCAAAAATAAAAAGCATATTAAAAAAAGTTAATAGCTCATTAATAAGAACATAAAATATCCTTTTTAAAAATGTATAAAACCGCATGCATGTGCTAAATACTTTTTTCACAATATTCATTTGAATTATGTGTATGCAAACATTTGAATGAGCCATCCGCTACTTCAACTTACTTCAACCTATGAAAAAAAAATATTTATGCAGTTTTAGTACAAAAAAATGTCTGATTAGGATTATTTGGTTATTAGAGTATCGAATGCAATAAATATTTCATTCAAATTGTGATATTTTTAAAAACCATTTATGATATGCTCTAGTTCTACCATTTTCCATAGTGCGTCGCCCCGTGACGTACGGCGGGCCTGAATCCACCTGTAAGGTACATTTATTTCCACGATTTATTAACACCACGTGAGATATTACCATAACACTATAAATTAATAAGAACACTTCCGATAACTTATTATACCTACATCTGTTTAAATAATGAGGGAGCTTTTGCCTGCAACTTCGCCTGCTAAATTCGTATTAAAGAGAAAAAGTAATCAGTAAGGACAGATAACTGACGATGGAAAGCATTTACCTAAAGTATAACTTACAATATCTCATATCATGTTCAGTTTGCCATTAATAACCACAAAGGCTGTTAGTAAAATACACACAAATCTTCTTAGCACGCAAATCAACAATCTTACTGCCTACTCTCCATTATTGTATATCGCACTACAAGTAGTTTGTACACACTCCAGATCATGTTTTTAAGAAGCGAGCAACCACGTTGCCACACTCCTGTTATTTTTGAACACACTATACTTTACCTGAGTGTAAACACTCTGCCTATTGGTAAAGCTTTATTTTCGGACTGTATACACCGTGTATAAACAGTCTTAAACTGAATACATACTATTACTACCTTAACACAAACAACAAAGAATATAGACGTAGTTCTGGTCAAGATCTAGTTGGCTCTAACGGCTTTTAGAGTTCCGTGGCCAACGAGGTTACTTTAATACATTCTATTTGTTATTTACTTTTAAATAACCTTTTTAATTTTATAGCAAAGTAACATTTGTTCAAACTCAGCCTAACGACAGAATGTGATCAATTATAGTAAAACTATTTTTAATTTAGATATAGGTACTGAGCATAGTTATATCATGAAAGACTTAAAAACAAAAATCAACAAAAATAAAAAAGGTAATTTATAACAAATTAATTATTTGTCAATGCATTAAAAAATAAAAATGTTGGTTTCGTAGCTCCTGCTACGCCGTAGAGGGTGCTACGCGCGACGGACTCCATAGGTTTTATTTTTCATTCGTTTAAAAATCATTTTTTTAGTTTTATAATTTATTAAAACAATATTTGTCCATACAATATTTATAAACCCATCATATTAAACTACTGATTGTGACTTTCTATCTGTAAGTAGACTCTATCTCCTTAAAAGTATTTTTATCTAGACTACAAATATTTTGTCAAATTATTTTTTATCTTATATCTTTAAACGAGCAATTCTTATATATATATACCTATATATACAAGAATTGCTATATATGATTGAAATCTCAGAATCGGCTCCAACGATTTTCATGAAATTTAGTATATAGGGGGTTTCGGGGGCGATAAATCGATCTAGCTAGGAATCATTTTTAGAAAATAACATTTTATTCATGTTTTATCGAATAAATCAGTCTATCTAGTCAAATAGCTTGCATTTTCATTATAACATACAAAAGGTGTTTAAACTATTTTGTATGGAACTATCGTGCGAGAGGCTGACGACGACGCGGCCACTTGGTCGGTTTTCAAGTGGTATCTGCTTTGTGACAATGTATTTTTAAGTAGGCAGACTGTAGATTATTTTTGAAGTGTCGACACCAACAATCAAGCAAATATTTTGCACCAAAATATATTTCATTTTCAAGTGACTTGACCTTTTAAAAATGTCCACCATTTTTGTATTGTAGATAAGATAAAACGAAGATTACTTCTGTAGTTTTTGCTAAAAACGAAACGTAGATAATATAATTATGTATTATGTTAAAGTGTATCTACTGTCTAATGAGTATTATATTGTGTGCGCTATTGAACATTATAAATTCTTAGGAATAATGCGTAAAATTACTTTCTACATGCTTTCTAGTTTCTACGTTCTTACAGTTTAAAACATTTCATTTGATGTAGGTATAGGATTGTAGGTACAATAAGAAGGTATAATGTAAGAAGGTATACATGCTAAGTACAATTCTAAAATGTTTTCCTTGAAACTCTACTTCTAATTAGAAATAGATTTATTTCAGTTATAAACTACATTGTTAATATTTAACAGATCTCATCACTGACTAGCTAATTGGAGTATATCTATCTTCTTTCCACATACTACTAACTGGAGGTGTGGAAAAGAGACAAGAAAAGAAAAGGCGGAGCTTGTAGACGGCGGATTTCTACCCACGCGCGTTCAGAGAAAATATTTTGTAAGAACAAAACGAAAAGTCACGCTAATAGTCCAATGATTCATTATTTAAAGAACCACACCGATACAAATAATTGAGCAATATGCCAGCGAATATTTTACTCTACTAATACCTACCGCTCATATGTTACAACATTTCACTATAATGATGTATATATTTAATAAGTATATTACCTATATCTATTCTTTTTAAATAGCTACATCATTTTATTGAAATGTTACTCTTCAATTGTTTTCTTCTCTGTCTTCAGTTCCGAACCCACGATAAACTTCATATTAAATCGAGATAATCATAATAAGTAGGTACTTATGAAACATAACAATGTGATATTATTAAGTTTGTTTATAGGTGTGTCTGATTGCCTGTCTTTAACTCTTCTCGGCTCTCGCTCAAAAAACTCAATTGATTTTGAATAAATTCGGTATAGAGTATGAAGATTGTTTTGCTGATAGGTCATGGCTTATCATGAGTTTTTTGCATTCTATTGTCATAAAGATACAATATCTTCTTACATGAGAACAATACATAAATTATTATTAATGCCTTTCTTTCGCAAACACGATATATCACTTGCGAATTAATATTTATCCATTTCTTTGATTCTACTATCGACGAAAATGTTAAAAAATTAACCCGACTAACCAAAACAACCTAAAACAGACTAATTAACGAATGTGGTTTAATTCGAGACACACCGATATAACGGGATGATCGGGATATCAATATTTAGGTACTCTTGGTACATAAATGAGATGTCACATTTATGTACCAAGAGTACCTAAATATTGAAAAAATCTAGGTTTTTCCTAGACTTTCGTGAATGGAAGAAAATCGCCGTAAAAATTAGCTTTCTCTGCGTGGTACTTCCTTAGCTCAGTCACCATAAGGGTGAGGCCGCCAATTTTCGCTGATATGACGCAGAAAATTTTTGCGAGAGAAAGAAAATTGGCGAATATCTACGCTGCTTGTGACATTGGAGCACCAAAATTGTAGCGAATTTATTCCTCTACGCTATCATAGCGTTGAGAAAATCAAACTTATCTCTGTAAATAATACACAATATGGTTTTTATTATAGCCCCAAACATGGCCCTTTTGACTACTCACATGATGCATTGATAGTTTTATGTAAAACAGTAATAAGTACTTACATTTGTGGCATAAAAACATTTCCTTTGAAAAAACTTATGTACATAGCCCGACTGAAGTTCAAATGTGAACTGTCGAGAAATGGCGGATATTACGAGATTTTCCATAGAATACGTTAAAACTCAGCGTTGCCACCTCCCGATTTTACCTTCCCTAACACCCAACGATAACAATAAATCGGTATTATTGATGACGTTTAAAATGTGGGGTAGAATTGATGTTTCTAACGATTCGTTTGATTTTAAAAAGTTTATAAAGAAAGTTATCTTAAAATACTATAAGAATTAGATGAGGTAATAGCCATTTATTATATAAGTACTCATAAAATATCCGATTTATCTTCAAATCTGTCATACTTACTGCTACAGCGACAGTTAAAGTGCACCTCTTCCACAGCGGATTGTATATTTTAAGCTATTTTCTTACCTTTTTTATGTTTAATTGTAAGTAAATATATTTTTAGACTATTATTGCAACTCAAATAATTCTAATGCATGCTTGAGTACTTTGTTTTCTTCATTAGAATCAGTTTTCGGACATAAGATAAACACAATACTTTTTAAAATACAAAGAGCAGAGAAAAATAATTGCAAAATCAGCAAAAATTGGCGGCCTCGCCCATAAAAAAACAAATAGTTTCTCTTTAATATTCGTGTAGAATGTACACTGTAGAGTGTAGATAATGTCTTGATCATAAAAGTGCATCTCAAGCTGAAGAGAAGAGTCTCCGTGGTTTTATTTACGTTTATGTTGGGCGACGACAGCGGTAACGACGCCATCTTCCGCCCGCGTCTGTCAGCGGCACTCCGTTACGCGCCGGATGCACCAAACTCTATGTTTATTATAATATTCCTTGAACAAACTACTTATAAGAAAGCGGTAGGTATGGGCATATGAAAATTGTTTGGATGGCCTGAAAATAGCTTTATACTATATAGAGACTTGAACTCTGTTGAAACTTTTGACTCGAGTCACTAGAAACAGCAGACGTTGTCTTGATTCTAGTAATAAAAAGGTTGAAATTGATAAAGCTGAACTGCGGGAAAATATTCACGTATCTACATAAACATTTAGGTAGAATTTATGAGTATTAAGTTATGCGCTTAATAGATATGTTATTATATATAAGTATAGATAAAAGAATAAAATGTAAGAATTAAGGCGAAATTACATTGTTCAGATATTAGTTCTAATAAGTCGATTGAAGACTTGACAACACCAATATTAAGCCGTAATTTTTATGTTAAATTAATAATAAAAACACCTTTTGAAATTGTAAGGAAAGACTTATAATGTAAGGTAGTTTATATTTAAACTATGGTCTCTTAATTATTTTTTGAATATTATTAAGTTAAGATTTTGTTTCATTGTATTTAGATAGAATATCATATTTTAATAATTCTAGAACCAAAGTTTGGAAAATGTGGGTACTAGAATTATTATTCAGTGTGGGTAGAGTATCCATTCTACCCAGTATAAAATAGCTAGCGAACCTAGTAACGGCTCTCATTCTGACCGACAGTGTTTAAGGTGATGTACCTATTTGTTTGTTATAAAGATTTTAGTAAAAGTAATTTGGTAATTATTGTAATTTATATAAAGAAGATTTTGTACAAGCCTATGGTTTATTTTTGCTAGATGATCTATAGTTGCTTGATATTATGTTGTTTTACAATATAAAGTTATAAGTTCTGTGTTATTCCTGAGTTGTATCTTATTAATATAATATACTGAAAATACCTTAGCTAGATTACGTAAATTACGTAATAATTAGCTATACAATTTGAAAATAATTATATCTACCGACCCTTACTTGATAAGGTTGTTTTAATAAATATATTTATTGCCTCACAGTTTATTTTCTTTTAACCACAGATACCTTGCTACAGCTGCTTGGGCATAATTTTAGTATATCATAGTAACATCAAATTGTTTCAAAATATCTTAGATCTATATATACCCCAATCCAACACGCTCTACCTTTGTTTAGCAGATATCTAGATTCTAGACTATCTATTAGGTACATAACCTATGATCTATTAGGTACATAACCTATGATGACGTGTCATTGGGTTTCAAGAATCGTAGTTTTACATCGTTTGAACATTCACTAAAACCTTAAACCGTACCCACAGTAACATGGCTAAATAATTTTTCTACAAAACAAACAATGTAGGCTCATTCACAATATATTCTCTGCCTAAATCTCTACGTTTCGGTAGTTTATTCACAACGAACATATCCAGCATAACATGTGCAAGTTGGTCACGGCTATTATTTTTATCCGTGCGAAATGCGATGTCATAAAACTATCGTCGCGGTTCAGGTGAACGGCCGCGCGCGCCGCGTCTCCCATATTTCCATCATCGACGCGTCTGATGCGCGCCAAAATAAGATTATTGGAAATTTGACACACAAACACCAGTAGGGTTGGCCAGAGAATACTTTTGAAAAAGTTTCAAAGATCTCCGAGGAATCGAGATCCCGAGGAGCAGATAATACGCGTGGTATTATCTGCTCCTCGGGAACTCGATTCCTCTTCCTCTTCTTATATCCTCCTATCCTACCTAACCATTAGATTAAAAAATTAAACATATTTGTTTGTGTTTTTAACCACCTAGAATGTAGATAATATAAACATATCTATTATCTAATCTAAATGAAAGCATTGAGGCGTTTTCCTCAAGCAAATAATAAATTATGTTAAAACACGCAACCTCATGTCCCTGGTCCCAAATACCTGCTGAAGAGATGATCTTTCAAATAATCACCGGACTATAAAAATACCTACTATATAGTTAAAGGAGCTAGGCATAGGTCCCTACGTCCCTAACGTAGGGTAGAGATGTGCCTACTTAATAATAAATAATTGAATTGCTTACACCTAGTACTTCAGGCTACTTATTCAATATCTTGTTACTAGATTAATCCTTTACTAGAATAATAAGCAAAAAGCTAGAAAATAAAAACATCAAAGTAAATCAAGAAAGTCGCAAGAGGCAGCCCTAAACGGTTTTACGACTTGGAACATCACAGCCTTTCAATATCGATGATACATTTGAGTGGTCCTTATGCAGCTATATTATCATAATAATATATTTCTGGTTCGCTTGCTACTATTTTTACAGACATCAAAGTTCAAATAACGATGAAAAGATGTTGTTGCTGTCTGCGGATCTATCTTTTCTCTACGTCTCATACAAAATATTACTTATTGAGCTATGTAGGTCGAAACTAAAGCCCAATAATCGATATAATAAAACCATTTACACAGCGAATAACAATACAAGGTCTGCAGCTTTCTTTGTTCATACAGGACGTAAAAAAATCGGCCAAGTGTGAGTCAAACTCGCGCACAAAAGGTTCCTTAGCGTAATAGAGCTAAAATAGGCAAATAATTTTGTTTTTTGTGTGGGAGCCCCCTTTAAATATTTATTTTATTTAAATTTTATTAATAACTATTAAAGGACAAAATATATACTTAATTAGGGTTTTGGAAAAATTTCAAGTAGGTACCTACTACCTAGCTGTTGTCATTATTAAATATTAAAGGACAATTAATATAATTAAGGATTTTATGAACATTTCAAGTGCTCGTACCTAACTGTTGTCATTATTGATGACGAGCAAAAAAGGCCAAAAAATTACGTGAGGTGTTTTTTTGAATATTTTGGACGAAGCAACTTAACTTCTTGGCGGCAGCCGTGGGGACGTGGAGCCACACGCTCCGCGCGCCCCTGGGGCCCACCGTAATTCTGCCCGGCCGCGTATTGCCAAACTGTATACTGACCCAGACCGGGGTTGCTCTGAGTTCGATCGCAGTTTGCCTTTATAGTTGAAGAGCAAACTGTATACCTATTCAGAGCGTGTCTGAATCGAAATACATTTTGCTTAAAATACTTGAGCAAAATACATACGAGTCTAGACGTCCATACTTTTCGGCGTCTGGTGTAGTATGTAATATATTAATAAAAATCAGCCGAATGCAAAGAAACATTGAAAAAGATAGATGGTTAATGTGGTAGTTGTAGTTGATTAATGATTACATTTACTTTAATTATGATTATACATGATTACACAAATTTATGTATTAAAGACACTTTATTTTTCAATATCGACCCCTTTCTGTGACCCCTTTAGTAAGAAATGTAGTAAAAGCCAAAATTCGATGTTACAATACAGGCAAAAAACAAAAATAGTAATTATGACATTTTTCTGTTCTTGATTCATTAATTTATTTGTTTGTTGTTGATTGAAGGAACCCTTTATTATTTTCAGTGAACATCGATTACAAATAGGTACAATTTATTGTGTCAGTCAGTACATCTTTCTTATGAAAAATTAATAAATACTGTCATTGGAAACACTTACATTTTTTTTAACAGCCTGTACCTATAATTGTTACAGTTCAAATTTTTACAGTTCAATTTTTTCAAAATACTTACTCGTACAACGGGTTTTCTTTCGTTATAACCCAAAATAATTTACAATAGGTATGTTTTAGGGAAAGTTGTTCAGTTTCATGGATAGGTATAACAACCACACACAACAACATAACAAAAATATACGGGAAATTATTAAACACATTGTATAGGTAGTTACAAATATTCGCATGTCACAGTTTGCTTTACATACAAGCGAGCAAAGTGCATACCTACTCAGATTGGTCTGAGCTCGTATATACTTTGCTCCAATTTTCAATGAGCGCGACGTAGTTCAGTACAGACTATGGGCGTCTGGGTCAGTATACAGTTTGGCAATACGCTGCCCGCCGGATTTATTTATTTATTTAAGGACCAAATACAGTTTTGTATCAATAAATACATAAATTCATGATTAATAAAATTACAGCTAGATACAATAACTTCATTCAACATTCGGCCGCAACATGCATTAAACAATAAACAATATTAAACTAAAACTAAATTAAATTAAATTATTATAAATTAAAAACACAGTTAATTGCATTGAACAATACATATTTTCTAAAAACATAATTAAATAAAAATGAGACATAATATATGACACAAAAAATTGTAAAGTTATTAAAAACAATAAAATACAAAAATCATTACTATATTTACAAATTATTGATTAAAATTTAAAAAGTAATTAAAATTATATTAAAATAATCGGCCAAGTGCGAGTCGAACTCGCGCACGAAGGGTTCCGTACCGTTATAGAGCAAAAATGGGCCAAAAATTGCGTTTTTTGTATGGGAGCCCTCCTAAATTATTATTTTATTTAAATATTATTTTTAATTATTAAAATACACATATAATTAAGACTTTTGTGAAAATTTCAAGTGCCTACTTGTTGTCATCGTTGATACCGAGCAAAAAATGTTTGAAAAATTACGTTTGTTGTATGGGAGCCCCCCTTAAATATTTCATTTATTTTGTTTTTAGTATTTTTTGTTATCGCGGCAACAGAAATACATAATCTGTGAAAATTTCAACTCTCTAGGCTCTAGCTATTACCGTTCTTGAGTTACAGCCTGGAGACAGACGGACAGACATCGAAGTCTCAGTAATAGGGTCCCGTTTTTACCCTTTGGGTAGGGAACCCTAAAAAATGATTAATTAAATTGTGAAAAGTTTGATTAAAAATTAAAAATTACCTAGAAACGTGGTTAAAATGTGGTTGAAATGTCGAATCATGTCGATTGCCCTTCGAGCCGCGCATTCTCGGCCTTCTTTTTGCATTTCGGCATTCTCTTGATTTCTTCCATTGAGGAGTGATCTTTCACCTCGTCTTAGACCATTTTGATGGTCGCCACCGATTTAAAGAATCGGTACCTTACGTAGGTACTAGGTACCCTTAAGATTGGAGGACTTCGTGGCGACCATTTCAATGGTCTTCAGCGAAGTCTCCATCGTCTTTATTAGATCAGCGCCTGTCCGCTCCAAAGACTCTTCTCGCTAATACAAATCCCCCAAAACAGGTTTGCAACGTCACACCGTAGGGCGTAGTCCGTAGCGCTTAATAAAATGTTACTAAAGGGTCCAACACATAAACAGTCCGCCTGCATTCTCTGGTCAGCAGGCTGCCTGACAGTCATTGACCGTCGATACAAAATCTAGAAAATCGTTAGGAGAACTGTGAGTCTGTGATCTTTTCCGATTAACTGCCAGGCGGCCTGTCGGCGAACTGTTAATGTGTGGACTGTGGGTACCTTAATGGTTCCCGTGGCTATTTTTATAACTATTTTATAACCATTGATCCCAAAGACATTTTAATACGCTATATCCGGTAACCCCCGAAAACCCCCCCACGACAACCCCACGATGAGGAACAGCATTGCATCTTCTCGGCAAAATAAACAAGAAAAACCTTGTTTCTTTTAGAAAAACAGACACCAATAATTTAAGCTGGCAACATTTGTGGTCTAAAAGGGTCCATTCACTATCCTGCATGGCAGTTCGCGGTGCAGGACTGCGAAATGGAGATAGCTCACACATTATCCTGCTTTGCCGTCTACACATCTCTATTATACAAGTACGCTATTTCTTGTGCCTATTTGAAGCGGAATCAGCGCCCCCATATTGGGGGCTGAGAACTAAATCTGACGTAAAAACGACGTTTGAAAGCCGCCAAATTGGCGCTGATAGCAGTAGTGAGAGTACTTGGGACTAATACTAGTGATGACAACTGTTGTTGGTTGTGGTTACGTCAAATTTAGTTCTCTACCCCAATAATGGGGGCGCTGATTCCGCTTCAAATAGGCACAAAAAGCAGGCGGGTATCAGCGATCCAGCGTACTTGTATAATAGAGATCAGTCGCCGTCCATCATCAGTAGGTACTGTTCTTTAGTGTCGGTATTCTTGCAATGATGTTCCGCACTATTTCTAAAAAAATGAAAATAGCTATTCTGCTTTGTTTATTTCTATTACTAGCTGTTGCCCGCGACTTCGTCTGCGTGGACTTCAGTGTACTTACAGCGCGCGGTGTCAACAAAATTGGTGTCAAATTTTAAAGGTTTTTAAAACCCTGGTACCCCTTAAATCAAAATAGCCAAAAACAGCTGTGCAGTGTGCACTGTGCACATAATATTTCATAACTTCAGCTTTACCCATAAACTATTTATCATAGATTGGTAGATTTAAGGTTACGTCACTCATCACTACATAGATGAAGTACTGAGTAGTGAGTTATGCATTATCAACGTGTATAACAATCGAAAGTATCGAAAAACGTATTTTAGCGTGGTACCACGTCTTATAGAAAGACTTATGAGCAAGCGATAGCGCGATGTAGGAGACGCACGGCGCTATTTATTATGAATTTTTAGAACTAACTTAATTCGAACAAATTTACGCATTTTCACCCCCTTGCAACCCCTTTTTCCAGTTAAAAAGTAGCCTATGTCCTTTCTCAGGCTTTAGACTGTGTACAAGATTTCATTACAATCGGTTCAGTAGTTTTGGCGTGAAAGCGAGACAGACAGACAGACAGACAGACATAGATACTTTCGCATTTATAATATTAGTATAGATTAGATAAAAATATTTTTTAATATTTATTTTTATTGTTTATTACTATCCCTTATTTGGTCACATGGGCTCAGATCACTTTCAAACACTGATCTCCATTGATAATGGAGGTCAGTGCTTTCAAACCGAAAAAAATGTCGAGTTCCAGGAATGCAACGACGCTTTTGGTAGTTTCCTAACTCCTATTGAAGTAACCTATTAACTGGTCGATGGTGCATGTGTCGCTACTCTCTTAAAGGTTGATGCCCGTTTTCACAAACAACACCTAAAATTTAGGTGTCCCTTAAGCCAATATAAGGGGCACCTAACGCAAGTTTTGTTTTCACCAACGTTTAAGTGACACCTAAACCATTATAATTTAGGGGATGAATTGATAAGCCCGTAATTCTTAGGTGACGTATATTTTGAATAAAACAACCTAATACGCGATTCATCCGTCAAACCATTAGGTGACCCTTATAATTTAGGGGATCAATTGACGACCCCGTAACACTTAGGTGACGTATGTGTCGACGACGACGACGTTGATGACGGTTGCCTTGACAATGAATCTGTTATCGAATGGACGTCTGATATTTTACTTGTAAAATAGCAAACTCCCATAAATATCTTCACATTTATCACAAACCTTCCTCTTTAATCACTCTATCTATTAAAGAAAACCGTAATTAAAGGGAACAAAGGGACATGTGGACAGAAAAGGCGACTTTGTTTTAGTGTTTAGTGATATACGTCACCTAAGAGTTACGGGGTTGTCAATTCATCCCCTAAATTCTTGAAACAGAACCGACGTTAGGTGCCCCTTATATTGGCTTAAGGGACACCTAAATTCTAGGTGATGTTGGTGAAAACGGGCATGACTCCATCATCCATGCGACCACTTTCGTGACTCTTTTGTCAACAAGACAAGTTTCCGTTTTTGTAATAAATTATTTTTGATATAATTTAGAATGATTTATAAATATATGAGTATCATTCTATTGACAACATTCTTTTATATAATTGGTCTGTAATGCCCCGGGCACACGAGGCTAGTTTTTCAAGTACTTCTAGCTTCGTGTAGACAAAACTATATTCATTTGTAAAACAGAACTAGCATGCTCCAAGCTAGGTCAGCAAGCCAGGACAGTTTGGCAAAAAACTAGCTTGCTATCCTAGCTTGAAAAACTAGCCTCGTGTGTCCCGGGCATAAAAATGTTAGTATATTATATCAAGATAGTGAAATACGCTGGTGGCTAGAAGGTTTCTGAGGATAAAAGAGATTTTGTGAGCCTATACCCTCCAAACTTCAAAACTATGCAGTATGCACCGATTTGTGACGGACATAAATCAATAGACAAGATTTTAGAGCCCAGAGATGCCTAAAATAATCCGTGACCACTGGATGATGATGATGATGAGGGGGGTGATGAGTGATGACCACAGGCGCGTACAAATGAGGAAAATATGTTTGTCAGTATTATCTTGGGACCTACTTCCTTCGGTGCTGCAAAAAAACCTGGTCATCAAAGTGAATAATAGATTTTTTTAAATATCGGTGATATTTATGCAATATTTATGAGATTTCGAGACAGGGCAGTAGTTAATTGTTTTTTTTTTTTTTTGTATTGAGGCAAATGAAGGTTTTTGATTATTAAGATTAATTATTATCATAAAGCTCTCTAACAATTATTTACATAAATAATTCTTCGTTTTATTCATTTCTTCATCTTATTTTTCATTATTTATTTGGGGTCAGTGGAGACCCCATTTGACCATTTGTGTGACTTTTTTGATGCACCTAATTAAGGGCTATAGTTTGGGAATTTTAGGTCCCACAAACAGCGATTTTCTTTATATATTTCAATAAACTCCCCTAGGCCCGTGTTGTCCATTGTGAACAAAATAGCAGAATAATAATAATATTAAAATAAAAATATCTGTGGACGCTTCACACGGCACACCACGTCAGTCTGGCCTCGTGGTAAGTACGAAGGACTGTGTTACGGGTACCAGACAACGGAAATATATTTAATACTAATTTTATACTATACATACCTATATTTAAGATTTTTATTATATGACACACATATTTAATACACATCCAAAACCCAGGAACTTAGAAAAGTTTTTGTTCCGTCGGCGGGATTCAAACCCATGACCCCGGCTTGAGCGCTGACACCATGCTGACACCACGTTACACGCTAGTCGCTACTACTGAGCCATAGAAGTCGTCAATGCAGTTCTGCAACCACATTCACGCTCCTGCTTTTTACACGGCAGTCCGCCACGCTGCACACAGGATGCCGAGCCACTCATTGTCCTTCGCGGCGGACTACAAGCGGTGGGCGGAGCTTGCACACTTTGTGCAGGACTTAGGTCGCATCCTGCTCGGTGTTGCCGGCCGGCCATGCAAGCTGCAACACCTTTGGCGACACCATTTACTATCCTGCATAAGCCGGCACGGCCGGACGACAAGGCGGACTGCCGTGATGAACTACATGGCAGTCCGCCGTGACGTCCTCCGGCTTATGCAGGATTGTGAATAGTGTCGCAGACCTGCATGGCGGCAGGCCTGCGACACCATTCGCTATCCTAAATAAGCCGGCGGACGTGGGACGGCAAGGCGAACTGCCGTGAATGGACCGCTATAAGGGGCCGGGCTACCCTCGAAATTCTCATACATACGTAATACCAAAATCATTTTGTCATACGAAAATATTTAACATGTTTGGGTTATTTTTCAGCTTAATTACCTAGGTTCCTGAACAAAAATTAACTTCAAAATATATAAACACTAAATAATTTTTTTTGTGTACAAAATTTTTTTTACTAAATTTACTACTAAATATTTAAACACTAAAAAATAGAGTAAAACACTAAAAATATATAAACAAATAGTAAATTTACTGACAAAATGTTTTAATAAATACTAAAAAATATTATTTAGAGTTGAAATATTTTGTAGTAAATTTAATATTTATTTATTTATTTTTTAGTGTTTTACTCTATTTTTGAGTGTTTAAATATTTAGTAATAAATTTAGTAAAAAAAAATTATACACAAAAAAAATTTTTAGTGTTTAAATATTTTGAAGTTAATTTTTGTACAGGAACCTAGGTAATTACTATTTTAGGCAGAAAACTAACTCAAACATGTTAAATATTTTCGTATGAGAAAATGATTTTGGTATTACTTTTCGAGGGTAACCCGGACTCTTAAGGTTTGGTTATGGTAATATGGTTTGTACTTTGTTCTTTAATTTATGGTTTTATTGGCATCCGAGATTTGTCAAGTCTGTGGCACTGGCACCGAAAATTTATTTTTGATAAATTGTCAAGGAGTTCGATAAAAAATACCTACTTTATCCGTGATTATTTTTCTAATTGATATCTAGTTTGTTCATAAATATACTGTACTCGTTATACAAGTGGAGCTCATTAAGAAGCTGCTCGCTATGGCGGGCCCGTCCGACGGAGACCCCGACGGATGGGTCGAGTTTTGCGAGCGTCAAGCCAAAACTACTGCTCAAGACTTCGCCAAAGCATATTTACATTTCGTACAGAATAATACAACAGACACGGTCTCACGGCCCATCTCCCAGAAAGAAATTTTGAAGAAGTTTGTTGAATGTTTTTCAGAACAATTCGACATAGAATTTGGTAAACTGAAAGCACAAAACAAGATACCGAACGGCACGCATACAGGACACGACGAAAGCGACTACTCGGAGGACACCGATTCACCGAAAACGCACCATAAACCCTTTTTCAGGAGATTATCTTTCAAGGGATTGAGACGCGGTAAAGGACTATTTCATAAACAACACTCAGATGAAGTAGAACTTTCGTCTAACCTTAACAAGCAAACTAAGACTAAATTGGCAAAAATAGTTGTGGAATGTAGGAAGGAAGGTCTAGTGAACTACCTAACACCAGAGAGCTTAGAACAGCCTGGGGCATCACAGAAATGGGAGAAGTGTAGATTAGCACTTGTTAAAACTGTGGGGGGTTACATGTTAGAATTTTATTCACCACCAAAGGCACAAAAACCTCGTAGTGGAGTGTTTTGCTTTTTAATTTCCGAAGCAAGAGAAACCATAACGCTGGAGATGCCTGATCATGAGAATACATTTGTTTTAAAAGTAAGTACATATTAAATTATCTCAGAACATAAGTATGAATATAAAAATTAATAATATTACATGGGTAAAACATTGGTTACAGGCACTGTAGTTTTACCAATCCATACTAATCCATATCCATACTAATATTATAAATGTGAAAGTGTGTCTGTCTGTCTGTCTGTTACTTCTTCACGCCCAAACCGCTGAACCGATTTTGCTGAAATTTGGTATGGAGATACTTTGAGTCCCGGGAAAGGACATAGGATGCTTTTTATGCTGGAAAAATGTACGGCTCTCGCACGATAAACGAGTTTTGGTGCAACAGAGTTTTTACAATGAAAGTGGGTATGTAAGCAAATAGGTCTATAATTGTACTTACAACCATATTTGAGTGTTCAGAGTAATCTGAACATTTTTTATTAATCTTGGTAATGTTTCTGGTGGTCCAGGGGCTGCTTTGCCAAAAAATTCGTGTAACCGCTTAAGAGAACCTCTCAGTATCCAAGCGATCATCGTAAACACTAATGTATGCAATTTGACATAAGTCATCGCTTTGCTAACGAATACTAAAGTCAAATCCCATACATTTTGTGGCGTTAGCATTAGCGTTTACGATAATCGCTTGCCGCTTGTCTAGGGGGGCAGGAATGCTAATTAAATCGAAACAAAATCAAATATCCAATATAATAATAGTGAAATATAGATTTTTTACATTCCACAATACTATGTCTACGTAACTTTTTGACGACGTCCTGAATTACGTGGGGTTTGTGTTACCCCAGCACACTTTGTGCACGTCTGTTTGTTTCATCGGTGACACAATCACTGCCGCCAAACAGTAAGGCAACGTCTAAACTCCAGCTACTTATAGGGTCAAAAAAATCACACGATTTTGTAAAAAATTATGTCAATTTTTGTACGTCTGGGGTTTGTCAGTTTAATAGTCTAGTAAGTTAGTAACAGTAAAAAGATTAGTGTTCTTCATTTTAAAAATTATTATTATACTAATGCAACTGCAAAGCCCTAAGGCTCTGCAAAGCCTTTGTAGGGGCTCTACAAGAATACTAATATTAATGAGAATAGTACACCTCGGCTATCAATCAGTGTCCCAATTTTGTTTTCTTATCAATTCGATTACACTTAATAACTATGCAAATACTCATTTAACATTAAATGAAATAGAAATACACAATTTTTTTTGTGGTTCCATCATAAATTATGCTTTACAAAATAGTTCCGCCCCCAAAAAGTTTAAGATCCTCTGTACATATTACATAATTATGTGACTTTCAGGCAGACAACAACATGGAGTATGTGATAGAAGCAGCAGACGTAGATGATATGAAATCGTGGCTGGCCACTATAAAATATTGTATGAGGACTGCACCAACGTCACAACCTCCACCGGAAACACTAGCTAATTTGCCTGAACCTGCCCCACCGGATTTACCACCAAGACGAGACCTGCCAGCAAGTACTAGTAATGCAAACCTAAATTTGGAGACACCTGAAGATGGAGAACTAAGTAATTTTCTTTAATATTTATAAAACACTGTTGCTTTCGTTTTCATAACGCGAAATTCGTGTCGTGGTTGATAATATGCTATTCGTTTTTCTTGATTTGTTCTTGATTGATTAATCATCCATAGGTATGGAAGATTATATTTGAATTACCAGGCGTACTACAAAATATTTTTCTTTTACTGAATCACTGCATAGCGTGACTATCATTATTATTTATAAAATATCCATAGTTTTATACTATCCATCATCTTTAGTGTGCTAAAGATGATGGAGTTCTCTTCTATCTTTAGCACACTATATTGTACAGTTTTGGTACCTGAAAACTCAGTATGAATTTTAGTAACGCTATCAAAACTATTCCTATCTGAACATTCGATTAACACATAGGTATGTAACCCATTTTGTCAAAATCATAATATCATCGCCTCGTTTGATCTATTCGTGATCTTTACATCCTTTAAAAACTCAGATTGTATTTCCAAAAGCCCTTCTATGATAAGTTAAAGCCATCAATAATTCTTTCTGCAACTGAACTCTAATATAAATTTCAATCGTGAATGTTAGGGTAAATAAATTTTAGTTGTATTCATGGATCAACTGCAATTACAATCTGTTCCACAGATAACGATCGCCAGTACACCAAAGAAACGCGAAGTGTAATGAACATAAAGATGCACTTTCCAACGTCAGCATTTCCTCTAAACAATCTGTGCATAGTTGCAGCATGAATCTCAACATATTATTTAAATCGTGCTTAAAAATCGAAATGGAAAAAATTGGGAAATCGGGCGAAATCCTATCCTACTAATATTATAAAGGCGAAAGTATGTGAGTTTGTATGTTTGTTACTTCTTCACGCTTAAACGGCTGGAGCGATTTCGACAAAATTTTACAAGGAGGTAGCTGACATCCTGGATTAACACATAGGCTACATTTTTAACTGACTTCCGTAACGGAGGAGGTGTTATGTTCATTTTTTTAATTACTTATGTTCAACGATGACTTCGCCGTTTGTGAACCGATTTTTTAAATCTTGCCGTCTCCTACTATACACATTAGGCTTCACAGAATTTTAATTATCCAATTAGAAACGTACATTTTGCCATCGAAACAATACCGCGGAACAGTAGGCGGCCGGAAGTTAGAAGCAATTCCGCGTATTTACCACAGCGGCAAGAAAAATATATCGAAAATAGTAAGTGCTCCTAGAAATAACAATTTTTCTAAGATAAACCACCACGTGCGTATATTTAAATTATTGTTTAATATTGTTCATATGTATTGTATTCAAGCTAGAATGTTTCAATTAATTTACCACCATTGCTATTGCTTTGAAGATCAAGGAAAATTACGTCATGTGATCATTATATCTTCACCTTAACAATACAGGCAGCAAGTGACAGCTAATCGCCACGACAATATATGATCACCAGGTTGGGGAAGTAGCTCAGTTAAGCTAAAGCACCCCAAGGATATGGGCGACTAGTAGTGCTAAACCTACCCACTAAAATCACCTGCGATTTGCCTTCAGCCGTATACGGAGGGATGTTCTGGATTTGTCAAACACAGGGCTCCCTCCACGACCGGACAATCTTCTCCAAAAGGGAGTTGACTACCACCAAAGTAAGGGAATGCTTCGGTAAATTGTAGAGTTCCCTTCGGCGTCAGGACTAGCTAAGCCGGGTAGGTTTCAAGCCTCACTGATTTGCCTTCAGCCGTATACGGAAAGATGTTCTGGGTTTGTCAAACACAGGGCTCCCTCCACGACCGGGCGGTATTCTCCAAAAGGGAGCAGACTACCACCAAAGTAAGGGAACGCTTCGGTAAATTGTAGAGTTCTCTTCGGCGTCGGGACTAGCTGAGCCGGGTAGGTTTCCAGCTTCACTGATTTGCCTTCAGCCGTATACGGAGAGATGTTCTGGGTTTGTCAAACGCAGGGCTCCCTCCACGACCGGACGGTCTTCTCCAAAAGGGAGCAGACTACCACCAAAGTAAGGGAACGCTTCGGTAAATTGTAGAGTTCCCTTCGGTGTCGGGACTAGCTAAGCCGGGTAGGTTCCCAGCCTCACCCGGAGCCCCAATTGCATAGAAATTTGGAGATTCGCATAATGACGCCTCCAAACTCCCGATCCGGAACAGAGAATAGCTCATTATCTTCGTTACTCTATGGCCCAACGATTGTATGCCTCGAAGCTGCTTTCCTTGCCTTTAAACCCCCCCGAACTCCCACTGCAGGCCGCGACGTCCTCTCTGGAACGTGGATAATCAACTTGGCGAAGACCTTCGTAGCCAGCTGCCACGATGGATCTCCCGCTAGCGCAGTAGCTGCCACCTAGGAGACCGTACGGCACCTCCTGGTAACCCTCACCGCTACCATGCGAAGAGTAGCTGCCGCCCGGCTAATGCCCGCCTTATTACTATGAAATTAGTGAAGGAATCTGCCCTTATTTAACCACCGTACAGAGCTTAGCTCCGACAGACTGGATTCCGGCGGCTACACTATGGAGAGTATAGCTGCAGCTGCTGTGGTCCCTACATTTAAGCGTCAGACTCATTTTGACCTTCGACCCTCTGATAAGAAGTGCTCCAGGTGGACCTTTTCTTCAGGTACATGAAAGAGCAGGGTTTTAGTATGTACTTATGTAATAAATCATTATTTTTTTATTTTAAATGATTATTATGATCTCTGTCAGATAAAGTCAAAAATCTATGAAAAATTGGAATATCAATTAAAAATTAAGAATAGATAATATTGTAAAATGAATTTGGTAATTAACACATCATATTTTTGCTAGGTTACTGTGTAAAAAATATAAAATATTTGATTTTTCTAATAAAAAATGCAACCTTTTACTGATTTCAAAACCGCGTATCTTTAATATAAAGCCTACTTATTTTGTATTTACTTAATACAAAAACGCGTAAGTGACTTTACACAAAACCTAAGCCAATTGCGAACAAAATTACGTTACTAACCACTAAAGGAAAGTACAAAGAACTAGCTGTTAAGTTCAGTCGGTAATAGGAGTCAAAATAGCTGAGATGTTCAGTTTTTTCTTCCTCCTGTAAAATCATCAAAAAGCAGATACGCGGTATGTACCAACTGCTCATACACGGTATCGCACGCGCAGCGACGATATGGCAAAACAACGTTTGCCGGGACAGCTAGTATTTTTGTAAATACATACTGTGCCTCCAGTAGCAAAGGGCTTCGAACATTTTTGTATGGAGCCTGGCACATCTAGCCGCCGGTTATCTTGATTTTTTTTATAGAAGACACTTATAACAAAAAAAAATATGTTATTATAACATGGTATCCTAAAGTGTCACGTTTCCGAGATATTTGGAAGTAAAGATTGTCATTTGTGTCCATTGGATTCATATAGCAATCATTATATAACATTTTTTGTTTGTATAAGTGTCCTCTATCCAAATATACCACTTTTATCATGCTCGGAAATTTTGAAAAAAAAAATAATTAAGATGGCCGGCGGCTAGATATGCCACAAAGGTTCGTACCACTTTATATTTTTTATGAGAGTCTGTACGGCCTCTATGGACACTGCGACCCCCCTAGGACGCTGCAGCCTTGAGGCCATGACCTATAGGCTATAACGGTCTATTTGTGCAAGTAGAATACATGTTGTGGGTTGTACGCAAGTAGAATACATATTGAAACAACAGAACATTTGCAGGTTCAATAGTAGAAGAGGGTTACGAGGTAGATCGTCAGCGGCAGTCGATGAGCGACTGGCCGTGGTTCCACGGGACGCTGGCGCGGTCGGCGGCGGCGTCGTGCGTGCTCGCGGGCGGCGCGGCGGCGCACGGCTGCTATCTCGTGCGGCAGAGCGAGACGAGACGCGGAGAATTTGTGCTAACATTTAACTTCCAGGTTTGTATATTGTTTGTTACGTTATTTACAATTTTTGCAGGTGACGCCTAAATGCTGACTTCAAGAAAATGTCTTAGTGAATTGAGGAATATAATTTTCTTCTAGTATTTATTCCTTTAATCTTTTTTTTGGAATACGAATCAAAAAATCAGCCATTTGCTTATATTATCTACATATTAATTGATTCAAATCTAGTAATTCATTTTTTAAATCCTGATTAAATGTCAGTTTTATTGTTGCCATTGTATTTTAAATTATTATGTATTAGTTCTTACATTTACAACTCGTTAATTATATGATATTTTTGTGATCAGGGTCGAGCGAAGCACCTGCGTATGACGTTGAGTGAAGCTGGCCAGTGTCGGGTGCAGCACCTGTGGTTCCCCGACGTGCATGACATGCTGGAGCACTTCCGCGTGCACCCCATCCCTCTGGAGTCCGGGGGCACTGCGGACGTCACCCTCACCGAGTATGTCGTCTGCAACGACCCCGCTAGACCACAAGTGAGCTCAGCACTGACTTAGTGACACTCAAATTTCTACTAAGCATTCGCAGCAATCTATTTCATGAATCAACAGCTAACATTATAGTTCTACGAGCGCGCGGCGCCCTTAGTTGTGTGAGTGACCACTGACCATATCTATACACGCGTACATGGCTCGCTCGCTACTGACTACTCCGTCAGGTACGCACCCTAACGAAAATGTGTAGTTACAATTATTACAAGTACAAATAAAGGCTACACGCGCTCGTGGATTGCAAGAACTGTACAAAGTCATAAAGACTAGAAATTAGTGTAGATGTTATGAATTTGATATGCAAATCCAAGTTTTAAAGTTTAGGCTTTTAGAAGAAAGTAATATTGTATGACTGAATATTATTTTTTAATAAAAAGCAGCTAACATGCTGATCAGTCTAGACACAGCCAAACATTTTGTTCTGATTGATTCATATTATTTTAATTAACGCTTTTGTCCTGACTAGTGCTCAATAATTAAGTATTCTTGAAGAAATTGGACAATAAAATTTAATTAAAATACATTTTATATTGACTGGATATAAAAATTATCTATATTTATTATTACTTTCTTTTTGGTTCTCAAAAGTCATATATGTTTAGGTTTTTTGTTTTACTTTACTTTTGAAAAATTCTCATTGTAACTTAGCGCTGACTTTGTTCAGTAAATGAATTTAATGTTTAAGAACAAAATGTTTTTTTATAGCAACAAATGCTACAGCATAGCATTTTAGTTTTTAATTCTAATAAAAAAGTTTAAGTAATAAATATGTGTCAAGTTAATTTTTGTAAGTACAAATAGCTTTTTTTGTTAAACTTGAAGTACAACAAAGAGGCTATAAATTAATCATGAGCATAAAATATGCCTGTATATTAGGGCTGCAACAATAATATAGGTCTAATAAGAAAGTTGTATTTATGTTTGTGTATTGTTTATTATTGTTGTATGTTTTTATTTTCATTAAAAAGGACAAGCATTACTTGTTTGTTCTATAGTAATATTTAATTTTTCTCTCACAGTAGTTTTACTTCATATTTATGTTACAAGTACTGCATGTCGTAATTGTATTTAACTTGTTCACAATGCTGTTAATTTGACGTGAATGTGCATATTCATACTAGTTTGTTTTTTATGTTAACAGTGAGAATATATATATTTATCTCACTTATTCACGTCATGTGTGTAATATGTTGTGTGTAGTATATTATGCATATTAATGTTGAATGTAGCTTGCATATTTTTGCTTTACAATATTTTTCTCCTTATCATGTATATGTTGAATTAAAAAAATCCTGCATATTTACTATTCAATATAAAAATGAAATTATTAATGATTTATTTAACTAAGTTGGTACAATACAAAGAGGAAAAAAGAATGACAAAAAATGTTTTTATTTATGATACTCAAATATTTCGTATCTAAGACCTTGCTATGTTTCTTACATACTTTATTTATAAATTTTATAAGATTTTACTAATTAGAATGTAAGTACTCGAAAGTACATGGCCAAGAGTTTTAAAGAAAATTTGTAGAATATATTTAATTTTCAATTCTGCCATATTTAAACTGATAGTAATGTTAAACGACTGACACTATTTGTGTAATTGCTATTTAATTAGACAGTTCAAAAATAGTATAGTTTAGGGCAGGATTAAGTAATTTTGTTTAACTGTATATTCTATTGTATAATGGCAATGATAATAGACAGCTTTAGATGGTTGGTAATAATAGGATATTGCTCACTGCAAGGTGGCGCTAATAATATTTTGATAAATTGGTCGCGTAAAAATTTTAAATAAGTATATTTTAAAAGTATCGGATTGAACCCTATTGTAATGTAAATACTAGAATTCGAATAGTCAGCCATCTACAGCTTTAAATGTATGTTAAATATATTTTTATATTGTTCATTTATTGTACAAATTGAACTTTTGTTCTGTCAAGCTTTAATCATTTTCCTTCGTTGTATTTTTTATTAAAATCTATGCTGCTGAATAGCTTGTTTTTTTTCGTTGCTGGATTGGTTTTGCGTGTTTTTGTTACTGTTTTGTTGTTCTTATTAACATGGTAAGTTTTATCGCTTTTTCGTTCTGTAACGTTGATACGTCGTCAAAATTATTATTCATGATGTAGTTTATGATAAATAGTAGTGTCATCTTACAATTTTTTTATTACATCGTAGAGTATTTATGAGTATTAAATATTATTGTGTAAATTCAATTTCACACAATAATATTTAATACTGAGTAATAAGTGGTAGATACTAGAATTAAGAAATGCAAAATAAGAACCGTAATTATATAATACTATGAAATTTTCTTATCGTATTGATTGGTGTCTCCCGGAGATTTACTCATCGTAATGTGTTTAGCAGCAGCTGAGCGTGTCTCACGGCAGCGACGTGCGCATGCGGCGGGCGGAGTTGGAGGCGCTGATGGCGGCGAGCGGGCCGCCGCGAGACCAGCGCGCCGTAGACAACCAGTACGTGCTGTGCGCCGGCCGCTCCACCCTCGAGCGCCCCGCCCCCCTCGAGCGCCCCGCCCCCATCGAGCGCCCCGCCCCCCTCGAGCGCCCCGCACCCCACGATCGCCCCGCCCCCCTCGAGCGCCCCGCACCCGCCCCCGCCGCGCCTGACGTCACAGACCGCCCCGCCGAGTAATGAGGGTTTTCGATATATCATTTGCCATCAGAGGGACGGTAGAGTCGGTAGGGTCTTTCGTGTAAAATGTCCTATGACGTATCACAGACATATTATGACAGCTATATCGTTACATATGACATCTGTTTGACACGATAGACCCTACAGCTACATAGCGCCATTTGTCCCTCATTGTATATTATGCTGAGACGTAGAACCCTCTCGGACTGCAAAATTTTACTTGGCCGATAGTTTAGTCGAACGGAGGAACGATAGGAATGGAACGTATGGAGGATCACGCAAAAAATTCACTAAAAGTCTGCGGGAGCTTACGTAAGACAGAAGACCCCAGACTACACTAATGTTTGACCAGTGCACGTTTTCTATTGTCTATATTGCACAATGTTTTAATATAGATCATATTGTTGGCTGACTACGGGTAGTGACTAATTACACCTATTAAAATTAGCAGTCATTTCTAATTTCTATGACAATTTTTGTATTTAATTATTATTGTGGCAGCATTAGTAACTACGATTTGCCTCTAGGGGCGTTGTTGCTTACGGCGGGTATCACAGAACAATAAAAACGGGTATTGACAGAAACCGATTTGAAGTGTATGCGTTTTTATATTATAATTTATCATTGGTATGCGGATTTATTTTATTGCGGCGCTCTTAAAATTCGCTTACACGGGCAATAATTGCTCGGCGACAATGGAGCAATCTGGTGCAATTAGTGGAGCAATATGGAGCAATTTATTTCATATCGCATAATGTCATATCGCTTAAATATTCGATGGCCACATCACTCAATATTGTATTGCGTAATATTGCTGCTTGTTGCCGCAAATTGCTTTATATAGTCGTGACGTCAAAGTTGGCGAGAATTGACTGGAGTTGAGCAATTTTAGTTGCCCGTATAAGCGCACTATTATGAGTTATGATCATTAAAACACTGTTCAAATGCTCGTGTAGAATGTGTTTTCGAAAAGACATGTCTAAAATAATTGGCACTATAAAGTGTGAAGTGGAATGAACACATAAAGATGACTAGATGAGACCGCACTAGGCGACACAACGTGTCCTGACGCACTTCATGTTCCATACAATTGGCGTTTGTAAAACACGTTGTTTTTACAAACGTCGATTCTATGGAACGTAAAGTGTCTTGTCGCTTATGTCGGCACTACATACAGTGTGTTTGTGTAAACACCGTTATCCTTGAAACCCTCAAATGAGCCCGTCAAAATGAACAACTTTTTCTATGAGAACAATGCTGGGAACTCAAAAAAAAAATGCCGTCTTCATACCCATACGGATGCCCGGATCGGCAATTTGTATGGGTATGAAGACACATTTTTTAAATTCCCAGCATTGTTCTCATAGAAAAAGTTGTTCATTTTGACGGGCTCATTTTATGGTTTCAAGGACAACGGTGTTTACACAAACATCTTGTATAGGCGAACGCGTTGGCCGACGCGTTGGTCAACGCGTCGGCCCATGTGTAGAACGAGCGACTCGCGCGTTGGCGGTAGGTATTAAGATGTTGGCCAACGCGTTTTGTCGGCACTACATATAGGCCGACGCGTTGGCCTACGCGTCGGCCAACGTGTTCGCCTATATGTAATGCCGACATTAAATGCGGTCTCGCCTTAAATCACACTAGACCGTTTCCGGGCATAGCATAGATATTACCTACATGTTACCTACCACCAGATTAATGCTCAAGTAAATTGATGTAGGCGTACTAATTACCTTGTGTATGCCGATTGCCGACTCAGTGTTATATTGCTGTAATTAATTATAATAGAAAGTGACACTTACTTATAAGCTCTATTGATGTATAAAATAGTAGGAGCTAAATATTATGTAAAACCAATTCAAAAATCTACTCTAAAAAAGACTTACTTAATGACTGGATATTTCAAGTTGTGGTGCTTAGCATAATCATTATTGCTTATTTTATTCAAACATTAGTATTATTTATATGTTTATATGCTGTAAATTTAGTACTTACTAACCGACTTCAAAAAAAAAGAAGATTATCAATTCGGCCCATATGTATGTAATATTTCCAGAAATGCCCAGTTTTCGCACATGTAAATCTATATCAGCGTCTGAAGTCTGAACAAATGTGCCAAATTTCAAGTGTATATATGATTTTATGTTTTTGTTCGCATATCTCGAGAAATACTAGTCCGATTTAACCTTTTTTGTTGTACCAGGACTAGGTATTATTCAACTTAGGTAGTAAATACTGCAAGTTTCATTAAAATCAGTTCAGTAGTTCCGTATCGGTTATATGTGTAGTAGTTTGTATTAGGGAATTTTAAGTACAATTTTGAAGTCGGTTTATTTTATAATAAAAAACTTATTTTCATAACGAATTTTGTGTTAAGTATGTGTTCTTTGTAGGGAGCAGTGGTAATTTTATCATACACACATCAATTTTCATTTTTCCACCATTCTATTAGCGCCTACCCGGCGATATTGATTTTAAAATTATTTATAAACTGATAGTTAATAACATAACTTTCTGTTAGGGCCGGTTGTTTGATCACTAGTCAAAAAATGACAAATAGTCTCCGTAACCATTAGTTAGTTAACTGTAGTTAAGCCTTGACCAGTTGTTAAAATAGAAATACGTTGTTTCAACTGATTTTTGCCTATAGTTAAAAGTAACAATCGTCAATTGTGTTGCTATTTGAAGGAACATGGGAAACCCAAAATTCTGCCGGGAGAATTTTTTTACTACTGGTAATATTGTTTATGAAACGTCGGCTGTACAGAACCTTTTGAGCTCACGCACAACCAATGTTCAAAGAATAATAGCTCTTAAAGAATTTGACATACGGACGTAATTAAAACTTAACTCAAATTCTTTGGATATAATAATCAATAAAGATGGGTCATGGGGGCTCTTTCTGTAAAAAAGTACAATTGTTTTTAATTTTTGCACGTGTTTTCTCTATTTATTAGAAACTTTATGACTTATTGAAACTTTTTGCATAAAAAAACATTTTTTTTGTGTTGTTTATGGTAGGCAGCTTTTTGATATGATGAATAGGTATAGGTTTCAATATTTATGTAATACAGCACTGTTGTTGTTGGTACCTACTTACCTATTTAGTAAATAGTACACAATGTAGACTTAATCACTTCAGCAACTATCCAAAGTTTCTTTGGACATTCTAAACCTTTCGAAAAATTCGACTTCATCCGAATAGTCTAGCAGCTAGCTGCACAATTATTCTAGAGCGAAATGTTTTCGGGCGGCGTGTTAAAACGTATTCTAGAATGATTTTTTCATCAGAAGAACTTTCCGAGTCATCAAAATGTATAAGTATATTTAAATCCATTATTTTTTTTAAAAAGCAGTCTTTTTGGGCAGTAAAATATCTCAACTCGACTAGATATTATCCGCAACAACAAACGAATCAAACTAATGGTCAATGTTAACTACGCAGTCCGAGCGTAGTCATTTTATTTAACAATTTGTCAAAAAATTTTACTACAGTTAGCTTAACTATCGATTGAAAAACAACATTTTGTAATTTTTAACAAATAGTTTAACTAACACTTTTTAACTATTTGTAACCTTAACTAGCGATCAAACAACGGGCCCTTAGTGTAGTTTTTCTTTCGTTTGTAGATGGCGCTATTATAAGTTACTTTTACATTTTTGCTTAGCTCAGTAGATAGACCATAATCGTTATATTTCAAAATATAAGGCACAATCATTCTTCTTAGCATAAAATATGTACTGATGGTAAGCAAGCGCTGATTAATATCTAATAATGTTAGTAAAACTATATTGCTATGATATAATGTCATTGGTGTAATATAAATGTTAGATATATATTTTTGTATAATTAGATAAGTATGAAAAATGAGGACGATGAAAACTGTAATTACTTGAGATTAGAAGTTATATTATGTATAACACTCATTTTTGTTTAGTTCATATATTTTGAGAACACTTAGCCCTTAGGTAAAGGAGTTAGGAATTAAAAGCCAAATCAAATAGTAAAAGTCAGCATTATTTAAAAATGTGTGTCATAAAAATACGTAGGATAGTAGTTACTCATTATCTAGTCAACCCAATTTTTTTTTGTAGCAAATAATTCATTCTAATTTAAAGTAACTTAATGACAGTCACTTGTATATTTTAACAAGCGCGTTTCCCGTGCGCACAAGTTTTGGTCAAATCGCTTAGGTTACAATACCGCGTATTTCATAAATATAATTTCAAATGAAATATTTTAAATAAATTTAATTTGAATGTTTTAAAATTTAAATGATACTTATGTCAAATAATTTCTCATGAAGTACGAAAATTTCTGTCTCTCCACGCACGCATTCAGATTTCCGAATACGGAAAACGTGTATGCGGCCTGCCTAATGCTGCTAATATCGGCCATGTTACATATTTTAGATCAAAACTTACCGCACTCAGACATCTAATGGTCATTTAGGGTCAACCCACACGTACCACAACCATACGACAACCACACGGCACACCACAGCCACACCACGTGGTCGGGCGTATATTTCGTATTGTAAATAAACTGGACCATTCACACTTACCACATTTTGCAGTCGCTGTCGACCACTTGTGTGATACCGACCACATCGCAACCAGAGTCGATGCAACGACAGTCCGTTTCATTGACTTTCGTACGTTAAACCACGCAACCACTGGCGACAACGCAACCACGTCGACATTTTGTCGGTACCACAACGCAACTGCAAACAGCTGCAGCGACACCATTCACACGTATGACGTAACTACTGCTCGACATTTTGTCGTTGCGATGTCGTGTGGTTGTGGTACGTGTGGGTTGCCCATAAACTTCAATTTAATTAAGAGTTTGGCAGATAGTATTTAATATTTGTCTCTAAGTGCTGCAGCTAAACGGGGAAAGTATACTATACTAGGGACATAGGCTGGTATAAGGTTGGCTGTCAAAATTTGCCAATCATAGAGCCGAACCGCGTCTTGAGAGCGAGATGCATGAGTACTTACTTGATAATTTTCATTTTTATTATTACAAATGTACTAGAAACGATTTAAATAACCAGTATGCTGATAAAATGGTTTTACCGTCTCAAAGGAAGTTTAAAAGTAGGGTATTATTTTTTTGGTATTTTAGTATTTATTTTTGCTTAGTTAAAAGATAATTATTAGGTTAATTTATGGCGTTACTAATACTTAATATCACGTATAGCAACGTTGTTTCTATATAACATATTATAAAATATGTATAATCAAATAATATTAAGTACAATGTTATATAAAAATATACGCAAAAGTTGTTGGAATTGAATTAGGCGTAATCTATTAAATAGGAAATTGAAATTACTAGAAAATAAGTTGTTTTAATTATTGGTGAGTATTGTAAATGAATTACATGTTGTAATTAATGTTGCTTTGTAGGTCAATGTTTATTTATTACTTCATAAGAAACGATTCTCAATTGCCAGAAAAAATATCAACAAATATTATGTTAATTAATTATATATCTGTCATAACTTATTTAAGGTTAGCAGTTCTATTCCGAAATGATGATTGAAATACATTTTTATTTTTTTCTGGCTTCATTAGTGTATTCACTTCTACTATGATTATACAGTATCATTTCCAATTACTAAGCATTAAGTAATAATGTAATTCATCTCTTTGGCAGGCACAAGGAACAGTAGCTATTATTTGTATCACTCAAGTGCTGCATAATGTAGCAAATAGCATATACTTGTATAATAATTTATTTATTCATACTTATTATTATATCAATGGTGTAAAATATCAATAATTTTGTTTACACAAACTGAGACATCGTAACATTCCTTCAATATTTCTTGTATCTTGTTTGAAGTAATGAAATAAAGATATCATATTTTCGACTTCATTTATATTCGAATCTATACACTTTCAGGTTATTAACAAAAAAATTGCATGAAAAGATTGAGCAACTGTTAAAAAAGCTGCAGTTTAAAATATCAATTCTTGCATATCCACATACTCATTTTAATGTTTCTGGATTACTCTTAATTCATACATCACAGACTTGTGAAAACAGAAAAGTTATTACTATTTGTAAAATACTCTTAGAAAATCTCTTCACCTTTTTCTTCTTTGTTGAATAGACAGTAATTTTTCTCAGTACTTATTCAGTAATGACTTACGACTTCACTGAGTTAGATTAGAAATCAGATTTCTCAATTGTTTCATCAATCGTCTATTAGAGGCACAATATAAAATTCGGAGAACATTTGTCTTTGGTCTTCTTTCTCAAGTTTCAACTGAAGCAGCAGTAAACCATTTGAGCTGCAACGCAATACTGCCTGGAAAGACAAAAAACATCATTTGTACATTACATGCATATCCATACTTCCATGCTAATATTATAAATGCGAAAGTGTGTCTGTCTCTCTGTCCGTCTGTCTGTCTGTCTGTCTGTCTATCTGTCTGTCTGTCTGTTACCTCTTCAGGCTCAAACCGCTGAACCGATTTCGCTGAAATTTGGCATGGAGATACTTTGAGTTCCGGGAAAGGACATAGGATACTTTTTATCACGAAAAAATGTACGGTTCCCGCGCGATATACGAATTTTGGCGCAACGAAGTTGCGGGCGTCATCTTGCACAAAATATTTATAACTGCAGGCTGCATGTTAAAAGTCTAAGCTCATGAATATTTTCAATATATAATAACACTAGCTGTGCCCCGCGGTGTTGCTCGCGGTTTATTAGAGAAAATAAATTGTGATATTTTCCCGAAGTAAAAAGTAGCAAATGTGTTAATCCAGGGTATCAACTAACTCCATACCAAATTTTATTAAAATCGCTCCAGCCGGTTATATGTGAAGAAGTAAAAAACATACAAACTCACAAACTTTCACCTTTATAATATCAGTGATTACCTTTGAAGATATCGCCAGAGCTTTGATGATGAGTCGTATGTGTGATGACTGGTACTTGAGTGAAACTGGCTGATCACAGCCAAAGCTCTGTACCATATCAGAGGACTTTGGCACTTCTATACATGATCTATCCTGTAAACAGATAAAAAAGTAAATCCTTTGTTACATAAATCTCTTTATAAAATTAATAAGATTTTTATTTTCAAAAATGTTACATTATTTTTTTAGTTTATTTCTGGATGCACAATATTGAAAACTCTTGATTAATCCAATAAGTATTAAAATTTGATTTACATACTATGTCATATATTTTATAATACATATATACTAGGGTGTCCCTTATATGACAAAAAAAAATTTTTTCGAATTTCAAAATGCATACCCTGTATATTTTTTACTAATGTTTTAAGATGCTCAAATATAAAATTTTGTCTTCCTAGCACAATTGCAACCAGTGCCGACCGAGCCTCAAAGTTTTGGAAAAAGCTACTACCGGTCGGTCCACTTTAATCACTAGATCTGCAATAAATTCAAGTGAAAATGATACAATTAAATAAGATCAGCATTAATCTTTATATTAATAACATAAATTTTTAACAATAAGACAGGGCAACATCTTTTTAGATTAGTATTTTTAACAGTCAGGATACACTTTTCTCTGAGTCGGAGGAAGAATTGTCTCATTTGTTAAAATTTGCGATTCTGTTCCCATTGAAGTTGACAATCATCAACATCTTAGTTTGGTTACCAACATTCATCACCAAACAGTGATATTATTACTGTCTCTTCGCATAAATACCATAAATTATGGCTAAATTTTCTTATAGAGGCTTTAGAAATAGTTCAATTTTTTCGTACTTTTTTTCTTCCTTGAGCACAAAGAAGAACAAGAGAGAAACAAGAAGCACAAAACTTAGTAATTATGCTTTAGCTACCACAGTGCGTTCGAAACGTAAGCAAAAATCTTGTAGAGCTCTTTTGTCCTTCGCAGTTATTGTGAATAGTAACTATAGTAAACAAATTTTAAATGATAATTTGCTTTTTCTGCCACTCTCTCCAAAAATGATATAAATCAATAAATTTCTTCACGCAGTTAGAAGTTAATAAGCCAACATGTTTGCTCACTAAATAATATTACACTAAAATTATCAAAAAACATGTGTAAAATAAAAAATAAAAACATTTATTTGCAAGTCACATAACGCAGTACTAACTCGTACGTAACTTGTAATATGAAGAAGTTAAATCTCAAGTCGGCACATGTTATAATTTAGGATTCGAACTTATATTTTTTTCTAGATAATATAGGGTCATTACGAAACTTTTGAGACTGTATGCGTAAAAATATATCGAACTTGAAATTTAAGGGACACCCTAATATATACTATATCATAGCAAAACCATATGACCAATAAGAATAAACACAAATCTTTTCATTGACACAAAATTTCAATGAAGCTAGATTCTACATCTTGGCTTCCATATACATGACTATACTATGCAATAGCTATGAATCTAAAGCTGTTACACAATCATAATACCTGCATGCCATATGTTATGATGCTGACATGTGGATGAACAGGGGATAAATTCAGTTCAATAGTGTCACAGGTCCTCTCCAAGTCTGCCAACAATCCGAGAAAAGCCGGAGCCTTTAGTACCAACTTTGCCACATCTTCAGCATTTTCATCCCTGAGTTCTAGAACTGAGTCTGCAGTTTGCGTCGCTATTTCACAGTCCGTCATCACATTGTTCACTGACTGAGGCTGTAAACTAATAAAAGAACACAAGCATGAAATATTCATTAATAAAACTTAATAAAAAATAAAACTTAATGTTTTGTAATTTATACGAAAAAGGAACTTACACCAACAGAAGTGGAGATCCCTCGCATCTAAAATACATCTTCAAACTGGATTCTTCACCTGATCCAAATATATTTAAGCACTCTGTCAAAACTGCAATGCTGATCTGAAATATTAAAATATAATATTGTTAAATATAAAAAATGGTAAACCATGTCTTCTAAAATTTAACACTATATACACATAAAAACAACACTTTTTAGACAAAAACATAATAACATTTAATTTAAGCTTTCTCATATTATTTTTATATATCTCCAATTTATTACTTTAATTAATAGTCACACTAACCTTAAACATAACATCCACATCATCTCTCACATTATATTCAGTAAAATTCTCAGCTGGAATGTATGCAGAGGCCTGAACACATTTCCCTTCTTCAACAGTTAGTTTTAAGCCCTCCGGCATGGCCGACAATACTGCACACTGAAATATGATAATAATAAAATTTCCTACTTCAAAAAGTTCATTTTAATAAATGTTATTATACTATGTAACATCCTTTACCTCTTGAAACTGTATAGCCTTGAGTAGACTGCACAGAGTTTTTCCAGAGTCCATGGCAGCAGTAAAATAATATTGTGATGTTCCGTCATCCATTTTATTGCTGCTGTTCAAACATAGAATGTAATAACATCTGATACTGTTCCTGGGTCACTTCATGCTCTTTTGTTTTTCCTAAAATTAGAGCTATTCTACCCGCCAATATGTGCTTGCAAGTCAATTGGATTCTTTTCTCGAGAACTTGGTGTTTAAATGCCTGGCATGGACAAAAATTTACTATAGGAAATATTCTATAGCAGACATTCTTTTCACCTTTCACTTCTATCAAAGTTCTTGACTTGTTTGTTGTGGTGTACACTTCTAACAAAGGTTGCTTCTCTAAAATTTCTAATGCACGTTGAAGAACAGGTCCAAACACAGAATTAAGTGTGATAAGGTCTTGATCTGAAACTAATTTTGCATCTGTTTAGTGTTGGTTCCTTGGGGCAGTAAAACCCAACAAGATTTTAAGCAAACTTTAATAATAGGTATATGCTATCGTATACATAATACTAACGTTGTTTAGTGGTAGAGATCCTCATAGATTCTTCAATTTTATTGAGAATTCCATTCGATAGCTGCGGGATTTTGGAGAAATGGTTACTCATTTTATGACTACAATTGCATTATACCACAGACTAATAAAAGATACTACGCATTTTACTAGAGATAGCACCGTTTATAATTCGTATCAACTTTTTAGTTTTTATCAGATTTCTTCGTAAATCTATGAATATTACCAATTTTAAATGCGAATATTACCTATAAATTATAATATTCAAGTTTGTTGATAAATTAAATTCGAACAATCAACATTTTTTTTTTTAGTTTGATTCGTCCCATTCAGGAC
Organism: Lysandra bellargus; assembly: GCA_905333045.1. NCBI lineage: Eukaryota > Metazoa > Arthropoda > Insecta > Lepidoptera > Lycaenidae > Lysandra > Lysandra bellargus. The sequence continues at coordinate 2,924,809 of HG995327.1, forward strand.
AGGCAAAGGGAACAAAGCCCATACAGCCATTCGAACAATCAACATTTAACAACAATAGAAACAAGTATTGAGAAACAAGCACAGACTAATAAGAGATACTACGAAACAAGTAGAGATCCTTGACAAATGCGAGCACGGAACAACCAAAGAGGATGTAAACTGTATAGGAACAACTGGGAACATTACAAGTGACATTTATTTAAAAAAAATTGAAGGAATTGAAGTTGGACCGAGATTTGAGATACTATTGACTAGGAGGAAGCCTTACCTTATGTCGGTCACTTCGGTGTATAAGCGTCAAAAGCGTGTAATGTTATGTCCTACTTACTAGGACATAATAGTGTGCGTCCCCCCAGAAAGCCCAATCGAGCTAGGTGTATTTTCAATATATCAGAATTTAGAGCAAAAATAGAGCACCTCTACAGTCAAGTAAAAAAATTGGAGCATTAATACGAACGACGCTGCGAGCTAAAAACCGTGGGCTTGCTGACGTCCTGTCCCGTCAGCACGCCCAAGCTAGATCTCGGGAACCGTTGAGAGTACTATCGTGTATTGTGGTTCAAATTTTCGAGCAAAATTGGAGCACTCTGCTCCCGTGAAATCAACTTCGAAACTAGAATATGAAAGGAGTTAGACGTGATTAACCGGTGGGCTTGCTGGCGTCCTGTCCCGTCAGCAAGCCCACGCAGATCTCTGAAACGGTAATGATTTGGATTATGATTAAAAACTCTACAATAGAGCCCTATTTAGAGCACTCTGCTCCAAAAAAAAAATTAATGTAGCTTCAATAGTTATCGAGTTACAGGCCTTTGAAAACGGGCTTGCTGACGTCGCGTCCCGTCAGCAAGCCCATTTGGAGCGTGAAAACTACTGAACGGAGAGTCGTCAAAAATATCTCAAATCGTAGCTTAGAATGAGAGAACTATGCTCCAAATAGATCAAAATCCTAGGTTCTACGGCTTTCGCGCTATCAGCGAAAAACACTTCAGCCGCCAAAATTTGTCGATTTTCACAATCGCGCGACGTTGCCGTTCCGCGCAACAAGCAAATGAACGCTTCATTTGCCGTTGGTGTACACGAGAATGAACCTTCAGATGGTTTATTTAAGAGTCTCTTTACTTGCAATCCTAAGATGGCACGTAGTTTATGTCTGATATAATAGACCAGCAGCTATCGTTGCTAATTCGACATTTGTAATCTTCTTGTAAGTTCATGTAAAAGTAAGCTTGTTTGCCTACTCCCTATATTGAAATGTTACCTAATAATATTTCATTTGATGTGATGTGAGTCAGCACAGCATGATTAAGGGCCTACACGAGCCATAATGGCGCCGCCATTAGTTAAAAATAATTACTCACGTAAGTAGTATGTACCTACTTTTAAACGAAAACTCAGTTTTCAAGTTAGGCATTTATTTAGAAACAATCAATCGGCAAAATATAGAAAGCTGTGTAATATCTATTATTTTTAACTGAGAAATTATTTTTTAACTGATGGCGGCGCCACTTAGGCTTGTGAAGTTGTGATCTTAATAGAAGTGTTGAAATAAAACAAGAAACATACAAATGTGTAAATGTTATAATTGTTACAAATCAGTCTTGTTTATAAATTAGAATAGGTAAGGTGCCTGAAGGTACCTTTCGCACCTTTGCTTCTTATAAAACAGTCTTAATCATCATTTGGTTTCTTATGTTACTTTACTACGATTATGATTAAATAAATATAGCGTTTCATTTATTGAAGTGTTCCTATTACGTTTTTTCCAAACATGTTGAAATAAAATTTAAAATAAACTAACAGACAATATAAGTAAACATCGTAACAATAGGTAGGTATAGTGCTTAAGCAAAGTTATACAACAATTTTTATCACATTTTTAGTCATAAAATGGCACTAAAATTATGTAAAGTTTCATGTGCACAATCACCTCTTTATTTGTGTCCATTTCGCTATAATCCTCAATTTTGAAACCTTCATGAAAATCAATTTTGAGTGTGTGCGTCCCCCCAGAAAGCCCAATCGAGCTAGGTGTATTTTCAATATATCAGAATTTAGAGCAAAAATAGAGCACCTCTACAGTCAAGTAAAAAAATTGGAGCATTAATACGAACGACGCTGCGAGCTAAAAACCGTGGGCTTGCTGACGTCCTGTCCCGTCAGCACGCCCAAGCTAGATCTCGGGAACCGTTGAGAGTACTATCGTGTATTGTGGTTCAAATTTTCGAGCAAAATTGGAGCACTCTGCTCCCGTGAAATCAACTTCGAAACTAGAATGTGAAAGGAGTTAGACGTGATTAACCGGTGGGCTTGCTGGCGTCCTGTCCCGTCAGCAAGCCCACGCAGATCTCTGAAACGGTAATGATTTGGATTATGATTAAAAACTCTACAATAGAGCCCTATTTAGAGCACTCTGCTCCAAAAAAAAAATTAATGTAGCTTCAATAGTTATCGAGTTACAGGCCTTTGAAAACGGGCTTGCTGACGTCGCGTCCCGTCAGCAAGCCCATTTGGAGCGTGAAAACTACTGAACGGAGAGTCGTCAAAAATATCTCAAATCGTAGCTTAGAATGAGAGAACTATGCTCCAAATAGATCAAAATCCTAGGTTCTACGGTTTTCGCGCTATCAGCGAAAAACACTTCAGCCGCCAAAATTTGTCGATTTTCACAATCGCGCGACGTTGCCGTTCCGCGCAACAAGCAAATGAACGATTCATTTGCCGTTGGTGTACACGAGAATGAACCTTCAGATGGTTTATTTAAGAGTCTCTTTACTTGCAATCCTAAGATGGCACGTAGTTTATGTCTGATATAATAGACCAGCAGCTATCGTTGCTAATTCGACATTTGTAATCTTCTTGTAAGTTCATGTAAAAGTAAGCTTGTTTGCCTACTCCCTATATTGAAATGTTACCTAATAATATTTCATTTGATGTGATGTGAGTCAGCACAGCATGATTAAGGGCCTACACGAGCCATAATGGCGCCGCCATTAGTTAAAAATAATTACTCACGTAAGTAGTACCTACTTTTAAACGAAAACTCAGTTTTCAAGTTAGGCATTTATTTAGAAACAATCAATCGGCAATATATAGAAAGCTGTGTAATATCTATTATTTTTAACTGAGAAATTATTTTTTAACTGATGGCGGCGCCACTTAGGCTTGTGAAGTTGTGATCTTAATAGAAGTGTTGAAATAAAACAAGAAACATACAAATGTGTAAATGTTATAATTGTTACAAATCAGTCTTGTTTATAAATTAGAATAGGTAAGGTGCCTGAAGGTACCTTTCGCACCTTTGCTTCTTATAAAACAGTCTTAATCATCATTTGGTTTCTTATGTTACTTTACTACGATTATGATTAAATAAATATAGCGTTTCATTTATTGTAGTGTTCCTATTACGTTTTTTCCAAACATGTTGAAATAAAATTTAAAATAAACTAACAGACAATATAAGTAAACATCGTAACAATAGGTAGGTATAGTGCTTAAGCAAAGTTATACAACAATTTTTATCACATTTTTAGTCATAAAATGGCACTAAAATTATGTAAAGTTTCATGTGCACAATCACCTCTTTATTTGTGTCCATTTCGCTATAATCCTCACTTTTGAAACCTTCATGAAAATCAATTTTGAGTAGGTATGCCAAAAAATATTCATGAAATAGTCGTGACTACATGCCGAATCTCGAAAATAGTCCTTCAAGGATTCCAGAGTTATAAAGGTGTGTTGAGGATTTTTTATATGTATAGTTTACATGGGTTATATGGGTTTTTAACATACTTATACAGAGTAAACCAGGTCGAAATTTATATCGTTTGGGACGACTATTTCCGGACTATTTTTTGATACCAAGTTTATACTGAAATCCGTAAACGTTAAGTAGAAAACAGGTGAGGATTATACCGAAAAAGCATGTCGCTATAATCCTCACCAAGGTACCCATAACTCTGGAATCGTTGAAGGACTATTTTCGAGATTCGGCATGTAGTCACGACTATTTCATGAATATTTTTTGGCATACCTACTCAAAATTGATTTTCATGAAGGTTTCAAAAGTGAGGATTATAGCGAAATGGACACAAATAAAGAGGTGATTGTGCACATGAAACTTTACATAATTTTAGTGCCATTTTATGACCAAAAATGTGATAAAAATTGTTGTATAACTTTGCTTAAGCACTATACCTACCTATTGTTACGACGTTTACTTATATTGTCTGTTAGTTTATTTTAAATTTTATTTCAACATGTTTGGAAAAAACGTAATAGGAACACTACAATAAATGAAACGCTATATTTATTTAATCATAATCGTAGTAAAGTAACATAAGAAACCAAATGATGATTAAGACTGTTTTATAAGAAGCAAAGGTGCGAAAGGTACCTTCAGGCACCTTACCTATTCTAATTTATAAACAAGACTGATTTGTAACAATTATAACATTTACACATTTGTATGTTTCTTGTTTTATTTCAACACTTCTATTAAGATCACAACTTCACAAGCCTAAGTGGCGCCGCCATCAGTTAAAAAATAATTTCTCAGTTAAAAATAATAGATATTACACAGCTTTCTATATATTGCCGATTGATTGTTTCTAAATAAATGCCTAACTTGAAAACTGAGTTTTCGTTTAAAAGTAGGTACTACTTACGTGAGTAATTATTTTTAACTAATGGCGGCGCCATTATGGCTCATGTAGGCCCTTAATCATGCTGTGCTGACTCACATCACATCAAATGAAATATTATTAGGTAACATTTCAATATAGGGAGTAGGCAAACAAGCTTACTTTTACATGAACTTACAAGAAGATTACAAATGTCGAATTAGCAACGATAGCTGCTGGTCTATTATATCAGACATAAACTACGTGCCATCTTAGGATTGCAAGTAAAGAGACTCTTAAATAAACCACCTGAAGGTTCATTCTCGTGTACACCAACGGCAAATGAAGCGTTCATTTGCTTGTTGCGCGGAACGGCAACGTCGCGCGATTGTGAAAATCGACAAATTTTGGCGGCTGAAGTGTTTTTCGCTGATAGCGCGAAAACCGTAGAACCTAGGATTTTGATCTATTTGGAGCATAGTTCTCTCATTCTAAGCTACGATTTGAGATATTTTTGACGACTCTCCGTTCAGTAGTTTTCACGCTCCAAATGGGCTTGCTGACGGGACGCGACGTCAACAAGCCCGTTTTCAAAGGCCTGTAACTCGATAACTATTGAAGCTACATTAATATTTTTTTTGGAGCAGAGTGCTCTAAATAGGGCTCTATTGTAGAGTTTTTAATCATAATCCAAATCATTACCGTTTCAGAGATCTGCGTGGGCTTGCTGACGGGACAGGACGCCAGCAAGCCCACCGGTTAATCACGTCTAACTCCTTTCACATTCTAGTTTCGAAGTTGATTTCACGGGAGCAGAGTGCTCCAATTTTGCTCGAAAATTTGAACCACAATACACGATAGTACTCTCAACGGTTCCCGAGATCTAGCTTGGGCGTGCTGACGGGACAGGACGTCAGCAAGCCCACGGTTTTTAGCTCGCAGCGTCGTTCGTATTAATGCTCCAATTTTTTTACTTGACTGTAGAGGTGCTCTATTTTTGCTCTAAATTCTGATATATTGAAAATACACCTAGCTCGATTGGGCTTTCTGGGGGGACGCACACATTTTGAGTAGGTATGCCAAAAAATATTCATGAAATAGTCGTGACTACATGCCGAATCTCGAAAATAGTCCTTCAACGATTCCAGAGTTATGGGTACCTTGGTGAGGATTAGTGTTGCCAGGTGTCCCGATTTGCGCGGGACGTCCCGATTTTCAAGGGTCTGGGGACGCGTCCCGATTTATACCTAATCGGGACGCCAAATGTCCCGATAAATCAAAAAGTGAAAAAGAAAACCATAAAAAAAAATTAAGTAGGTAGGTGCGTAGTTTTTAATTTTTTACTCATCACATCACTATTTCAAATTCAAAATGGCATCAGCTTCACGTCACTTCGCATTGCATGAACGAGAGAGCGTAATGTAATAGATAAGAGTGAGAGAGTTGAGACGTGTGTATGCATTGCGAACGTCACTCAATCAATCGGTCAATTCGGTCGGTCATTCGGCAATCTGCATTCTTCCATTTCGTTCACGTTTTGAAGTGCTTTTGTGCCTTTTGTGTGTCTTTAGATTAGAATATTATAAAATAGTAAATAAAAAAATTGGACAACGATTAATTATAGGTATATTATATTAGGGAGATTTTTTCCAGCCAGGTAAGAACTACTTAAGTGAACGCTTACGCAACGCAATTATCTCGCATTTTGTTATTCTTAAGTATATAATACGCGTTTAGGGACTTTAGGTTATGTTTTCGTTGTTGGTTTGTTTTTGTTGTTGGAGTTGGTTTTTGCTTTTGTTTTTTTGACATAAATGTGAGTGCGAATGGCGTAAAAAATCTTTAAAATTACTATGTTTTCGTTGTTGGTTTGTTTTTGTTGTTGGAGTTGGTTTCAGCTTTTGATTTTTTGACATAAATGTGAGTGCGAATGGCGTAAAAAGTCTTTAAAATTACTATGTTTTCGTTGTTGGTTTGTTTTGTTGTTGGAGTTGGTTTCAGCTTTCGTTTTTTTGACATAAATGTGAGTGCGAATGGCGTAAAAAATCTTTAAAATTACTATGTTTTCGTTGTTGGTTTGTTTTTGTTGTTGGAGTTGGTTTCAGCTTTTGTTTTTTTGACATAAATGTGAGTGCGAATGGCGTAAAAAGTCTTTAAAATTACTATGTTTTCGTTGTTGGTTTGTTTTTGTTGTTGGAGTTGGTTTCAGCTTTTGTTTTTTTGACATAAATGTGAGTGCGAATGGCGTAAAAAATCTTTAAAATTATTATGTTTTCGTTGTTGGTTTGTTTTTGTTGTTGGAGTTGGTTTCAGCTTTTGTTTTTTTGACACAAATGTGAGTGCGAGTGGCGTAAACATAGTAATTTTAAATATTTTTTACTTGATAAACTCAGTAATCTACGCAGGGGGAAAGAGACAGAGTTAAATAAATTTACGCATGGGTGTGTGCGTGTGTGTTTTTTTTATAATAGGGTTTCACATTTCAAATTTTATAAATATGCATTAAAAAACAAGGCCATTTTAAAGGCGGCAAAGTCCAATGAAAAATATAATTTTAATAAAAAATAATATAAATACTTTAAGTACACTTTAAATACTTTATTTTTTAATTTTCACTAGTACAGCAAGCAAGACTGACTACTTGTTTTAGAATAAAAACATATTTGATATAGATAATATAAAACTAAACTTGCACTGTTAATATAGAATGCAATAAATTAAACCCTAATTTAAAAACACCCTGTTTTTTTGTTTGTCCCGATCTGCAACCCTAAATCCCGATTTTCTTGACCTCATGTACCGACTGAAAACAAATCGGACCTGGCAACACTAGTGAGGATTATAGCGACATGCTTTTTCGGTATAATCCTCACCTGTTTTCTACTAAACGTTTATGGATTTCAGTATAAACTTGGTATCAAAAAATAGTCCGGAAATAGTCGTCCCAAACGATATAAATTTCGACCTGGTTTACTCTGTATAAGTATGTTAAAAACCCATATAACCCATGTAAACTATACATATAAAAAATCCTCAACACACCTTTATAACTCTGGAATCGTTGAAGGACTATTTTCGAGATTCGGCATGTAGTCACGACTATTTCATGAATATTTTTTGGCATACCTACTCAAAATTTATTTTCATGAAGGTTTCAAAATTGAGGATTATAGCGAAATGGACACAAATAAAGGGGTGATTGTGCACATGAAACTTTACATAATTTTAGTGCCATTTTATGATTAAAAATGTGATAAAAATTGTTGTATAACTTTGCTTAAGCATTATACCTACCTATTGTTACGATGTTTACTTATATTGTCTGTTAGTTTATTTTAAATTTTATTTCAACATGTTTGGAAAAAACGTAATAGGAACACTACAATAAATGAAACGCTATATTTATTTAATCATAATCGTAGTAAAGTAACATAAGAAACCAAATGATGATTAAGACTGTTTTATAAGAAGCAAAGGTGCGAAAGGTACCTTCAGGCACCTTACCTATTCTAATTTATAAACAAGACTGATTTGTAACAATTATAACATTTACACATTTGTATATTTCTTGTTTTATTTCAACACTTCTATTAAGATCACAACTTCACAAGCCTAAGTGGCGCCGCCATCAGCTAAAAAATAATTTCTCAGTTAAAAATAATAGATATTACACAGCTTTCTATATTTTGCCGATTGATTGTTTCTAAATAAATGCCTAACTTGAAAACTGAGTTTTCGTTTAAAAGTAGGTACTACTTACGTGAGTAATTATTTTTAACTAATGGCGGCGCCATTATGGCTCGTGTAGGCCCTTAATCATGCTGTGCTGACTCACATCACATCAAATGAAATATTATTAGGTAACATTTCAATATAGGGAGTAGGCAAACAAGCTTACTTTTACATGAACTTACAAGAAGATTACAAATGTCGAATTAGCAACGATAGCTGCTGGTCTATTATATCAGACATAAACTACGTGCCATCTTAGGATTGCAAGTAAAGAGACTCTTAAATAAACCATCTGAAGGTTCATTCTCGTGTACACCAACGGCAAATGAAGCGTTCATTTGCTTGTTGCGCGGAACGGCAACGTCGCGCGATTGTGAAAATCGACAAATTTTGGCGGCTGAAGTGTTTTTCGCTGATAGCGCGAAAACCGTAGAACCTAGGATTTTGATCTATTTGGAGCATAGTTCTCTCATTCTAAGCTACGATTTGAGATATTTTTGACGACTCTCCGTTCAGTAGTTTTCACGCTCCAAATGGGCTTGCTGACGGGACGCGACGTCAGCAAGCCCGTTTTCAAAGGCCTGTAACTCGATAACTATTGAAGCTACATTAATATTTTTTTTGGAGCAGAGTGCTCTAAATAGGGCTCTATTGTAGAGTTTTTAATCATAATCCAAATCATTACCGTTTCAGAGATCTGCGTGGGCTTGCTGACGGGACAGGACGCCAGCAAGCCCACCGGTTAATCACGTCTAACTCCTTTCACATTCTAGTTTCGAAGTTGATTTCACGGGAGCAGAGTGCTCCAATTTTGCTCGAAAATTTGAACCACAATACACGATAGTACTCTCAACGGTTCCCGAGATCTAGCTTGGGCGTGCTGACGGGACAGGACGTCAGCAAGCCAACGGTTTTTAGCTCGCAGCGTCGTTCGTATTAATGCTCCAATTTTTTTACTTGACTGTAGAGGTGCTCTATTTTTGCTCTAAATTCTGATATATTGAAAATACACCTAGCTCAATTGGGCTTTCTGGGGGGACGCACACGACATAATATAATTCATAATTCATAGATATAGAATATACTGACTTATAGATCACCTGACAACCCGAAAAAACGTGACGATTTTTGATCTGTCAATGTGTGCGTGTGCTAGTGATGTATCTTTTACTATCGATAGTATAGTTCGTTTGAGTTATTTTACCTGCGTTTTTATGAGAAATAAATAATATTATGCAACTTTGACAGATTTTGTGATTCAAATTAGGTAGACTCCGCGCACGATAACTTTGCGCGCATCTGAACGAAACTTTTCGTCGGGCCGCCATAATTACATAATAATCGATACGTTTATTCCTATACATTTTTAAATTAGTATTTATAAGGATATTAAAGTAAAACTACCAATAAAATATTATTGGGATTACCCATTTTTTTATGAATCCCTACGCTGTCGTGCGCAGAGTTATCGTGCGCGCACTCTATCTATTTTATTATCTATCTATCTATATATTTTATTTGACAGAAAAAAGGCGACGATTGAAAAGTAGATATACACATTTTCGTTTGGTGTGATTTTTTAATCGTCGGATATGTTATAACATTAATAGAAATGCAAATGTAAAGTTGAAAGTAAACGACACACATAGTATATTATTTATTCTTAAATTAAATACGTATCTTAATACTTCAGTCGGAATTTCCAGGAATTGCTATTGCATTCTATTGTTGTCGCGATCACCGGTGCTCGCGCGGGGCCTGAAGGATTCCTTACACCCCCATAACATTTTTATTTTAGTTGTATGTTATTGTAGAATATCGATAAATTTGATTCAAGCACTAGCGTATATGTAAAAAAATTTGATGAAAAATTTTTCTTCAAAATTTGTGTAATATAAGAACAATAGTACCTTTAGTTACGCAAAATATGAAAGTAAAATTAGGATTCACAATATTTTATTTGAAATAGAGAACTAAAGACAGAATATAGCGAAAATAAACACATCGTAGCAATTAGGACATGAAGATTAGTTACCTCTGAAATGTATATTTTTCAGGATTACTCCTATGATTTACACTGCAATCACTCACAGAACAAGTTACCATTGTTATATGTAATAGTATTTGTCGAAAATAATAAAGGATTTATACAATAAATTGCAAATACCGAAAGGGCATAAAAACGATTGACTACTTTTGGCCGACCTGTCAAATGAAAGTGGTTAAAGTTTTTATTAGACTGCCTCTCTCTTTTCATCTTGTTATAATTCCATAAAGGATTTTCTTCTCTCTCGCACTCTTTGTTGGTCTTTAGCATCATACGTTTATGGAAATATTCAAGAAAATACACGCACACTACTTGTATGAAAATAAGCACAAAATGGCCACGCAATGACGGGCTAAGATTACATCTATATTCTATACTATAATACTTTATCTATGTTTGAGACCATAGACTGCCTTTTGAAAATATTTTTTTCCCGACGGTGTTACCCTATTTTAATGGGAAGTAGAAGAACTGTTTTGACAGTTCTGAATTGTCATAAAACAACGAAGTGACAACTGACAACTTTCTCCACATCAGTACCTATACTAAGTATCCCTTAGTAGTCTGTGACATCAGTGTTTTTAGATTTAAATAATTTACAAAAGAAAATTCTTATTTCGGTAATATTAAGTTTAATGAAAACTAAACGTTAGCAATTTCCATCTCAGTTAGTGTTATACAAAGTGTAACAAAGTATTAGTCATGGCTAGTTTATCCACTTCACCATGGGAAGGTAAACTTTTACAATTATTTTCAACCGGTAATTAAATATTTATAAATAAGAACTAAGAACATTAGCTTTAAAGTAATTGAATCTGTGTAATATGACCTATCGAGATAGGTTAGATTAGATTCAATTACTATATTATTAGTTGGGTTTTAATAATATTTATTGTTTGTTTAGAAGTGAGAAAGCAAGCACGTCATCTTGAGAACGATATTGACGTCAAATTGGTCGCATTTAGTAAATTGGGAGTAAGCTCCGGCGCATCTAGTTTGAGTTCAGAAAATGTGCCACTCATTAATAGCGATGAGATGTTTGAAACTTTGTCAATGGAACTGCAGCAATTGCTAACAAAGGTTAGTGAATACAATTTTATAGGATCTCAAAATAAGTACGTAACTATTATGTGTATATGAGACTTGCATCTTGGGTAAAATTGTGCCTTTGCATTTTAAAAAAATATTTTGTCTTTTCTGCTTAAACACCACTATACAAATTATCATGCAAATCTGTTCAGCGGTTCAAGATAATAGCATGAAGAGAAAACACACTTCTATGTGATATATTAACCCATCAGACATCAAGCCCCACACGAGCACCGGTGCTCACAACAATAATAGAAATATTTTTCCACAGTCGAAGGATTAAGTGATGCCATCATCCCATGTACCTATCATAGATGCATGGGATTACTGAGATACAAGCTATCTTTCAATAACAAGAAAATATAAATGTTTGTATTCTATTTTCAGCTGTCTGCCATTAATGACAAAATGGCCGATCTAGCCCCAACTGGTACTGCCACCCTACACACTCTCAAAAGACATAGAGAGATTTTAATGGTAAGAAAAATATTCTTTATAGTTTACTTTAATATCTTTTAAAGATTGCTTGTCATTTGGTGAAAATAAATAAATGTTCTGAGGCTTACTCATGTAAATCAGGAGTAAATAACATAAAAATTGTGTTGTCTATCTGTCTGTCTGTCTGTGTAATGTCAAAAATTACTACTTACAAGACTTATGTGTTATGAATGAGACCTCTGTCATACCTGACCACTAATTTGGATTCAAACGGGAACATGCTACTATAGACCAAATCCATAGAGTATGCAAAATTATCAGTACATCCTTGGAGAGAAAGGAATATTGCTCAGCAACCTTCTTAGACATACAGCAGGCCTTTGATAAAGTGTGGCACGAGGGGCTACTGTACAGAATAAAGACCAAACTACCACATAGATACTACCTGTTGCTTAAGTCTTACCTGGCCACACGGCTCTTTCAAGTCAGGGATGGAGACTGCACGTCATCTATCCATGAGGTTAATGCAGGCGTCCTCGGGCCATATCTGTACTTGATAATATAGTTAATAAGCTACTAATAAAGACAGAGACAAAGCATCTAATACGTTACAGAAAAGTCTCAACAAGGTATAAAATTGGTTTAAAAAATGGAGAATTAAAGCAGGCGCTCAAAAATCAGTGCACATCACATTTACTCTTAGAAGAGAAAATTGTCCACCAGTCACGTTGTGTGACCAACAACTACCACATAGCGAAATCGTCAATTATCTCGGTATGCACATACAGGCCAAAAGAAACGAATTAAATACAAGGTTGAAGGTGACGACCTCTGTGGCTCAGTGGTGAGCGCGTCGGTAGCTCAAGCCGGGGGTCGCAGGATCGAATCCCGCCGACGGAACAAAAATTTTCAAAAAGTTCCTGGGGCATGGATGTGTATTAAATATGTGTATCATATAATAAAAATCTTAAATATATGTATAGTATAAAAGTTTTAAATATATTTCCGTTGTCTGGGAGAAATAACAAGTTATAGTCCGTGCAATTCACGAAGACGCGCACCACTATTCCTCCTAATCGTTTATAGTATATGTTTGCAAGCTTTCGCCAATGTTTAAATGTTATGGGTACACAGTACACACTAATTACCTATGAGTGCATGCGCACACTACAATAAATAGACCAATTAATAGAAAGCGTCACGGTCAAAGGGAAAGATGCTCACCCAAAAATTGGTGGGGCGCGTCTTCGTGGATTGCACGGACTATATCACTTGAGAACAAAATTATTGTATACAAATCCATCTTAAAACCTATATGGATGTATGGAGTCCAACTCTGGGGATCAGCCTGTGACTCAAATATAAAAATCATACAAAGAGCTGAAGACTCAATACTTAAACAAATTACAAATGCATCCTGGTTCACTAAAATGAAGAGGTCCATAACTACCTAAACCTAAAAACACTAAAGGAGGAAATTGAATCCCTTGTCAATAACTACAAAAACCGACTCCTAAAACATCCAAACCAACTGGCTGTTCAGCTAACTGTCCCAGAGTCATTATTCATTTAGACGCTTAAAACGACGTCAAATACTAGAACTGGACCTGCCAATTGCTATAGGCGACCAGATTCCTAAAGAGTAGTCTTCACTGGGAAACTTACTCTCTATGCCATAAGCCACACAGCGTTGCGTAAAAAATTATTTAATTGAAGGAGTTATCACTGATTTTAAAATGACGCACATTCGCGCCTAACGCCACACGCAAAAAAGTGATGGCATGAAATGTGCCATCCGCAACGAATCGGTTAAACTTTAACCCATCAATCCCCAAGCGACACCCGGCTGTCGCACAATAATTGAAAATCTATTGTGTCTGCGATTCCCACAATCGAGATATTAAGCTACATTTACTCAATGGTCAATTGATATTATTTTTTATATTGTATATTTTTTAATCTAATATAACTGTCAAATATCACATCCTCAAGTATTGTTCGTATCTCACCAGTCATCTGGTTACATAATATTACATAGTATCTAAGATATTGTGTCACTATTGAGTATAAAGAGTCACCCCACCACATGTTGTGATCGATCTTAAACTAAAAAGGAAACATCCACACATTATTATTTTTAAGGTAAATATACGTTTCAGGACTATCAACAAGAATTCCAAAGAACATCAGCTCGAGTGAATGCGCGGCGAGAGAGGGAAGAACTCCTGAGAGGTGGAAGCCCCCCACCAGGTGCATCGGCAGGCCTCAGCCGACGAGATCAATATGCCAAAGAAGCTAATCACTTGCACAGGTAGTTAATTCAAAATGAGCTTGCAAGTACTATAAAGATTTGCAATAACAGGTTTAGAATAATTATTACCACACAAAAAATGCTATAAGTATAGAATATTGAAAGTGACAGATTTTAAGGACAAAATTACATGGCTTCATCTGTCGCTTTGTCTATTCTCCTGAAGGATAAAACCTTTTTTTTTGAGTGGCCATGCTAAGCACGCAGGAGGGTTTAATTTTTTAGTTGTGTATCTATGTATATACCATCAAGGAAATTGATTCCTAGGCAGTTGACAGACCAACGTTATTTGGTCAGATCATGTCAATTCAATGTTAATAATTATTGTGATCTGTCGGCTGGGTTTGACGTAACGCGACCAAACTACGTAGGTCCCCCATCTGCCTAGGAATCAACTTCTCTGATAGTACATCCATACTAATATCCATATCCATACTAATATTATAAATGCGAAAGTGTGTCTGTCTGTCTGTCCGTCTATCTGTCTGTCTGTCTGTCTGTTACCTCTTCACGCTCAATCCGCTGAACCGATTTCGCTGAAATTTGGCATGGAGATACTTTGAGTCCCGAGAAAGGACATAGGATACTTTTTATCCCGAAAAAATGTACGGTTCCCGCGCGATAAACGATTTTTGGCGCAACGAAGTTGCGGGCATCATCTAGTATTATATTAAATTTATTGTTAGTTAGTATTATATTAAATGTATTATTACTGCATTGGGTTTGAATGGTTTGTGTATATTGAGATGAGAGATAGATGGTTAAGATAGCATTAAATAGACGTGTAATAGATTAATATTAGTTTATACATAAAATGCACTGATCTCTATATATATTGTCGCTCCATAACGACATAGTCAATGTTGACTAAGCTCCTTAAATAAAGAGATGAGAGATATTTACTATTTAGGGTCGCGACACAAAAACACGGCACGACGTCGTACGGCGTTGTACGGCGCCGTCACGGCGCCGCACGCGGACGCGCGTCGTAAAAAACCCACGGCACGGCGTCGCACGGCTCCGTGCCGTGGGTTTTTTACGACGCCGTACGACATCGTGCCGTGTTTTTGTGTCCCGCCCTAACATTTGGTTACATTAATTAAAATACATATCATAATAATATATTTTGTAGTCATTGAATTTGACTAACATGTTTTGCATTGTTATGTTACTTTACTAAGGGCCTGTTTCACCACTTCCTGATAAGGCTATCCACCACTTAACTTGACAGATAGAGTATGGAGAATCTGTCAAATAAGCCTATCCGGCACCTTATCAGGAAGTGGTGAAACAGGCCCTAAGTATGAAAAATATTTCAGTTCTCACATATTAGTGGATGAGCAGATAAACATAGCAATGGAAGCTCGGGAGCATCTAACATCACAGAGACAAGCCTTCAAAAGAATGCAGACAAGATTTAATGATATCACAAACAGGTAATTTAGTTATATCAGAATATTTCTAATTTTATTTAAATTCTTATTTGAAGGAAAGCCATTTCGTACCTAGCACTTCGAGACATAGTATAGCAAATGAAAGGGCATCAAAGTTTGAACATTTGAGTGAATCTCTAAACCATGGGAGAAAAAAGTTAACAAGGGTTACAAAAATTACAAAAAAATCACCCAGTATTATTATTACACCATGACCATCTGATAGAGTTGCTATCAAGGATGATTTTATTGATGATGGGTTCACTAAAACCAGAGTCCAGCTAATTTGGAATAATTTAAGAGTGTCCAAATGTGTAAGCAGTACACAGGAGCACTTTCTTTCATGCTTGACTCTGGTAACCGCTAGACCCGCTATCCCCAACTCGCGGCCGCGGCCCGTATGCGGCCCTCCGGGGCTTTATTTCTGGCCCGCGTGATGTTAAACCATTTCGAAATTCACGCCCATCGACAAAATAATGTAAAGTCGTCGTGATATCGTGAAAATTTTTCCACTTTTAAATCGTTAATTTTAAAGAATGCTATTTTTTAACCCGAAAAAAATTTTGTTGCGGCCCGCGACACCAAGACCAAAACATGTTTGTGGCCCGCATGAAAAAAGGTTGGGGACCACTGCGCTAGACTGTAGAATGTAAAGGAAAAATAATATTTATGTTTAATGGATAACCGACGCGACTGGTGAGGAACTTGCGACTTTTTACATGCCTATCTGAAGCATAGATTTTTTTATGCAATAAGGGGGCAAACGAGCAAACGGGTCACCTGATGGAAAGCAACTTCCGTCGCCCATGGACACTCGCAGCATCAGAAGAGCTGCAGGTGCGTTGCCGGCCTTTTAAGGGGTAATAGGGGAGGGTAGGGAAGGGAAAAGGGTAGAGGATTGGGCCTCCGGTCATCTTGTCAGACAATAAAGTTGATCAATGATGATCAATGTCATCATGACCAACATTGTCCTAACCTACAATAATAGAAACTTCATGTTTGTTACTTCCAACTCAGAAATCCATCCGAAGTCAAGACCCAAGCTCTAAGCCATTGGATTATCAAATTTATTAATCTTCTTGCCTTATTTTCAGATTTCCAATGTTAAACAGCCTGATATACCGGATCAACGCGCGCAAACGGCGCGACTCACTGATATTAGGGATAGTTGTAGCTGTCTGTACATTCCTGTTGTTGTTCTACGCGTTCCATTAATATAATCCGAAATTATAAGTGATAATAGTTTTTAAGGTACTCTAAAATATTATAATATGTTATACTACTTTTGTTACTTGTAGTCTTTAATATTGACAATTACAAATGTTTTAATGCACAGTTAATGGTTACCTGAGCCTATTAGGGTGATTTCAGATAATTTGAAGTAGCAAAACAACACAGTATGATTAACAGTTTACACAACTTGTTCGTTTGAGTAAAGTATATACTATCAGAGAAGTTGATTCCTATGCAGATGGCGGACCTAAGTAATTTGGTCGCGTTACGTCAAACCCAACCGACCGATCACAGCTAACATTGAATTGACATAAACCGACCACATGACTTAGGTCCGCCATCTGCATAGGAATCAACTTCCCTGATAGTACTATCAGAGAAGTTGATTCCTACTAGGCAGATAGCGGACCTAAGTACAGTATCCCAAATTAATAATGCGCATGCAAATCGCTCAAGGTCTGCACAGACGGACCGCATTTCAACTGCGATCCAACCGCAAATTGCAGTTCAAGTGCAGTTTGAATGCAGTTGACACGACTGCAATAGAACTACAAACCAAACAGTTCACACGACTGCACGCCAACTGCAACTGAACTGCAATCCGACTGCGCGTTTGGTTTGCAGTTCTCTTGCAGTCGTGTCAACTGTATTCAAACTGCACTTGAACTGCAATTTGCGGTTGGATTGAAGTTGAAATGCGGTCCGTGTAAACCCTAATTGTCGTAATCACGAGAACACCCGAATCTATGAAACGGAAGAGCACTAAACAAGTGGGCACTGGGCAGTGGCTGTCCGCTGTCGCCGGTCCGTCAATAAGTGCTATATCTCACCGGGGAGCCATCGCAGCGTTACCATGGTAACGTCCAAGCAACGTCAGGCGCCTCTACGTCGCTGCAAAGCGCTGTTTTTCTTAAAGTTTAAAACAGCGCTTGCAGCGACGTCTTTCGACGCTCGGGAAATACGACCGTTGCCGAAAAATTACGAAAATTTCTATACGCATTATCACTTTGGGAGCCCTGTACATAATTTGGTCACATTACGTCAAATCCAGCCGAGTGCCGACAGGTCACAATTAACATTGATTTGACATGAATCAATTGCCTAGGAATCAATTTCCTCGATGGTACTTTATCCATACTAATATACTAATACTATTATAAATGCGAAAGTGTGTCTGTCTGTAACCTCTTCACGCTCAAACCGCTGAACCGATTTTGCTGAAATTCGGCATGGAGATACTTTGAGTCCCAGGAAAGAACATCGGATACTTTTTATCCCGAAAAATGTACGGTTCTCGCGCGATAAACTAATTTTGGTGCAACGGAGTTGCGGGCATCGTCTAGATTCTAGTAGTTAAATGAAGTCATAACTGAATGTTGAGGGTGTGACTTACGATTTTTTCACACTCTTGACTGATGCCTACAAAATCATCAAAACATGGTATCTATAGTTCCAGTAATGAATTATAGGCAGTAAGAGATTGTTAATTTAATTTCAGACACATGTAATATTCTTTAGCTTTTATGAAGAGAAATAATTTAAGGAAACTTTCGTTTGTTTGTTGTTAGTTGAATATTATTTAATTATAGGGGTAATCAAATATTTTTAACACTGTACATAAAATGTGTTTATTTAATAAAACTTAGAAAAACAATATTGTTTTACTACAAAGTAAATACAATAAAGGTACCTACTTAATTACTAAAAAAAATTAAAAACATTGAAAAATTCATCTTAGAAAAATATACAACAACATCAAATCCTGAGATGCCTATTGCTCGATTTGCACTGGTGACTAAAGCCGCACGATTTACGCCGCACGGCGAAAATCGACCGTGTAAATGGCAATTCGACTACGCCGCATGCGGCTAAAGTCGCAAGCCCCAAAGTCGTGCGGCCAATGGCCGCATGCGGCTGGTGACAAAAATCGGCCGTGCAAACGCTCAGTAGCAAGCGATCGCCTGTTGCAAATATATAGTTTGTCGGCACTAGTCACAGGCGATTTTTGTAGAATGTGTAAATGGGCGATTCGACTGGTGACTTGCCGGGCGACTAAAATCGACCCGTTAGTCACCCGTGAAAATCGACCATATCAGACACAGACTGAGCGGTCACGCGTTCAAGCGTTCTGCGGTGGTTCTGCGTTCGAGCGTTCTGTCATACAGAAGGAAGCCAGATATGCGCGCACTGACGTTGCACCGACGCAACATAGTGGTTGCGATGTGGTCAGTATCTGACAAGACGTGGTCGACAACGACTGCAAAATGTGGTACGTGTGAATGCTCCAGTTGTGAAGTCTTGACCGCTCTCTGTCTGATAGGTCCCTGAGATCTATGCTTGAGCCTTGATATCAAAATAGTTAAAGGACGTAACTATTTTGATTATTATATCATGTGACGTTTTAAGCTGCCTCATCCGTCCACTCGAATAAGATCATGTGGATTTTTAGTGCTGTACTAAGTACACAATATAGAAAAAAACTTTAAAAAACAATTTTCAACAACTCAAAACAAGAATTATTAAAGTATTAGCTAACTTTATTTTCAGTTTAATGCATTATGCAATAGGCATGTTAAAATAAATATATCCATGTACTTAAATGTGTGTTTATTTTTTAACAAAATTAAATATTTAAGTACACATTGTACCACCCTTTACCTTTTGGGTCTTTTTAGGGTTCCGTAGTCAACAAGGAACCCTTATAGTTTCGGTCTGTCCGTCCGTCTGTCTGTCCGCAGTTTTTCTCAGAGACTATAGGACCTACAAAGCTGTCATTTTGGCATAAATACACATATTATTAATGATGGCGATAAATGGTACATGAAATCTTAAAAAAAAAAAAAATTATGGTACCTTCCCTACACCATTGAGATAATATAGACTAGGAGAGAGCCTTATATCGGTGTACTAGCTGTTGCCCGCGACTTCGTCCGCGTGGACTTTAGCTGTTTATAGTTGTTCCCGTACATCGATTGAATAGTTAACGCGCAAATCATAAAAGTATATTGTGTGGGACAATATACTTTTATGACATGATAGATGTTCCACGCAGCTTTTTCGGCTTTTTCGCGGATTTCCTCGATAAATAGGCTATCGAACACTGAAAGAATTTTTCAAATCGGACCAGTAGTTCCTGAGATTAGCGCGTTCAAATGAGCCCTTTCAAATAATTTCTCCCCGTTTTTTCCACACTTTCCTCTATTTCTTCGCTGCTATTAGTCTTAGCGCAATAAAGTATAGCATATAGCCTTTCTCAATAAATAGGCTATCTAACACTGAGAGAATTTTTCAAATCGGACCAGTAGTTCCTGAGATTAGCGCGTTCAAATAAGCCATTTCAAATAAATTCTCCCGTTTTTTCCACACTTTCCTCTATTTTTTCGTTTCCGTTAATCTTAACGTGATAAAACATAGCCTATGGCTTTCTTCGATAAATAGGCTATCGAACACTGAAAGAATTTTTCAAGTCGGACCAGTAGTTCCTGAGATTAGCGCGTTCAAATGTGTGCGTCCCCCCAGAAAGCCCAATCGAGCTAGGGGTATTTTCAATATATCAGAATTTAGAGCAAAAATAGAGCACCTCTACAGTCAAGTAAAAAAATTGGAGCATTAATACGAACGACGCTACGAGCTAAAAACCGTGGGCTTGCTGGCGTCCTGTCCCGTCAGCACGCCCAAGCTAGATCTCGGGAACCGTTGAGAGTACTATCGTGTATTGTGGTTCAAATTTTCGAGCAAAATTGGAGCACTCTGCTCCCGTGAAATCAACTTCGAAACTAGAATGTGAAAGGAGTTAGACGTGATTAACCGGTGGGCTTGCTGGCGTCCTGTCCCGTCAGCAAGCCCACGCAGATCTCTGAAACGGTAATGATTTGGATTATGATTAAAAACTCTACAATAGAGCCCTATTTAGAGCACTCTGCTCCAAAAAAAATATTAATGTAGCTTCAATAGTTATCGAGTTACAGGCCTTTGAAAACGGGCTTGCTGACGTCGCGTCCCGTCAGCAAGCCCATTTGGAGCGTGAAAACTACTGAACGGAGAGCCGTCAAAAATATCTCAAATCGTAGCTTAGAATGAGAGAACTATGCTCCAAATAGATCAAAATCCTAGGTTCTACGGTTTTCGCGCTATCAGCGAAAAACACTTCAGCCGCCAAAATTTGACGATTTCACAATCGCGCGACGTTGCCGTTCCGTGCAACAAGCAAATGAACGCTTCATTTGCCGTTGGTGTACACGAGAATGAACCTTCCGATGGTTTATTTAAGAGTCTCTTTACTTGCAATCCTAAGATGGCTTGTAGTTTATGTCTGAAATAATAGAACAGCAGCTATCGTTGCTAATTCGACATTTGTAATCTTCTTGTAAGTTCATGTAAAAGTAAGCTTGTTTGCCTACTCCCTATATTGAAATGTTACCTAATAATATTTCATTTGATGTGATGTGAGTCAGCACAGCATGATTAAGGGCCTACACGAGCCATAATGGCGCCGCCATTAGTTAAAAATAATTACTCACGTAAGTACTACTTTTAAACGAAAACTCAGTTTTCAAGTTAGGCATTTATTTAGAAAAATCAATCGGCAAAATATAGAAAGCTGTGTAATATTTATTATTTTTAACTGAGAAATTATTTTTTAACTGATGGCGGCGCCACTTAGGCTTGTGAAGTTGTGATCTTAATAGAAGTGTTGAAATAAAACAAGAAACATACAAATGTGTAAATGTTATAATTGTTACAAATCAGTCTTGTTTATAAATTAGAATAGGTAAGGTGCCTGAAGGTACCTTTCGCACCTTTGCTTCTTATAAAACAGTCTTAATCATCATTTGGTTTCTTATGTTACTTTACTACGATTATGATTAAATAAATATAGCGTTTCATTTATTGTAGTGTTCCTATTACGTTTTTTCCAAACATGTTGAAATAAAATTTAAAATAAACTAACAGACAATATAAGTAAACATCGTAACAATAGGTAGGTATAGTGCTTAAGCAAAGTTATACAACAATTTTTATCACATTTTTGGTCATAAAATGGCACTAAAATTATGTAAAGTTTCATGTGCACAATCACCTCTTTATTTGTGTCCATTTCGCTATAATCCTCACTTTTGAAACCTTCATGAAAATCAATTTTGAGTAGGTATGCCAAAAAATATTCATGAAATAGTCGTGACTACATGCCGAATCTCGAAAATAGTCCTTCAACGATTCCAGAGTTATGGGTACCTTGATGAGGATTATAGCGACATGCTTTTTCGGTATAATCCTCACCTGTTTTCTACTAAACGTTTACGGATTTCGGTATAAACTTGGTATCAAAAAATAGTCCGGAAATAGTCGTCCCAAACGATATAAATTTCGACCTGGTTTACTCTGTATAAGTATGTTAAAAACCTATATAACCCATGTAAACTATACATATAAAAAATCCTCAACACACCTTTATAACTCTGGAATCCTTGAAGGACTATTTTCGAGATTCGGCATGTGGTCACGACTATTTCATGACCATTTTTTGAAATCAAAACCAATGCGATATTCTGCGCCGTTTGCCCGCACGAGAGGTGAGGATTATAGTGAAAGCATTTCACTGTAATCCTCACCAACATATAGCTATAACTTTGGAGTTATAACACGACTATTTTTTTACCTAGGTGACTATTTCATGACTACTTTTTACTCAAAATTTATTTTCATGAAGGTTTCAAAAGTGAGGAATATAGCGAAATGAACACAATTCCCGTAGTGTCAGCCAATTTTTTTACACTTTATAAATACTAAATAAACACGATAATAAGAATTTACAATCACAGATTTCAATTGAGATCAAATTTTAATAATCACAGCTTTCATTGATATTATCATCTTTTAAAAAGGAATTATTCATTAAATAAGTTGCTTAAACTGAATAGAATATGCAGAGTAACATAAGAAACCAAATGATGATTAAGACTGTTTTATAAGAAGCAAAGGTGCGAAAGGTACCTTCAGGCACCTTACCTATTCTAATTTATAAACAAGACTGATTTGTAACAATTATAACATTTACACATTTGTATGTTTCTTGTTTTATTTCAACACTTCTATTAAGATCACAACTTCACAAGCCTAAGTGGCGCCGCCATCAGTTAAAAAATAATTTCTCAGTTAAAAATAATAAATATTACACAGCTTTCTATATTTTGCCGATTGATTGTTTCTAAATAAATGCCTAACTTGAAAACTGAGTTTTCGTTTAAAAGTAGGTACTACTTACGTGAGTAATTATTTTTAACTAATGGCGGCGCCATTATGGCTCGTGTAGGCCCTTAATCATGCTGTGCTGACTCACATCACATCAAATGAAATATTATTAGGTAACATTTCAATATAGGGAGTAGGCAAACAAGCTTACTTTTACATGAACTTACAAGAAGATTACAAAATGTCGAATTAGCAACGATAGCTGCTGGTCTATTATTTCAGACATAAACTACAAGCCATCTTAGGATTGCAAGTAAAGAGACTCTTAAATAAACCATCGGAAGGTTCATTCTCGTGTACACCAACGGCAAATGAAGCGTTCATTTGCTTGTTGCACGGAACGGCAACGTCGCGCGATTGTGAAAATCGTCAAATTTTGGCGGCTGAAGTGTTTTTCGCTGATAGCGCGAAAACCGTAGAACCTAGGATTTTGATCTATTTGGAGCATAGTTCTCTCATTCTAAGCTACGATTTGAGATATTTTTGACGACTCTCCGTTCAGTAGTTTTCACGCTCCAAATGGGCTTGCTGACGGGACGCGACGTCAGCAAGCCCGTTTTCAAAGGCCTGTAACTCGATAACTATTGAAGCTACATTAATATTTTTTTTGGAGCAGAGTGCTCTAAATAGGGCTCTATTGTAGAGTTTTTAATCATAATCCAAATCATTACCGTTTCAGAGATCTGCGTGGGCTTGCTGACGGGACAGGACGCCAGCAAGCCCACCGGTTAATCACGTCTAACTCCTTTCACATTCTAGTTTCGAAGTTGATTTCACGGGAGCAGAGTGCTCCAATTTTGCTCGAAAATTTGAACCACAATACACGATAGTACTCTCAACGGTTCCCGAGATCTAGCTTGGGCGTGCTGGCGGGACAGGACGCCAGCAAGCCCACGGTTTTTAGCTCGCAGCGTCGTTCGTATTAATGCTCCAATTTTTTTACTTGACTGTAGAGGTGCTCTATTTTTGCTCTAAATTCTGATATATTGAAAATACACCTAGCTCGATTGGGCTTTCTGGGGGGACGCACACCGTTCAAATAAGCCCTTTCAAATAATTTTACCCCGTTTTTTCCACACTTTCCTCTATTTCTTCGCTCTTATTATTCTTAGCGTGATAAAATATAGCCTTCCTCGATAAATAGGCTATCCAACACTGAAAGAATTTTTCAAATCGGACCAGTAGTTCCTGAGATTAGCGCGTTCAAACAAACAAACAAACAAACTTCCTAATTATAATAGTATAGATAAGCGTCAAAAGCGTGTAATGTTATGTCCTACTTACTAGGACATAACAAAGGAGTCGGTCTGTATATTTCATGTAATAAAAGTGTTATTATAGGTTTTTAGTGAACATTTTATGATAGACTAGCTGTTGCCCGCGACTTCGTCCGCGTGGACTTTAGTTTATAGTTGTTCCCGTACATCTTTAGTTTATAGTTGTTCCAGTGTATTAAGCATGACGTTGCAGATTTGATGAGACATAACCTCAAACTCAAGACAATGACAATTGATTATTGACACATGATGCACAAGTTTTTTTAATTATTCTTCTTATCTTATTAATTATTATCTGGCAGTGACTTAAATTATAATACGCCAAGTCTGATAAACAAATAGTTCTATTTTTTTATTTCATTTCTTTTCATTATTATTGTATGGCTGTCTTCAATTAATGTAATAATTAGTGAATTTAATCCTTCAGGCCCCGCGCAAGCACCGGTGATCGCGACAACAATAGAATACAATAGCAATTCCTAGAAATTCCGACTGAAGTATTAAAATGTAAAATAGTTGTATAAGCTAAAATATATTTTGCATGCTTCAAAAGCAGAATGTTTGCTACTGCACTATACTTTAAGATCTTTTGTTAACAACATTCTATGCACATAAACGATTATTATTATTATTATTATCGATTGAATAGTTAATGCGCAAATCATAAAAGTATATTGTGTGGGACAATATACTTTTATGATATGATAGATGTTCCGCGCGGCTTCGCCCGCCAAATTTAGGAATGTAACGGAAACGGTACATTTTTCCGCAAAAAAAGAAACCTATTTCCTTTCACGTGGTCTATTCTTTATGTGTGCCAAATAACATAAAAAATTGCTCCAGTACGTTCAAATAAGCCCTTTCAAATAATTTCCCGTTTTTTCTACACTTTTCTACATTTCTACATTTCTTAGCTCCTGTTAGTCTAGGCGTGATAAAATATAGCCTATAGCCTTTCTCAATAAATAGGCTATCTAACACTGAAAGAATTTTTGAAATCGGACCAGTAGTTCCTGATATTAGCGCGTTCAAATAAGCCATTTCAAATAATTTCTCCCGTTTTTTCCACACTTTCCTCTATTTTTTCGCTTCTATTAATTTTAACGTGATAAAATATCTAACACTGAAAGAATTTTTCAAATCGGACCAATAGTTCCTGAGATTAACATGTTCAAATAAGCCCTTTCAAATAATTTTCCCCCGTTTTTTCCACACTTTCCTCTATTTCTTCGCTCCTTTTAATCTTAGCGTGATAAAATATAACCTATAGCCTTCCTCGATAAATAGGCTATCTAACACTGAAAGAATATTTTAAATCGGACCAGTAGTTCCTGAGATTAGCGCGTTCAAACAAACAAACAAACAAACTCTTCCCAATTATAATATTAGTATAGATATTGTTGAGTTTTGTGGTTCCACTAAATATTAAACCATAAGAATGGCCAAAGAATGCCTCAAACACGTGGCTTTAACATTAAATACGTAAGTTTTGAACAACGTTTTTTGGGCTTTTCAATCGATATTTTTGTAAGCTAAAAAGAGTATTTATAAGATTAATAATCCTTTATTTGTGCTATATAAGGCATTAGTGCTAAAAATGTCACATCAATTAATAATTTGTCTACAAAAATGGCATAGCTTTTTACATGTTTATGGATTCTCATTAATTGAACTATAGTTTATCGATATCATGAACTAAATGACTTTCTTTACTATATTATAATGTGCTTCGAAATGATCGACAAATAGAAATATTCAAGAAAATAAGCACCCACTACCATATGGAAATAAGCACAAAATGGCCACGCGATGACGGGCTAAGATTACATCTATGCTTTATTACTTTATCTATGCCCTACACCAATCAGGCAGGGATTAATTTAAAATAGGTTTTTTTAAAATATGAGTATTCATAGATCATTTTCCGGTTTAGGGACCCGTTTGTGAAATATTAAGTTTTAAAGTGAAAAAAATCGTTAGAGTCCAGGGTTCCCCCCCCCTTCTACAATGTGAAAAAATTCACAGGAGTTCCTATATGGTGAATTTATGAGGAAAACTATCATGGCTAATAAGACTTCATAAGTTATTGAGTAATAGTCAATCAACTAAGAAAAATATTTTTGGCGAAGTATAAAGGAACTTTTCGTTCAAATTCCTTTTGTTAGGAGTGTAAAACACGTTACAAATGTACATTCATTGACCATACACAAATTTTATTTTTAATTAATGGACAGCTCCTGCTGAGTTGCCATATTATGCATACTTATTTTATGTGCTTTAAGTGACCCTCGCTGTGTAAAAGATTTTTTGCACTCATCACATTGAAAAGGTCTTTCACCTGTGTGGCACCTAATGTGTTTCTCCAGATCACCTTTTGTTGCAAACTTCTTTCCACATATGTTTATGGGACAAGGGAAGTTCTTTTTGTGACATCTCAGGTGCAGCATGTGCTGTTTCCGTGTTTTGAATATTTTTAAACATATCTGAAAAGAAAAATAAATTAACAAAACACCTCTTTTGTGTGTTATTTATCAAAATGTTTAAAAAAAACTGTTGACAAGGCTTTATATGTATCTTTAGTATATAATTTCATAAACCAAAGAATATATAGGTAACAGTTGTTTACTTACATCACATTCTAATTTCTGTTCAATTTGTGTCACTGGTTTGATCTTTAGGTCGTCTAGGTCTTCCTTCTAAAATATCATTAAATTTTTTTGTTACTTTTCATTAAATTAAATACCAATTACTACCGCACTAGTTATGGTGTATATTTTGGCCATGATGTGCTGTGACTGTGGGTTGTGACTACTGAAATCATTTGGCACTTGTGCATAACAGAATATAAATTTAAGAGTACCTTAACACTTGGTGGAGTTGATTCATAAAGGTCTTTTCTCACTGTTAAAAATGTTACATTGGACTCTGAACAGCTAATCAAATCTTCTGTAATTTCATCTATTTGACTTGTTGAGTCAACTATATTCTGAAATGATAATTAACTAAGTTAATGAACAATAAAAATTATCTAGATAGGAAATACAAATACATTTATACAAATACATACAAATATATTTTAAAATGTGTCGTTTTTTATTCAAATACCTACCTCTCCTTTTCTCTCCTTTTTGTTATTATCACCGAATAGATTTTTTAAGTAAACTTCATTTTTGCTGGCTTTTGATGTAAGCTCGACAAAATCAACAATTACTTTATAACAAGTATGACAAATTTTATTTGGTAGATTATCTGATTCTTGTACCTACAAAAAGAAAAAATGTTATAGGTGAAGGTTATTAAGCTCATATTCGGATGCATTCTCTGAGTGTGGAGGTACTAAATTGCCTTTAAATATACCAACAGCTAGTTATTCATTGGACATAATATAAAGTTATAAACATTTGAGTTGTGACCAAACTGATGATGCATAAGCTGGTAGAATAGATAAGTAATTAAAACAGAATTTGGATTATTTGACAACAAAATTGTACCATAATGCCTATATATGTATAAATGTTGTTACATAAATTATTTAAGCTAGATATCACAGTAAATCCGTTATTTTCTAAACATAATCTACATTTACTAAAAAACGAAAGGTTTTTGTTCTTTTCCAGAGCAGAAGTAATAATGTTTTCACAATCCATTTTTCTGTGTAAAAAAGTATTTAAGTTTTACGAATCATAAAAGATTGTTTATTTTAATTTCACTAGATTTAGCAATAAATCTTGCTTTGTTCTTGTAAAAGTTGAAATACCACTATTGTTAAAATGTTGTCAACAGACAACAGTCAAAACTCGACAGCACAGATGACAGCTACAGCATACGTCCCACGAGACACGACACGACACGATTTTTTTTTTAGCACTGACACCGGCGGTGTACTTTGCCATATGCAAAGGTAGGAAATAGGCGGTGGAAAAGTAAAGTAAGTACGGAATTTAGGATTTCGGAAGTTGGTACGGAAGTACGAAAGGGAATAGACATAGAGGAGAGACTATCATAAAGACAGGAGTGATCATACAGAGGACAGGAAAGAATAATATGATTCAAATCACCCACCTCCAAACCGCAATCACAAGCATAATTGTTGCGAATTCGTATCTTTTTTAGGTGGGCCGGGGTGAGGACATGTCCTAGCCTCATTCTTATTAAAGAAGAAGTTGTGCTTTTTGATAATTTAATTTTGAAAAACCAAGGTCTGAACTGAATCTCTGGTTGTATTAGCCTATACTGTACACCTTTTTAAGACTCGTTCGTGCCCAGTCCTTACTCCAATCCTGTTGGAGTAAGTCCTTAGCAAGGGAAGGCAAATCATGACAGTAATTCATATACGGGAAAACATCTTCACTAAAAGCAGCGTCTTTGGCTAAAGCATCCGCTTTTTCATTTCCAAGAATGCCGCAATGACTCGGTATCCAGACAAACGTAACAGTACATTTCTGCAAAAGATTTCTAATTTGAATGATTACAGGAAAACATTTTGACTTAAACGTAAATCTATTTAATGCTTGAAGGGCACTTAAAGAATCAGTAAAAATTACAGTTTTATTAAGTTTCGCTAGTAAAATGTATTATGTAGTCTACCGCTTTAAATAGGCCATAACATTCTCCAGTGAATACGGAAGTTTGCGGCGGAAATTTGACTTTTTGAACTATGTTGTATTGGAGATGGTATATACCAACTCCAACACACTTAATAATAAGTGTGTTGGAGTTGGTATATACCATCTCCAACTATTGACATTTTAGAGGCATCTGTGTATATGTGATGCCATTGGTTGTTAAATAATTGAAAAATGGTTTTGCATAATACTTATCAGATTCAAAATAAGGGAATCAAAAGAAGATTGAAACAGAGGGTACACAGGTAATCTAAAAGTAGGGGCGTCAAGAAATGAGTATCGCACATAACTATTTACTAAGCAAGGGCGAGATTTGTGTAGCCAAAAATTATCCTTGTTTACTAAATCTAACAGTTTTTTTAGTTTCGGAATAAGAGGGTGGTTTGAAAATTGCAAACGACGAATGAAGAACTTGTCAGCCAAATATTGCCGCCTGAGGTAGAGCGGTGGTTCACCACATTCTACCTGTAATGCATTTATTGGCGAGGAAGCCATGGCTCCACAAATGATTCTCATCGCTTTTGCTTGAATCTTATCTAACTGTTTGAAACCAGCTACGTTACAGGGTTCAAGAAGGAATGTTCCATAATCTAACACACTTCTTATCAATGCGTTATACAGTAATTTTAAGTTAAACGGGTGAGATCCCCACCACACTTCTGATAGGCACCTTATTATGTTTAAAGTGCGTTCACACTTTGACGCAACATACTCGTTATGAGCATTACCTTTGAGTTTTGAATCTAAAATTACCCCTAAAAACTTTGCCTCCTTGTCGACTGGAATTTGCAATCCATTATATTTTACCCCCACAGGCGGAGGTAAGCGCATACGGGTAAATAGAACAGCAGTACTTTTATTAACTGAAAGATCTAATCCATTTGCATCTAACCATATTTTTAGTCTTGCTAGACAGCGCGATAATCGAATAGAGGCCCTTGCAATGGATTGGTCTATGACATAGATTGTTAAGTCAGCGGCATATTGCAATAGATATAATTAAAAATAAAAAAAAATAAAAAATCGTTTTATTTCTGAATAAATTTGAATCAAATGTTTTCAGAACGTTGAGCTACATGTTGCCTACCACCGGTTCGGGAACTAACCCGGCGAGAAGAACCGGCGTAAGAAACTCGCACGGGGCCACTTTTTACTAAAAAAGTGGAAAATTTGTCTTTAAAAAAAATAAAATTTACAATGTAAATAACTTAATCTAATACATTATAGAAAGTCAACATGAATACACAATTGTAAGTCACATATAATAAAATATGTAGAAGCAGCAGCAAGCAGCCATCCTACTCCCAAGATGTGCCATCGTTTAGGAAATCATTGACCGTATAGTAGACTTTGGCACACAAACGTTCTTTAATTACTTTTTTAAATTTATTAATTGATAAATTTTGAACGTTTTCCGGGATTTTATTGTAAAGGCGTATACATTGACCTTTAAAAGATTTACTTATTTTGCTAAGTCTGATCACTGGTATTTCCAGCTTGTGCCTATTTCTAGTGTTTCTACCGTGACTATCACTTTTAGTTTTAAATTTAGTTAGATTCTTTCTAACATACAACACATTATCCAAAATGTATTGAGAAGCAACAGTTAGAATACCAATTTCTTTAAACTTTTCTCTCAGAGATTCAAAAGCTGACATTTTATAAATTGAGCGTATAGCTCGCTTCTGCAGCACAAAAATTGTATTGATGTCGGCAGCGTTTCCCCATAAAAGGATACCGTAAGACATTCTACAGTGAAAATAACTAAAATAAACTAGTCTTGCCGTGTCTTCATCAGAAATTTCCCTAATTTTTCTGACTGCATATGCTGCAGAACTGAGCTTACCTGAAAGGTTAGCAATATGAGGACCCCACTGTAATTTACTATCTAATGTAATATGCCTAAGAATATAGTGGAGTCCACCAAATTCATTTTCTCATCATTTAATAGTAAATTGGTTTGAACTTGCCTAACATTGGGCAAAGTAAATTTTAAACGTTTGGTTTTCTTAGAGTTTAAAAGTAAGTTATTAACATTAAACCAATGTACTATTTTTGAGAGAGCACTATTTACCTCGTCGTAATTTGACTGCCGTCGCTTCACTTTAAAAATAAGTGAAGTGTCATCAGCAAAAAGTACTATCTCATTATCCTTAACTAGATAAGGTAAGTCATTAATGTCAATCTCATTATCCTTAACTAGATAAGGTAAGTCATTAATGTAGATAAGAAAAAGAAATGGTCCTAAAATGGATCCCTGTGGTACACCTAATTCTATTTTGGTCCCATTGGATCTTTTACTATTAACTTCAACCCTTTGAGTCCTATTTTTGAGGTAAGAAGTCAAAAGGCTGAGTGCTGAGTCCCTTATGCCATAGTGGTGCAATTTTCTGACTAAAGTAGCATGCTCGACACAGTCAAATGCCTTAGAGAGGTCACAAAAAATACCTAAGTCATCCTGTGACTCCTCCCAAGCTTCAAATATGTTACAAAGAAGACCTATACCAGCATCCGTTGTGGAACTACCCTTAGTAAAACCGTATTGGTTATTGTGTAATAAATTATTTAAATTAAAATGTAACAGTAATTGTTGTAAAATTATTTTTTCAAATATTTTACTAAGGGTCGGTAAAATCGAAATAGGCCGGTAATTAGTCGGATCTGATTTAATTCCCGCTTTGAATAAAGGTACAACCTTACTGTGCTTCATTGTCTATGATGTCAATTATCGATTTAATAATTTTTGTAGACATGCCCCAGAGATCAGTAGTATGTTTAATATTCAACAATTTAAAGGTATCAATAATATCTCTAGGGCTAATTTCCCTAAACTTAAAATTGACATCACATTCCTTTACATTGTCTCTGAGTAGCTTTTCAGCAGCTTCTGGTGAGGAATTTAGATTTTTCGTAGTTGAGACCGGAATGTCAGCAAAAAACTTTTCAAAGACCGTCGCAACTTCAAGATTATTTGTAATCTTTTTATTTTCAAAGTATAATTCAAAGTCAGTGTTACGACAGGTGACGTTTCCAGTCTCACCAGATAATTCATCATCTATATACTCTATATCTGTTAACGTAAATGATTCCAAGTCTGAAGTCTCGCCAATAACTGCTTCTTCTAAATCTGATGTATAAATATTGTACAAAGGTGGACTTATTGGTGAGCCTTGGGGAAGTCCTTTATCTATAACCCGCAATTCCGTTGACGTTTCATTTTGCAAAGGCAGAGCGATGAATCTTTCAAGTAATATGTTTATAATAAAATTAATTGATAATATGGGAACACCTACTAAATGTAGCTTTCGTTGGAGTATATCTATTCTTACGTTATCATATGCTGCATTTATATCTAAAAAAGCCGCTAAAACAGATTTGTTTTCTGTAAAATCGATACGAACATCTGTGGTAAAAAGTGCAATATTGTCTATTGTACCTTTTCCTTTTCGGAATCCATATTGACTTTTGGCTAGGAGGCGGTTTTAATGTTTTTCAATATGCCATTCCAAACGATTCTTTATGAGATGCTCTGCAATCTTTAATAGCACTGATGATAAAACTATTGGGCGATAGGAGGAAGCTGAAGAGGGAGGTTTTCCAGGTTTTGGAATGGGAATAACCTTCTGTGTTTTCCATGAATTTGGAATATTACCTGTTAATAACATTGAATTAACCAAATCCAAATAATAAGTTAAAATGTCATCTGAAGCGTGTTTAAAAAAAAGAGTATGGGATTCCATCAATGCCCGGAGCCGAGTCGTTTAAATTTGCGACAACTCCTTTTAACTCTTGTAGAGTAAAAAGCGAGTTAAGGTCTATAAGGTTAACTTCGTATAAAGGTGATGGACGGAGAAGTGACACAGAGGGAGGTGCTAATCTCTTTAAAAAATCATTGGCTAGAGAATCTGGCATAGGATGAAAAGGGGGCTTATATGCAGACCTATACCATCTAATATTGTTCCAAACTATGGAAGCATGTGTGTCCGGACTAATAGATTCGCAAAACCTTTTCCAGCTTGCAGACTTCTTTTTCTTAAATAATTTCTTCGCGTCGTTAACAGACTTACAATAAATATCGTAGTTTTCAAAGGTAGAAGTAATATTATATTCTCTTTCAGCTTGTTTTCTTTTATGTATAGCGACTGAACAGTCATTATCCCACCAAGGAGGTGATGGAATGTAACGTTTGGGAGTTTTCTTAATAGGAAGAGTTTCATCTGCTGATTCGATTAAAGCAGATGCTAAAGCATCAGCACAAACAGATTCATTTCCGGGTGATATACTAGGAAGAAGAGACAGTTTATTTTCTAGTGCATGATGAAACTTTTCCCATTCTGCATTTTTTAAATTATATTTTAATGATGAAAAATTAGTAGGATGCTTCTGCTTTTTATTTTTACAGGAGAGAGACAGAAGAATAGGGAAGTGATCACTACCGTGACTAGATGATAAAACTGACCAGTGAAAAAGAGAAGAAAGATTTGAAGTACAAATAGACAAATCGGGAGCACTATAACCCTCATCGGGTGCAGTATGCCTCGTTGACAACCCCGTATTAAGAATGCATAACTTGTGGTAATCTAATAAATCTAATATTTAAAAACCCCATTGATTATTATTACTGCTACCCCAAGACAAGTGTTGAGCATTAAAATCACCAAGAATTACAAAAGGTTTTGGTAAATGGCTAATTAAATATTTAATTTCTAAAAATATTGAATAAGATGGATGAGGAATATACAATGAGACAAAACAGATGTTATTAATAGATGCAGCGATTATAGAAACATTTGGATTATGTAATGGAAGTGAAAAATGTACATATGAATGATGATTGTTGATGAGTAAGGCTGTACCGCCATACCCATTGGATCTGTCCTCTCTTATACAGGCATAGCCAGGAATCTTGAAAAGAGAATCTGGCTTGAGCCATGTTTCTTGAAGAGCGAAGACTAGTGGTTTATATTTGTTTATTAAATGAGTAATTTCACTTTTTTTGCTGACTGCACTGCGACAGTTCCATTGGATCAGATAATCCATAATGGGAGGTTGTTTTAGCTTAAATACTATTAATGGAGGCTACGTTGAACGGTGAGACTGATGTGGATATAATATTTGATTGAGTTAAGTAACTTAATACTTCAGTCGGAATTTCCAGGAATTGCTATTGTATTCTATTGTTGTCGCGATCACCGGTGCTCGCGCGGGGCCTGCACGATATAGCTGATATTAATTCAGGTACTGAAATATTATTATCGTTGTTTGCTATTAAAGCTGAACCATTCGAACCCGTTGGCGGATTATAGTCTTTAATTAAATTAAAATGAGCTGTTTTATCATATCCACTAATTGTCTTAGGTGGTGTCCTAGGTTGTCTGAACACAGTTTTTTGTATGATTCTGTGGTTGTTTTATTTACAGAGTTGTTGCTGGGTGGATTTTGTTTTTGTTGGTTTAAGAAAGGAGGAGAACTAGGAGAAGATAAAACAGTTGAATACAGTTTTGAAATAGGAGGGTAGAGTTTTGAATCTTTAGCATATTATGATAAATTCTTGTGAGCCATGGATTCTTTTATTAATTTTTGTCTGTGAAACTCGGGACAATTCTTACTAGTAGCTATATGGGAAGCTTGGCATAAACAACAAAATACAGAATCCTCATCTACTGAACATCTGGGAGTCGATCTGCATTGTGACTTAACATGCCTATACCTACAGCAATTGTAACACTGTATGGTAGGGTAAGTGTATAAGTCAACAGGCAAAGACTTATAACATATGAAAATTCTTTTAGGTAATGTTTGGCCGTCAAATGTAAAAACTACAGACTCAGTATTAACAAACTGTGCAGATATATTTACAACGTTTTTTTTCTTTAAATGCCTTAATGTTAAAATTTCCCCACAACCATAAGGCAGAGTAACGTTAGCCAAAATGTCATCCTCAGTCCAATCTGCTGGTATACCTCGAACCAAGCCTACTCGGCAAACTTGGAAAGAAGGAAGAAAAACCTTGTAATTATTCAGCTTTAAATTTTCATTATTGATAAAATTATTGGCATCAGAAAACACTGAGAAAGATAAAGATAATCTATTTCTGCCAATCCTTTTAAGGCTGCCGTTCTCAACATTTTTTATATTGTTATTATTATGGAAACGACCAAACTCTACGGGGTGTAAAGAGCAATTTCCATTAGAAGATGAAATCTCTTTCTGAATATGTACTACATAGGGTGTAGAGTCGGTGTCAGTGTACAGTAAACGACTTACACGGGGATTAGTCAAGCCCTGGCTTTTCTCTTTGATATCAACTCCATGTGTTTCCTGAATATTATTTAAGCTGTCTTTGTTTTCTGAATCACTGAAACACAGACAGTTGACATCTGGATTAGTTTTATTAGATTTTTGCATTTTCTGCAAACTCGTCTGGATGTTGCAGGGCGTTTGCGGTTTGAAGATGATGAATTATTAATCGAAGAATCAGTGTCCATAGAAGAATCTTTAATTTCTGTTGTCTGTTATAAATTGGCCAGCAGGGGGGCACTCCGGCTCCCCCGGGGTCCACATCCATTACAAAATACTATTTACAAGAGACTTACCAAAATGCGCACAAAACAATAAAAACTAAAAGAAACTAAATAAATATAAAAAGAAAACTAACTAACTAAGATATTTACAATAAATAATTCAAAAATTATTTTTTCCAGAAAAACACGACCGCCCTTTGATAAGATTCCCGTGCTTTTTAGACACGATTTATGAACTGCACGACAGACGTCACATATGACAGGTGACACAGGCTGTCGTTTGAACGTTTTCACACGAGCGACGATTTCTGCGACGACACGACCGACGGTACATAGAAATGTGATTAAAAGCTTAAAACAAACCTAAGCGTCAGTGACAGGGGACGCGGTACGCGATACGGGAGCGTCTGCAACGCGAAACTGGCCGTGCACACCTGCGCTACTACGGTGCTAACCGTCAAACGTTAATATCATGACACAATCTATCAAAACGTATACAAATCAAAAAATCATAAACTAAAGAGTTGTAGAAAATAATATAAAAAAAAGGTTTTAAAAAAGAAGTCTAGTTATGTACACTTCAAAACACACGTCTGACAACTTGACGCGCACGTTTCGCTTGCCGACGCGAACATTTCGCGTCGCGGTCGTGCAGGTGTACACGGCGCCATAAGATTACAATATGGGCAGCGTCCGCCGCGCGGTAGACGCTACCGCTTCGCAGTCGCTTTGGTCGCGTAGGTTTGTGCAATCCTTAAGGGTGGCGCCCGGAATGTCGTGTGACGTGTCTCGTGTGAAAACGCTCTTATAGTATTCGTTCATGGGGCGGAAATAAGGTAGGGCGTATAACTCTATGTTGGTAAAATAATATAAATATTTGTGAATTGTGACTTGTGACTGTGAGTAGTTGTGAGCCCTTTATCTACATATTATATTATACATGTACGTATATATACGTACTAGCGTATCTATCATATTATCTATGATCGCCCCCGAGACGATCAAACGGTTTGATTCAAACCTTACGTGTTTGATGCAACCGTTTGAGTCGGTTTGAAAGGTTTGTCAAAGTACGACACTGCGCAGTTTGGTTCAATACGCGCTGTGGAGTACACGTCTTGTGACGAATAAATATTATTTTTTAAAAGATAAAACTGACTTAAATATTAAACGAAATTGAGAATTAAATCTGGGTGCACGGTAGTGCACCCGCCGAGACGAGCCAAGCGAAGTGCAAGGGCACTACCTACCTACCTTTCTCGAAGTGTTTCGCCGTTTTTTTTTAACCTTCATACTTCATAGAATTGGTTTCCGTTGTAGCAGATAGTTCATATTTTCAGGATATGACGTCATCAATGGATTTATTAAGCATACAAAGTCTCAATTGAATAGCTCTTAAGGGCCCCCGAGACGATCAAACGGTTTGACTCAAACTCGTAAATTTTGGTTTGACTCAAACCATTTTGATCGTTTACAAAGCTAGTTTGAACGGTTTGTCAAACATTTACGTGTTTGAAGCTCGTTTAATGAAATTTCATATTTTTGTTGTGTTTGACGCGCCGTTTGATCGTATTCCGATGTGTTTGAACAAACTTTATACCATTCTTTGGAGTAGGTACATTATTTTTAACCGACTAAAAAAGAGGAGGTTATCAATTCGATGCGTATGTATGTAATATTTCCAGAACTGCCCAGTTTTCGTATATAATGTTAGTTTATAACAAGGGTCACCAAATGGCGGACCGCGGTCCGCATCCGGACCGCCGACCCATTGTGTGCGGACCAAACATTTTCCAAGTTTCAAAGATGAACTTTGTTAAAAATAAATTTCGGTCTCGACTTACTGATGAACATCTCTTGGATTTAAATAGCTTGCACCAATATTTTACCCCAAATTTCAGAGAGCAACAAAAGCTGACACTTTTCTCATTGATAAAGCAAATAAATACTTTCGAAAATTCCGTAATTACCTTTAATTAAAAAAAAAAATTAATGTGCGGACCGCGAAGGTCGTTTCATTTCTAAAT
Source organism: Lysandra bellargus (assembly GCA_905333045.1). Taxonomy (NCBI): domain Eukaryota; kingdom Metazoa; phylum Arthropoda; class Insecta; order Lepidoptera; family Lycaenidae; genus Lysandra; species Lysandra bellargus. The sequence continues at coordinate 2,962,416 of HG995327.1, forward strand.
ATGGACCCCGAGCGAAACTAATTGGTGATCCCTGGTTTATAATATCAGCATCTGAACAAATGTGCAAAATTTCAAAAGTGTATGTATGTTTTTATGTTTGTGTTCACATATCTCCGGAACTACAAGTCCGATTTTTTTTTGTTGTACTTTATTAGGTATTGGGAGGTATTTGGGAGGTAGGTATTTGGGAGGAGGTAGGTAGGGGGAGGGAGGTATAAGTAGATACTTGGGAGTTGGGAGACTTCTGCAAGTTTCATCAAAATAGGTTTAGTAGTTTTTGAGATAGGGAATTTAATTCTCAATTTCGTACAATTTTGACGTGATAACGTCTTATAATTCGATATGGGGTGCGCGCCCGAAAAACATGACAGTTCATGCGTCGTTACCTCGCTCTGAGGCGTTGGATATAAGTTGAAGTGCAAGCGAGAGCGCGGAACGAGCGACAAGGAAGCACAATCGGCGCTCGACAGCGTTCGACATCCGTCTCTAAGTCCTACTTGAGTGAGCGATGCTTATATTTTAAAGAAAGCGAAAAGTAAGTATTGCGCCGCGTGGACGCGATCCTGGAACTTGGCGCTGTGATATCTAGCTTGTCCCGCTGGGCCAACAAGACGCTGATGTAAGTGCTGCAATTGTCGATATCTTGTTACTCGAAGTTGGTAGTGAGATGATACTAATTGTAGTAACTATTGTTTTTAGGTAACATTTTTAAATTTTTATTTTTTTTATAAAATGTAGAGGTCCGATAGCAGTAAGAAATACAATAAAAGTACTTTGGTGATATATTCAAATAGAACTTTGTTCTTTGCATAGGTCGATTTTAAAGAAATACATCGAAATAACTTTAGGTTACAGTCGAAAAAGTTTGTTTCTATTTATAGAGATTCGGAAGCGAGGGTTAAGGGGTTAAGGATAGTTGAACGTGACAACGTCATACGTTCTCACGTTCAACTATAGTCAATAAACCGACTTTACAGACAACCTATTTTTTTTAAGTCAGTTTTATCTTTTAAAAAATAATATTTATTCGTCACAACTCACAAGACGTGTACTTCACAGCGAGTATTGAACCAAACTGCGCAGTTTCGTTTGACAAACTGTTCAAACCGACATCAAACGGTTGCATCAAACACGTAAGGTTTGAATCAAACCGTTTGATCGTCTCGGGGGGCCTTTATACTTTAGATTTTATTGATATCTAAAATACGCCGATTTCGTCACTGACACACAGATGGTCATCAAAATGTTTGGCTACTTCCTGAAGTGCTAGAAAGCTGAAATTTGGTATGTAATCTAAGTTTAGCATACAACCAGCAAAAAAATTTGAACTTGTGATTTTCGTCCCCCATCCCCTAAAATTGGGGGGTGGAAGTTGACCCTTATAGAGTTGGTTTCCGATGTGCCAGATAGTTTATATTCTCAGAATATTGTGTTAATCATAGACTTATTAAATATACAAAGTCTCAATTGACTAGGTCTAATACTTTATATTTCATTGATATCTAAAATACGCCGAAATTTGGTTATAACTTATACGCCGTAAAATAAGTTTAGTAGGGGGGTAATGGAAGCTTAAATGAGACTTTCATCAATTTTATGAATAAGGACATAAAAGTTTGGGTGTCGGGGTGGACATTCACGTCTATAAACGTCATAATAAAAAATAACAATAAAAACACAAAAAAAAAGACTAAAAAGACTGCCTAGCAAGTAGCAACTTACATTACAAAAAGGACTGAAATCCCACCAAAAACATTTCATGAAAATGTTACCTCGACGACCACAAAAGGTTTGTCCTGTAAAAAGACATCAGATCTAATGTAGAGCCAAGCTTCTGAATCGACGCGGCCTAACTCTATCGACCCATAACTCCAACAAATTCTACATAATATCAGTAAGTATGTATGTATTGGCTTGGCTGTTTCGTTACTTATTTCAGATCAGAATTCAGAAAATAAATATTCGAAACAGCGAAGCCATACATACTTACTGGTATTATGTAGAAAGGTTGGAGTTAGGGTCGATAGAGTTAGGCCGCGTCGATTCAGAAGCTTGGCTCTACATTAGATCTGATGTCTTTTTACAGGACAAACCTTTTGTGGTCGTCGAGGTAACATTTTCATGAAATGTTTTTGGTGGGATTCCCTATCTCAAAAAGCGCGTTGGCCAACGCGCGTTGGCTAAAGCGTCGGCCAACGCGTTCGCCTTATGTAGTGCCGACATAAGGGGCCTCGCGCCCCTTGAACCACGAAGTTTTTTAAGGAATAAACAAGTTTTGATACTCAATTATTGTTCATAAAAAAAGTTTTGTAAATAAAATTTAGTATCGAAAAATTATTTCTCTCCAAAAATCCATCTTCTTGCGTCATCCATCAGGAGGCCTCGCAAAATATGTTTTAGGGGGCCTCGCAAGGTATAACTTGCCCACATCAAATTTAGGTCTTGCGGCTTGCCCCGCCAGTGACGCCACTGCATAAAAGTCACTGATGAGTGATGGCGGGCCTTTTTTGAGGTTTGAGACAAGTTTCAAAATAAAACTAAACAAACAAAACATTAAAATAAATATAGAGAATTATTCAATTGAATAATCTAAGTACAAAAACAGTTTAAGACATAAACTACATTTACCCGTTTTGAAAATCATAATATTATTAAGGATCGAAAAAATCCGTATCCGTATCCGTAAAATGCTAACTGACGCTGGATACCAGCTTCTAACTTAGCTTTAGGTCACTGCGCCGCGCACACTGCATTTGAGACAGCAAGTAAGGCGAATAATTATTCTAGAATTTTAGATTACTATACCTTTACCTACGTCTGATCTGATAGCAGATGGCAGATTTTTGAAAAATATCCTTGATCATTGGATACATTTTTACATTTGCATGTTTCACACACAGAATCAGCCGTTATAAGGAAAAACAGGATCAAAATGTTTTATTCCAATTACAGTACCCTACCCCGGTAGGTATTGCAAGAGTCATTTTTTTTTTCATTTTTTGCCATAGTTCCTGGTAGACCTTTATTATGCAAAGTATTTATTGATAAACAGACGTTATATATCCTATACATATCCTTTCCCGAGAAAACTCAAACTATCCATACAAAATTTCATCAAAATCGGTTCAGTGGTTTGGGCGTGAAAAGACAACAACAGACGGACACATTTTCTCTTTCATGCACCAAAAATAGCCCTTCACAAAATGTTTTAAAATGAATACTACCTACTTACATAAAAACACAATTTTAGACTTCAGTAATACTATTCAGTAATAGTACTTCAGTAATAGCTATTTACACTGTGCTAATACATAGTATGATACTTGACTAGGTACCTAGTAGAAGAAGTACTATACATTCAGGTGAAGTACTGTTTGGCTTCTGTCTCCAAGGCGACAAATACCTGTGAAAATCGATTCTTATCACACTCCGCGATATTTCGAATTAGTATTTATGATAACGGAAAAACACAATAAGCATAGTAGCAATGGCATGGCAACATTTTTTTAACAAAGCTAAAAAGAATATTTTGGCAGGCCTACTTGTACGCCATTTTTTTTTAATCGCGTTCACGAATAATTCTTTGAAAAATGGATAGCTAAATATATCAATACAAACAAAAAATAATCTTAGACAAAACCGCGTAAAGTGTCACATTTCGAAGATATGAGCTGCCAAAGTTTTACCATTGGAAATAAATATTTAAGATATTGCAACTCTGGCCCGCTGATAGACAGACGGACAGACGGACAGACAGACGGACAGACAGACGGACAGACTGAAACTTGTTTCTTGTTGACTTAAATAACCATAAAAAGAGGTCGGACTTACAAAAATGAAGTTTAAGTTAAAAACCACAGATTACACTTTCTGTCGATCTTGCTTTAAAATTAGCCAATCATAGGACGCAGTCGATCTTGAATTGAATCAAATCGAATTTACCCACTTCTTGTTACGTAGTTTATATTATTCTCTTTGCAAGAGCAAAGAATTTTAAGAATAATCATGCCTTAGCCTCTTAGGTCCGTATAAAATAGTATGCTCTTATGACATAAGAATGTCATAAGAGCATACTATTTTAAATGCGGACCTAAGGCATTCCTAAAAATCTTTCTTCTTCGTAAAATATTTAAATTTATCTAATCTGCGTAAACTTCAAAGCACATAATATCCTCTCATCTGTCAAGCGCCCAAAATGGGCGTCTTACCCTAAAACTACTCACTCAATGTTCAAGAGTAGCTTCTACTTTGACCACCGATTAATTATTTTGTTTCAAATACAAAACTATCCCACCAAAAACATTTCATATAAAAGTTACCTCGACGACCACAAAAGCTTTGCCCTGTGAAAAAGACATCAGATCTAATGTAGAGCCAAGTTTCTGAATCGACGCGGCCTAACTCTATCGACCCTAACTCCAACACTTTCTACATATCCGTGAGTATGTATGGCTTCGCTGTTTCGAATATTTAGTTTCTAATTCTGATCTTAAATAAGTAACGAAACTGCCAAGCCATAGATACATACTTACTGATATTATGTAGAATTTGTTGGAGTTATGGGTCGATAGAGTTAGGCCGCGTCGATTCAGAAACATGGCTCTACATTAGATCTGATGTCTTTTTCACAGGGCAAAGCTTTTGTGGTCGTCGAGGTAACTTTTACATGAAATGTTTTTGGTGGGATTTCAGTCCTTTTTGTAAGCTGCTACTTGCTTGGCAGTCTTTTTAGTCTTTTTAGTGTTTTTATTTTTTATTAAGACGTTTTTAGTTAATGTCCATCCCGTGGAAACTTTCATGTCCTTATTCATAAAATTGGTGAAAGTCTCATTTAAACTTCAATTACCACCTACTAAACTTATTTTACGGCATATAAGTTATAACTTATAACCAAATTTCGGCGTATTTTAGATATCAATAAAATATAAAGTATTAGACCTATTCAATTGAGACTTTGTATGTTTAATAAGTCTATTATTAACATCATATCCTGAGAATATAAACTATCTAGCACATCGGAGACCAACTCTATAAGGGTCAACTTCCACCCCCCAATTTTAGGAGATGGGGGACGAAAATTACAAGTTTATGAATTTTTTTGTTGGTTGTATACTAAACTTAGATTACATACCAAATTTCAGCTTTCTAGCACTTCAGGAAGTGGCCAAACATTTTGATGACCATCAGTGTGTCAGTGACGAAATCGACGTATTTTAGATATCAATAAAATCTAAAGTATAAGAGCTATTCAATTGAGACTTTGTATGCTTAATAAGTTCATTGATGACATCATATCCTGAAAATATGAACTATCTGCTACAACGGAAACCAATTCTATGAAGGTTCAAAAAAACGGCGAAACACTTCGAGAAAAGGTAGGTAGTGCCCTTGCGCTTCGCTTGGCTCGTCTCGGCGGGTGCACTACCGTGCACGCAGATGTGTATGTGCGGCACTAATAGCTTATTTATTAAAATTCTAATTGTATACAAATTATATACAGCTTTCATGGAAATTTCTTTAGATATTAATAAAAGTAATTAATGGAAAATTGAAAAATTTTCTAAAATGGAAAATGGTTTGACAGTTCGTGACAGATGAAGCTCAGTCTGCCATTAGTCCGTTTGTCCGCATTCTTTGGCATTTGCCGTACCTTTCTCTTGTTATGTTTTTATTATTTGTTGTTTTGTTGAATTTTATCGTCAAGAAATGAGCGATTCTGATGAAATTAGCCAAACATGTTATTTTTGCGGAGTCAGCACTCGTCGTGGTCCACGCCGAAGATCTCGAGGTCCGATACGATCTTATTATTTAACTGATTATTACCTGAACTCTCACCGTTATATCATCGAATACTCCCACCACATACATGGAGATACCCGCCAGGTAAGTCATTATTATTTACTTAGCATCATTTTTTACTTTTTTTTAGTAGCTATAGCTACTAGTTTTTTCGGGGCATCATTGAAGTGCTCATTTGATGCTTCGTGATATTTCCCATCACAAAAAACTTTTGTACGTTACACTCGAACCTTTCCAATTTTGAGATTAAAGAAGGTCAATAATTATTGAAGTAGGTAAGGTTAATACGGGTGAGTGTGTCATACTTTTTTCAAGTTTATTTTGAACTCTCTGTGAAATAAAAATACGATGAGGTTCATAATTGGCCGGTAACAAAGTGCTCTACACAATATTGCCTATTAATCACTTGTTTTTAATGTCGTTATAAAATGCTGTGGTAGACACACTTACCCAAGAAAGTGAGGCAAGTGTGACTATATCGCGATCGTAAGTGTACAATAGTTAGTTATTTCAAATTTGAAAACGCAAAGTATATACTACCTGATCATCGGAACTAATCATATCATGACGACTATATTACATAATATAGTTTCTGAGGATAGGTTTGAGGAGAATTGGTTGGAGTTGGAGATTGGTAAAAATTTTTTTTAGTAAAAACTATTAAATGAATTATTTATTTTATTTTATTGTTAATTTCTAAAATATAGTACTTACTTATTTGGGTTACAGAAGCCTGAATAGTGAAGTTGCTGAGTGTTATTTTTAATTACTAAAAAATAAACAAAATATAAGCAATCAGAAGTTACATAATCACTAATATAAATAATTATAGATTTAACAAGGTATGAGGTTAATAACTGCGTAGGATTTAGGTATATAGTCGAGTTTGGTATCAGTTTCGATTGAATCGAATGTTTAAATGCCAATTTTGGAATAATATTCAGATAAAAGATAGTAGAAATAAAATAAAATAAAAAATTCAGAATATATGATTTTCAACCAACGAAAACGCTGTTGACAGGGCTTAATTAATATAAGGAGGCTGATAGCCGCATTATTCTGCATGCCAAAGACATGGTCATGAATGGAGCAATAAACATATTAATAATACTAGACGTTCCGCGCGGCTTCGTCCGCGTAAATCTGAAATTTCACGGAAACTGTATATTTTTCACAAATTAATAACCCATGTCTCACGTAGTCTACTATATATTCGTGTCAAATAACATAAAAATTGCTCCAGTAGTCTGTGAGATATTAACCCTTTCAAATAATTTTCCCCGTTTTTTTACATTTTCCTCTGTATCTTTGCTCTTATTGGTCTTAGCGTGATAAAATATAGCTTATAGCCTTCCTCGATAAATAGGCTATCAAACACTGAAAGATTTCTTCAAATCGGGCAAGTAGTTCTTGAGATTAGTGCGTTCAAACAAACAAACTAACCAACAAACTCTTCAGCTTTATTTTCACATTTTCCTCTGTATCTTTGCTCCTATTGGTTTTAGTGTAATAAAATATAGACTCCGGCCTTCCTTGATAATTAGGCTATCAAACACTGAAAGATTCTTTTAAATCGGATGAGTAGCTCCTGAGATTAGCACATTCAAACAAACGAGCTTTATAATATTCCTAGACGTTCCGCGCTGCCTCGCCCGCGTAAATTAGATATTTCACAGATAAATTAGTCCACAATAAATAGCCTATGATCATTCACGTTTCTACTTTTTATCTGTGCCAAGTAACAGAAAAATTACTCAAGTAGTTCGTGAAATAAGCCCTTTCAAATAATTTCCCCCGTTTTTTCCACATTTTCCTCTATTTCTTCGCTTATATTAGTCTTAGCGTAATAAAATATAGCCTATAGCCTTCCTTGATAAATGGGCTATCTAACACTGAAATAATTTTTCAAATCGGACGAGTAATTATTGACTCATACTAAGATTAGCGCGTTTAAGTAATGATAAGCTCAAACAGTTTTTCGAAAAATTAAAGCAGTCACACTTGCCCCCTAGCTACATTTCCCCGCTCTGACCTTACCTGTTACCCGAAAAGAGTAAGTTTTTAAGGATGTATATAAGGTCAAATTCCGTAGTACATCCAATTAAATTATGAAATTTATGGACACCCAGACACTTATTATTAATTATAATGATTATTTATAATAGATTCTAAGGAAGTATTCGATATTTAATTATTATTGAAAAAAAATTGAGACGTAATTTGACCACCACTAATAAATTACAAACACAATGGTCGTCATGGCAATGTTCCTTTCGCATGCGCAAATTTGAAAACCAGTGTCAGTGTTAGTGTCATGTGCCAAAATCTGACAGAAGTTGATTTAATTTATATTACTGCACATGCGCGAAAGCTGCACATGCGCATTGAAAATGAAAGAAATATGTCTAATCTAACAGCTGTATCGCCATTACTTTTCGAAGGAAAGTTTTTATCAATTTCAATTTGAAATATTTAACCAGAATTACCGGTGAACCCACTTTTTTGTGGGCTTAAAAAATCGCAAATCGTACAAAGTAACTGATAGCAGTTTTTCAGGCATTTCTCTTTGTTACAAAGTTCCCAATTCTGACGAATTCTCAAAAATTGTACCACTTCCGGCACGTTTACGTATGATACATGGAAATTTCAAAATGAATTATTTCACATAACTTGTCGGTAAGGTATTGATTTTTTGGTATCAATCAATGCAGGATGTTTTATTCTACTACATATTTCGAATTTAGGTCAAAATCTTTGAATTTATAAATGTTGTATACATCCTTAAAAACCAAGTCGTGCAAACATCAGCGAAATCAAAAATAATGTAAAATATGATGAATATGTTTCTACTGTGTAGAGTACATTAAAAAATAATAATAATTTGTATAATATTCATTATTTTACAGATAACACCAGAAGGCAAAATATGCTATTCCTGTGTTCTACGTGCTCGTCGTTTCTCCGTTCGTCAAGACGCTGTCCGTTTACAAAAACTAGTTGAAGAACAAGCTCGTCAAGCAGCTAGCGATGAAGAACGCGAGTATATGATAGTACCTGTTTCTCCGGTTCCAATTGATCCACTTGAAGATGCTCCCGAAGAAGCCATTTCCGATGAAGATGTTCCTTCTCCTAATGTTCAAGGTGAAGCTGTGCCATCACGACAAAATACGCCAGAACGTGCCCAGCCTCATTTATTTGCAGTACCAGATTTTTCACGTGGCCCGCATAGTAACATGTGTTGTATTATAAGAGGATGTCAACAACCTGACTTACACCGTATCCCTCTGACAATCAGGCAAAATGTTCTCTCTAATCAAAACTTATATATAACGCGTGGTTCTCGAGTTTGCAGTGAACATCTACAAGGTGAAGAAATACATGAGCTGTCATCTTACTGTAGACAAACGATCAATCTTTTCAGCAGTTCACAAATGTCAGACATGCTTAAGCTGTTGCAAGGCCGAAATTCCAAAGTCCAAACATCTTAATTTTGAAAGGATTCCATAGATGATCAAACATTTCATTTTTACGTCGGTTATAATAAGCAGAATTTTTTAATTAGAAGAGACACCCACCATCTCAAATTTGTTTCCGAAAAGACCAAAACAGCACTCGCTACAGTTTTGTGTAAACTTCATAAAGGAGATTCAAATCAAAGGCTTTCTACATTGTTTAGAATGACTCCTCAACATTTTGGCTATGTAATGCAAATAATGAGGAATTGTTTGCTTTCTGAATTTGTACCGAAACACTTAGGGCTTGATCACCTTTACTCATCCGAAAACACTTACATAGGAGATGAAAGAATTTTGAGAATACCCAATGTATTGTTTGGAAGTTCCGACTCCAACATGAACAGACTAATCAACATTTGGGTAAATATTCCGTATAGCGCCACCAGCGATTTTGAGACCGTTTTTTTTTTTACAGTCGCGTTATAATCTGTAAACATCAGAACTAGTATTGTTATGATGGCGCATGACTATTTTTGGCTAAAAAAAAGAAAAAAAATCGAATTTCGAAAATTTAAGTTTTTTTTTAATTTTAATTTTGGTTGGCCTGAAGGAAACGGGGCACTATGGGAAAAAAATACAACCCCCTATTGATAAACTACTACAAAAGAAAGTCGACCTATTTCTGGGTGTTGTGGTCTACGTTCCAATCTAACCTACTTTTGGACTTTCTGGATTGTGTTTGTTTTTGTTTTGGCGGGGGGCTGCGTCCCCCGAGCTTACAATTACTAGCTGTCCCGGCAAACGTTGTTTTGCCATTTAAAGTATTTCTACTTCATAAGTTGGTACAAAAACTTACCCCCTCTTTTGTCCCCTAAGAGGGGGGGGGGGGGATTTTTATACACCAGATGTTAAGTTGGAAAAACAGTTAATAATATGAAGTAAGTCCATTAAAGAAAAAAGTTCGATACAAAATCTGACCCCCTCTTTGCGCCCCTTAGAGGGGTGGGGGGTGATTTTAATACACCAGATGTTAAGTTGGAAGAAGACAAATATATCTGCGAAAACCGCAATCAAATCGGATCAGTAGTTTTCGTGTTAAAGCAAAAGTCTTATACAAAATCTGACGCCCTCTTTCGTCCCTTTAGAGGGGTGGGGGGAAATTTTTTTATACACCAGATGTTAAGTAGGAAGAAGACAAATATATCTGCGAAAACCGCATTCAAATCGGATCAGTAGTTTTTGTATGATAGTGGAACAAACATACAGACAGACAGACAGACAGACAAAATAAAAAAGTGTGTCAGCTCCGACGCACGACAGGAGTTTACTCCTTAAGTACGAGTATCTAACCACACGCAAAAAGAGTTTATTCGACTGAAAAAAGATTAACATAATATGAAATCAGATGTTCCGGCAATATTATCTACACCCCTTTCTGCCATAGTTATTTCAAAATATTTTTTCTCAATTCTAAGGCCTGAATCAAATAGAGGAGAAAAATCCAGGAAGATCAAGCCGAAGAAACTCATATCCAGGACAAATAGTTGCCGAGTTACAAGCATTCAAACTTTGACATTGACAGCTCGGCAACTGTTAAACGTCGAACAAAAGCGGCCATAACTCAGCTTCCAATAGGCCTAGAGGAACGGGGTTTCTTCTAACATCAAAGGCAACACCTCGGCTACCCCCTCCCTGAATTTGAACTAAATCAGAGACATCATTTTTTTTCTCAATTCTAAGGCCAGAATCAAATAGAGGAGAAAAATCCAGGAAGATCAAGCCACAGAAACCCATATCCAGGACAAATAGTTGCCGAGTTACAAGCATTCAAACTTTGATATTGACAGCTCGGCAACTGTCAAACGTCTTACTAAAGTAGCCATAACTCCGCTCTCAATAGGCCTAGAGGAACGGGATTTCTTCTAACATCAAAGGCAACACCTCGGCTACCCCCTCCCTGAATTTGAAATAATTATATTATTATATAATTCGGAGTGAAGTTTGGCTTCTCTCAGCTTCCGCTGGCAGTCATCACAGTCCCGCCCCGAAGCCTTCAGGGAGAGGGTACTGCGGTTTCGCTTTCGCCCGTTATCACATTGCTTCCCAAAACTTTTGAAACTATTATACTTGTGTAGATGGTTGTTTGCTTTTGGATTTTTATTAAGTCTAATTTAACATCCAGTAAGTCACAATACCTACGGATGCTCCTGGCGACCATTCCTGTTGCACCTATTACTATTGGTATGATGATGGCTTTGGTTTTCCAGAGTCTGGTTATTTCTTTTTTCAGTAGGTGATATTTTGTTAGTTTTTCGATTTCTTTGACGCCAATATTGTAGTCAGTAGGTATTGTGACATCTATCAGGTAAGTGATGTTTTGTTGCTTGTCTTTGTATATTATATCCGGTCTATTGTGGTTAACTTGTACGTCTGTCTGCACTGGCATCTCCCACATGAGCTTGGCTGTATCGTTCTCTTTAACTTGCGGTTGTGTGAGATTTTGCTACATTTTATTTTTCAATTAAACGAGAGTTGTTTGTCGATGTTCTCTTTTTCTAGGACTTGTTTATGGAATTGTGCGCGCAAGGGTTTCAACTTCCAGGTATGTATTTTCTTTTTTATTATAGCTTTTTTTATATCCGTATCATTTATATTACCTCTTCCATTTAATCCTATTTCTTTTGCATATTCTTCTGCATTTACATTTATTGAGTATTTTTTGATATTTTTGTCATGTTCATTAACTGCTTTTATTAGGTTATCACATGCATTACTTAGATGTTGCTTATATTTAATAATTTGGCTTTTATACAGTGACTCTATATTTAATAAACCTCTTCCTCCTTCCTCTGTCAGTAAGTACAGTCTTTCTACTTCTGCTTTTTGTTGGTGTGCCTTATTAAGTGCTAATAGTTTTCTTGTTTTAGTATCTATTGCTTTTATATCTCTATCTTAATTAACTATGCCGAATGAATATAGTAGTACTGGAGTTGCTTACGCATTTATTGCTTTCATCGTATTTCTTGCGCTAAGATGCGTGTTTAGTATTTTCTTAGTTCTTCTAAAGTATTCTTTTGTTATTTGATGCCGTAGTTCCTGATGATTTAGCTTTCCAGATTCATGGATACCTAAATATTTGTATGTTTCGTTATCTTTTAAGTATGCGAATTCCTCTCCACTTAACAGTAACTGCCCTTCTGTTTGGTTTGTCGATTTTCGTCCTTCTATTATGTGTAGTGTATTGCATTTTTCTAGTCCAAATTTCATTCCGATGTCATTTGTAAATATTTCTACTGTATGTATTAGAGTTTCTAGACTTTTCTTAGTTTTAGCTTTTTTTAGTTTTCTTAGTTTTCTTAGTTTTATAATTTTAGGTTACTTTTCTTAGTTTTCTTAGTTTTATAATTTTAGGTCATCCATATAGAGTAAGTGATTTATGTTTGTGCTATCCTTGAGCTGGTATCCTTTGTTTATGTATTTGTTTAAGATTTGAGATAGCGGGTTTATAGCTAGGCAGAAAAGTAAGGGCGAGAGTGAGTCTCCCTGAAACAATCCACAATAAATTTATATTGGGTCTGTAACTACAGTTGTTCTTTCTCCGTGGGCTGTCATGATCACTTTCCAGTTTGTCATTACTTTCTTTAGAAAGCCTGTGACAGCAATAGGGCATTTATAAAGGCTAAGCAGTTTTATTAGCCACTCGTGGGATATACTATCGAAGGCTTTCTGATAATCTATCCAGCACATACTTAAGTTTTTCTTTGTGTGATATACATCTTCAAGTATTGCTTTATTGAGCATTAGGTGATCCTTGCAACCTCTGGTACCTCTCCTGCATCCGCGCTGTTCAACTGCTAGAATTTTGTTGTGTTCACAAAATAGATATAGTCTGTCTGCTATTATGGACGTTAATAGTTTGTACATTGTAGGTAAGCAAGCTATGGGGCGCCAGTTCTTTGGGTTATCTGTGCTATTCTCTGTTTTCGGTACAAGGATCACCTGTCCTGTAGTGAACCATTCTTCTATGTCTTCTGCTCCATTAAAGATCCGGTCAAATGCTTTTGCTATATAGAAATGGGTACTGGTAAAGTATTTTAGGTAGAAATTTTGTATTTTATCTATTCCAGGTGTCTTCCAGTTATTAGTTTTTCTAATTGCATTCTTCAGCATCTCTACATTTATATTTTCAAACCTGTAGATATGATTGTCTGGGTCATTTTGTACATTGTTCTCTATTTCTTTTATCCACGGAGCATTAATATTAAATTGCTTTGGTTGTGACAATGTTTGCGACCAGAAAGTTTGTATGTCCTCCTTATTTGGAAGATCTCGGGGGCTCTTGGTTTTATTACCTAAAGTCCTGTAAAATTTGTGTTAGCTTTCTTTAAAGAGTGTGTTTTGAGTTTTCCTGTTTATGATTTCTTCATATCGTTTTATTCTTCCTGCGTATAGTTTGACCTTTTGTTTCAAAATTTCTATTGTGTTATCTCAATCTTGTTCATTAAATATTTGATATTTATCATACAGTTTGTTAATAGTGTTTTGTTTGTTCTGGCTTATATTATTGTTTTTACTTTCAATTAACCTACCTACATCTTTTCTGATTTGCTCTATTTAATTTTTTATTCTCATTTTCCACGGTGGTTCTTTGGCGGGTTTCGCAGCCTTTTGCTTGCAATATGGCTTTTGGTTGTTGCTGATAATCAATGTTTTTGCAGCAGCATAAATTACATCATTAATGCCTCTGAGTGTTTCCTGTGTTTCTAAAATATTCGGTAAGTATTTATTTATTTTATTTAACTTGTCAAAGAATGATTTATTTAAATTTGGGCTTAGGTAAAGACTTTCTGTTTTCAACTGGGGTTTCTTTAGTCTCTGCCAGACTTTGTAGGAAATCATTAATAATATTTTGGTCTCGCATGCCATCGACTTCAGCACCCTCATCCTGCAGCCTAAATTCCATCAGCGTGCTTTGTTAAAGGGTAAACGTATTTTCTGTTATATTTAATTGTGGTTCTGTCTGCTTTACTTCTCTTTGTACGCGTGATTGTTGTTGCCTATACGACTGTGCCAAATGCAGGTTATTATCTTCATCAGTATTTGTCCCTGGTAATTCTGAGAGTCTATGGTTGTCTTCAGTAAAGTTTGCGGGATTTAGTGTTTGAACATCTGATTGTGTTACTCGATTTTGTATTGAATATTCATTGGGCTCTACTGCATCATTTGTTTCTTCTGTTTGTACGGAAAGCAAGCTACTATCGTTTGGTTGCTCTGCTCGCATTCGTATTTCTCTTAATGTATCATCTGATAAATCTTTATACGTTATTACCATTCGCGCTTGATTTGATAAAAGCTGCCCTGTAATTTTTCTTGATTTAGGGTTATTTGCATTTCTTTGTTTGAAAAGTGTTTCTAGTCTTTTAACATATCCGGGTCCTTCTGATCTAGATTTGAAATAGCAATACATGAGCTCACACAATTCCTTGGGTGTCCATTTTCTTCTAGAGTCCTCTTGTAAATTTTCTGTGTCTGCTGAGTCGTTATTATCTCCTTCAGTTATTGATCTTTCTGTATTTTGTATATTTTGTGTTATTGCTATTTGAGGGTTTGACTGGTTTAGGCTTCGTTCGCTAACTCTATTTGTTTCAGAATTAGTATTTATTTCGGAACGTTCAGCCTCATTTTTTATAACATTGATTATTTCGTCGGATAAGGTTCTTCGTGAAATTATACTGCGAGCTTGGTTAGAGAGTGTGGTACCCGTTAATTTATTGGTTTTATTACTAGTTGGATTTCTTTCTTTATAGAGATTTTCAAGCCGTCTTATGTAGCCTACTCCTTGTGATTTGGCTTTGAAGTAGCAAAATAGAAGCTCCCTAGCTTCTTCTAGAGACCATTTTTGCCTGATATCAACATTCGTGTTCTGCGGTGCTATGGTCTCTGGCGATATACCGGCGGAGTTTGTGGCATGAGGCCTACTTCGCAAGGCATTATCGTCATCTCGGGTGTGTTCGGCTGTAGCATTTTCGAGTTCCTAGGCCCCCGCCCGCCTGGTCAGCGGGTAGCCACTGGCGGTTCGCATGCTGTAATGTCCAGCGCCAGCTCCAGACATGCCCCGGCGATCACCCCCGGGAAGCGGCTCTATACTAGTACGATCAAGTTCTCTCTCCATATTTGAAGGTAAGTTTATAAATATAATAGTGATATATATTTTATTAAAGAATAAACATACATAAATAAATTATAAGAAGGTATACGCTCTGCAGCATCCAAGATATGATGTCTTTGGTGCTGCAGACCGCATCCTCCTATGGGCGTCCGGAACCTCACTCACTCGACGAAACACAGCGCAAGCACTATTTCACGACGGTATTCTGTGAGGCCGTGGTATCTCTCCGGATGAGCCTGCCCATACGTGCCGCAGCGTGGCTCTCCCACGTAATTATATTATTATATTATTTTATATAATATTATAATATAATTATATTATTATATTATTATAATGTAATTATATAATAATATAATTATATTATTTTATATAATATTATATTCCGATAGGTATATTACCTTTATGGTCTTAATACACTCACAGCCAAATTAGAAAGTTTCCGTCGTCCAAAAACGTGACACATTTTCGTTACTTGTTAGTAGGTTTTACCCCTCGGATTTTTCTCATACCGGGCGCCTTATATATGAAAATCGGTTCTTAAGGAGTAAACTCCAAAAACGGACACCATTTTTGGCTTCTATAGCGATGTAGTGACACCCTCCGCTTATTATTTTTTGAATATCTTTAATGTACAGAATCGTAATTTCTACAGTTTTATTATATGTATAGATACATTTGACTGGACGACGAGCTGCGTGGTCGGAATAAAATCATAGAACACTATTGTAATAGCTTGGTGGGAAAACGTACCTACACTTGGCTGCTTTGCCCGTTTGCTGTGCCCATGTCATGTGCATATTAATATGGTACTTGGCATGGGCACGCCATCAAGACATCCCGCCGGAATGTCCTGCTGCCTTTTTATATAATTTATTCGAACCAGACGAAGAGTTGTTGGAATTTTGATTAATGATGCGATAATATTTATTAATTAAGTATGATACTGTGTTCTTTAAATGACAATAATCAGTAGTTATTGATATTTTTTGCAATTCTAATATGTACCTAGCTTAACACAATATGTTCTATGTATATATACTAATATTATAAAGCGGAAGAGTTTGTTTGTTTGAACGCGCAAATCTCAGGAACTACAGCTGGTCCGATTTGAAAAAAATATTTCAGTGTTAGATAGCCCATTTATCGAGGAAGGCTACTTTTATCACGCTAAGACTAATAGGAGCGAAGAAATAAAGGAAAATTTGAAAAAAAAAACGGAGGAAATTATTTAAAAAATTGCTTATTATATTAAGAATCTACTGGAGCAATTTTATGTTATTTGGCACACATGAAGAATAGACCACGTGAAAAGTCATAGGTTTCTTTTTTTGCGGAAGTAAATTTTTCCGCAAAAAAAGAAACCTTTCCGTGACATTCCTAAATAACGCGGGCGGAGCCGCGCGGAACATCTAGTACAGGGGTCACCAATTAGTTTTGCTCGGGGTCCGTTTTAACACATGAAATGACCTTCGCGGTCCATACATTTTATAAAAAAAAGTTGAGTAAACAAAGGTAATTACGGAAATTACAAAGGTATATTGTTTTAGATATCAATGAGAAAAATAACCATTTCTGTAGCTAATTATCTCCCTGAAGTTTGGAGTGAAATATTCTTGCAAGCTATAGATATTGATATTAAATCCTGTAAATGTTTGAAGTCCTAAGATGAACGAAGACCATCTTCGAACATGCCTGATGGTCCGCACACAATGGATCGGCGGTCCGGATGCGGACCGCGGTCCGCCATTTGGTGACCCCTGATCTAGTATATTATAAAAAAAACTCTTAACTTTTATTACATTAAGAGCACGGGTGATGCAGTCGCTGAAATCAAACTCGACACTAGCGCCTTTGCAACTTTTACATATCGCTGTCTCGTTTGCGAGGTACCCCTCGCCTCGCACGCCCCGCGCGGCAGCGTGAGTATGTGTGCGTGCGAGGTCATTCAACGCGGGCTCGCGTGGAATTCGAAAATCGCGTAACAATACGAATATTCTTGTAAGCTTCCTTTAAAACATAATGTTTTTTCAAGACAAAAAGTAGCCTATGTTACAAGTAGCCTATGTTACTCTCCATTCTTTTAACTAAGTGTACTTACCTATGCCAAAAATTAAGTCGATTGGTTACTTCGTTAGGGCGTGAAGGAAGGACAAACAAACAAACAAAAACACACACTTTCTTATCTATACTATATATACTATATTACTAAACATAAAGTGGAAGAGTTTGTTTGTTTGTTTGTTTGAAGGCGCTAATCTCAGGAATGTAGGTCTGAATTGACAAAAATCTTTCAAGTTTCAGTGTTAGGCCGTGTTCAGACCAAACTGACTATACGCCGCTGAATGTGAGCAGGCTTACTGTGGTGACTGTGGTGGCCCCAGTGTGAACGTAAGTGAACGTGAAATATACGGTATCGAATGTCCACGCCTACGCCTAGCGTAATGGCGTATAGTCAGTTTGGTGTGAACACGGCCTTAGATAGCCCGTTTATCGAAGAAGGCTATAGGCTATATTTTATCACGCTAAGCCTAATAGGAGCGAAGAAATAGAAGAAAATGTGGAAAAAACGGGGGAAATTATTTGAAAGGGCTTATCTCACAAACTACTGGAGCAATTTTTCTGTTATTTAGCACAGATAAGAAGTAGACCACGTGAAGGATCATAGGCTATTTTTGTGGACTAAATTGTGAAATATCTAATTTACGCAGGCGAAGCCGCGCGGAACGTCTTGTTTGTAATATTAGCATGGATAATATTATAATATGAATGAATATTTTGGAGCATCCATGTGTGTGTGCGTCAGCCTAGTGGCTAAGAGTATAGCTAGTGGAGAAATACCACGGCCTCACAGAAAAATGGCGATGAGTTTGGTCCAGTGAATGAGTTTACGGAGGCCCAACTCCCTACACCTCATTTCTATTCCCTATTCCCGTAGCCTATTCCTTCATTAAAAAAAGGCCGGCAATGCACTTGCAACACTTCTGATGTTACAACTTACAAGTGTCCATGGGCGACGGCAGTTGCTTTCCATCACGTGTCGCGTCTGCTCGCTTGCCCCCTAATTTTCATAAAACATGATTATAAGTATACAGATTATTTTTTCACCAGTACAATACCACGTCATTGGTATCGATAATAGAGTATATTTCATAATTTTTTTTTCATTTCAATTAACTTATCCTTTATAGTTTTAAATCCAATTTAGTAGGTACCTGCTTACCACTTTGGCGCACTATTACAAGGCGTGACCGCGTGAGGCGACAACGGGTGCGGTATGACTTATGAGGTAGGGGGCGGCGCGGCGGGGTGAAGTGAGTCACAGGCTACACGGTCAAATTCTCATCAATCTGATCCAACAATCAGATTGACGGAATATTGATGGTTATATAAAGTTCATATTAAAAATACTATCAATCCATCAATCCGAGTCGTACACGATCAAATTTTCGTCAATCAGTACCAGATTGATGGATCAGATTGATGAAAAATTGACCGTGTAGCCGCTGACTAAGCGATCGGCCGGAATGCGTAATGCATCCACATTTTGAGTAGTTTAGCGGATAAGTCCGGGGCTTGATATTTTTGTTTTTTTTGTTCCAAAGGGGTAGTAACAAAAATCGCTAGTATTTTTTAATTTTGACAACTAAGTATTACGTATGTTGATTTATTGTACTGGTGAAAAAATAATCCTGTAAGTATATATATGTTGTAACAAAAGTAAATGATAATACTTTAGGGTTTGTATGTGTCCCTACTCCTAAAAATATGGGTGTTTTTTTTTTTGACATAGGTATTTCATCCTATTTAAAATTATTGCAGAACGGTCACTCGCGGCGGTGGGTATGAAAAATTGTGTTTTATTAGTGTTCAAAATAAATTTCCTCCAAGAACCGACAATACAATCAATTACATAGTATTATCACTTATTTTTGTTATAATTACATACTTGATAACAATTTTTCATATGTACAGGACATATATATATATATATATATATATATATATATATATATATATATGAAAAATTGTTATCAAGTATGTGATTATAACTAATAAGCAATAACATTCAATAAGAACGGATGAAAGTAAGTAAATAAAAAAATGTTGTACCAGGTATAATATATTATTATTATTGTGGAAAATAAGGATTTAATGTTTAATTAAAATCACAATAACTTTGCAAAAATGAATATACATTATACATACGTATGTTTCTAATACAATTTTTATTAACATAAAAATAAACCAAAAAATAACAAAGCAAACGAGATAAATAATAACATTTGTTGAGAAAATGCTGAAGTTATACAAGATTCGAAGCTCACATTTATACAGGCATGCGATAAAATAAATGCTAATATTCTGGGATACTTTCACAGTGAACTCTACTCTCATATAAAGTGCATTGTATAAGTGGTACCCGCCAATAGAAACAAAATTAACAATAATTAAAATCACAAGAAGTCTAAACAATAATTTGTTATATAAACAAAAAAACGAGTACTGAACACATTTCCAGCAACATTAATAGGCGAATTTTTATCGTGTCACGAGTCGCGACTACTGATATCGCACCTTTTTTCATTTTAGAAGTGGTGAAGTCGGAATATCGTGTTCTTTAATTTTAATATAACACTTTCTATTTTGAAAGTTATTTTACATCAAGACTGATTATTATCATTCAGAATTCCTATTATTAGATTTGGTTATCATGATCTTAATATTAGGTTGGGGAGTTTATTTAAGTTTATTTAGAATTGACTAAAGTATATAGGTGCAATTTTGTTCGATAGCTTTTTGCCATCTCATTGGGACATGATCCCATTGCTATAAAATTGTGACCCAATTTTCATCACCAGTTATAGCTTCTTGAAAAATGGTTCGGTTTCATTAGCAGTTCTTTAGCTACATCGTAACTACTAATATGCCGATCTTGCTCCACTTTCAAAAATGGCATCAGTTTTGGCCGTAACAGGGCGGCCAGAGCGACGTGCATCTTTGATATCAAAATTTTCGGATTGAAAACGCTTAAACCAAATTTGCGCTACTCTCACAGATACAAGGGCAACTCCACGTCTTCGTCAGAAGTTTCCCTAACCTTTCTGACTGTATATGCTGCAGAACTGAGTCTATCTGCGAGTTTAGCAATATAAGGACCCCACTGTAATAAACTATCTAGTGTAATACCTAGTGTAATACAGTAGTGTCAACCAAATTCATTTTCTCGTCATTTAATAGTACATTGGTTTGAACTTGCCGTACATTTGGCAAAGTAAACTTTAAACATTTAGTTTTCATAGAATTCAAAAGTAAATTATTAACATTAAACCAATGTACTATTTTTGAAAGAGTACTGTAATTTACCTCGTCCTAAATAGACTGTTGTCTCTTAACTTTAAAAATAAGTGAAGTGTCATCAGCAAAAGGTACTATTAATCCATTAACATTGTCCTTAACTAGATAAGGTAGGTCATTTATGTAGATGAGAAAAAGAAATGAACCTAAAATAGATTCCGGTAATGATACCAAAATCAGCCAGATACAATCGGTACAGCCCAGATTTTAGAAAGCTATAGTGAACGACACCGGCACTAGTCCACCAAATACTCACAAGTAACTTTTTCTGAGTCAATTTTCGCTCAGGGCAGGATTTGGCTGATTCTCCAGAGGACAGCCATTGTGACAAACGCTTCCCATTATCTTAAAGGATTCATTTTTTATCACAAGTAATGATCCGATTTAAAATCCCTTAATTATTGTGTCGGTCGAGCAATGTAACGCAGCAGTCGACGCGTGTTTCCTGGTTTGCTTCACTCAATTCACACCTTTCAAGTATTTTATCTTCCCAATTTGCTTCAAGTGGATTAAAGCAAATTTATCACTTACACCGAAGCCTGCTGCTAACTCTGATGTGGTTTGCGATGGGTCCGCGTATAAATCAATATAAAAATTTGAATTTGGAATTATTTTCAATGAAAGATGAGATATTTGAGATCAAAGTGGCCTGTCCAACAAAACGCCAATTTCATATGTAAGGGCCTAATATGAGCTTGTCATAAAATTTCTTGGGCTGTACCAATTATATCTGGCTGATTTTGTACTGAAACGGACACTTATATTTTTTCTCTAATAGGCAAATTTCTGGGTAAGCGGGCATCTATTAATTCTGGTACTATGCACTTAAAGTAGAATTCTTCTAATTTAAAGACAATGGAATTCCAGAACTCCTCGTCTTTTTCTATTTTTTCATAACACAGACCTTTAGGCGTCCATACAATAAAAATGCAGTATTTGCGGTCGGTTATGTGGAGTTGCCCTTGTATCTGATAGTAATAATTATGATTGCGTTTTAATTTAATAATTTTATTTACAGCATCCTTGGTGCAAAAAGTAATTTTTTTGTGATCTATTGCTTCATCTGGAGTGAAATTCGCTGCGCTTGCAGGACATTTTATTTCTACGATACCATCTTCACCTATCAAACCATCTGGGCTAGCTCCAAGAAAAGGATGCTTTTCACAAATGAAAAATCCAGATGGTTCAATATGGAGTCCTAAAATTGTCTCAGCATCTTTTAATGCTATTGGTTCATTTTCATGACCATATTTTGTTGCGTGGTTGCCCTTAAATGTACTATATAATAGTTGTTTTACGATATTTTTACAGGACGTCGTTTTTTTTAATTTACAAACTTGACCAAAGAACGAAGCAGTTAACCTTATTTTTCTCTGTTTATGCCATTCTTCATTTGCTCCTTGTCCTACGGTCATAGCTGCAATTGCTTGCCTCTGGCTTACACTTTGGTTTAATTGCAATATCAATTCATCTTTTTTCTTATTAAAAAGTTCAACGTCCATATCAGCCTCCTTTTCTAAATCCCCGTAATGTTCATCAGCTAGTGTAACATTATTTTTTTTTTCGTTTTGAATTTCTCGACGTTTCAGATTTTCTTTTATTTTTATCACTAAGGCGCTTTAAATATTTTTCTGATATTTCGGTTTCTTTTGAAAGTGTTTTTATTAAATTGCCAGTGTTTTGTTTTGTCGCTGCTGCAAAACATCGTGCTTCGTATGAACCACGCAGACAATAATTTATACGTTTCCCGCCAATAAATTTTGCTATTATAGAATTGAACTGCTCAGCAATGTTGTTTGTTTTAGCTATTAAAAGACTTTCTGCATTTGTTACAACAACACTTAAACTATTGAATATTTCAAACCACAGGCCACATTTTTTCATTGCAGGGACTAAATTTTCTTCGCTCATTTGTTTGCAAAAATAGGGTTTACATTTATCGTGTTCACCAAATACATGACACGGGCTGTTTAGTAAATCTTGCTTTAAATGAATAATTTTTTGCTCTATGGTCATGTCTGGTAGTTTATTAGAATGATCAACGGCGCCTTTTATAGCTTTTCGTAATCTTATAATATTTAATTCGAGTTTTTTCCGTAGCGTAACTGGTACTAAACCAAATTTATTCTCAGTCTTTTTTACTAAATTTCTTAATTTTGAACAGTAATTCCGCAGCAAATGATTACTACATTCAATTTTTTTTATAATAGTAGTATGACCGTACGGCAAAGAGTCATTAAGTGCTCTAGTTACACTACTGTCACCGTCACCAATCAACGTTTTGTATCTTAGTTCATGCATTGCAATGCTGCATTTGAAACCTTCAACAATGCCATCTGCTTCCATGGCCGTCGAACTTTTACTCCAATTTTTAAAGCATTGGTGAATTTTCGGGTTAACATTTTTATTTTTTGCTACTGCGCATATGCAACAATAGGAATTTCTAATACCTAAAAACAAAACTTTTTTTGTTTCGAATCCAATTATACACGCTACTCCAGATAGCGAATTATAATTAGTTCTATATGATCGCTTGGCCCATGAACCGTCTACAACTACAGTAATATATGGGATTCCATCAGGGTCAACATTACCTTTTGCGATGGCAATTTCTTTTTCTTCTCTCCCAGCTTGGTACATACTTTCCAATGCAATATCTTTAATTTCATTACCAAAAATGTTATTCTCTTTTGTGTAAAGCTTCTTTGACATGCACGGAATGTCAACATGCGCACAAAATTCATCTAACTGAGCAAATCCATTACCTGAAACTACAGTCCCCTGAAGAATATGTTGATTTAAATTGTGCTCAGATCTGTCATTTTTTAGTACTACTTCAACACCACACATTTCACAAATAAATTTAAAAGATGAATAAAATCCATTTCGAACCTCGCCCTTAAATTTAAAATATTTAAAAGAACAGCTAAAAGGACTGTGATCTATTTCCGATAATTGTTCAAAAAAGTATAAGACATCAATTATTCTTCGTCCAGTCAAATTTTTTACTTCAATTTCTTCAATATTTTCATTTTCACAAATAAGAGACGCCACACTGGAAGTACTAGTAGGAGTTGAATTCCTATAAAAAGAAAAAAAATGAATAAGCTAACCGTCCTAATAATTATTATACTTATGTTGCTGAAATTTGGTATGGAGATACTTTGAAACCAGGAAAGGACATAACCGTACATTTTTCCGGGATACTTTTATCCCGGAAAAATGTACGTTTCCCACTGTTAAGGGTTACGGTTACGGGCATCAATTAGTATTTAATAAAATACCTGCTAAACGATTGACTGATTGACTCAATTCTCTCGGGTGGATTTGACTCAACGGTTTCACCAAATACTGTAATATTTTGTTTGCTACCTGCTTCATACGATCTGTAAAAAATAATAATTTCAATTTACTTTACACCTTTATAGGAACAGATTTTACAAAACTCTACCTGAGTATCCTAAAATCTTAGTGGATGTGATGCGCCTATAAAAAACTTGACTATCAAATAGTATTAATCTTTTAATTACAGTTTGTGATATTTTGTAATTTATCAGTGGGTGTATTAATAAAATTTAATTTTAATCTAAGTGCGATACTCACTTCAATGGACGCCTATTTTCTTTATTTTTATTGTTACTTCGTTTTCTCCTAGGAACCGATGGCCACAAACGACGTTTGATTGATCGCAGTGGTTCTATAAATACAAAAAATGGTAATTTTGTAATAAAAGTCAACACAAAGAAGTTAGATAACGAAAATATTTTTAAGATTGTTTGAATAATTTTTCCCTCATTACTAACAAGTATGTTACAATATATTAAATAATAGCAGTGTTTTTCAACATGTGAGCTCCTGTCGCCAGCTGAGGTCGATAGAACTATCTCAATAATTCTCAGTACATAATAGTATTTTTAAAAAGATAAAACTGACTTCAAAATTGTATGTAATTGAGAATTTAAATTGCTTTATCTCAAAAACTACTGCGCCGATTTTAATGAAACTTGCAGGATTCCCTAAGTTGAACAATACCTAGTACTTACAACAAAAAATAATTACTAAATTTAGACATGTAGTTTCAGAGATATGCGAACACAAACATGAAACATACTGTATACACACATACATATAGACACTTTTGAGGCACATTTGTTCAGACACTGAAATAGACTAGCATAATACAGAAACTGGACAGTTCTGGAAATATTACATACACACGCCTCGAATCGATAACCTCTTTTTTGAAGTCGGTTAAAAATCCAACTGACTTCAAAATAAAAACTTACCTATAAACCTTTACCTTTTTGACCGACTTCCAAAAAGAAGGTAATGCGTTCGGCTGTATGTATGTCTATTTTTATTTTTTTTAAACTACAGAACCGATTTTGATGAAACTTGCAGTAAGTTGGACAATGCCTAGTACAATAAAAAAGAATTACTTATATCGTACTTGCATTTGACATAAATACACGTGTAGTCCCTCAGTACTAAAATGTTGAGAAAAAGCTTCCAAAGATTTTCCTAAAAAACACCACAATTATGGACACGCGATGTGCGAGCATGACTGCATCGGACTGGCCGGCGCGGCGCCGGCGCGGTGGCGCGCCCGCACGTGCCTCCTGAGCCTGCCTCGCGAGTCGCGACCTTTACCCCTCTCGTAAAATTACCCGTAGTAACACAAGTCCTTTGGGCCCTTAGCACGGGGCCAGACTGACGTGGTGTAAAGCGTCCATAGATATATTTAAACAGACTCTCCTAAATCCTAATGATACCTAAGCCCTAAAAAATTTAGCCGGTGGCGTGCCGGTGGGTTCATTGCACCCTGTATATTATATCTCCTTTTTTAAGTCGCTTAGTAATTACTAATTAGATAAAATTAATAATATATCGGGGCGAGACGTATTTTTCAATACGAGTTTTACGACCGAAGATGCGATAGGTTATAAAACTTGTACCAGAAATGCGGCCCGACCCGATGCATTCCGTCACAATGTGCGCGAATTTTCTGCTATTTATGAAATAATCGTTGTCCCAAAAATGCTATAAGTACATATAAGTAAAAAAATTCTTCAGTTTTATATTTTACTTTATTGCAAGACAGGGATTAGCAAGTCTGTTTAGGAGTTCTCGAGTTTAAGCGAGACTAACGAAATTAATTATAGGTATGCCGTATGTATAATATTGCATTATATCTATACTAATATTATAAAGCGGAAGAGTTTGTTAGTTTGTTTGTTTGTTTGTTTGTTTGTTTGTTTGAACGCGCTAATCTCAGGAACTACTGGTCCGATTTGAAAAATTCTTTCAGTGTTAGATAGTCCATTTATTGAGAAAGGCTATAGGCTATATTTTATCACGCTAAGACTTATAGGAGCGAAGAAATACAGGAAAATGTTGAAAACCGGGGGAAAATTATTTGAAAGGGCTTATTTGAACGCGCCAATCTCAGGAACTACTGGTCCGATTTGAAAAATTCTTTCAGTGTTAGATAGCCTATTTATCGAGAAAAGCTATAAGTTATATTTTATCACGCTAAGACTAATAGAAGCGAAGGAATAGAGATAAATGTGGAAAAACGGGAGAAATTATTTGAAAGGGCTTATTTAAACGCGCTAATCTCAGGAACTACTGGTCCGATTTGAAAAATTATTTCAGTGTTAGATAGCCCATTTATCGAGGAAGGCTATAGGCTATATTTTATTACGCTAAGACTAATAGAAGCGCAAAAATAGGGGAACATGTGGAAAAAACGGGGGAAATTATTTGAAAGGGCTAATCTCACGAACTACTAGAGAATTTTTTTGTTATTTGGGTCAGATAGGAAGTAGAGCACGTGAAGGATCATAGGCTATTTTTTGTGGACTAATTTGTCTGTGAAATATCTAATTTACGCGGGTGAAGCTGCGTGGAACGTCTATTAATAATAAAAATGAATCCATATTTCCCTTGGTTACGACATCACGCGTAAACAGCTGGACCGGTATTGCTGAAATTTGGTATAAGTAGATATACTTTGAGTCCCGGAAAAGGACATAGGATACATTTTTACACGGTTACCGCACAATATACTTTTATGATTTGCGCGTAAACTATTCAATCGATTTTGATGAATTTTGGTATGGGGATACTTTGAGTCTCGGGAAGGATAAGGGATATATTGTGTTCGCGGAAAAATGTACGGTTCTCACAAAATGTGCCTTTATGATTTGCGTGTAAACTATTCAATCGATGTACGGGAACAACTATAACTGAAGTCCACGTGGACGAAGTCGCGGGCAACAGCTAGTTTATATTATTTTTTAAAATTTATATAGAAGACTAATGAAGGGGAATTGTGGAGACCGTTCATTTTCTCGCAACAAAAACTATTTATATGCATATTCAGTAAGTCTGAGGACTGAGAATCGGCTACTGGGTACTTTTTATATTGATGAGTGCATTTGTTGAATAAATAATAGTAAATTACTACAACTGGAGACTGACGGCGACCATTCTTTGTGCAACGGAATAGCGATGAACGTTGCCATGGTAACATAGGTACTTATTTAGTCACTTCAATAAAATAATATGGGCAAAATACTTTATATTATGGCAAAGCAACGTTTGCCGGGACAGCTAGGTTTACACTTACTTACCTATTTATTTATTAGTAAACATTTTGCACCATATTTAAAAAAATACCTAGGAAGTTAGGATTTAGGAAAAGTCTCATAATATATTATGTCGGCCTTCTAAATAGTAGAAAAATACCCTATCCTATCGCTCGCTATTCCTGAAGGTTAGAATAGAATAGAAATTAAGAATAATTTATTTCATAAAATGTGGTACAAAAGTTATTTACAGTTATTTTTAGTTATTTACATAGTTCAGCTCTTCAGTTTACTAACTTCAGTTATTTATTTACAAAAGTTATTTACAGTTATTTACAAAATACTAAGTATAAGAAAATAATAATAAGATATAATATACTTACTGTGTGATACATCCCATCTTTCGGTATCCATTATTATTAAAAGTTCAAACACCACAACAGGCCACAAATCACAATAATTATATTTTGTTCAAGCAATTTTCTTCAAACTTATCACAAAAAACTTTCAAAACAACAACAATAATATTCTCTCGATCGCGAATTCTTGGAATTCACTATTATCGCGCGCGCGCGGTCACATGCGACCGCTTGGAGCTTGAGACGAGAGTTGAGGTAATATTATTGTACTTTTGTCACGTGTCGCTTACCCCGCTCCGCCGCCCGCGGCCCGCGCCACCCGCCGCCGCGCTCTGTCGTGCGAGTGGATCGGCATGATACCATGTTGGAAATTATAGAGAAATTTCGTTGCGTTTACGAATACCAAAAATGATGAATGAAAATTTATTATATTGCCATTCTTTTGAAGACATTCTGTAACTACACAATATAAGCTGTGTTCCCAGGAAAAATACATTACGATTCGATGAGTTTTTAATATAAAACAAGTGTGCGAAAAGTATGTCGACAATGGCGTAAAAATTTATGAAATGTAATCGCTTATATTTTTTAGTGTGTAAATATTTTGAAGTTAATTTTTGTTCAGGAACCTAGGTAATTACTATTTTAAGCTGAAAAATAACTCAAACATGTTAAATATTTTCGTATGACAAAATGATTTTGGTATTACGTTTGTATGAGAATTTCGAGGGTAACCCGGCCCCTTAAATTGTTTTGACTCCTAGTTTATGTCTTTTCTTTCTTTCTAGCAGTTTCAGATAATTTACTAAGTATATAATTTATAAAATAAAACTGTACTATTTGTCTTTTAAATTCTCTTTTTAATTAAAAAATATCTTTAATAATACATCTAAGTACTTATTATATTTATTTTCTCAACCTAAAGTATGTTAACTTATACAGAGAAGTGTACCGTAGAGTTTGTTTTATTATAAAATATCGGAAAAGCACTGAATCGTCAAAACTGAGACTTTGCAGTAGTAGTTTCTCATTAGGTAGTTGATAAAATATTGTTTGAGCTAGATTGCACTTTGTCATCGCGCGACGGCGTGTTACAGAGTGGCTACTGTTTCACAGACGAGAAACCACTTGGAATAATCATGCCTTAGTGTTGCAATATCTTGAGTATTTACAATGGTAAAACTTTGGCCACTCATATCTTCGAAATGTGACACTTTACGCGGTTTGTCCGATATTATTTTTTGTTTGTATTGATGTTAGCTATCCATTTTTCAAAGAATTATTCGTGAACGCGATTTAACAAAAAAAAAAAAAAGGGCGGATAGTAGGTAGGCCAGGCTCCATACAAAAATCTTCATACTCCTTTGTTCATTATCTTAAAACAGTTTCAATATAAAGTACTCTGTTTTCATTCATTATTTCTAATATAAATGTAAATAATTAAAGTTCTGTAGTTACAGGCAGATTAATACTACCAACAACTCTTTCAAATTACAATCGTACCTTTAAATTATACGGGTGCAATTAAACCTTCCTAGGGCTTAGGTATCATTAGGAGAGTCCATTTAACCAACAAAAATTGGGTGTTATTTTTTTATGATATAATATTTTAAAATCGTTGCAGAACGGTCACTAGCGGCGCGGGGGAATGATCGGGGGTGACGCGGGGGAGGCGCGCGCGCGGGGGCACGTCACGCGCGGGCGACGCGTCGTGTTCATTAATTGTAGTGTTTTTAGGATAACTTTCGGTAGTTTTTTCTCAACATTTTAGTACTGAGTGATTATAAAAGAAAAAAAAGACGGGTTGCACTCAGGGAGTGCCGGCAGAAGTGAAAACTTGATTATTAACGTTGTGCATTATTTTTTTAACCCATTTTGTATGAAAATCGATTAAAAAAATAATAAAAAAAAACGATCGTTTTAATTAATTAATCGAAACCCTTACAATCGATTAAAAAATATCGACAATCGAAAAAAAAAGCTGCTGTCAGACAGACTGTCAGATACTTCTCGCGACAGTTGTCTTGCCGGTGGAAACGCGGCCTTAATCAGCGCGTCTGCTAAAGAACTCATTTCCCCGACTGTACATTTCTGCTAAACAACTCATTTCCCCGACTGTACATTTCTGTTTAGCACAATAATTTTCCCCGACTGTACATTTCTGCTAAACAACTCATTTCCTCGACTGTACATTTCTGCTAAACAACTCATTTCCCCGACTGTACATTTCTGCTTAGCACAATTTTCCCCGACTGTACTATACTGTTTTTCATATGCAAAACAATTATAGTCGGGAGCGCACCGTCGCGTCGCGTCGATTGGGCATGGAAGATTGAGTCGAGAAACAAGTTTATTCGCGTTTATGGCACGAATTTTCAACGTCCCATTCGTAAGATATGAATGGTGGGCCACTGTATACTACTGGTTCACTGTCCAACATCTGACCCCTATTTTAATTTTTAACCATGATCAATATATTATCAAAATTTGGCAGGAAAGTTTAATTGCACCCTGTATATGGTGAAAAAATATGGTACTTAAAACAACATTGTTCATAATGTAAACCAATGACATAGGTCGTAGACCCTAAGATTAAAGAATTAGTTCAAGATGAAAAACTGCCGCTACAAACTACGGTCTTCGCTACGCCTTGGGGCCCGATTCTCATTCCTCGAATGTGACTTCGTTCGGAGGCTGTCTCACTCACGTATATATATGCAGGACTCAGGAGTGAGTTGTGAGACCAAGCACGACCCCAACCTGTAAGGGGGACACAAAATATAGTAATTACTAATTGGCAAAAATATACCTATGTCGAAATAATAGACTAACTTACTAATTAGTAAGATTTTGGTGGGCGTCACGACTCACGTAACATGTCCCGGCCTGGCACTGCATAATATGAAAAAGACTTCCCACTGCTAATTGCGATCAATGTGAAATTCAAGGTGTGAGAATTGGGCTCCCAGCGTAGATCGTACATACGTAGCGGTAGTCGTTTCGTTACGTAGCGTTGTTTTGTTGTAGCAACGCTACGACTTGAGCAACGCGCTCGGCGCTACCGCCTGCGGGCTACGGCAGTCATACGCCGTCCGTCCTTGCTACGAACCATCCACCCTAGACGTAGGCTGTTATCGTAATAATAATAAATATTATATTGTTAAAGTCGGTTAAAAAACTATTATATTATAAAAGCGGTATATTTATTTGAAGAATGAGGATCTGAAGGTAGGTAAGTGCTTTTGAATTATACTTAAAACCAAAGTTATAGGTGCATTTCTTTATTATAATAAGAAAGTTTCCCATACTTAATGCTTTCGTAATTGGTACCACAAAGTATTTTTTTTAATTATTCTCATCTCCTAGCCCAGGGGTCACCAAATGGCGGACCGCCGACCCATTGTGTGCGGACCACTGACCAAGCATTTTCGAAGATGAACTTCGTTTAATGTCAATAGCTTACACCAATTTCTCTCCAATCTTCATCAGACAGATATAATTAGCAACAACAATTGTCACTTTTCTCATTGATTGATACCTTTGTAATTTCCGTTGTTTAAAAAATATTTTTTTATAAAATGTGTGGACCGCGAAGGTCATTTCATTTCTTAAAATGGACCCCGAGTGAAACTAATTGGTGACCCCTGTCCTAGCCAATAAAATTTATTTGCAAACAAGAATGCTATTTTAATTTAGGTAAATATTTTTATTTTTTATTAAATATTGTAATATTAATTAATGCAACTCTGTCATGCGAAAATGATTAAACGGTTTTTGATTAAAGTTAGTTAAATATACTTAGAATCCCCGGAATTTCCTCGCAGCGAAATTTGCATTTACGGGTTTTTAATATTTTTGGCACAATCGAAGGCATAAGTGGATGAAGTAGGTAATTATAGGGTAATTAAAATTTTACAATTACATAAGAAAAATAATTACTATTTTTTCCCATTTTAGTTTTTAACCAGATAACACCCGCAACTCCGTTGCGCCAAAATTCGTTTATCGTCCGGAAAAGGTACATTTTCCCGGGATAAAAAGTATTTATATACCAAATTTCAGCAAAATCGGTTCAGCGGTTTGGGAACACAAACAGACAGACACACTTTCGGATTTGTAACATTAGTACTGTACCAGGTATGGATTTGAAGAAAACTTGTAACTTACCTACTTCATCATGTAACTAGCTATACAGAATGTAACAAAACTAATTAGTGATAATACTTTAGGCTGTGTATGTGTTTCTTGTAGAGAGTTCACTGTCAAAGCAGCAGCGCTGAAAGACCATTTTTTTCAGTTTTGTATGAGCAAGCGCCCCAGCGTCACGAGATTTCCCATACAAAAGCGAAAAATCATTTTGGTCTTTCAGCGCTACTACTTTCAGAGTGAGCTTACTACGAGGAACACATACACACCCTAAAGTTTTATCACTAAGTTTTGTTACACCCTGTATACATAGAATCCACATTTCTTTTTATTTCATATTATTTTCCCGGTCCTAAAGCCCCCGTTTATGCAAAAAAAAACGTCAGTTTTCAAATTGTTGCTTACCCACTCATGTCTTCATTTTCGTGGTTTACTATAATCAATATATTATTATAGAACTAATTGGAACACTTTAGTTACCTATTTATTTATCTCTTTCTGGGAAACAGCACAATGTTAAAATCGATATGGTAGACTCAGTAGGTCAACACAACAATAGACAATTTGTGTTCCAGGTAAACTATGTTCTTATTTACTAAATGGAAGTAGAACAAGTAAATAAAAGTTCGATTGAGAATGTAGACTTATTAGTTATTTTCTAATGTAGACATTACAGTACCATGCCTAATGGAAGCAATTTCTTACTTTTTGCAAAAGATTTGGCTTTGTCCTACGCTTTGTCTTTGACATTTCAATGTTGCTGCAATGCGTTGCGCCTCATTTCATCTCGTTTTGACCGACCCTTATTTTGAGTAGGTACTAAGAAAGAACTATAGAATACTGGACTTTTACAATGTAAGTGAATACTTGCAGAGTAAGAAATGGGTGAAAGAAACGTGAAAAGGGGTGCCGCGGTGCCGTTCTACGCGACGTCCAAACGGAAGACTTCCGCGGAAATTATAAGTGAAGCTCGCGCCGCCATCGGAGGTGGTAAGTTATAGAATCTAAATAAACTTAATGGTTACAAGTAGTAGGTTGTCATCGTTGCTAATACACAACCAATAGTAATTAACTATAGCCTAGTAAACGAATGATTCTGTTGCGATTGCAAGCAGAGTTGCATTTTGCGATTTTAAAGAATTGAATCATATTATGATTCATATCATGATTCAACAAAGCGACCATTTTAGCCCCGCCGGACTTTTAGTATGTTTATCTCCTAACTACTCTAAACAAAGTACCAAAGTTAAAATTTCTGCTTTCGACTTTTCCAAGCAGACCCCCATTTTGGGCATTCGTTTACTAGGCTACTATAACCCACTACCCATATTATCTAAGTATTGGGCAGTGGGCTTCCAAGATATCAGACATATCTAATACCACATAGCAATGTTTAAGCAAGTAGGATATTGTAAGTACATTAAGTTAAGTAGGCTATTCTCCTTTATTTCAAAGGTCGAAAGTCAGAACCCTGAATGATTGGTATGATGTTGAAAAATCCGAAAATAGTTTTATTTGTAACTATGTGTGATTTGGCACGACTCGGCCCGTTACAGTATACATTTACTCCGGCACGCGAACGAGTCACGCTATTGCCTATTCAAATTACTTTTGTCGTGACAACAACCTCAGCAAATAAACAGCCTAATAGCTTCGTGTATTTTGAATACATGAAAGAAGTAGTACCTAACTTAATGTACTTATATACGCCTCTAATCTCTAAGATTTGAATATCATGTTTTATATCAAAAAAAATTAGGGCCTGTTTCACCGCTTCCTGATAAGGCTATCCACCACTAAACTTGACAGATGGAGTTTGGAGAATCTGTCAAATAAGCCTATCCGGCACCTTATCAGGAATCGGTGAAACAGGCCCTTAGTAAAATATTTAAGTAAACAATTTCTTCACATAGAATGGGGTAAACTCAACAATTTCTAGCTACTCTGGTCTTTACATTGGCTCATGTTAGATGAAATATACGACCGCATAGAGGTAAGAGGGGCACAGTTTCTAGCTACTCCAGTGACCAGTCTTCGGCTTGGCTCATGCTAGACGAAATACTGTGTAGAGCCTAGAGGTAAGAGAGACATAATAATTATGATTATCCCTGAATCATGATCGACGTCCATTATTAGGTAATCATAGACGAATTTTAGTCGCTTAGTCCACGTAATCCACTTAATCCACTTAATCCACTTAATCCACGTTAAAGAATTTCGTTACGGCAACACTACCTAACTCAATGGTTGCCATAGCTTTAAGCAAGCAAGCAAGGATGGACGATGAAGGTAAGAGTAGGAAAAATTTGTAATACGGCTGTATACAAGGCATTTAAGAGCAACTTTGGAAATAGAAGTAACAGCTTATTTAGTTAAGCAGTAGCTTTATAAGGCGTACTTGACGTGAGTCTCGATCAAGACGAATGATACCTACCTCGACAAAAATACTCGGACAAGCCGTAAAGGCTTCTTAAACAAACAGTTTAGAAATGTACTAAACTCTAAAGCCTACGTTCTATCTGATATTCTTTAGCAAATTTTAGACGTTTTAGAGTCATCACACACACACGAAATTTCTTTATTCAGAAGTGAGCCCCTCAAGTTCTGGGCTTGGAGCGTTGCGGCCCGCAGCACTTTGCACCAGAAGACCGTATACACCCAGGGAACCACAGCGAGTGTTGTTCGCTGATCTCTCCAGAAAACGAGATGGACGACCACCGAGCTCCTTCGAGTAAATATCTTTTGTCTCTCACTTAATGCGTGATTAGATAAAAGACAGACAGGCACACTTGATGTCACAAGTATATTAGAGGTTTATCTCATTATCTTAATAATATTATGGTAGATGTTTCCATAAACAACTGTCTAGCTCTAGTGCGAATGAGCCATATGCCGAAAGGGTTCCTTAACACCTTCACTGCGACAAGTAAAATCTTAAACCTTCGTCTGGTGCGGCGGCGGGCCAAAGTGTGGACCCAATGATTTTTCCGCCAGTGCGGGGTGGGCCTTTCTCGACCCACCAGCACAAGGTTAGATTAAATTACTATAACTTTGCGAAAACATAATGTAGGTGTACAGTTTTTGGACTGTTGGAATAACCTTGAACCCAACTACTTTAGATTTGATTCGCTCCGGGATCTGCCAAACGGGAAATGAGAAATAAACCAGGGAAAGTGGCAGGCCGATATCGACCCGAACCGCACTAGAAAGTATTTTTAGTTGAGATGGGAAAGACAAAAATAAGGGGATGTCTAAAATATATATTTTTATTAATATATTAAAATTCTTGTCTTTAAAACACAAAGCCCGTTTTTGTTTGCACATTCTGCAGTATGTTTTTTTTAATTTTTTTTGATTCGACACTCCTCATGGTTTCTCCCAATTTTTCATATCACCCTGCACAATTTCGCCGTTTAATGCTCATCTCAAGGACATGATTTTTTGTTTCCTGCTATCGTCCGTTAATCCGTTATTAATCATTGTATTTTAAAAAGATAAAACCGACTTGAAAATCGTACGTAATTGGGAATCAAAATTATCTATTTTAAACACTATACTGAACCGATTTTGATGAACAGTATTCCCGAAGTTAAATAGTACCCAGTACGAAAAAAGAATTACTTTAATCGGACTAGTAGTTCCGAAGATGTGCGAACACAAACATAAAAACATACATGAATATGTATGTCACTTTAGAAATTTGTCACATTTATTCAGATGCTGATAATATAGAGTAAAACATATCAAAACTAGGCAGTTCTGAAAATAATACATACAATATACAGGTTGAATTGATAACCTTTTTTGAAGTCGGTTAAAAAATGCGACGTACGTCAGCTACGACTTACGATAGATTGCACATCACTAACTGGCGAGGCGGACGCTCGGTGCGGTATCGGGTCGCCAACCGCCTGCTTGTACGGCGGGCCGCAATAGGCCCACTGCCGCACTGAGTTGATTTTTGACACCTCCAGTGCGTGGTGGGCCGATAACGACCTGCCATAATTTTTTTATAGGAAAGACCTATAATTTTAAACACAATCTCAAATATATATTTGCCTTTGTCGTACCTTTACAAACACCTGAGATTATCGTTCCGCACCGAGTGAGAGAACATAGTTTTCTTAGTCCGCACCAGCTGAAATTCCGCGGTGGGCCGATTTCGTCCCGCCCCGCAGTGAAGGTGATAATTCATAAAATATTTATTATGATTGTTGTACAGATTAAATATATTATATCTGTTTTCAATATTTTAATGTAATTATGACACAAATATTTACATTTTATACTTTACATTTTCAGTTTGAAATACCTAAGCTTATCCGAAGATAGAGAAGACGCGCAGCATGGGAGAAGTAAAACATTCGACGCGGCGCATGCGAGCGATCTAGACGACATCTTTGGAGACAGTAATAGGGCCCGGCCTAAACAAAAGGTTTGGAGAATTTCCTATGAGAGTTTTCTTGTACTTTTGCTGAACTTGACGCTTGAAAACTACCTAGGCCCCAAAGCTTTGGATCCCAGACGAGGTTTTTGCACCTTTTTGGTGCGAAGTCTAAGCAACATTTTTATGTGCAATACGAGAAAGTGCAACTTGACGAAGCACTAAATAATCGGCCAAGTGCGAGTCGGACTCGCGCGCGAAGGGTTCCGTACCATTATAGAGCAAAATCAGGCCAAAAATTGTGTTTTTTGTATGGGAGCCGCCCTTAATTTTTATTTTATTTTAATATTATTATTAAATATTAAAAAAGACATATAACTAAGGACTTCGAGAAAAAATCAAGTACCTACCTGTTGCCATTATTGATATAGAGCAAAAAAAGCCAAAAAAATCACGTTTCTTGTATGGGAGCCCGCCTTAAATATTAATTTTCTTTTGTTTTTAGTATTTGTTGTTATAGCGGCAACAGATATACATAATCTCTGAAAATTTCAACTCTCTAGCTATTACCGTTATTGAGTTACAGCCTGGAGACAGACGGACAGACAGACAGACAGACAGACAGACGGACAGACAACGAAGTCTTAGTAATAGGGTCCCGTTTTTACCCTTTGGGTACGGAACTCTAAAAATTGAAATCTCAAATAGCGTCACATCGCTTAAAAATTTCGTATCTCTGTTTTGCATCATCGAATCAAGTCTCGCTTGTACATTTCGTTTTGGTCTGAACCCTTAAAGTTCGCTCTAAAGTCTAAGCTAACTTCAGTTTATCTTTTTTTAAAGAGTCTATCTCGTGCCGTATCGGAACAAGTGAGCGAGTGGGGCGGTGCGACGAAGCTGCCGCACCTCAGCGGCCGCAGCAAGCCGCTGCACCGCCGCGGCGCCAGCGGTAGCGGGGATGGAGGTAACTTCGGTTTTTTTATTATTATTTTTTTTGTTATTCAAAATGGGTACTATCAATACCGTATGATGCCTAGTACCGGCGGCCGGTTCTGAAACTACCCCGTCGAAAAGAATCTTCCACCACTTACATAAAAGAGTCATTTTGGTAGAGTCCCAGACTTAAATAAAATAAACTCCTTAAATTCAACTGTTTCATTATTCCATAGTTCTTCGGGTAGTCACTAATAAAATAGAAACTGTTTGTTGTGTTTCAGGAGGCACTGATCTGAGTGATGCTATACTTGTGACGCGACGTCTGGACAGCTCTATCACAACGACCAATGCAAATTATGACAAATTCACTAAATGTAAGATTTTTTTGTTTACTAAAAGTAATATAGCTAGAG
Source organism: Lysandra bellargus (assembly GCA_905333045.1). Lineage (NCBI taxonomy): Eukaryota > Metazoa > Arthropoda > Insecta > Lepidoptera > Lycaenidae > Lysandra > Lysandra bellargus. Next base: position 3,000,022 of record HG995327.1, read on the forward strand.
ATGAAACTCAGTTAAAATTTCTATGTAGAGAAAGCTAAAACATTGATATTAAAATGATCTAAAAGCTACAAAGCTTGTTTTAGCTTTTTGGGCGCATTTTAAATATTTTACGCCTGTATTCTATTTTATACCGGTTTCCTTTTTAAGCGACTTCCAAAAAAGAGGAGGTTATATGTTCGGCTGTGGTTTTTTTTTGTATGTTCAACGATTACTCCGCCGTTTGTGAACCGATTTTCGAAATTTTTATTTTGTTGTATTAGGTTTCACTCCAATTTGGTACCATGTTCACTAAAGTGGTGACCTGATGATGGGATTCATGAGTAATCGAGGGAACTCTTCGAAATTTATATGGAAACATATGGTGATTTTGGTTTTATGAGAAGCATCCTAAGCATATGCTACCAAAACGCAAGATTCTGCACCAAGGTATACTATGGTTCCGAAGATACAAAGAGAACTCCGGATTCCTTATAGATACAAGTTTGGGGGTTTAGGCGCTGTTTTAAGAACTGAAAGCATATGCTACTATGCACATTACATTCATCATCATCATCACCATCATTACCACGTCGGGGTCACCAATGTCACCAAAATTGAACATAACAAAATATTCAACCTTATCTCCAGAGCGTAAGGCACACATTTGACATTACTTCTGAGAAGTAAGTTGCTTCGATAATACAAGTAACATGCTAGAGTGCACAGCTGTCACACTTAATCAATCAATCGCGGCCACGGGCGGCCTTAGACTTCTCAAGCGATACTATGTATTACAATAATAAAGATAAAGTTTAAAATCATATGGCACTGAAAGCCTCGCCGCTGCTAAAATTCCGGTTTGGCGCGGCCCTAGCACATGTCCACTTCGATTTTTTTTAAATGTATTGTTTAAAATTATCTGCAGCTGATATTATATTTTGTAAGTGTGACTGTTAACAAATTGTAATAAGATACGTAGAAAAGTATACAGGTGTAATAGGGCCGATTGACACCGGAATGGCGGAGGCGAGGCGAGCAGTTTCAGTGTCATATGATTTTAAACTTTATCTTCATTGTTGTAATACATAAAGGAAGCCAGGCCAAAGGAAGATCTTCCGACCGAGCGAGGTGGTATGCCCGGTCAGGCCGAAGCCCACTTGATACATTTCAGCTGTCGTATATATACCGACGCGCTTAGAAAACTTCGATAGCGCGATGCAGAAATGTTAGGAGAATTGGTACCGCCACATCACTCCCCCCGAAGACCGGAGGTCGAATCTTGAAGTCTTGTCGCTTGAGTCGCCAGTGCCAGAGAGTTCCAGTGAGTCGGAACTGTTGCAGTGAGTCCCAGTGAGTCGGAACTGTAAGCTGCTGCACGGTATCCAGTGAGTCGGATAAGCTGCCGTGCGGGGCCGATGCTACGTGCTGACCAGGAGAGATGTGCTCTGCTTGCTGAGTGTAGGTGTAGTGAGAAAGCCCGATGATGCCGATGCGGAGTCGCCCAGGCCGCGGTACATTGCGGCTAGTGGACGAGGTACCCAATGAGGCGATGCTGGCTGGCGCAGTGTGGAGGGGCGGGGAGTGATGATGATGAAGGAGGCGTGTTCTGTCGAGGGTCACCAATGTGGGGATAATGTGTGTAGGCCAAAGGAAGATCTTCCGACCGAGCGAGGTGTTATGCCCGGTCAGGCCGGAGCCCACTTGATACATTTCAGCTGTCGTATATATACCGACGCGCTTAGAAAACTTCGATAGCGCGATGCAGGAATGTTAGGCGAATTGGTACCGCCACAGTATCGCTTGAGAAATCTACGCCCGTGGACGCTCGTGGCCTCTTGCAGCCGCCGGCGGCGTCGATTTCTCAAGCGATACTATGTATTACAATAATGAAGATAAAGTTTAAAATCATATGACACTGAAACTGCTCGCCTCGCCTCTGCCATTCAGTGTGAATCGGCCCTAATCTACGTATAGTAGGCGTCGATGATTTTACTAGGTAACTAAAAAGAGTGAAATTATTATTTTTAACAAAAAATTAAAACCGACTTCCAAGGTAAAAACAATAATAACATCCTTATAATATGAACTAAAAAGTATTAAATAATTTTTCCTATGTCATGGTGCCTTTTTCCGAATTCGGCTAAAACTCAACTATTTCTGTACTTAATCTTCATAATTTTGAAGTGGTGCCAGTTACAAATGTTTCAAATATTCTGGCATCTGGATTCAGCTATATCTGGTACCGACTTCAAAATTATGAAGATTGAGTACAGAAATAGTTGGGTTTTAGCCGAATTCGGAAAAAGGCACCATGACATAGGAAAAATTATTTAATACTTTTTAGTTCATATTATAAGGATGTTATTATTGTTTTTACCTTGGAAGTCGGTTTTAATTTTTTGTTAAAAATAATAATTGACCAAAGTATTGATCCGGTTGAGCCAACTGCCGACCCATCCGTGCCAATGGTGCTTGTTTCTTTGAATTTCTTATTTTCTATCTTATTGTCTTTTAGCTCTGAGTCCCAATGAAGGCAGCAAAAGAAAACCTATCACAAGCAGTAAGTCGGTGCCTAACGAAGGCGGCGTTTCTTTCGGACATGTTGCAGTCAGGAGCCTCGATATACAACTTCCCAGTGCGAAGATTGGAAACTACGAAAAGTGAGTGTCCAATTATTAAAACATCCAAAAATATTGCATACTAAACCACATAGTATTACTATAAATTTACTACGTAAACTAAGCATACAGAGTATTGAGACCTCTACAGTCTACATTATTTATTATTATTATATATATTTGGGTTGTTCACCAAAATCGAAATTTGTATAATACTACTAGATATTATAGTGAGTGAGGCAAAGTGCGCCTACCCGGCAAGTGCGCCATATAGCAATTTTTCCATACTGCTGATTGGTTTCCAATTAGGGTAGGCGCACTTTGCCACACGCACTATATATGTCGCAGGGAAAAGAGGATATCAGGGATTTCACGATATCCCTAGGGATATCACGAACTCGCGGTAGATGCCGAATATTCTTGTTTGTTACAAGAATATTCGGCATCTACCGGGAGTTCGTGATATCCCTAGGGATATCGTGAAATCCCTGATATCCTCTTTTCCCTGCGACATATATACGCCGTTGTTAAATTTGTTGTAATTCCTGTAGAGAAAATAATTCAATTTTAAATAGAATTTAATTTCATCTCTGAATTCTTTTGGTTTCACAGCATGAACATCCTCGAAATTACCGAAGAGTTGAGTAGGAAAAGTCGACATATAGACCACATACTGCACATCATGGAGATACTACAGAAGCTGCTGGATAAGTCTCCACCAGCGAGCAGTCTGCGCGACTTGGTGCTGAGGGCGCTGTACACGCACATCGACTGTGATGATGAACATGTGCTGGTGGCTATAGCACGCGCGATGTTGACGGTAAACAGTGTTTTGATGTTTTGGGACAGCGAGCAATGGCTTTCTCAGAGCTGTGTTACCTGGCACGCAATATACAATGTGTCCCGACACCGGTGTCTGAGCCATGGGCGCCGGCAGGGGGATGCCAGGGGGTGCACTTGCACCCCTTGGAATCTCGGGATCTACAGGAATTATTGAAATAAAACCGTCTGTAACCCTATTACCATGTCGTACAAAGATAGTTCGTAGGTAATGTTTCGGCACTAAATGTATTCTGTTGACGTAAATAGACAGTCACTGTTGTTCGTAAAAAGTAAAAAGAAAAAAAAAAGAAGGAAAACTAAAATCAGCACCCCTTGGAAATTATTTCTGCCGGCGCCCATGGTCTGAGCCTATAAGGTTACGATGTAGAGCATAATTTTTTATCGACAAATTGGCTATCAATTTTTTTTCTGTAACTTTTGAAAAAAAAATCTCCGGTTCTCATAGTTATCTGAGTTCTGACCAATACTTCATAAGAATATCGTTATACTTAACTTTTGAACTATTTGACGTAGAGCATATAAGTGAAGGAATTTATTTAAGATGAAAACCTTTTTTATCTTTTTAAAATAAAAAATAACCAGTTTAATGAGCTAGATTTTTCACAAAAAGCTAATAATTAAAATATACACAACTTTTTCCTTAAACTTTGGTTTTTCTGTTTAATTCCACGAAATTTATAACATATTGCCTGTGTAAGCGTAGTCCATAGGTTTAGATATCAAATGAGACCTTTTTTATCTTTATAGGATATTTGCATGAGAAGTACTGGTCTGATTAACTGTGAAAGCCCGAGAAAAACTGAAATGGCTGCCATTTTACAACCGTGAGAGAGAGAAAAAATTTGAGAGCCAATTTGTCGATAAAATATGCCATACATCATGACAACGGTGTCGGGACACATTGTATATGCTGATTCGGCAACATATAGTTACAACACCTTAAGTTCTTGATGACTCATGACCATAGACGATATTTCAAAGCATCATAGTTTGACTTGTCATGATTGTATGAAAATATGTTCGTTTTAATATCCATTTTCTGCAATTTACTCACCAAGTTATTGTCTTTTAAACAAGCCCGCGATACTGCGGTTTCACGATTTTACTATTTTGGACAAAATATTCTGTCATGTCGTACGCTTTAACTTCATCAAGCTTCTTCTTTCAGATGCGTGTGATAGGGCCACATCTGGCTGCCGCGTGTAAGCTGGTGTTCAAGATAGCTAGAAACGATAAAAACGATCACTTCTTCCTCGACGGTAATCTACTAGGTGAGCATTCGACATATTCTGAGTTATTTTGGGAAACGACAGTTATACAAAGTTTAACCTGGCTTGGCCAGGAATTGCAAGGAAGCACAGGTCCTATGGGGTGGGTATGTGTAGGAAAACGGAATTGATTACTTGCAACGTTTTCATCGCGTGCTAGCGTCAAGTTTACAAAGTACAGTACCTACGTTGTGCGTCCGCGACGCGACCGACGTATTCGCGGCGGGTTCGTTGCACATCCGGGACGTATGCGGTGCGTTCCCGTCTAAACCAACCCGCTCGCCAACCACTAGTATGATAACCCCAAACTATTAACCCTTAAACCCTTGTAGACAGCTCTGGATTTATATATAGGCAGTATAGGCCATGATACCTATGGGCGGCAGCGTCCTATGGCGTTCTAGGCGGGCGGCAGCGTCCTAGGATGGCGACGAAGTTCAGGGGCGGCAAAATTAAAGTGGCCGATACTCATAAAAATTATAAATCCGACCCTAATCGTAGAGCTGCTGGTGGAGGGTTGCGGGCGGCTGGAACCGGTGTCGGAGAGCGAGTGCTGCGTGTACGCGGCGGGCGCGCTGCGGTTCCTCGCGCTCGAGCCGCGCCTCTGCCAACTGGCGCACCGCGTCGGCGCGTTACACATCGCCGTGTTGCACCTCAAAATACTGAATGACGCGGTCAGTCGTCAACATGTTATTGTATTAACATGTTAGTTACTTAAAATGTCATTTTGTTACTACAGTCGGGGCATTTTATTAGGCCACATTTGACATCTGTCAGATTAATCTCCATAGTGAGGCGAGCTGCGTAAAAACATCGACCAAAACGAATAAATCGATACGGACTTGAAATAAAATATTTGAATTTTATACGTTTGAAACAAACTCCTGTCCCATTATTACTTTTTTTTTGCAAATTCAAGGAGCAAAATAAGACAAGTACATAATTTACAAAAAAAAAAATATGCATTTGTTCGCTTGAATTATAAAAACTGTTAAATGTAGTATTATCATTATTCATTTCACATAAATATGTGTTACTTTTCACAACGTGGTTATTAACTTATAGGGATATTTCGTTACAAGTGATCAATGCATCGATACTATTTATTCGCTTTCGATTTTTAGGATAACTTCCCTAGAATTTAAAAAGAAAAAAGGTCAGCTGACGTAACATTGTAACGACGTGCAATTATTAAGATCAGAATTTGTTTATTATGTTTAGAATTGCTTATCAGTAAAAGCAAATCGTTAAATAATTCGTGTTGGTCATATTTACAATAAATATGTAATTGTAATTGAAAAAAGTTAATCAATTGTGCAGTTATAACAAAACGAAAATATTTATTTTTCATGTACGTCGCTACAAGGTTACCTGGTACAATTTTGATGAACTGTCAAATGTGGCCTATTAAAATGTCCCGACTATAGCTTAAAACCCACGTTTTAATAACACTGAGGTAACAAATGAGGGTTTTAAGCTTTTGACATCTGTTTGATTTAAGCTCCGCCTGGGCCCTGGTGGCTTAGGCGTAGGGTTAGGTGGTAGGCGAAAAGTGTCAAAATCTTCTCGAAATCTACATTCTACATAAAGAGTTTTCAAAACAAAACTTCAATGTGTCGAGTGTCGACTGTTGATCCATGACAAATAGCTCAAACAAAACCATTTGAAGGTGATGTGATCATTTTGCAATTCAAGTGTTTTCTTTTCTAACTTTGCACCCCACATTTAGATGTCACAGGGTCAATGCGGTGACGGGCAGGCGCAGGCGCTGTATCAAGTGGCGGGCGCGCTGCGCGGGCTCGCGAGCGTCACACCGCACGTGTTCGCGAACAGCGGTGCGCTGCCCGAGCTGCTCGTCGCCCTTGAGGCGCACACGCATAGAGACGTCATTACTAATGTTGCTAGATGCCTCAGGTATTAAGTACTAATTACTTTAATAGGAATAAAAACAATTTTAATCATCTTAATTTAAATGTATTTAAATAGGTAGTAATTTAGGCTATTATGTATAATATTCTACATACCTCATATTATTCGTATGTTAGTAAGTAAAACCATATTATTTTTGCTATTTTGAGCCCCAATCTTAAAGCTCGTCAAGATTTTTTCATTCAATGTAACTACTGCAATATTTACCTCTGTTTTTGCTGTATTAGAATTTAGAAGTATCCTAATTTTCTAATCTGGACCTCCGCCTACTTTTAACACACCTCCGTAAGCGTAAATAGTTTCTCAGTTACCACATATTATTATATTACTTAATTATTCAATAATTTTCCTATAGCGTGCTATCTGCGGATGAGACGTGCTGCCTGGAGCTGTGCGGTCGCGCGGGTGCGGCGCGGGCGCTGCTCGGCGCGCTGTCAGCGTGCGCGGCCCGCGCGCCGCTCGCCGTGCGCCTGGCGTACACGCTCGGCAACATGGCCGCCGCTGATTGCCGCGCTGCGTTACATGTTAGTGTATACTACTACTGTTGTCACTGATATTTTATACCAAAGTCAATGTTGTTTGCTAATCATTTTAAATGTTATGTAACAGTAGAATAAACGAGTAAGGCTTCTTACAGACGAACGGCACGTGTCGGCGGCAGTCGACGTCTGTCGGCGGCACGTGTCGGCGGCAGCAGTCGACGGCACGTGTCGGCGGCAGCAGTCGACGGCACGTGTCGGCGGCAGTCGACGGCAGCCGTTGACAGTTTATGACGCTTGCTGGGGGCCTACCTCGACCTTTCCTAAAACTATACTTATCATGTTTCCAGAACACTTTGTTGTAAGATTACAATAACATTACCATACTCACTTTTTAAATATAATTTTACTAAAAAACTGTAAAATATGCAAAACAATGAAATCCGCTGTGAAATATCAACTTTTTTAGATCGCTAGCTTGACGTTAAATTAATAAACTCTTATCTGTCAAACGGTGTTGCTTAGTAGAGTTGGTGGTAGGCCTCCAGTTGTGACGTACCACCTAAAGGTAAGCGTCCACAGGTCGGTATCGTACGCAACGGACGTCTCGCATCAAACTGATAAATTTTTCACAGTACGTCAGCTGAATCAGGAGCGTACGGATTACCGATTGTAAAAAAATACTGTAAAAAATTATCCATTAGATGCGAGACGTCTGTTGCGTACGATACCGACCTGTGGACGCTTACCTTTACACGCAACGTCACAACTGCAAGCGTGATAAACTGTCGACGGCTGCCGTCAACTGTCGCCGACTGCCGTCAACTGTTGCCGACTGCCGCCGACACGTGCCGCCGACTGCCGCCGACACGTGCCGTCGTCTGCCGTCGGCGGTCGCCGACATGTGCGGTTCGTCTGTAAGCGCTCTTAGATAATTCTCCGTTCAAGGCTCAATAACTTTTGTCGACAAAAGCTATATTTTATTATATCTATACTTAATATTATATAGCGGAAGAGTTTGTTAGTTTGTTTGTTTGTTTGAACACCCTAATCTCAGGAACTACTGATCTGACTTGAAAAATTATTTCAGTGTTAGATAGTCCATTTATCGAGGAAGGCTATAAGCTATTTTTATCACGCTAAGACTAATAGGAGCGAAGAAATAGAGGAAAATGTGGAAAAAACGAGTGGAAATTATTTGAAAGGGCTTATTTGAACGCGCTAATCTCAGGAACTACTGGTCCGATTTGAAAAATTATTTCAGTGTTAGATAGCCTATTTATCAAGGAAGGCTATAGGCTATATTTTGTCAGGCTAAGACTAATAGGAGCGAAGAAATAGAGGAAAATGTGGAAAAAACGGGGGAAATTATTTGAATGGGCTTATCTTACGAACTACTAGACTCTAGAGCAATTTTTCTGTTATATGGGTCAGATAAGAAGTAGACCACGTGAAGGCTATTTTTGTGGACTAATTTGTCTGTGAAATATTTAATTTACGCGGGCGAAGCTTCGCGGAATGTCTAGTTATTATATCTTATAATAAGTATCTAGATTTTGTTACAATAATTTAACTCATTCACGTTCTTTATTTTTTCACTGAGTAATCGTGCTGAAAGGCTATAAAAACGTTTTTAGTTTATATACTTACTATCCATACTAATATTATAAATGCGAAAGTGTGTCTGTCTGTCTGTTACCTCTTCACGCTCAAGCCGCTGAACCGATCTTTATGAAATTTGGCATATAGATACCTTGAGACCCGGGAAAGGACATAGGAATTAGGATACTTTTTATCCCGGAAAAATGTACGGTTCCGACGCGATAAACTAATTTTGGCGCAACGGAGTTGCGGGCATCATCTAGTATTTAATAATATATGCTCTAAACAGCGTTTATAACTTTCCATCCAGATTTACAACGAGGAGGGCGCTGTGGACGTGCTGCTGACCATCGTGGAGTCGTACACGCAGCGCGTCGCGCACAACGTCGACGATCCAGAGGCTGATCCCGATCTACATCTAGTTGGTACGGCCTCATCTACTCACATAGGCTTTTGTGTCCATAACATGTAAAAACGGGAAGGTATCTCATACAAATAACATAATATTTTGCCTAATTGTGTATTGCTCGATGTCAATTTTTTACGTCGTTAATGGTATAGAACACTTCATGCACGAGCCACGAGTGTGACTCGCACTTTGTCGATTTTTCTTATATTTAAAACCCTGGTACCCCTTAAATGAAAATACCCAAAAACAGCTGTGCAGTGTGCACATATTTGTTTTTTTTTTAAATTAAACTTTATTTATACAAAATTTTAAAGCTTATTTAGCCCCCCATTACACAACTTTAGCTTTACCCATAAACTATTTATCATTGGCAGGCTTAAGCCTTTAAGGTTGCGTCACTGCATAGATAAAGTACTGTAGTGAGTTGTTCTAATAACGTGTATATGTAAGTGTAACAATCGAAAGAATCGGAAAATGTAACTCTAAATGGTACCACCACTTATAGAAAGACTTATGAGCAAGCGATAGCGCGATGTAGGCGACTCTTAGCACCATCTGTTATGATTTTTTTAAACTAACTTTATTTGAACAAATTTACGCATTTTCACCCCCTTACGACCCCTTTTTCCAGTTAAAAAGTAGCCTATGTCCTTTCTCAGGCTTTAGACTATCTGTGTACGAAATTTCATTACAATCGGTTCAGTAGTTTTGGCGTGAAAGCGAGACAGACAGACAGAGATACTTTCGCATTTATAATATTATTAGTATTATTATTATTAGTAATATTTTTTTATAATAAATTAATATTATTAATATTATTAATAAATTAATATTATTATTATTAGTATAGATATCTATGTAACGGACGGTCTATATCTTAAACGTGCGAAAATTGAAATGTTATCTTTTTCCGTTTTAGATTCTGACTTAGGTGGTTCAGATGGATCAAACGAAGACGTCCTTATTAAGGTAATTTTTTTAAGACTGTTACGACCTACCTACCTTACTTAGTCAGGTATACTGTTTTCATGGGCGTAGCGAGGTACGGGAACTCCCCCCCTCCCCCCGCCCCTACAAGAGCGACCGGTTGATGGAGGATATTTTTAATTTGTCCCCCCCCCCCTCTCGTTTTTACCGTTACTTTCGCCGCTCAATTAAAGTTAGGTATAAAAGGATTGTTGGTATAGTTCCAGGAGTTAGTACGTTTTTTAGGAAATTACCTACTCTTTAAGGATCTATTTTCAAATTTGACTATCTCAAATAGTTTTTGAAATATCATAAAAAAATCAAACCCTTCTTTTTTGTTTACTTTATTGTTTATAACTTTTGCATTTTTTTTCCAGCCCCTCTTGGAATTTTGATAGAATGTTCTAGATGGTATTCCGAATCGAATGAGCCTAAAATCATAATTTTCGGTGCATGAGATCAGGTTTAGAGGAAAATGGCACTTGTTAACCAGACTATGACTTTTTTTTTAATAATTTGTTTGAAATCTCGCTAAGGCACAAATGAATTTAAAAAGCCGCCTGTAAGAAAGCTACATTTAGCTTCAATAATTATTTTGTATAGACTACTAAATAATTAAATCGAGTATCTTAAGTAAGTATATAGAAAACATTTGTGCTGCTAATTAAGAGAAAGTAATAATAAACTTTAAAAATCCTAAGTAAGTGGACGGTGGTGGTGGTTTAAAAAACTCTTTTTTTCATTTTTCTTCAAAATATAAAAATGTTTTTCAAATTATGAATTATGTTTTGTAGACAATTCGAGTGCTAGCGAACCTGTGTCTGGCTGAGCAGGCGGGGGAGGGCCTGGCTACTGTATACGCTCTACGACTTGTTACTGCCATGATTGCCAGTTTACACCTCGTTGAAAACTCTACAAAAATTAAGGTAGGTAACAAAAAACTTTTATTAACTAGTTGTGCCCCGCGGTGTTACCCGCGATTAATTAGGTGTGATTAGGTAAACTAATTTGTGTTGTAATAAGTAAATAGTATTAGAGACAAAATAAATTGAGTTTGATCATCGGAAACTTCAATTTTGATGACTGAGAGATGGAAGTTTGATAGAATACACTGTTTTGTGATAAGCAGCACTCCTAGGATTTGGTAGAAGATGGGACGAAAATTAATCAAATGACACTCGAAATCTGTATGCTTAGGTTCGAATAAATTCACTTTTATAATAAACTAGCTGTGCCCCGTGGTGTTACCCGCGATTAATTAGGTGTGATTAGGTAAACTAATTTGTGTTGTAATAGGTAAATAGTATTAGAGACAAAATAAATTGAGTTTGATCATCGGAAACTTCAATTTTGATGACTGAGAGATGGAAGTTTGATAGAAGACACTGTTTTGTGATAAGCAGCACTCCTAGGATTTGGTAGAAGATGGGACGAAAATTAATCAAATGACACTCGAAATCTGTATGTTTAGGTTCGAATAAATTTACTTTTATAATAAATAACTTAGTTTGTTTCTAAAAAGGAGAATTAAGACTCAGCACTAATGACGCTACACTGTTTCGTTAAAAGCAACACTAACAGTAGGGTGATAGGGGGGTTTGGGGGGGCGCAGCGCCCCCAAGTAGGAGACGGCAAAATTTTGAAAATCGGTTCACAAACGGCGGAGTCATCGTTGAACATAAGTAATAAAAAAATGAACAAGTACCTCCTCCGTTACGGAAGTCAGTTGAAAATGTAGCGTATGTGTTAATCCAGGATGTCAGCTACCTCCTTGTAAAATTTTGTCAAAATCGCTCCAGCCGTTTAAGCGTGAAGAAGTAGGTAACAAACATACAAACTCACAAACTCACATACTTTCGCCTTTATAATATTAGTAGGATAGGAATTAGCGTTATATTATAAACTAGGTCTGAAAGGAAATTTGTTATGGTTCTGATTTAATAAAAAATATGATGCAAAAAATACAACGATAAGGGCGGCCACATACATCAGTTTTCCTGATCCGATTTCCTGATCCGTTTTCGGGTTCTCCGAACGCAGTAAATTCATACAAAAGTAATTGCATGTCACACACATTCGATAAGTTTTCGTACGGTTTTTTTTTCGTAATACGGTTCCCGAATCAGGAAAACTGATGTATGTGGCCGCCCTAACAAAGCATACACATTTCGCAAAACAACGCACAGCTCAGCTGTCGAATAATTTTATTTAGAAAAACCTTCGCATTGCTTGACAATAATACTTTAAGAGTACATTACAAAGAGACATTATTATTTTTAACAAAAAATTAAAACCGACTTCCAAGGTAAAACAATATTAATAACATCCATATAATATGAACTAAAAAGTATTAAATAATTATTCCTATCTAATAGTGCCTTTTTCCGAATTCGGCTAAAACTCAACTATTTCTGTACTCAATCTTCATCATTTTGAAGTCGGTACCAGATGAACCTTCTGTTCTCTGACAGAATATTTGAAACTTTTGGAACTGGCACCGACTAGTTACCTAGTAAGCAAACGCGTAGGTACTATACGTAGAATAATACACCTGTATATTATTCTACGTATCTTATTAGTCACACTTACAAAATATTATAATATCAGCTGCAGCCTGCAGATAATTTTAAACAATACATTTAAAAAAATCGAAGTGAACACGTGTGATGTGCTAAGTAGCCGGTCACCGGACTAGTTTCAGTAGGCTGGCACTCGCTCGACTTGTCGCACACGCAGCGCACATAGTACCTCCGTGAGTAATTTGTATTCTGTGCATAGTACCCGGCCCGCGCCCGCGCCGCGGCGCCGCTTGCTTGACAGCCCTGGCAGATATGCGATGCGATGCGTTATTATACTATGAACGCTAACGAAATACGAACGAACGCTAACGAATAACGAATATCTCGGCGAAGTGAAACAGAATGTTACATTATCGAAGCAACTTTAACTTCTCAGGAGTAATGTCAAATGTGTGCCTTATGCTCTGAGATAAGGTTGAATTTGGTGACATTGATGACCTTGGCGTGGTAATGATGATGATGATGATGATGATGAATGTAATTTGCATAGTAGCATATGCTTTCAGTTCTTAAAACAGCGCCTAAACTTTCAAACTTGTATCTATAAGGAATCCGGAGTTCTCTTAGTAGCTTCAGAACCATAGTATACCTCGGTGCAAAATCTTACGTTTTAGTTGCATATGCTTAGGATGCTTCTCATAAAACCAAAATCACCATATGTTTCCATATAAATTTCAAGGAGTTCCCTCGATTACTCATGGATCCCATCATCAGGTCACCACTTTTGTGAACATGGTACCAAATTGGAGTGAAACCTAATACAACAAAACAAAAATTTCGAAAATCGGTTCACAAACGGCGGAGTAATCGTTGAACATACAAAAATAAAAAAATATCCACAGCCGAACATATAACCTCCTCGTTTTTTGGAAGTCAGTTAAAAATAAAGAAAATTAATATCTTTATTTTCTAATTTATCTACACAGTAATATTTTGTGAAAAAAATATTGAATAATATATTTTTAGTGGAATGGAACAGGGTCCATAATCATTTTTCCATTCCCGTCTTGGACGTTTACCTGACCAGCGAAGTAGAAGTCCAGAATGATAGTTTGATATCCACTCACTAAGCCCAAAGCGCCTATAACGTAAAAGTATTGATTCACGTCCATAGCCTTCTCCTTTACCGGGATGAAGCATATCCTTCGCAGGAAGTATAGATCTCCGTCCAAAATAGCCACATAATCGATTTTCAATTGTATTTGAGCTCTCAACGCTGTGGTGACGACCGTTGCGTTTTCTCCCGACGCAAGACTGAACTCCACATCGGACCGGCTGGCCATTTTCGAATCCCATAGCTTGGTTTCCCCTTTATTCCACGCGGACCTGAAAACTTTTCTATCGGCAAAATGGATCATGATCTCCCGTCCCAGCGACAACTCCTTCTCCGTGTTCCAGCGTACGGTCATTCGCTCCAACCGCTCCTCGTGTATCCCCATTTTGTATTTTTCTGGCGTCTCGCCATGGTTGATGAAGGTCTTGTTGGACAGCACCACTGGCTTCTTGGTAAAGTTCGTAATGGTCGCAGTCAGGGGCTTGAGAATGGTAAAGATGTCCCTGTGTCCGAATTGCGAAGTTTTCTGCACGTAAATGTGGGTAGGCGGTGAGAGACCAATCCTGTTCATGTGGTTGGTGATGTCATCGGGGGTGAGGCAGAAGGATTTTTGTTCCTCATTGGTGATGAGGTCTCGATCGCAGCCGTTGACGCTGACCTTCGCGCTTTGGTTCTCGTTGGACAGGGCGATGTCTATGTATATGTTGCAGTGCGCGGCGTTGAACAGTCCCAGCAATAAAATAATAGACATCTCGGAGCGGTCGGCGCGCCCCGCTGATTTACACTGAGGGGCCTGATGTGATATATCCGTTGCAGTCTAATGATATCGCACTTACCTATTGCAATTTATTGATTGAGTTAAAGCCAGGTTACAATTGAATTTGTTTCTAGTTGCTTGAACAAGTTTGTGTGAAATAAACTATTATTTCGTATTCATAACAAAGTTGCCTTACATAACAGGACTTGTCAGAGGAAAGCAAGCGTGTCCGAGAAGAAAGAAACAACGAGCTGGCTCTAGCGTCGTTGGCGGCGCTAAACAACGTGTCGTTTTATCTCCAGGCCGTACCAACACTATCAATAGAAAACATTTTAGATGAGCTGTGTATTGGTAAGTAGGCTAACAATACAGACTTATTCAAGTAAAAGAAAATGAGCAGACGGATAATCGTTAACTCATGACTTTTGTATGGTAGCGCTAGATGGGTTCAGAGCATTAGGTATAGCCAATGATATTCTACTAAATACAGATCTGTTACGTTCATACTATTTTCCGGCTTAAATTGCTTCTGAACAATTTTCAAATTCAATTGTCACATTTGACAGATAATGAAACAAAAGATACGAAATGCCATTTACATGAAAGGGACAGACTAAATAAAAGACGGGCCAATTAATGGTCCGTATTTAAGGCTTCACAACGCGCGCGGTAGTAACATATCTGCTTTGAGTTTTTTTTTATATAATATCATTGGATATAGCTTTTACAATTTGGTCGTAGCGAAGCGTTGCTGTCATACGTACCACTATGTACAACTATAATAATAATAATTAATTGATTGATTATTATTGTCTGTGATTCTTTAGTTACCTTTTACAAGCTCGTGCTGTGTTTTGTCCCTTGTTGTTGTAAAAATAAAGAAGATGTATTCCATTTTTCATGAAATTACTATTCTTTACATGCAGTGTCGTGTAGATGGCTGTGTAGCGGCGTTGCGGGCGCGGCGGGCGAGGCGGCACGCGTGCTCGGCAACTTGTCGCGGTCGCCGCGCGCTGCGCAGCTGCTCGTGTTGCATGACGCGATAGATACTATCGCTAAGTTGCAGCAACACGGTAATACTCAGTACTCTACAGTCTAAGTTTTGATTGCATTTATGATAGCTGGGTATCAGCGTACAACGGACAAATCGATGTGATTTTCATATTTCTTATTTTTTATACTTCTATACTAATATTATAAAGAGGTAAACTTTGTTTGTTTGTTTGTTTGTTTAATTGTAATGAATAGGCTCAAAAACTACTGGACCGATTTAAAAAATTCTTTCACCATTCGAAAGCTACATTGTTCACGAGTAACATAGGCTACATTTTATTTCGAAAAATGTAGGGTTCCGTAAGATATTTGGATTTTTCTGACACAAAGTGAAAAAAATCAACCAGAAAATTTACTTATTTTGCGTACGCTGCCTAAACTATAAAAGATAGAACCATACAATGTTCTAAGTAAATGTAGATCTTTTAAATATCTACAAAAAAGTCCGCGACAAACTATACCTATCTATGTCAAGTGAGGTACAACAAACATTATACGCTACTACATTACTACATCTAAACGCATTTATTTTACTCATGCTATGAATCTTTATCAAAATGAATTATTTCATCACTAAGTACAGTTTATGTAGATAATATTTGGTCTTTGAATGATTAAAATTGGACGTTTTATTTACCCTTACTTACCCTCTTACCTTACGTATTACTTACCCTCTATTACCAGAGGACGCAAGCGTGCGTTGCGCTGCTGCTGGTGTACTGGTGAACGTATGCGGGTGCGGCGGACGCGACGCGTGCGCGGCGGCGGTGGCGGTGGCAGCACGCGCGTTGCACGCTGCTGCACGCGTGCACGATACAGCAACCGCGGCGCTACTCGCGCGCGCGCTGTGGAACGCGCACGCGCATGCCCCGCTCGAATATGATGACGCGAAACGCGCGGCGACGGCGCTGTCTGCTTTTTTCGGTTAGTTTGTATTTTCCAAAGACTGAAAAAGAATATAAAAGTATTAAAAAATGTTTTTTTAAGCAGCAGGACGCTCTACTCTACTTTTCCAATTATTCTTCTACCGTTCTAAGTATTTTACACGTAGAGCCAGTAAAGTGCCTTTTTTAATTTGTGCACTGAATTATTCCTTTTGGCTATTGACTATTTGTCCAAATTCTAAATATATTCTAAATCAAACTAAGTCACAATATAAGTAACTGAAACTCTACATCAATTTCCTGGCATCAAAATATACTTAACTCATATTAACTATGAGTTACAAAATTGTTTTCCTCGTTCTTTTTAATACACTACATTATTGGTACAAAATGAAAGCAAAACGATAACATAATTTAAAATTAGAAATTAAAACACGTAACATACCCATAGTTCAATAAAATAATGAATTATTTGGAGAAGTAGAGCACGGGACTCCGTGGCGCAACGGTAGCGCGTCTGACTCCAGATCAGAAGGTTGCGTGTTCAAATCACGTCGGGGTCATCTCTATCGGTATTTTTTGTGCAACTTATTAAAAAGTTGTATTTACAACATTTTTTACAAGAATAATTATAACCATATTTATAAAACACTCGATTTTAAAATTATTTTTATAAATGTAGAGCTGAGTTTGAAGTCAGGTTTATACTTTGAGCTCTATATCTCATGTAAAAAAGAGTGTCAGAAACAAATCTTCAAAGGGTGTTAATAGTAATCTAAACATTAGTTTGCTATTATAATATTACAACAAGATGTTTATTTGTTGTTTGCAGAGGACGAGTCGATATTTACGGCGTGCGAGCTGTCGACGCAGGAGGGGCGCCGAAGCCCGCAACTGATAAAGAGTGACGTAAGTATTTCCTATCAATTTATCATCACTCAGTATTCATTTTATAATCAAAATATATACACCTACACTCACTGTTATATCTATTAGGGTGAAGCCAAACGAGCGTAATTTTGTGAATTGTGAGTCGTGAGTCGCAGAATTTCGGTCGCGTAAATATTTTTTCATACGAATCATGACTCACAAAATTACTTTCGTGTGAATGAAGTAGGAATTTTCTATGAAACTGAATGCAGCAGATTTTCTGCCAGTCGAAATTCTGCGGCTTGCTTCTGGCTTCTGTGGCTTGCTGAATACTCACAAATTACGCTCGTTTGGCTTCACCCTTGTGGTTACTAGATGTTGCCCGCAATTTCGTTTGCAAAAAAATAGTTTATCGGGAACGATATATTTTGCCAGGATCAAAACAGTAAAAACACTAAAATATAACAGCATCTACAATCTACATAATATATTTTACTCAGAAAAAATATATTATTTATAGCTACTTAGGTATATAAACGGAATATTAGGGCCTGTTTTACCACTTTCTGATAAAGTACTGAATGGCGAATAGGCTATTCACAACTTTTTCGACAGATTCTCCATACTTCATCTGTCAAGTTAAGTGGTGGATAGCCTATTCGGCACTTATCAGGAAGTGGTGAATCAGGCTCTAAATAAAATAATCTACTTTAGGCCCAGTTCATAGTGAGCGACGATAGAGAAGCCATCAAACATGACAAGTCCAAACAGCTTCACCAAAAACATCTCGACAACGACGTTATCGAAGAAGACGGTTCTGACGAAGACGGTGAGAGGACAGGGTAAGATTTTTACTCTTATAAATACAGGGTGTAACAAAAACAAGTGATATGAATACTTTAGACCAGGGGTTCCCAATATTTTTCAGCCTGTGGCGCACTTACAAGTCAATATTTTGGCACGGCGCCCTACTGTACCTAGCTTTTACAAAAAGATACATAAATAAACAACTTTCATGCAGCTGCCCCCCCCCCCTGCCCTTCCTCTCGGTACGAACTACTTCGTAATAACTAAGCTATGCGTCAAAATATTTGCGTTGCGAGTCGACGACGCAACGCAACGCAACGCGCCGTGTGGACTGCAGGCTCTAAGGGTGTGTAATTATGTGTCTCTTGTATAGAGTTTAACGTGAAACTAGCAGCACTGAAAGAGCAAATTTTATTTGTAATTGGTATGGGCAAATTCATGACTCTGGAGCAATAGCCCATACAATTCACAAAGAAAAAAATTGCTCTTTCAGCGCTGCTACTTTCACAGTGAACTCTATAATATAAGGAACACGTCATGCACCTAAAGTATTACCACTTAATTTTGTTACATCCTGTATAATGACGTGTTTAGCTATACAATATAGCTCTTAGCTAGGCCCATAAGTGGAAACATTTTAGCACGGGCATTTCTCCCTTCGATTCTCATAGTGAACAGTTACTTATATGATTTTATATGCTTTACGCAACATGAAATATACTTAGTATTATAGTTCAAAAGCTTTGGAAATTGGAATTAAATAAGTAGTTATTATTGTAATCGCTAGCATTTTTTTCATAGCGAGCAAACGCTATTGTGGATCACCTAAAAGCAATTACCGCCACTTATATTATACACAGACATGTGCAGCATCAGAGTTTATGATGTTAAGAAGTAAATAACGCTAAATGCGAGCTGTTAAGTTATGTCACAAAACCATGACCTTCCACTAGACGCCCGAAATGTGTTATATCACAAATTTTTACAAATAAAACGATAATTATAATGACAGTCACCCGACCCTGAACTACTTTGCCTGCGTGATTTTAAAAAGTGATCTTTTAAATGCCGTGATAACCGACGAACTGTAAAAACCCTAACCCTTTTTTGGAATCGGTTAAGTATCATCACTGATCGCTATGCATCGCATACCTATCTAGTTGGGTATTGTGATAGTGAGTTATCCACTTGCAGAGCGTAATGCGACTCATTGGTGCACAATCTTCCACAGTGCGTTTTTCACGTAACTTTCTGCCGCGCACTGTAAAACTCTGGAACGAACTGTCACCAGCAGTATTTCCGGACCTATACGACCTGCAAACCTTCAAGAAAAGAGCGTATTCACTTTTAAAAGGCCGGCAACGAGCAGCAACCTGCAGCTCTTCTGATGTTGCGAGTGTCCATGGGCGACGGTAGTTGCTTGCCTACCATGTGACCCGTTTGCTCGTTTGCCCCCTTATTTAATAAAAAAAAAACCTACCAAATTGATTGTTCGAAGCATTGCTGCTGTTAAAACATTTTACGAGTACATTTAGTATTATGTCGCACAATATGCCTGTCTTATTATCACCTTGTCAGAGCGACAGGACTTGTAGTAGGGGAGGGGAAGAGGGGATTTCGAGAGTAGCTCGAGCGTATCAGATTAAGCTTGTATAGGCTTCCGACATATGTCTAGTTATCATGGTATAGAAATCAGATTTCTCACGTGGTGAGTTAATAATAATTATTTTTTACTATTGAAATGTCATCGGATCTTTCAGATTAAGATAGGGGTTGTTTAGTATACCCCAAAGAAGCTTCCATATAAAGCACTGACGATTCAAAGGTTCTGGTAAGCCTGTAGGGACATTTTAAAATATACAAAAATAAAGCTTCATATTATATTCCTAACTAATAATTTACCCAGAAATAAACATATTTCTGAGTACACTTTCTTTTTCAATACTTAAAAATGGCTGCAGTTTCTGAACCCACCGCTAAAATAAAAAGCGCTCTTGTTATTTTTTTATCAGTTTTACCTAATGTAAAAAACCTACTAGGTCCCCATGACGCTCGAGTGACTACATAAATAGCACCTTCCCCTCCCCTACTATTACTAATCTCCTTCCCTCTTAAATCTATGGATTTTAAGCTATTGCATAGCTTTTATGGAGGCCTTACGTAGCGAAAATAATCCTAACACCCCACTCTGACCGGCACAGTATAATTGCATAAGTTGATAAAATTGCTATGCAATAGCTTCACCGCGGCCGCGGACGTCCCCGAGCGACACACGTATTCAATTTTCAATTATCCCCCACTCCAGGTGCTCAGGCGAGGACCTCGGCTTCGAAGAGGGGGATTTAGAGTGCGACTGTGAGCCCTGCCAGCGGCTGGCGGCGTGGGACGAGCTGATGGGAGTGGCGATACCGCTGCTCGAGAAGCTCAAACCCACCAGGACTGATGTGGCTGTGGGGACCGATTAGCAACGGGTCAATAGCAACAGCATTTGGCTAGCAGTAGCTGCCAATGTAAAGTCCAGTATTCATTATCCATCCTGAATTCCTGACGTAGAGATCAACTACGATAACATGGCGCGCCCCTCCAAATGACTATTTCAATGTGTGTAGTCACATCCTTATGAAAGAGTTTGTATTGTTATAAGTATTCAACCAATCACAGTACACGTAATATTTCTGTTAATGTCACTTATTACCAAAATTTGTTGGTCAACAATATCATAACTAGCTTACCGCGCAAGACAACGCACTTCAAACGTTTTGACAACGCACTTCAAACGTTCTGAATTTTGGAGGGGCGCGCCAAGTTATCGTAGTTGATCTCTACGTCTCATCAAGTTCATGCACAATGCAAAACGACAATGAAACCCACCAAAAACATTTCATGTAAAAGTTACCTCGACGACCACAAAAGGTTTGCCCAGTGAAAAAGACATCAGATCTAATGTAGAGCCAAGTTTCTGAATCGACGCGGCCTAACTCTGTCGACCCTAACTCCAACACTTTCTACATATATCAATAAATATGTATGGCTTCACTGTGTCGAATATTTAGTTTCTGGATTCTGATCTGAAATAAGTAACGAAACTGCCAAGCCATAGATACATACTTACTGATATTATGTAGAATTTGTTGGAGTTATGGGTTGATAGAGTTAGGCCGCGTCGATTCAGAAGCTTGGCTCTACATAAGATCTGATGTCTTTTTCACAGGGCAAACCTTTTGTGGTCGTCGAGGTAACCTTTACATGAATTAATGTTTTTGGTAGGATTTCAGTCCTTTTTGTAAGTTGCTACTTGCTAGGCACTCTTTTTAGTCTTTATACGGTCGTATGAATAAAAACTTAGCGAGGGTTTATATTAGCTTTATAAGCCTGTTGTAAAATTTATTATGAATAAAGGTTCCCGAACAGTGCTCTAACGCCTTTTTAAGGTGACAGCTGTCAAAAAAACAGCGCGCCTGTTATAAACCTATTTTAAGAACATTTTAAGCTTAATCGTTATGAATAAACGTTTGCTAACAGTTGTTTAGGCTCGAAACGTCAAATAGGAGTTCGCGAACTTTAGTGAAGCCTCGGACCTACTTTAAGACCATTTTAAGAGATTGAAATGGACGAAATATCGAGTATTATCGCGATTTCTGACATTATTGCAATTTCTGAAGAAATTTCTAGCCGCCCTCGTCGACAAAAAGTATATAAGACGCAATTTATGACGCTCTGTTATGACGTATTTATGAAATCCATAAAGTATATTTTTTGGAACGGATTTCCTTTTCGCGCGTTGCGAAACCCCTTTTTTTATTTAATATAATAAATAATTAGCCCCCTCTAGGCCGAAAAAATGACACTAAAAACGACACTTTTTTATTAGTACCTGCATGTTGAGGGCAGAGGGCGTTGCGCGTTGATAGTATTCCTGTGCGTCAATAGATGGCGTTTCTTAAATATATTCTTAAGTATATTAATAATCCAGTTTTTCTTTTAACATAAGACATAACTCCGTTCCATTCGGGTGTCCTTTGACACTTTTCAAGTTTTTTTTTTTTTGCAATATACTCATTATTTTTGACACATTGAACACAATAAATTAGCACACTACCAACATTACCAACAAAAATACTATAAAACGTCATTTAAAAGTATTTTACTTAGCGAAGGCTTAGCAAGCATTTATTCATGTGGAGTGTTTTAAGACGGTTTTTAACTTTAGCGAACATTCAAGTTAGAAAGCTGTTAAAAGCTTCACTAAGATTTTTTATTCATACTACCGTTAGTGTTTTTATTTTTTATTAAGACGTTTTTAGTTAATGTCCATTCCGTAGAAACTTTCATGTCCGTATTCATAAAATTGGTGAAAGTCTCATTTAAACGTCAATTACTACTAAACTTATTTTACGGCGTATAAGCTATAACCAAATTTCGGGTTTTTTTTTAATGCAATAAGGGGGCAAACGAGCAAACGGGTCACCTGATGGAAAGCAACTTCCGTCGCCCATGGACACTCGCAGCATCAGAAGAGCTGCAGGTGCGTTGCCGGCCTTTTAATGTATTTCTCCGGTCGAGCCGGCCCATTCGTGCCGAAGCATGGCTCTCCCACGTCACTCTCGTATTTTAGATATCAATAAAATATAAAGTATTAGACCTATTCAATTGAGACTTTGTATGTTTAATAAGTACTTAATAATAATTAACATAATATACCTGAGAATATAAACTATCTGGCACATCGGAGACCAACTCTATAAGGGTCAACTTCCACCCCCCAACTTTAGGGGATATGGGACGAAAATTACAAGTTTATGAATTTTTTTGTTGGTTGTATACTAAACTTAAATCACATACCAAATTTCAGCTTTTGATGACCATCAGTGTGTCAGTGACGAAATCGGCGTATTTTAGATATCAATAAAATCTACGGTATAAGAGCTATTCAATTGAGACTTTGTATGCTTAATAAGTCCATTGATGACATCATATTCTGAAAATATGAACTATCTGCTACAACGGAAATCTGCTGCTTCGCTTGGCTCGTCTCGGCGGGTGCACTACCGTACACCCAGATATGAACAGAATTGATGTACGTCAGTTAATAATAATGATTGACGTACGTCGTATATTAATATGTAGCGTGTGTGCGGAGACCCTAATAATACTATTTACACACTGACACAAAGCTGTCTTGGTATAACAAGAGCGTTATGGGTATAGAGTAGAGGTTTTTCGTCAAAATATAGAGCGAAAAGGCCGAAAAAATCACGTTTGTTTTATGGGAGCCCTCCTTAAATATTAATTTTATTTTGTTTTTAGTATTTATTGTTATAGCGGCAACAGATAAACACAATCTGTGAAAATTTCAGTACTCTAGCTATAGCGGTTCTTGAGATAAAGCCTGGAGACAGACAGACGGACAGACAACGAAGTCTTAGTAATAGGGTCCCGTTTTTACCCTTTGGGTACGGAACCCTAAAAAAGAAAGAAGGGTAGAAGAATAAATGGTAAAAGGATGGCTTTCCGATTCTTGCCGCGAGCGACCGTCACCGACAACAATCCAAATAAAATGCCACTTTATGACTTAGGCTATAGGTTTCATTTTGCTCTACGCCATTATAAAGCGGAGGCGGCATGGGTCGCTAAACCAATGTCAGTAGAAAATGAAACTTATAGCCGAAGTCATAAAGTGGCATTTTATTTTAATTTTTGTGAGTCGCGGTCACTTGCGACAAAAAACTGAAAGCCACCAGGATGTCTGCTAAAATTGAGAATACAACCGCAAAGTTTTTCTTACTATTAATTTTATACGTCTTGTTAGCTGTTGATACCTTTGTAATGTACGCTTGTACGTGCGCACTCAGGTTTTAATACTTACTCAACTTCAATTTAATGAAGAGTTTAACGGAAATCATATACAATTTCTTTTAAACTTTTCATTAAAATAAAGTTAAGTAAGCATTCAATATCTCTGTGTGCGGCCGCTACTAATAATAATTATTATTTATTATACTAACGCCTTTTTAGTATGTTATTGTATTTTAATTCGGTTGTATATTTTTAAGTAAATTGTTATATATTAAAAAAATATTCCTTGCAAGACAATTTACAGAATAAATTATTCAAACATTTGTGTATGAGTGTACCTACTTATTTCTGTTCCTACTCCCTCCGTCTAATATTTCACTTCAGTCTTTCGCCTAGCCATGAGTGAGCCAAGAATCAAAGATGATTTTGTTTTGTGACTGTGTCATTATAAATACATAAATTTACTTTGAGATAATATTTCTAATATAAAATATACTTGATTAATAACTTTTTCGTTAACTTTACATTCTAAAGTAATAATTTGAACAAAACATTACAAGTTGGAAAAAGTTCATAACGTTAGAATACTTACTTATATTACTTACTACTTAGAATACTTATTTATACTTACACAATATTATAAACAACTTTTTCAATGTTCCCGGGTCTGGATGTGTATTAAATATTATGTGTATGATATTATAATAAAAATGTTAAATATATGTATAGTATAAAAGTATTAAATATATTTCCGTTGTCTGGTACCCGTAACACAAGTCCTTCAGGTACTTAGCACGGGGCCAGACTGACGTGGTGTGAAGCGTCCATAGATATTTATAGAAAAATGTTAATGACTATATCATGATTCACTCAATTGGTATTGCATTTAAAATACTTAATTACACCACCACTGGTAAAGCCTGCTATTAAAAATGTATATTAGGAAGGTATTTAGTTGTTTTCGTTTCGACTTATATTCCCTCGATCGCGGATTCTTATTTCTTAGAAATCTATTGTTATCGGAATATTGATACAGTTGACTTGCACCAGTTTCTCTGTATCCAATGCTGTACTTATTATGTTTATAGCAGCATGTATACATCATAGGTCCGTAACTGATTACTAAATAAAGAGTAGTGTACTGCGCATATTATATTATACATGGTGTAACAAAACTAAGTGATAACACTTAAGGATGTGTATGGGTCCCGTATAGAGTTCGCTGTAAAAGTAGCAGCGCTGACAGAGTAACTTTCTTTCACTTTTGTTTGGGAAAATTCATGACGCTGGGGCGCTTGCCTATACAAATTATAAAAATTGCTCTTTCAGCGCTGCTACTTTTACAGTAAAATCTACATAGGGCCCCTAAATAGAGTTTACTGTGAAAGTAGCATACCCTGAAGTAATATGTACCTATCATTTAGTTTTGTTACATTCTGTAGAGTGTAGCTGAGGGTGCGTAGATTTTATAAAGTCTTTAAAAAAACTTCTTTGCAATGTAATGTAGCAGGCCGTTTAAATGAATCCACCCACCGTCGTCGTAACTGGCGTTGTAGGAATTACTATCATCAAAGTAAATCTACTACATTTGACATTATAGTCATTAGTATTTCATAACGCCACTATTCAGTAAGATCGGACGTCAGCTTCTTCCTACTAGTGAACAAATAGGGGGTGTTACGGGAAGTCCTAATGGGCGACGATCCTACAGTGGCGGATATAGCACGTGTGGCAACCAGTGGCGTAGTGGCGCAACCGTAACCTCCGCACTGTCGTTATTCCGGAACCTTCAGCTACCACCACGCCTCCTATACAGAGTGATTACTTTTGCGCATATGTTAATATTTTGATTGATATTATTAATAGCATTGTTGAAGAGCAATGAAGATTATAAAAATTAAACTGCATGCATACAGGTGCATAGAAAATATATATTATTATGTTTTAAATAAAGGTACTTACCTTTCTAAAATACTGACCTCCGAATCACCTACACTTATTATGAGCGCAAGCTCCTAGTTATACAAAAGTTACCAAGGTAATAATAAAACAAGATTTACATAGAATATTCATATGTATCGTCTTTGAAGTACAAATATATGTACTTTCTAACATTTTTTAAGAAATCGACTGCAAGATCAATATCTTTTAATATATTTTCAATTGACGGTTTTACTTTTGTAAAATACATGATACCTATTATTAATCACAATTTAGAAAATAATAAGTATTTTTGTAATCATTTCACTAGAAATTCCAAGAAAATTCTGTAAAAAGACTACAAAGTTAATAGTTATTTTACTTTCTCGTGTAAACTAAACACCTACAGTTTAAGATAAGGTGTGGTAGGTATTGGTACAATACCTAAACGACGCATATTTGAAAAATTAAAATATTCAAAATATCTAGATTGGTAGACCAATAGGTAGGCTTTACAGAGTATACCTACTTGCCAATGTAGTCTACCTTTTATCATCGTCTCTACTGAGACCTCATAATTTTGAGTGAAAACTTTTCCAATCACCCTGTACATTCGACTGTCTGCGTATAAGATATTCCATGCTGTCCGCGGGACTCAGTACTAGCTGCCCCGACCGCGACAACTCCAGTTATGCAACATGCTCGCGTTAATTTTACACATTTTACTAATTACATATTAATATAATTGCCGTCGTTAGCATACCAATTATTCTTCGTCTTAAGTTCCATATTCCTAGGGTTTTATTTGTTCGAAATGTGTCAAAGAAGGTGGTTTAGTTGTGTTCTGGCGTTGTGTCTGGTGGCCAACGCGTTTTGTGTTCCCGCCAGTTTGCCGCGGGTGAGAAGACAGTCGGTGGATGATGATGTAAGTTTTCTAGCTGTAGTTAAACGTAGGATAAAGTATTAAAAAATGTTTTCAATAGTTTTGAAATAAAAGACTTTATTAATATTTTACGTCACAAACATGATTTGAAAACCAACTCATTGGCTACTCGTAGAAATTAAATATTTATTATCCTGTAGGAGTCAGTCATGTAAATGAAATAAAATATACGCGATGTGTTAGTTTACATTAATTAGAAAATAAATATTATCAATGTTAGTGCCAGTGATATAGTTACATTTGAATTATATATCGATGTGATTTCAATAATAAAGTTACTTACTTACTTACTTTTAGTGTATAATATAAAATATTATCATAAATTATTACAATAAGTAAGTACGTTACAAAAATCGTTGAAGTCTTTTGTATGGCCGCAAAAGCCTACGGCGCATACGCACGATAATTGCCATCGTGCGTATGCGCCGTAGACTAGACTCGTGAACTTAAGATTTATGATTTTATATTAAGTATTACAATAGGATTACCTAGGTAATTTTTTAACATCAATATTACTTATTTTAAAACCATCGAGCTTAAAATTAACAACATGAATTTGGTGGTTTCTAATTGTCAATTATTATTAACAACTTTTAATTTTACTTTTTGAAAATAAAAGTAATAAAGGTACGGTAATTAAATAAAAATCGATAAAAAAGGTTTGTTTGTTTGTATGTCTTAAAATTTGATAGGTGAATATTATGTTAAAAAAAATAACTGATAAGTTTCTTTAAGTCCATAATTGCGACTCATAATAATTCTTCTTTATTACCATCGTCATAGTACTTATGTCGTGAAAGCTCATAGTGACTTAAAATAAAAAATTTAATCATAAGTAATTGATAGTACTTAGAGTTTTTGAGGAATCCGTGTTTTTATATAGGTAAGTATCTACTCACATTTATCATTTAAAATCTCGCCTTCAACATAAAATAGTAAGAAATAATTTTATAACTGGTCGAGTTTTGCTCTGGTCAAGGTAGGCGTGAAAGGTGTCCTTTATACCGAATACTCGTTCTAACATATTCCGAGGTAATCAAAAAGGTTTACTTGTAATTGGGCGTTCAACTTCCTGGTTACACTTTGATATATTCGTTTCGTATAATATATTATTAGAAAATAATGATTAACTAAGTACTAAGTGGGGAGTTTCAAAAAAATAATACAACAGCCATTTTGGCATGTCCTTCATTTTAATATTTATTTTATTAAAAACTTTGACCATTATTGGTATTTATTTATAAAGTAACTGAAAGAGTGTCTATTTGTACTTTATTTTGGTTAATTAAAAACTTAAATCAATTAGAAAGAAAAAAGAAATTATGGTGATATAATTTATCAAGCCCCTCTTTTTCCAGTGTCCCCAGTAACAATTTAAAACTTCGGACTTTTCATGATAACATTCTACTAAAATATATTTTTTGTATTCTGTTTATGGCGAAACTAATATTCAGTACGATGGGCCATTTTAATACGGCTTGGCTGAGTAATTTTTTCGGTGGTGCAAAGAAATGTGTAACCAGTTGGACCAAAATTGATGGTCAGGTTTGTTACGACTGTTTGATACTTTTTACTATATTTATTTGTAACATAATAGTTTGTAAAGATAGACTGATTTTTGAACTAAAAATAAGTGTGTGTAGTTTGATTCAGCGTAAAACAAAAAAGTTTTACATGTCTTTAAGTGTAAGGTAGACGCATTATGTTACTTCGGTTTTGTTACTGCTTACAGGGTAACATATAGGCGGACCGGCAAAGTAACAAAACCGTATTTTTCACATATTTTTGTCACATATTTTTGAATTTTTTACTAGTAAATAGTCTATTAGTCACGAAAAAAATATGATATTTAAAAAAATTAGTAATAAACTATTATAACTAAAATCGTAAAACCGCCTTATGTGAACGTTATTATTTTTGGCCGATTTTTCTGTTGTATTATTTTTTTGAAACTCCCCAAGTGCGCGTCGCCATAGCCGCGTACTCGTATATGTATAAAGACTTGACACAAAACTAGTTATAGTAACATTTATAAGGCAACAGCTGTAGGGTCAACCCACACGTACCACAACCACACGACATCGCAACGACAAAATGTCGTCGAGCAGTGGTTACGTGTGAATGGTGTCGCTGCAGCTTTTTGTAGTTGCATTGTGGTACCGACAAAATGCCGACGTGGTTGCGTTGTCGCCAGTGGTTGCGATGTGGTTACGTACGAAAGTCAATGAAACGGAAGGGGGAAGAGCGCGAGCGGTGTGCGCGCACTGTCGTCGCATCGACGCAACGTTGTGGTTGCGATGTGGTCGGTATCTGACAAGTGGTCGACAGCGACTGCAAAATGTGGTACGTGTGAATTATTCATTTACAATACGAAATATACGCCCGACCACGTGGTGTGGTTGTGGTACGTGTGGGTTGGTAGGCACTATTTGTATTACTTTTTGTAATATTCGTTAGTTAACGTCTTGTACGAATTATTAATGCTTTATTTTTTGGAAAAGAGAGAACTTACTGGATAGTGATAACACTAATTGGCGAACAAGTAGCGAATCGCATAGTTATTAGTATTAAGTACTCATTACTGTTATTAGTTACACATAAAATAACTGCCATACTCAGAGTGGAACATTAATTACTTAAATGTAATTAACCCATCAATCCTCAAGCGGCACCCGGCTGCTGCATAACAATTGAAAATCTATTGTGTCTTGATTCCCACGATCGAGCTATTCAAAAGTTTGTCATGCCCCATACATTATCTGTCAAACTCTTTATTAAATTGAGGGTTATCTTAATGTCTCTGAGTACGGCGGTAATACTAAATACCTATTAATTATTATTAGTTAACTCATTCACTGCCTTTCCGAAAAGTAACGATGTTACCCAGGTGCCGCCATACCATAGGTATGCCGCCCATCGGCGGTCCCGGCATCTCGATTATGTATTCTTGCCCGCCCATTGGCGTTTTCGGCATGAAGCTTCAGATTCCGACATGAATCGTTTCAAATGCTCTGTTTACATGTACTGTATCGTGCGTAAAACGTGTATGTGCAGTTTAAAATCAACCCGCCCATGGGCGGTCTCGGCATGTGAGTTAAAAAAAAATGCCCGCCGATCGGCACTGAATGGGTTCATTATTATGTTACTTAAAGTGTGAAAATGCAATAATTGGTGTAGGTTTTCCATCTTAATCCAACGAAATGTTATCACTTATCGTTTTATTCCAGATGAGCGACAACTCTACAAACCAAATAACCAATGATGACGACGAGATGGACGACGACTTTGACGAGCCCGAGTCAGCAAGCGGCGGCGGCGGTGGAGGCAGCAACCTATTCAGTTTGTTGAACATCGCGACTAGCTTGCTGCCAGCCGCTTCGAGCAGCAGCAGCGTAAGTACAAACCAGGAGGTTTATAATGAAACCATTTTGAGACAACCCTCGAATCAGAATGCCGCATCCTACTCTAACGTTATTTCACGTTTGTTAGAGTGGGACGCGGCATTTCAATTCGTTCGTTTACACAAGTCTCGAAACGGTTTCGTAGTACGGCCCCAGGAACATTATTGTGTTTACTGCAACGTTGTAGTTTGAAATTTTGACGCACTCTTCCTTGATAATTCACCGGTTTCACAAAGGCATATTTTTCAAAAAAAAAATTAACTCTACGCACGTTTTTTATAAGACACGCAAAAAATTAAAACCAAACACATTTTGCTCCATATCAATAGGGCTACTTTCACGCACCGTTTTCTTTCTTTATGGGTTTGAGTTGTATTGTGTTATTCTGTTTGCTATACTTTGACACACACTACTTTGAGTGATTCTGCACGCAACCCAAGCACATCGGCGTAAACGTAAGTACCAACTTATTTTAGCAAAATAAAACGTTTTTTCTCATCACTTTCATCACATGGCAAAGTTTAATTGTCTCTTAACTTTTGGTTTCTGTTTTAGAAGATCGTAAGGAAGTTAATAGAACTCGCCATTTCGCTCAACAAACCGAAAATAATTATAAAGAGGAGTCTACCGAATGACGTGGACTTTAACTCTATCGACGTGTTGACACCGCCTTTCCTTCAGAAGCAAGAGGAAGACAGCGAATCTAACAGCAGTAACTCTGAGAACAACAATTCTGCGAACAGCAATTCTGAGCAGAGCGATGACGATAACGCTGCAGAAGAAAGTATAGAGAACAAGGACGCGTCGATAGAGAACTCTGAATCGAATGCGGATTCAAATGGCAATGATATTGAAGATGATTCTGATTATGATTCTGACGAGCCTCCGGGTGGGGGCGATGGTCAGGGCGGCGGTATATTAGGACTCCTAGCTGGCCTCAGTGGTGGTGTAAGTATTATGAGTTATGACCATGGTTATGACAGTTGCATATTTTTAATTTACGTCCTTAATTTTTTTTCACCAAAATTCTTTTTGAAAATTATGACAAAGAATATGCTAAGGATAATGCCATAATATACTCGTACATAGGCTAAAAACTTGTTATTAGTAGGGTTACGAATAATAAATAGGTACTAAACGAGAATTTACAACAAACATTGTAATCAATTAGTTACTAAAAGTAAATAGCAAATAATGTTTTTTCAGGAAGACGGTCAGTCTGATTTGGGTTCTCTGCTGGCCACTGTGAGTGGAATTATCGCTAACCTCAGTGTGAGTATCAGTTCTAGAACTTACGAAATAATGTTTGAAATTTACCGTACCGTTTGTTTCCCACTTTAATTATTATGTCATTGCAGGGAGATGGCATCGATCTGAACAGTCTAATCGCCTCGGGCATCGGTTTGTTCGTGGGATTATTGGTTTGTACAAAAACTTCGAGAGCAATATTATGACTGGAGATTGGAGAATAGAATATGATCGATATTTTTTTTCCAATCTATTTCATCGTCTTATTTTTTCAGTCTGAAGGCGAAGAAAATCCTGGCACAGTGATTGCGAGTTATCTTTTGACGTCGTTGGACACTATAACAGGAGGAGGCGCTGTAAGTTCTAGTATAAGCTTGGGCTCGTAGATTAGTACATTGACTCATCACTACCTGTCTCTTTCACTTGCAAACGCGAGTAAAAGGGACAAATAGTGATAGCCATAGGTCTACGTACTACTTAATAATAATTGTGCTTTAGATTTGGAATGTACTTTAGACGCATTAGACTTTAAGTTCGTAACTTTACCGAATGTTTACAATTTTCAGAAAAACAATGGTGCTTTCTTCGGAAAATTCTTATCAAAACTAGTAAAAGGAACTAGCGCGGTATGTGACCTATTTTTAAAATAGAGCCTTATTTAGTAAATTATGCTTGTAATTGTTACTTCTAATTGGTGTTTTCTTTTAAACTATATACATATTTTATTGTACTATTGCTAAACATCTAGAGACTAGAGTACCAACCACGAATATATCACAAAATGATATAATATGAAGTTTTGTGTCATGTGGTTAGCACCAATGTTGTCTTCTCTGAATGAATGTGTTATTTTTTTACATTTCAGGGGGGAGACCCTGACGCAAGTTCGGAAGAGAATGGGGAAGCTATGAAAGACTCCGCAGGATTCCTGCTCAGTTTCCTGATGGGTCTGTCTGGAGACATGTCCAAGGGCAGCTCTGGCCCTCACCCGTGGAGATAATCAGACGAAATCACGGCAACAATTAGGATTTAGGATAATAATTAAGCATCATCAACATTAGGATAATATTTAAAACCTCCAGTTTTTGTATTGTAATGAATGTGAATTTTAACAAAATATAATATGGTTAATAAATATTTTCTTAGCAGGTTTCATATGAATGTCTAGTCTACTTAAAATTAGTAAAGGAAAGTATACACTGTACACTATTATGAATCTGACGTCCCCTCTCGCCTCCAGCTACAATAAAAATATCCATCTTTTCCCTCAAACATGTCATTTGGAATGCTAAAATTTCTTCAATCATTAAGAGTGGGGTCGTCTCTTTCTAGCTACGTCATTTGTGCGGCCCCTTTGATTTAATTATTACAGGCGTAAACGCTCGTAATCTAACTTGTTGCCTTTCATAAGTCATGCAGGATCTGAGAGGAGGGTGGGGCTGATCAAATAACAAAGGGGGTGTCGTTATCACAATGTCGTTATCACAATAGAGAAAGCTTCCTGCAGTCTTACCCCCGAAACTGATACGATTTTGATTCACGAGTCCGATTAGTTTCAAAAGCCGCAGCACGATCGTACGTTAGTATATCTGACAGGAGTGGGAAAAGCCGTTGAGATCGAATTAGTTCCAAATTGAGCCGCAGCTCGATTTTGCGCTAGTATTATATATGTCGGAAGTAACAAAAGCTTTGAAATCGAGGTGATTCGATTCTTGATTCGATTCTGATTCTGTCGGGAGTAAGGCAGCTGGTATACTTTTTTTTTTGACAGACCGTAAATCATCCACAACGGTTGATAAAAATGACAAGAACACTAATGTCACATTTTAAGGGCCCCCGAGACAATCAAACGGTTTGATTCAAACCTTACGTGTTTGATGCAACCGTTTGATGTCGGTTTGAACGGTTTGTCAAACGAAACTGCGCAGTTTGGTTCAATACTCGCTGTGGAGTACACGTCTTGTGACGAATAATTTTTTTTTTTTTTTTTAAATAAAACCGACTTAAAAATTGTACGAAATTGAGAATTAAGTTCCCTATCTCAAAAACTACTAAACCTATTTTGATGAAACTTGCAGAAGTCTCCCAAGTTAAACAATACGTATTATAGTACAACAACAAAAAATATTTAAATCGGACTTGTAGTTCCGGAGATATTATGTGAACACAAACATAAAAACATACATACACTATTGAAATTTTGCACATTTGTTCAGACGCTGGTGTAGACTAACATAATATACGAAAACTGGGCAGTTCTGGAAATATTACATACATACGCATCGAATTGATAACCTCCTCTTTTTTAGTCGGTTAAAAATAATGTACCTACTCCAAAGAATGGTATAAAGTTTGTTCAAACGCATCGGAACACGATCAAACGGCGCGTCAAACACAACAAAAATATGAATTTTCATCAAACGAGCTTCAAACACGTAAATGTTTGACAAACCGTTCAAACTAGCTTTGTAAACGATCAAAATGGTTTGAGTCAAACCAAAATTTACGTGTTTGAGTCAAACCGTTTGATCGTCTCGGGGGCCCTTTACGCCTGACGCCTCTAGTCCACCGACGCTGATAACAGCGAAACAGCGGCGAACCGATTTACTGTCTCATCCGCCACACCACAATGCGTTATAACTTATATAACACTTATATTGCATCTCGCTCTATTTCTGTTTCGCATTGGTTTCGGTGGACTAGAGGCGTTAAACACCAGAATAATATGCTATAATATTTCAGGGCAGCCAACAGCCGGCGGAGGGGTCGTCGCCGCTGTGGACGCTCAAGCTGGACATCCTGCGCGCGCTGTTCCAGTTCGTCACCTCCGTGATCGGCCTGTCCTCCTCGCAGGCTTCCAGCATGGGATAGTGCCATTGTAGATAATAAATTATTTGTTTTACTTTTTTCGTTTGATCTATTCAAAGAATCAAAAACCTATATTTATAGGACATCGTTATGCAGCCCCATAGATAATACAATATATAGAGATGCAGCCCGTAAACCTACAATGAAAATGAACAATATTTTATTGTACCATTTATTTTACAATAAGAGTAAAGGCGCGGCAATGTTCAATATTAACCGTAAACGGGCAATCATATGCAATATTGTAGATAATTATACGTAATATTATAAAATTGATCGTCGGCAATAATATGCAATATTGTAGATAATTATACGTAATATTATAAAATTGATCGTCTAGGGGCCCGCTAAGGCGTGACGTATTCGTAACGTATTGTCAATAATACATTGTTTTTTTGGATCTCCATAGAATAACTCATATAAATATTATTTATAGGACACTCAGTCGAGTACCAGAGGAATCTCAGGGCGAACGTGGACCACAGTGTATTATAATATTACGTTACATATTAGATTTACTCACACAGGAAGCATTCTGACCGCTTCAGAATGCCTCCTGTGTAACAACATAAAGAACGCAGAACTGACCGCTTCAACACTTGACCGCGTGAACGCTCTGTCTGATAAGTCCCTAAGAATTTTATGTAGGTGGGTAGAAGTCAAAATAATCGTACATGACTTGAAAAAATATATGTCCTCGGCTGTTTTTAGCTTATTTAAAAAATGTCGGGTTATAACAAGTTATAATACCTATTTAAAGAACGATTAATTTTCAGTAAACCAAGACATTTTTGTAATGCTAAGAACATAACTATACCGAAAAAATATCATCAAACTAAAGTCAGTAATTTCAGTTCCATACAAAATGAAAGTGTCCTCTTGCGTATTGATAATTTAAACAATATATAAAATATTCAAAACTAGGTACTATTTTGCAAAATTATAGACTATAAAATAAAAAACGGTGTCTTAGATCTTTGTTTTCATTTATTATAACCATTATTTACTATGCCTATTATTATAAAATTACTGTTCATAATAAAATCCCAAATATCGATCCTGTGAGTAACTCCGGTAGATAACGGTGTTTTAGGCGCTCCCGAAAAGGAATTCTACTATGTCGCAATTATATTTTATTCCAACAAAACTGTTGGATCACATCACGTAACTTTTAGAACGCCAGCATATCACTTCATTCAGTTTTGGTGGGAAAAGTGCAAGCACAAAAGAAAATGCCTAAAATATTCCTGTGAATAACGGTAAGTCTAGATAAATTCTAAAGTAAATTACGCGAGTTTGGATATACAGTCTGAAATAGTATGTTTTGGTGATCATAAACACAGAGAAATCGTTTTCAAGGTAAGATATTTGTTATTATGAAGATACATTTTAGATGTTAAAATTCATATTTTTTCTTCCTGTAGATAACGTAACACGACTTAGGGCTAATTCATATTGATAATATCATTGTTATTGTGTAAATTGAATAAGTTTGTAGAGTAAAATATGTATTTGCAATTAATAACTAGTTTTTTTTTATAAAATAATGGGGCAAACGGGTCACTTGATGGAAAGCAACTACCGTCGCCCACGGACACTCGCAACATCAGAAGGCTTTTTAAAGGAATTACGATCTCTTCTTCAAGGTTTGCAGGTCGTATTGGTCTGAAAATTGTTCACCCCGAATGACGATCTCGCAATAAAGTTGGTTTCTTTTTTTTTTTCATGATTGTCTCGAATACTTATGAGTTTAAACAGGGCCGTCTCTAGCCGGTGTGGCGCCCGTGTGCAAATATTACCCTAGCGCCCCCTAGCAAGCGCGCGGTCGATAAAAAAATCGGCCAAGTACGAGTCGGACTCGCGCACGAAGGGTTCCGTACGATTATAAAGCAAAGATAGGCAAAAAATTATATTTTTATGGGAGCTCCCCTTAAATGGTTATTTAAGTACAAAATATACAATTAAGTATTTTGTGAATATTTCAAATTTCAAGTTCCTACGTTAATGACCAAAAAATCATATTTCTTGTATGGGATTGTATCCTTAAATATTTTTTTTTTATTAAATAAGGGGGCAAATGAGCAAACGGGTCACCTGATGGTAAGCAACTACCGTCGCCCATGGACACTCGCAACATCAGAAGAGCTGCAGGTGCGTTGCCGGCCTTTTAAGCCGCCGCACTGTGAAAGCGATCCGGTTGATACTACAACAGTGGATGGCACATTCAAGGGGCGACATACGGCTAGGAGGAAAACATCGCCTAGGTGCCACCACAGTCTGAGAAAGACGATTGAACGCTCTGCTTGGGCTGAGCAACGGGCTGAGTTTTGCACCGTCCTTGGATTGGACCTTACTACTTATTGAGAGGCAGTAGCTTATATCCTCTGCGAAACTGTTATGTTGCAAACAGAGGCTGCATAATGAGAGCGGGAAGTAAATACTCAGATCTCATGAGAAGAATGCACGGAGGGCGTAGGCTGCACGGCGCCCGGTGCGACCGCAAGAATACATATTTTGCTTGTAATCTTGTGGTTTAGCGGCGAAACCGCGCTTACGCGCTTATTTTGGCGCCTATCTTGACGAAAAATATAATCTTCATTTATGTGCTTTAAGATTCATTTCATGTTGAAAAGTAAAGTTTATTTTTATATTGCAAAAGCCGAGCCGCTCATGACGCGCCTTGCTTTGCTGTAATTCGACATAATATAATATAACAAGAGTTCCAGATAATTCACAAAATGTATGCAAACTGGAGTTCTTTTTACGGTAGTCATTACGGCCACTCTCAGGAGAGCAAAATTTACGTGTCCCGGGCTTGTATACTCTGTAATATTATCTTATTCAAGTATGTAATATTTTTAAACGGTAGATAGCATCAGTATCTAGCTACAAACTTAAACACAGGCTTCTAATTTAAGTAATTCAGACTAAATTAATTAAAGTCGTGTTCAAAAACCATGTTTTTCTAACTACCGTAACGTGTCCCCACGCCAACTTGATCTCGAAACTTGCTTGTAATTTTTATAACGTACCTATTTAATTTAATCTATTCATGGTTTTAAACGCCTATAAATATTGGTTATCGCATTGCAAAATATCGTCTCAATAGGCCCAGCCTATAAATAGTTATCATGAAATAATCGTTTGTCCGATCAGAAGTCCTAATTACCGTAACACCTGCCGTTTTTGGATGCCCATCCAAAAATATCAGGATTTGGCACATTACAAGTGCACGGGTTGCTTCTCTTTAGTGTGTGCCATGGCCCCTCAGCGGTCCCACGTCGTTAATGTTAGTGTGCCGCCGATAAAGCACATTAGTATCTAATTACCGTAGCTTTGGTTACAAACTTGTCTAATTACCGTGATCGTTACTTTTCAATTATGTTTAAATTAGATTTTTATTATGTATATTATGTTTATGTTACATAATTTGGCCTATTTACGTTGCCCTAAGCTAGTTTTTGTCAATTGTGTCGTTGTATCGTTACGTAAAACACTACATTTTTCTAATTACCGTACCCATAAATTTTTAAGTCTCATTATCCAAAAAACTTTAACTAACTGTTTCACGCCACATTTATTATTGTGTTCGTCTCTTTCATTTCTTTAATATTTCAATGTGTCTAAGTCAAATCGACGAAGGAAAAAAATGG
Organism: Lysandra bellargus; assembly: GCA_905333045.1. Taxonomy (NCBI): domain Eukaryota; kingdom Metazoa; phylum Arthropoda; class Insecta; order Lepidoptera; family Lycaenidae; genus Lysandra; species Lysandra bellargus. The sequence goes on from HG995327.1 coordinate 3,037,948, forward strand.
TTACGGTAATGAGGCAAATAATGCTAAACCGGAGAATGGCCGATTAAAGCATGGCGGCCGGCCAACGCGGGAGCGCGCCTTTTTGCGAGCGGCGCTCGGCGCCCCTAGGACCGCGGCGCCCGTGTGCACCGCACACCCTGCACCTAAGGGAAAGACGCCCCTGAGTTTAAAACATTGTTTGTTTTTGAGGAAGTTACATATTATATAGACATTTTTCTTCCTAGTTAGATAGATAGTCATGTCTGTGTGTCTCTCTTCTTCAAGGTTTGCAGGTCGTATTGGTCTGAAAATTGTTCATCTAGAATGACGATCTCGCAATAAAGTTTCATGTTTTTAAATTTGTTTATTTTTTTTTCATGATTTTCTCGAAAACTTACGAGTTTTTAAAACATTGTTTGTTTTTGAGGAAGTTACCTATGTAGAAATTTTTCGTCCTAGTTAGATAGATAGTCATGTCTGTGTGTGTGTGTTTGTTTGTATATTAATGGAAATTTTGTAGTTTTGGGATTTGGAATATTTGTGCATAAATTAAAGCTTCAAAATATGTTTTCTTTTTGATGGCGCCAAACACTAATGCTAAGCGACAAATAAAGTACCGAGAAAAAGTTTTTCAAACCGTGTGTTTGTCCTTCGAACTTTGTGGTTATTAATAAGACTTGTTAAGGTGCTTTATCGAAAATAATTTTACCGCAAGGGCAATTTTATACTTAATTTGTATGACTATAAAGTCGTGAATACGCTGCGGCCAGAAGCTATCGGCTCGCTCGGAAAACATGCGAAAAAACGTAATTATAATCATTTAAAAAATAACTAGGAGCATTTAAGCAAAATGCTTCTATACGATTTTGAGTTGCAAAGGTGTCTATCAATTAGATTAATTTCCTATAATACATCTATTTTCGTTTAAAAATAATCTTCAAATTTCGTATTTTTAAGAGGTCATTTCGAAAATTAAATGTATCGAGGCAAAATACATTAATCGTGTTTCTAGTTCTTCTCAAACCTAGATAAGGCTATGAAGATATGTATATCTCATTACCAGATTTGTAACATTTCTGAGGGTCCTATAGTATTACGTCAAAAAGGACAGTTTTTTCAATATAGCGCCTTAAAACATCATATTTTATCGATTTTACTAGTTATGTTAGTCTAACAATAAATAAAAACATGTACGTATTTTTTGTTTCAATGTGGAAGCATCCTAATTTTCCTGTGAGTAACAAATTCTGTCAGGTGAGTAACATTACTAACCGGATTTCATGTGAGTTACGGTCGATCCGCTTTACGCTGGTCGTCGTTAGTATCCTTGCAAGTCCTCTAGCGATTGCATGATAATATATACTAGACAAAAATTTAAATTAAAAAATAATAAAATATAATTTATACTTATAAAATTACATGTCCTGACTGACTGACTGATTCATCATCGCTGAGGAAAAACTGTTAAAGTTACAGCCACGTTTGGTGAGTAGGGTTGTTTTATTAAGTAGACACACATTAAGGAAGAAATTTTGAAAATTTTACCCCAAAGGGGGTGAAATAGGGGTTGAAAGTTAGAATGAAAGTCCGTTATTTCTCGAGTTAGAAACGTGAAATTTTATCTTTGGGCTACTGATTAAAAATGAATGGATAGGTAATTAAGGGCCCCTTCTTCCTAAATTAGCAGGTCGATTGTTTGTCAGTGCGAATATCGACGTAAATGACATTAAAATAACATTCATATAAGCGCGCCTTGTACTGTGGCGGTTACGACGCTCGCCGCGTAGGGTTGGCGATCTGAGACTCATTTTTAATCTGGGTGCACGGTCGTGCACCCGCCGAGACGAGCCAAGCGAAGCGCAAGGGCACTACCTACCTTTTCTCGAAGTGTTTCACCGTTTTTTTGAACCTTCATAGAATTTGTTTCCGTTGTAGCAGATAGTTCATATTTTCAGGATATGGTGTCATCAATGAACTTATTAAGCATACAAAGTCTCAATTGAATAGCACTTATACTTTAGATTTTATTGATATCTAAAATACGTCGATTTCGTCACTGACACACTGATGGTCATCAAAATGTTTGGCCACTTCCTGAAGTGCTAGAAAGCTGAAATTTGGTAAAAACAAACAAATTCATAAACTTGTAATTTTCGTCCCCCATTCCCTAAAAATGGGGGGGTGGAAGTTGACCCTTATAGAGTTGGTCTCCAATGTGCCAGATAGTTTATATTCTCAGGATATTATGTTAATAATAGACTTATTAAACATACAAAGCCTCAAATGAATAGGTCTAATACTTTATATTTTATTGATATTTAAAATACGCCGAAATTTGGTTATAGCTTATACGCCGTAAAATAAGTTTAGTATATTGAAGTTGAAGTAAGAAGATTAAGAAGGTAATTGAAGTTTAAATGAGACTTTCACCAATTTTATGAATAAGGACATGAAAGCTTCCACGGGATGGACATTAACTAAAAACGTCTTAATAAAAAATAAAAACACTAAAAAGACTAAAAAGACTGCCTAGCAAGTAGCAACTTACAAAAAGGACTGAAATCCCACCAAAAACATTTCATGTAAAAGTTACCTCGACGACCACAAAAGGTTTGCCCTGTGAAAAAGACATCAGATCTAATGTAGAGCCAAGCTTCTGAATCGACGCGGCCTAACTCTATCGACCCATAACTCCAACAAATTCTACATAATATCAGTAAGTATGTATCTATGGCTTGGCAGTTTCGTTACTTATTTCAGATCAGAATCCAGAAACTAAATATTCGACACAGCGAAGCCATACATACGGATATGTAGAAAGTGTTGGAGTTAGGCTCGATAGAGTTAGGCCGCGTCGATTCAGAAGCTTGGCTCTACATTAGATCTGATGTCTTTTTCACAGGGCAAACCTTTTGTGGTTGTCGAAGTAGCTTTTACATGAAATGTTTTTGGTGGGAATAATTATTATAAAAATAATACATATTTCAAAAAAGTAACCAAACTAAATCATTAACTTTTGTATTGCAAAGCAGTAGATATTTTTAACCGACTTCCAAAAAACGAGGAGGTTATATGTTCGGCTGTGGATATTTTTTTTTTGTATGTTCAACGATTACTCCGCCGTTTGTGAACCGATTTTCGAAATTTTTGTTTTGTTGTATTAGGTTTCACTCCAATTTGGTACCATGTTCACAAAAGTGGTGACCTGATGATGAAATCCAGGAGTAATCGAGGGGACTCCTCGAAATTTATATGGAAACATATGGTGATTTTGGTTTTATGTACTAAGTACTAAGAATATGCTACCAAAAAGTCAAATATTGGGTCAAGGTATACCATGGTTTCGAAGATGCTGAGAGAACTCCTGACTCTTTATAGATACACGTTTGGGGTTTTAAGAACAGAAAGCATATGCTACCATGCAATTCAAATTCATCATCATCATCATCGTCATCATCATCATTACCACGTCGTGTTAAGGTCACCTGCAATGTCTCATGGCACAAAATAGATAATAGTACAAGGCATAGGTATGGATACAATAATAATTATATACATAACAACACCAATTATAGGCTGTTTAATATACACGGCGGTCGGCGCCGCAGAAACAACGGCGTCGCCGCGCGGCGCGAGCGTAAACATCGTATTCAAGTTCTAACCGGAATGTCAGGGCATGCGGCATGCCCCGCTGCGAGCATTTTTCAGCACGTGTTCACTTAGATTTTTTTAAATGTATTAAGAGTAAGTAGTTAAGAGTCATACGGCATACCCCAAGGCCCAACCTTGGGGTATGCCGTATGACTCTTAACAGTCTTAACAAATTGTAATAAGATACGTAGAATATACGCAGTACCACCGACGACCACTTATAAATTCGCGGACTATGACGGAGGTCAACTTAATAACAATTATACGAGATCATTACCACTCAATATTAAGGATTTATGTTGTCAATTCAATGCTCACTGCTCACACCAAGCGGCAAGCTCACTGTTGAGTTGTCAGTTGCTTACAAACTTTCAACAACACGACAGATACATGTTACAAGTTACAACTACCTATATAAAACTTCTACGTACAAGCGATAGCGCGACACAGGAGCGCCTCAGTGACATCTAGTGAAGACAATATGAAACTATTTTTATACAATTTGAATTGGCACTAACAGTTTACCTACTAGGTAACTAAAAAGAGTGAAATTATTATTTTTAAACAAAAAATTAAAACCGACTTCCAAGGTAAAAACAATATTAATAGCATCATTATAATATGAACTAAAAAGTATTAAATATTTTTTCCTATCTAATATGTAGTGCCTTTTCCCGAATTCGGCTAAACCTCAACTATTTCTGTACTCAATCTTCATAATTTTGAAGTCGGTGCCAGAAACCTGTCAAAGAAATAAAGATTCAGCTATATCTGGTACCGACTTCAAAATTATGAAGATTGAGTACAGAAATAGTTGAGGTTTAGCCGAATTCGGGAAAAGGCACTACATATTAGATAGGAAAAATTATTTAATACTTTTTAGTTCATATTATAAGGATGCTATTAATATTGTTTTCACCTTGGAAGTCGGTTTTAATTTTTTGTTATTATATATTCTTTTGATAAATAATGAAGGAGTAAAGTGGTTTCATTTCAAGGATTTGGAGTTGATTTGGTTTTTTATTTCTTTATTATGTGATACCGATAGAAAAAATATGGCAAGACCAAATTACGTATCATATCATGTAGATTACTAATTATTTTTTTCAGATATAAATTTCTCTGTTAATGCCGATGAAAAGTTTTTCATCTGCAAGTTTTTTTCGAGAGAGCAGCCTTAAGCGTTTTTGGTAATTCTACCCCCAAGGGGGTGAAATTGGGGTAGAAAGTTTCAATGAAAGTCCGTCATTTCTTGAGTTACAAACATGAAAGTTTATTGACGTTTGCTTAAATAGGGTCCCGTTTTTACCCTTTGTAGGAACCACAAAAAGGGGAAAACTATCCATCTTTGTTATTATACTATGTTAACGCGGACGAAGTCGCGGGCAACAGCTAGTATAATATATTTCTTAAATAATAATTATAACTGCAGTTAAAAGGAAATCAAACTTGTGATTCGGGAATCTCTGGAATTGTTTAAAAAAAAAACTTACTTCACCTCATAACTTCTTTTCAGCAACAGAACAGACGCCCAGTTCGTAAATCTGAAACACAAAAGTATTCTTTAATATTATAAAAACTCATATTAAGTATGAAATATAAATTATATACGTATTTCGGATATTATAATAATATCATTGTCATTTCTATGAAACGATTGCCGCGAAACATCGTCAAGTGTTGTTCTGTATTAACTAATTAATATAAATAATACTTACATTAACATTAGGTGGCGTAGACAGCGCGTATACTATACAGTCAGCTATGTCTCCCGGCTCCAGGCCTTGGTCTGGGTCCTTCGACATGCTGGTTCGAACCTTGCCTGGAGAGATACTCTGAAAAAAAAGAGAAGGCGTGCATAATGGTCGATTTACACGGGTGACTAACGGGTCGATTTTAGTCACCCGGCAAGTCACCAGTCGAATCGCCTGTCCAAGTCGAATCGCCACCCCTTTTAGGTACACGGGTGACTAACGGGTCGATTTTAGTCACCCGGCAAGTCACCAGTCGAATCGCCTGTCCAAGTCGAATCGCCACCCCATTTAGGTACACGGGTGACTAACGGGTCGATTTTAGTCACCCGGCAAGTCACCAGTCGAATCGCATAAACATGGATGTTTTTCGCTTTTACACTCTAAAAAATGTATAATATTATTTTTGTCCATGTTTTCGTGAGTGCCGCCCGAGGTCTGCGCTCTATATAGTAGTATTCGCAGTAAGCGATCGCTTGCGACTGAGCGTTTGTACGGTCGATTTTAGTCACCAGCCGCTTTGGGGCTTGCGACTTTAGCCGCATGCGGCGTAGTCGAATTGCCATAAATGCACGGTCGATTTTCGCCTTGCGGCGTAAATCGTGCGGCTTTAGTCACCCGTGTAAATCGACACCATCAAACACGGCCACGTCCCCATCAAACACGGCGCGACGTCGTCACCGTGCCACCATGCACCGCGTCACACGCCACCCACTGCCCTTATTCAGTTTGATTGAAATCTGCAATATTTGCATTACGCGGTTTTGATAGGTATTTTCATACCTGTCGTTTAAGTTTGGAATGCAATTTTTGTTTGGAAGTTTCACCCTGAATGCGGCCACACGGGGGACGCGCACGCGCTGTTAGGCTATTGCTTGACTCGACGTTATAAACACTTGCTATTGACTAAAGCACTTTTAAAGTCATGTAAAGTTAGTGCGCAAATTATGTAGAGCTCCAGAAAACATGCTATTTCCAAGTTTGGTTAGGACAATGCAGGATCACCTGATTGTCTGACATAAGATGATCCATGCGACGGAAAACAGTCGATCTTGCTCCTGATTTCTTGCTAGTCGTATCGTCTTCCGTCCTACTGGGTTATGAGAGTAAAAGGAATAGAGGAGCACTTGTGTACTGCGCACACACTTGGGCACTATAAAATTACTCCTGCGTAACTGGCCTGGTTTAAATGAAACCGGCCACCATCACCAAAACCGGTGTGGGAGTTAAGGATACCTTTCCATCGGAGCTGAACTAAAGTGCATTGTGAGGAATGTGTTTTAAGAACCAATACAATCGCTTCATTTACCTGATATTATGACCATTCTAGTGGAGAAATCAGAAAAATAAGCACATTCCTCGTAGCCCTAACGTTCGTACTCAGAGACATTTAATGATGATTAAACTTCAATTAAATGAAGAGTTTGACAGATAATAATTATTATTATGGATGGGGCTTACGCTTACCGCTTTTACCTTTTGTCAAAATCTGCATTTAATTACAGTTAAGTTAGTCTGTGAGTGCGACAGTAAGCTACTGAAGTGTTGTAAGTAGGTAACATTTAATCGACTTCGTAGTCAATTAAGAGCTCAATATCGAGGGGCTGCCTACCGTGACCTTGATTCTGCTGTGGCAGTCGGCGAGCTCGTTGAGCAGCGTGGCGCTGAAGGCGGTGACGGCGTGCTTCGTGCCCGAGTACACGTTGAAACACGACTCGAACGGCACGTAGTGACCCGCTAGACTGTAACGAAATACGGCTTGGTGACAAACACTATTCAGAATTAGATATTTAATCTGTGGAGATTATTATTTAACCTGTGTGGACAGGGTGAGACTAAAGTAAGTCTTAAAACTTTAGGGCCTCTGAGAAAATAGCAGCGCTGTAAGAGTTTTTTACTTCTACCTATGTTTCTATGATAACAATAAACAATTTTGTAACGCGGTCGGTCACGCTGAGGTCTTTTAAGCCCCAGCGACCGACCGTAAATAAACATCTGTAACACACCGGACATGCACGCAAGCTCAAAACATAATTCATTTAAGAAACAACCTAAAAAACGGAGTTGCTACAATTAAATATATTTTTTAGGCTTTAAAGACCCAACGTGACCGACCAGGGTTAAGTCATTCATGATTATTGAGTAATCTTTGAGATCCAACAAGGCCTTAGGGCCTTGTTACACCTTCCGACTACCGAGTAGAGTGCTGATACTGTACCTACTCAGCCTGCGGCCAAATAAATTGTCTGTTTGCAGTTTGCACTGTCTCGCCAGTCTACTCGGTAGGTGTAAAGGCTGATTTACATTAATACAATAGCTGGCGCCAGCATCACTGGACATGATTCAATCCAGTGCTGGACTGGATTGAAACATGTTTACATTGATACAGTGCTGATCCAGCGACGGAATCCAGTGATGCTGGCGCCAGCTACTGTATCAATGTAAATCAGCCTTAATGAGGCCCTTACGGCTTACCTGTTAATGTTTATGATGTGACCTTCGAAGTTTCGTTTCTTCATCGACGCTACAGCTTGGCGTGTGCACATCACCAGTCCCTTGAAATTGGTGTCGATAACGGATAATATGCTGGCATCGTCGATTTTATTGTCTCCAACATCTGCAATATTGTGAAAAAGACAATCAGGACTAAATCTCAACTACACAAATGATATAGCCTATGTTTAATGCCATGGGGAATAAATACCCTTGATTCTTGAATCCCTAATGTCGCACTAAATAATTAAAATATAATAATTAATCTTCAATTCAGTTTATGTCTATTGCTATGAAAATGGAAGAGTAAGGCGCAGTGTTCGTTTTATAATATAGTAGCGACCCGCCCCGGCGTCGCACGGGTATCAATCGGACCAGTAGTTCCTGAGATTAGCGCGTTCAAGTTAGCCATTTCAAATAATTTTCCCCGTTTTTTTCCACATTTTCCTCTATTTCTTCGCTCTTATTAGTCTTAGCGTGATAAAATATAGCCTATAGCCTTCCTCGATAAATGGACTATCTAACACTGAAAGAATCATCAAAATCCGTTGCATAGTTTTAAAGATTAAAGGGAACAAAGGGACATGAGGGAAAAAAGCGACTTTGTTTTATAATAAGTATAGATGTCACTTTAGTGGGGCGAGGAGTAAGCGGGGCGTGCGCTCGGACTTCGCGCGGGAACACATTTAGGCAGATCGCGACCATCTACGGCGGTATGGACGAGTATAATATGTCATGTTAATCGTAATTTATCATCTGGGCTCGACATAAAGCAATCAATTAACGTAAGCAAGCCTATAATATCAATTGAATATATTATCTGATAGAATTTTATAGGTTAGGTATACATTGAACGCCTGCCCCTCTAGTTTAACTATAAGTTAAGCGCGGTTTGTACCTGTGATATGTCCCGGTATGAGCACTCCCGCGTTGTTCACCAGCACATCTGTCCCTCCGAACTCCTGCTCAACCCACGCGAAGGCGGCCACCACGTCTTCGTACTTTGACACGTCGCACCGCTTACTATGAATCGCTCCACTCCCAGTAATTCCTTCCTTTGTTTTCTGCAATTTTATGTCATTCGATAAAGTTACAATTTATTACAATGTACCAATTATTCGCAATGGAGTAGCTGCACTAAGGCCAGCATTGCATCAAAGCATTGCGAGAATTACAGTTTGGGTAGGTACCTAATCTTTGCAAAAAAATTGCGTAACCTTTCAAAGAATTTTAAAAAATATTTTTATTTTTTATTTTAAAGAGTTGACTTGAAGGTTCTGGGGAAAATTCTACGCGTTACGCAGAGGGTTAAGTTTCCCTCTTCAGCTGCGTAACACTTGAAGTTCGTAAGCTCCATAACTTGTCGTAACTCAACTCCAGTCTCTACCGCTCTTCTGGCTGATGAGCCACCTTTTTAGACTGTATCAAATGTTTCCATACATCAACAAGCTCCGCCCGTCGTGCCAACCCCACAACCGTGAGTCCAGCGTTGGCGAGCGCCACGCAAGTGCTGGCGCCGATGCCCGCACTGGCGCCAGTCACCACTGCTACTTTGCCCACCCAGCGATCCATTTGTAGCTGTATATAATGTCATACATATATATTAGACAACATAGAAAGCTATAGGTACTCAGGGAAATTGATTCATAGCTATTCATAGGTAGTTTGCACATTGCAGACCGACGTTGTTTATTAACTTATGTCAAAGTAATGGTATTTTTGATCGATCGGCTTGGCTTGAAATAACTCGACTAAATAACGTAGGTCCGCCACCTGCCCATGAATCAATTTCTCTAATAGTATCCCAACAAACATTACCGCTGCAAATATAGGTTATTTAGAACCTGAAGTGTTATAAATGTTGAGTTGGAGCTGTAATCATAGTTTGTGGCGACAAAACAGAGTTAGTAATAAAATATAACACTTATAGTGACAAAACGGGTCTATAAGAGCGATTATGAAGGCTAAAGTGGAACTGCAGCGATTATTATCCCTACAGTACAGACCAGAGCTTCTGTAATATATCTTTGAGTGAATCATACCACTATAAAATCTATATAAGAAATTATCATCTCCTATTAATTCCTTTAGCGCATTTAGTTGCACAAAGGAAACAATTAATGCTACTAGCTCTACAAGGCTATTTTTTAACTCTTTTGCAAAACCAAACTCCTCAAGGGATGCAAGACTCCTCTATGTTATTTTGGGCTGTATATTAGAGATATTTTCCCCTAAATTTAAATTCATAAACCCTAAATTCATGAGTCCACCATTTTTTTTAGTACAAACTTAATTCACTAAAATAATAAAAAGAAAGTACAAAATGAAAACTTATTACAATGAAGTTACTACAATGAAGTCTTTGCAGCGTTTTGATGCCTGGGTCACGAAACTTATAATACAATAGGTAAAATATTAAAACAATTTTATCAATAAAAAATGTTTTGCTTTATTTGAAGCGACACTTTTTTACTTAAAATACACAACAAAGTGTGGGCCCCTTCATTATTTGCTTATAATACATAGTCACATTCACAGTAAACTCATCTTCGCTAAGAAAATTCCGCTTCAGCCTTCCACTAACAAGTCAAAATATTATTTCACTACTCAACTCCGCCATTATAAAATCAGTGGTTATAGTGTAAGTATATGTGTAACATATATACATAAACACAATATTGTTAAGCCGGTTAGAAAAGAAGTTAAAAACATATCATAATTACGTTACAATTTACCGCATTGCCACCCTTAAGGTGCTTAAAAAGTTAGTAAGATGCATTATAGATCTACTATAACCCTAAAAGGGTTAATATTCGTGAATTCTTCTTTTGTAGCACTCAAAGGGTCTTAGGTAGCCTGTAACTCTGTTATACCGCTTAAAAAGTCACTAGTCACTTAAATACTTCACTTAAAACGCTTTAAGGCTCAGTTATCGCTATTGTACATCCACAATAACTTTACTGTATCTCTAAAATTCATGCTATAGCTCTACTATACCATCATAGTGGAACATAAGGCGATAAGAATTTGTGCCCAATTCAAGGGTACAGTAGAGTTATAGCGAGCTATAACTCCATGTGATACCACTTGTTGAACACCATTTGATGTGTTTAGCTCTCTTGTAGATCTGTTCTAACTCTTATGTTAGCGCCTAATGTTAGTTGGGTAGGTACTATGATTGATAGGTATTTGCTAATAATAATTTAAACGACAAAATATAGACAAACCACTTTTGAACCATAATTGGCATAGTAACAAAATCTAAACTAAAGCGGTAAGTAATTAGGTAGGTACATACCTATAGATACAGTTTCAAAGTGCAGTTACGTATTTCTCGTACCTATAAAATGACTGACTATAGGTTATTAATTTATTATAGAGTAGGTAACAGCAAATAAACAAGTAGAGTACCGAGTCTATAAAAAAACTAGTAAATGCAATTTTAAGTGAATGGCAATTTGCAGTATAAGGGAAAGTTGATTCGAATGGCCGCGACGGCTACATTGTAAACGATGTATTTATAGATTATGCTGTAAATTTTTTCAATGGCAATTTGTTCTCATATAAGTAAAAGAAAAAACATTGAAATATTTAATTTAAATCAAAGGTTAAATTAAACGCGTAAATCTAAAAGAAAAACTCAAGTAGTATATTTAGGTTGAGTGTGAACGCGCTTTGGAAATTATCAGAAATTAATTAAGTTGCTCATCTCTTTCTTGCAAAAAGATATTTTGTGATGATACGGTGTTTGCCATACAGTGCCATACAGAGTGCCATACACCGTGACGTAATTGTATGTATAATCGATGAAATTGATTGTAATATCTTCGTTTATTAAGAATGGGTTTTAAATTAATTGTTGTTCTATTTAGTCAACAGCTGTTTCTAAACTCAAATGCACTTACGTTTCGTCGGCAAGTGAAATACAACTGAGGAATTTTCGCAAGCGGCTACTGCAAGTCCCAGTCACCAGTAGCGTTTGGAGTTATTTTACTTTCAATTGAATCTTTTAGACAGCGATATAAGGTTTATTTTTATATAAACTCAGAAGACCTCAACTAGATCTCAACTGATCTTTGTGGCGCAGTTTAGATTCTTGAGATGATTACTCATGGTATACCTATAATGAACAATGTTATTAGCTTTTATTCTACTTAGATGTTATAACTTATAAGCTATTAAAGTATTTTAATTTTTATTTTTCACACCATAGAAAATTATATTATTGGCATTCCTAGTACGTTAAACTTCCCAAAATATCAGAACCATTTTAGTATTAACAGGATTTCATACTAAAAACCACAAAATTTAATATTGTATATTTTATTAAGTGAAATGTATTTTATAGAAAAATTTCCGAACTGATACTTAACAACACTATATTGAAATGGTCAGCTATACTAAATTACAACATCGTACTCATAATCTTAACACGAACCAGCGGCTACCGTACTCTGGAGCTACATACACAACTCGCCTACCTAACACTCACACCGATAGGAACATTTTCACCTTATTCTAAGCCCTGACCAGTCATATAAAAAAGGGTTAGATTTTAGATACTACGGAACCCTAAGAACTTGCGATAAAGGTGCTTCGTTATCTTTAAGCAGTGGCATAGGGAGCTATAGAGGCACCCTGTATAAAATTTTTAATACTCTATTTTGAATTTTTATATTCACTTTTATACTCCTTGGCTCTATTTTGAATTTTTATATTCATGGTCAAGTTTTATTATTAATATCCTTTATTTTCGCTTTATACTTTAATATTTGACAACTGACTCGCACTGCAGTTGGCATGCGGGTAGTTGCAACATTTTCCATCCCTGTCTTAGCAGGTATGTGCAATAGAGTGAGAATGTGCATCTATAGACAAATGTTCAAGTTCCCCTTATTAATACATCCACGCTTCAGCTTCTCTTGCTTTATGTTGCTATCTTTGTTTCATGCATTGGGAAAGCCACTTGACAGACAAAGACCCGACAATCACATGATATTATATTAGCATCAGCGCAGGTTTTTTTATAAGGGGGTTGAAGTATAGCGCGCATATTACACTAGTAAATAGTAATGCAACTATACAAGGCAATGTTTTACAGATTCAGTAAGCTACCACGAAATATATTGACAGTGATATCAATTATAAAAAATCATATAAACATGCAGTAATTAAGCATTTCATCTTCTAAAATATTTTCTTTTATTGTAGCTTACTCGTAAAAACATCTTATTTTGAAAGCCTTATAGTACCGCGATAGTGTGAGCCAAAAGCATTGGTATTCGAAACCAAACACTTAAGAGGGCGACTAACCCAAAAAATCAAACATCGTCCTTCTCTCTTCACACTCACGCCCGTCTTTCATATGCCAGGTGAAAAAGAACGACGCGGATTCATCGCCAAATTAGTTTTTTCTCAATAACTCGATAAATATACAATATTTTAAAAATTCGCTAGGTCGGTTTCTCAATGATAGAATTTTATAAAATGTGTTAAAATATTAACTTACTTAGTTCAATGCACGGTTATGGCAATAAATGAAAAATTCGTGAAAATTAGATGCATCTTTGTGATTTTTTTCTATCGAGAAAATTTTAAGATATCGTGTTTTTGCTCAGATCAAATTCTTGGAAATATAATGTAGTATCTTTCCAAGTATAAAAATGAATTGTAAAATCGAAAATGTTGGGTTAGTCGCTCCCCTAACATAATATTACATAAAATCATTCCAACAATATAATAATATGCTGATTTAAAGTCTAAAAACCAATCAAAGACATTACCTAAAACGTAATTTATATAAACGAATTATCACAACACGAAAAAAATAAAATACTGTATATTATTTAACTTTCTTTTCGTTTTTTTTTTTTTTTTTGTTGCAGGCGGAAGATGAATTTTATGACAAAAATAAGGTTTTTTGACAGTGTCATTTTACAGAGAACTAAAACTTTAAGTACTTATAGTAGGGGAGGGGAAGGTGCTATTTTTCTAGTCACTCGAGCGTGATGGAGACCTAGTAGGTTTTTTACATTAGGTAAAACTGATAAAAATATAACAAGAGCGTTTTTTATTTTAGCGGTGGGTTCAGAAACTGCAGCCATTTTTAAGTATTGAAAAAGAAAATATACTCAGAAATATGTTTATTTCTGGGTAAATATAATATGAAGCTTTATTTTTGTATATTTTAAAATGTCCCTACAGGCTTACCAGAACCTTTGAATCGTCAGTGCTTTATATGGAAGCTTCTTTGGGGTATACTAAACATCCCCTATCTTAATCTGAAAGATCCGATGACATTTCAATAGTAAAAAATAATATTTTTTAACTCACCACGTGAGAAATCTGATTTCTATACCATGATAACTAGACACATGTCGGAAGCCTATACAAGCTTAATCTGATACGCTCGAGCTACTCCCGAAATCCCCTCTTCCCCTCCCCAACATATATTTTTAAATTATGTGTTCCAAATGCTTTGTTATTAAACCGTTAAAAATATTCTGTAATTTATAAACTTAAATTAACATCTCAGACATTTAAAAAAATAGGCAGAAAGAGATTATCAAATAAGTACAAAAAACAATTTGTAATATAAATATTATAGTATGTGTAATTTGTGTATGCCTATCTAGCATGTGCCCTCTGTCCATCTATCTTTACAACTCACATAATTGTCATGACTTATTTTAATGATTTTAAGTGTAAAATACTTAAAAAGCATGACACAGTATTAACTTCTAGAACCATATCAAGTATTGATAGTTATTATAGAATCCATAAACATTAAAAGTCACGCTGAAATGTTGCCAGCTATTAATATATTAGATACATTACTAGAACACTTATAAACATACTTTATAGGCAATAAAATTACCATTTAATACTATTTACCGTTTAAACAGAAAATATAAAATAATAAGAATCTCAAATAAAGCGAAATCTATAAAATATATTATACAATAATCGAATAAAATACCTCAATACATGTACATTATTTAAAAAATTAAGAACTAATTAATTTTGAACTACTTAATTGATTTCGTAAGGTATTTTCTTATCGACTATTTTTATATAATTTGATTTAGATCTTAAAGTAATAAACATAATTCGTTATTGTTATGGTCGATAAGAACAATACTATTAATTTAATAAAACTATTGGACACAATATTACACGGTTGATTACTATGATATTATCTCAATATGTAACATATAGGTAAATATACTATTAAAGTACTCTTTACATCTAACTATAATATAATATAAATTGCACTTACATTATCACTTATTTTCTACTTACATAATATTCAATATTGTTGTCTTGTAAACTATTGCAGTTTAAAAAGTTATTTATGATAAACCCCCTTACCTTACTAACAATTTGTAGTACAGTTGTACAGTGGCCCAAGTGTGAGTTTTTGTTTCACATTCGATCGTGAACACGTTTGGCGTTTACCAAGATTTTGTATGGGATTTGTACAGCGCCACCTAGCGATGCTCACGGGAGTGAGCCCAGCTCCCATACAAAATCTTAGTAAACTCCAAACGCGTTCACGATCGAATGTCAAACAAAAAACTTACACTCGGGCCTCAGTAGTGTGTAGCATAGTAATTGTGGAGTACATCATAGTACAATAATTTGTCCTTGTCTGGCACTTAAATACGATTGGCAGACACGGACAGAACAATGTATCTTTTCATTTGCAAGGGGTTAGTCTGTTTGAACATTTCAAACTAAGTTTAAAATAATCCAAATTCATTTTACATGATCTGCACGACAAATGTTATTTTCATCACTGAAACAAGCTGGATACTTTCAACTTCGACACAAACTGGGGGGGTTCTTCCTTGATTATTGTTACCTGCAAACAAATATTATGCTGTTATAGTTTGGTCGGGGAGCAGCTAGAAAATCCAAAGTCTCAGACTGACAAGATGATTTAGGGTCTACACAGACGGACCGCATTTCAACTGCAATCCAACCGCAAATTGCAGTTCAAGTGCAGTTTGGATGCAGTTGACACGACTGCAATAGAACTGCAAACCAAACGCGCAGTCGGATTGCAGTTCAGTTGCAGTTGGTGTGCAGTCGTGTGAACAGTTTGGTTTGCAGTTCTATTTCAGTCGTGTCAACTGCATTCAAACTGCACTTGGACTGCAATTTGCGGTTGGTTTGCAGTTGAAATGCGGTCCGTCTGTGTAGACCCTTAAGGGATGGACAGAATTTATCGCTATCGGGCTCCTATCGCGTATCTGTAGAAACAAGATAGATTAATATTCACTGCAAGTGAAAGAAACAAGTAGCTATTATAATTTATTTTTCTTTAGAATATATTAAAATGATTGAAGAATTTCAAACAGTTCTGCAGCTATAATTAAGAAGTAAAAAGAGAAAAATACATACCTCATCATACTCGTCACTCTGATCATTCAGATCAAGGGGATCTTTTAAAACCTGAAATAATACAATGCATATAAATGCATATTATTAAAAATACCTACGAATAATAAAAACTAAGGAAGAGTAACTGTGTCAAAAATTTTGTCCGCGAGTCTACAAAATATGACTATTGATTGACTCGAATGCATACTTTATGCATGTATTCGGTACACAATATTGTGTTTTTATACAAGTGAAAATTATTGTCAACGGCTTTATTTCCTAAATTTGAATCTTCAATATGATTTTTGAAGACCTATCCGTAGATACCCCACACGCATAGGTCAGATGATTTTTTTTATTTTAGTTAGGGGTAACCCTAAAATCTATAAAAATATATATAATATAAAAATGGATTTCCAATAGTGTCAGTAACGCTATAACTCGATAACGGCTGAACCGATTCTGTTAATTTTAGTCTTAAAGTCAGGGAAGGTTTTTAAGTGACACGAAGTTCACCGGGACAGCTAGTATTTAATTTTTTTTTTCCATTTTTGTATCAAAATCTTAATGCGGTTCACAGACTACATCTACTTACCAAGTTTCAATAGTATAGCTCTTATAGTTTCGGAGAAAAGTGGCTGTGACATACGGACGGACGGACAGACAGACAGACATGACGAATCTATAAGGATTCCGTTTTTTGTCATTTGGCTACGAAACCCTAAAAATAATGTCAAATCACTCACGGCGCTCATCTTGGGCGGTCGGCCGCGTCGCGGGGGCGTGGTCGCGCGCGCGGACAGCACGCGCAGCTGGTGCGCGCGCAGCAGGTGCTCCGTGTGCTCGCGCGGCGAGTCGAACCGCGACCCGCACGACGAGAACACGCACGTGTACACCGCCTCCGACTCCGATTCCTCTGTTGACGGGGAATGAGATTAGTAGACTGTACCTAGCTTTATCATGGTAGCAGCTGTATCCTATTAGTAAGAGCCAGTCCACACTGCACTTTGCGTCAGCGTTGCGTCGTAGATGCATTTCTAAATTTGTATGGATTTGACATATTTGCAAAAATTTACTGACGTCACGCTGACGCAACGCGCCGTGTGTACAAGCCCCTAAGTAACTCAGACCAAATTTCAAAAGTAGAGGACGTTTCGTACACACGTCTTTTCAGCACGCTTAGCATGACCACCATAGAAAGTTTTATTCTTACGGTAAAGTAGACAAAGTGATGGATTAACAAAGGAAATCTGTCAGTTTGTTAAAAAAAAACTGTCAGCGTTTCTATTCTTTCGCAATTCTACTGTGGCCATGCTAAGCTTGCAGATGGTCTAAACTCTAACAAACATCTATACTAAGATTTATGTGTCTAACAGATTTCTATCCTTAGAGTATTAATAACACTTACAGTAGTAAGTGTTATTAATACTCTGTACTACAGGTCAGTTAACAAGAGCTGGCACGATCAACACATTTAAACATTGCGCTTGTGTAGTGTCTGTGAATAAGCGCGTGGCGTGACGTCGTACTGCATACGCATCATAAAAAGTCTGCCCGTCTCGCTCGCGCGCGGTCTATCTTATGAGCGTGAAGGGGTCAGTTATTGTTTTACATATATATAAATACAGCGTGATGTTACAAGTCGGTAACGTGTGATTGGAGGGCGGCCAGCGTTCGGAACCGTACGATAATTATCGTGCACATGCGATAATTTTGTGCGTACGTACGATGTACGATAGCATATTATTATCGTACGCAGATTATACGATAATTTGTATCATGATGCAAACATATTATATTTTTAAACATACTGTATAGTATTTTTTTTATACTGTAAGTGTTATTAATACTCTAAGTTTCCATCTTTCTTTTTCTTTCTTCTTTTTAATGTCGTTTTATAAAACCTTTTTATGCTTATGCCGCTGAACCGATTTTACTGGTACGGAGATAATAGGGATGATGGCAAGGTCAAAGATTAGCGAATTTTGTTATTAAAATAAAGAAATCACGGTAAAAATAAGTGTTTCTAAAATTTCAGTTTGATAGCATTTGTATTTTTTTTTATTTTTATTATGCGCCTTCAAAGTTAGACAATCAAGTTGATTTTTTTTTCAATTTTTCTTAATATTTGTGTACCATTCGATAACTTACGCAATTAAAAGCAACTTTTGTTGTGAAACCACTTTCATAAACGCAATATTTAATATACCTATCGAACACAGTTCTCTCCCGATGCGTACAAACTACGAAAGAGTGACGTCATTCTTTCGTAGTACTTTGTATGGAGCGTTTCGGGCAGGTCTATTTTATGAGATGTTTGAATTGTCATGTCTTGGTGAATTTTTGAGCTATCAGAGTCATTCTATCAGCCATGTTTCTATTTTTAAGGGTCTTTTAATTACCAATAAGAAAAAAAATAGTCATTATGCCTATTCCAGTTGCTGGGATGGACGTAGGATATTTGCTATACTTCTGAGCGATGAACGAATTTAAGGCGCTTTTCCTGTCATGCGTGTTGCCACCTGCACGCGGATCTGGTCCGCAAGCGGATGACGACATGCTTATGGTGAATGGTCTCGCGGGTTTCGCCCGAATTATAGGAAAAAAAAACTTGAGAGGTATCAAGGGACACCCGAATGAAACAAAGTTATAAAGAAAAATTCATAACTGGCTTGTTTTACACGAGAGAGAGAAACAGACAGAGAAACACGCGCACGCCACACGGCTGACAACTTTAGCAAAAATCACAGACATAGATCAAGATAGATATCGCATGTCCCGCGAAGTACATACACATGCGGTATCTATCTTGATTTATGTCTGTAGCAAAAAAGTGTCGTCTCGTTACAAACTTTTTCAGTCTAGCCCCCTTTCGAAACGCGGGATAAGGAACTTCATTCCAAAAAACATAGTATGAATGTGGGCAACTTTTATTCGGACCATATCGGCGCGCGGGCGATTACACACATGGCATGAAAAGCGCTCTTAGGCCGTGTTTCCACCTGCAAGCAAACTCGTCGAAATCTTGCGTGAGTTTCTTGCAATATAGTTTACATTTCATACCAATTCCTGCAATTTATTGCTGCAATAAATTTCATGCGAGAAGCTCGCGGATAAATGCCATACGAAACTAGACCTTATATCTGCATTCTGCGGTGACCCACAGCGAGATCTGTCGCAAGTCCGAGACATGTTTAAACATGCTGTCACAACTACTCGCAGGAAGCGCTTGACAAATTGTCGCGACAGCACTTACTACGGGGTTTACACTTGCAAGCTGCTATCAGACAGACTGTCAGACACTTCTCGCGACAGTTGTCTTGCAGGTGGTAACACAGCCTTAGCATAGAGTAGTATAATAATTATACCTGCGGGTTTCCCGACCGCAGCTGCGGCGGGCGCGGCGGGCAGGTGTCGCGCGAGGTGCTGCCTCAGCTGCCGCTCGCTGGGCAGCGTCAGCGCGCACAGCTTGCACTCGTACCGACCCACACGCCACGCGCTCTTTATGTCGCTGTGCGCCTCGCGTCTAAAATAAAATTTCATTAGGCCATTATTATTGGTAGTTACCTATTATAATAAGGTAACTTATGCCCGGTTTCTGAGGAACTTTTAACGGCCGTTTATCAATTCAATAGCGCTATTGGTTCGATAAACTAAGAAAGTGCTTTTCTGAACATCGCAATGTAAGATAAAGTTCGTTTATAGTACATAATACCTCTTTGGTTTATACTAAGGTTAACTTAACTGACCAACGTGTGCCGTTTATCGATTTCATAACTTTATTTGACGCTCTGCTTCAAGCAAATTACATAAACTTTTAGGCTTTAGCTTGTTATTATTAAATTGTCAGTGAAAGCTTAGTATTAAAATTAACGTGATGAACAAAGAGGTATTATGTACTAGGGTACAAAGAGGTATTATGTACTACTAGGGTACATAATAGTACAGGTGTTGTAGTATAGGTGTTGACTTTAACGCCTCTAGTCCACAGACGCAGTTTGCCGCGAAATCGCGTAATATTGCATCTCGCTCTATTCCTGTTTCGCCGCGATTTCGCAGCGAACCGCGACCGGTGGACTAGAGGCGTAATAGTTTAACCCATCAATCCCCAAGCGGAAGCCTCCTGCCGCATAACAATTGAAAATCTATTGTGTATACGATACCCACAATGGAGGTGCTAAATGGCATGCAAATGTACACCTAGCAACAAACAATAGTAAATAATTCCACCACACAGAGTAATTGATAAATGACCAAATTTAATAATCCCAAGCCAAAAAACATGTTAAATAAGTTGCAAGCAAACTATAATATTGGGTTTTGTGTATTACCTATGCATATACATATGGTTGCGCTGGGCGAAACGTTCGCCGCACACCGGGCAGTCGTATGATGAGTCCAGTGGCCGCCCGGACAGATGCCGCTTGCGGTGTTGGTTCAAATTTGTCACCTACAAAAAAAATCATGTCAATCATCAATCATCAAAACTCAAAAATGGTATATTGCAATTAGCTATGTATCCTATCCTACAGTTTTTTTTTTTAATAGACCAGACACAACTATTAGACAAGGTACTTCAAATAGCAAATAAAAGTTTATTTTTTTTGTATTCAATTTGTACTATATACCTGAGCATACGCCTTATCACAGCCTGGCTCTGGACAAACAAATGGCCTCTCCCCAGTGTGCAATCTCACATGGTTATTCAAGTTGGTCACCTAAAAAATAATAAAGATATTAAAAAACCCCATGAACTTTCATAATTGAAGCTAAAAGTCTTGTCAAAATATTGGTAAAGTCAATCAGGAAAATTAGGATATACTATTTTGATCTACTGCTTCTGTAAAGATATTTAGGCGAAGAAAGTTTATTTAAATGGATAAATTCAAGAGAAGATATATTATTACTGCTTGTAATTTAACTAACACTAGCTATATGAGAGAGCTTCGCTCGGTATTCAAAAGATTAAAAAAACACACATAAAATGACATTTTATAAAAATGATTCCTAGCTAGATCGATTTATCGCCCCCGAAACCCCCTTCATACTAAATTTCATGAAAATCGTTGGAGCCGATTCCGAGATTCCAATTATATATATATATATATACAAGAATTGCTCGATTAAAGATATAAGATGACTGGATGATAAGACTGGTTGCACTCCGGGAGTGCCGGCAGAAGTGAAAACTTGATTATTAACGTTGTGCATTTATTAATCCATTTTTTATGAAAATCGATTATAAAAAAATCGATTTTTTTAATTAATAGAAACCCTTACAATCGATTCAATTTTTAACCCATTCTTTATGGAAATCAATTTTTTAAATTAATCAAAACCCTTACAATCAATTCGAGTTTGAGTTTGAGTTTAAGTTCAAGTTCGAGTTTGAGTTCGAGTTCGACACAAAACACTACTCTCAACCGTCTTACGGATTTTCCAAGGTTTTTCGATCAGCACGAGTTTCACAGTTTTTACCCATCCCACAAAAGTGCTCAACGCCGCTAAAGAAGTTTTCACTTCAAAAATAATATCCACAGCCAAACATATAACTTCCTCCTTTTTGGAAGTCGGTTAAAAATGCGAAACCATAGGTGAATGACATTTGGCACAGTCATAGTATAAATGGTGAAGTAGTGCATCGACACAAGCATCGAGCTAATATTATTTTGGAATTATGATTTTATCATACATTTTCTTAAAACCAATAAAACATTACACACACTACAATGTGCACACTACCATATTCTTGAATGACAAGCCTATACATAAGAATTATAACTCTTTTGTATAATATGGTTGAATTCTGTTGTCAAGTTAAAATTGGATAGTAAAATTGTTAATTTTTTTTATTAAATCTGAAATAGTCAATACTTTAAACGGAAACCCAAAAGAAGAAGATAATTAAATTTAAGGTCGAATTTCGTCCATTGGGCGATTTCTAGTAATGTTAAATTTACCTGTGTGAATGCTTTGCCACATTCTTGGCATTTGTATGGGCGCTCATTCGTGTGGATACGCAGGTGGGCCCGCAAGTTGTTTGACTGAGAAAATGCTGCAAAACATGTTTTAGACATAAAATTTATTCTTTTATGAGAAATTCAACATTTCTCCATAGTGTTGACTAGCATCAACAGCAGCTACTTGGCAGAATTTCGGTTCTGACAGTGCAATGTAACACAGAGCACTGTAGCAGTGTCAACTAACTCTTAACATTGCCCTTGGTTATACTCACTGAAGTGGGTGAATTTAAATTATATGTAGACAAAAATTAGGAGATAGTTGGTAGGTTATATAGGCTACCTTTATTACAGTATGTGCACACAAAGCGTCGCTCAGCACGGTGGTTTCTCAAATGATTCTGAAGCTGGGCATTCTTGGTGAAAGTCTTGTGACACAGCCCACAACTAAGGCCCGATTCACCTTCACCGACCTCCTGAAATGTTTGTAATAAGATAAATAAATATACCTGCAGTACATTTCTAGAAAGCAGTGGACAATGTGATATTTATTCGATTGTAGAAAAAAATATATTTTTAATATAATACAAGATAGACATTTAAAATTCTCTTCTTACCTCCTCATTGTTAGAACCTTGTTCTGATGTCTCTGGTGCATTGTCCCCTATAGTAACTTCTGGTACAAGAGGCTGGCATTTGAAGCAGGCATATATTCCATCTTTACCAGTTTCAAACAGTTGCTAAAATATTTTAAAAAAGATTGAAAACATTTCTCAGCCGATACTTTAATATTATAATAATGAAATTGTCTGTCTGTCTGCTATACTTAGATAATTTAATACTTCAGTCGGAATTTCCAGGAATTGCTATTGTATTATATTGTTGTCGCGATCACCGGTGCTCGCGCGGGGCCTGAAGGATTAAGGGAAAACTTAAATGTGAAGATGTGTCTGTTGGTCTGTTACCTTCTCAGGCCAAACCGCTTAACCGATTTATATGAAACTTTGTGTACTTGATATGATGCCATATTCGGCTAGCTCTAGCAGTAATGTGAAAGTTACCTAGACTACCATATGTGAATTTACACATAGAACAAGGAAGTAATTATATATTATTATGACACAGAAGTAGTACTAAACCCTTAAGGTCCAATTTATAACTTCAATAATCGTGCATTCAAAATCGAAAGTAAAGAGGTATTTTAGATTTCTAGACTATATTCATTATTAGAGGAAAACATTTGTGTAATGTTTAAATAGTATCTGTAGGTACTTAAATAACATACAATGAGGCAAAAAAAAAGTTAGCTACTATTCAGCTGTTACAAAAAAACAGTGTTTTTATACGGCATTGCAGCCAGACGTAAAAAAACACAGAAAGACGTTCGCGGAAATAAAAAAAAATAACGCGGGCAGGTTTCGAATGCAAGTTTTTTATGATCGCTGCAAGAATGTGTTCAATTTCTACGATAATATGCATTGAAATATTAACAGATTTACTATAAATAAACTTTAACAGGCGATGCCGTTCTGAAAATACAGCTATTGAGACTAGAAAACGTTCATCGAGAAAAGAAAACAAAAATATTGACCGACTCGAACCTTTCTTTTACTACATTACTGATAAATAAAGTATACTTACAACAGCTGGTTTTAAGCAAATTCCACATTTATCCATTGTTTAATAAATGAATGATTTTATTTTAAATTATGTAAACAAGTTCCACTGTAAATTTAATTATTTTTCTCATTATCCGACAGGTCGTCAAATCAGAAAAAAAACATCAAATCAGGCGGGGTGGGGCACAAAGGGGAGCGCTAAAATACAGATAAGAAAAGTCATTTGAGACGTCTTTAAAGTTTAATTATAAGAAGAGAAAATAATAAATCAATTATTTATTTCGTTGTTTTGTACGAAATTAATATTTATAATTTATATTAATAGAGATAGATGATAATATTAGATAACTTTAAAAGGAGAAAAAGGTTAAAGCATAGATAATACAGTATTTAAACGGTTATAGAGTGAGGAGTGTGGAGGCACTTCACATGGCCATTTGTATTTGCCAATGAGTAAAGAAGAAGTAAAGAAGTATTTGCTATTGGCTATTTGTTGCATTTGCAAAATTATTTTTTAAAGCGCTTATTCCATTTCACTAAATTTTGAAGTTCTAGCTAGGATCCTAAAAAGAAGACTAATTTGACAATAAGTCTTGGTTTTGAGTTGTGACCACGCGGCGATTTTGGCCAGACCTACGAATGCTACGAAATACGAATGCTATAATCTAGATTTTAGAGATTGATGAGCAGTGGCTGTCAAAATTTAACAAAAAAAATTACGAATGAAAATAATATACATAATATTTCTATCTTATTGCCATGTTTTTATTTTATTTTATTATATTAAGGGCCTGTTTTACCACTTTCTGATAAGTGCCGGATATTCTATCCACAACTTATCTTGACAGCTGATAAAGTATGGAGAATCTGTCAAAACAGTTATGGATAGCCTATCTGGCACTTTATCAGGAAGTAGTGAAACAGGCCCTTAGTGTGTTCAATTTTTTTATTAGATTTAATAATGTATTTTTATTTAAAATAAATATTATTTCAGTATATTTTTATTTATTATACGATTATCACCCTAACAAGGCAATACGTATCTCTTTTTCATAAAGAAAAGTAGATATTTTTTTATTTTTTTTATATAATCATTTATTGTGCACAAGAAATATTCACAAAATGACAATTTACACACAGTAAGACGACACAAAGGGTCTGCTTATTTCTAATAGAAATCTCTTCCAGCAGCCCTACGGAGAGAGATTGGATTAGGATAGCAGATAGGACGTGCACAAACATGAATATAATATTGCATCAAAATAGATTAATCGGATAATGACAAAATAAATAAATTATAAATACATATATACCGAGTTCTACAACAACAACATACAATAAAATATAATAATAATAATAATAATAATAATAATATATATATATATATATATATATATATATATATATATATAATTATATATATAATTATAAAATATGTAATGTATCTAAAATAAATAAATACTATATGTATATTTATTAATGGTACTTATATGGATGGAGATTCGAGGTAGTGCTCTTTCAAGCGTCTTTTAAAAATTGCAATGGTGGGACTATCACGAATGGTGTGAGGGAGCGAGTTCCACAATCTGACAGCATGAACAGTAAACGAGTAGGAGTAAAAGTTGGAGCGATGGGAGGGAAGGGAGAGATTAGACCGTACATTGGACCTACATGGGAGATCGGGAGATCGAGAAAAATTGAATCTATCAAGGAGGTATGGAGGAGATAGGGGATTGTACTGGATATTGTAAAGTAGGCAGTGGGAGTTGCGACGAAGACGGATGGGAAGCCACTTGAGTTTTGAACGGTAGGCTGAGATATGGTCGAATTTTCTCAAGCCAAACACAAAACGTATACAGAGATTCTGTAACCGTTCGAGTCTACTTAACTGCTCCTCAGTGGCGTCAAGGTAACAGGAATCGGCGTAGTCAAGGATGGGAAAGATGAGTGTCTGGACAAGGAAGATTTTGGTATGTATAGGTAGGAAATTTTGGAGGCACCTCAGCGTGTGTAGTGAGAAATGAACTTTTCTGCTTACTTCTGTCACTTGTGGGTTCCACGACAGGTTATGGTCAAGAATTAAGTCTAGGTTTTTGGCCGACTCTGTGTAATTGATAATTGTGCCATCATAAATTATATTTGGAACATTGCATAGCCGTTGAGACATGTATCTGCTGCCTATGATCATAGCTTACGATTTACTGGGATTACCGATTAACCAACAGGCCAAAAGAATTTGCCCAGTTGGCTATTCGCTCAAGGTCAGAGTTGATGTCATTGACTGCAGATACGATGTCGAGAATGTGAGAATGGCGATAGATTTGCAAGTCGTCTGCGTAGAGATGGAAGTAGGATATAATTATTAATATATGATAATGATTAATATGTATGACTTTAATACAGATTTAGCAGTTCCCACTACAGATAAAAGGTTGAAACCATCTGGCAACACTGATTTAGTCAGTAGAAAAGCCAAACGAGCGTAATTTTGTGAGTCGTTAGGCCCTGCACGCACGAGCAACTTAGTTGCTCGGCGATTTATTTGTCTCTTGATCAAGTCTAGGAGCTAGTATGAAAGTGCGCGCACGTAGCGACGCGACGCGATGCAACTCTGGGCAACTTTTTTGGTTGCAACGCAACTGTCTCCTTCCTTATTGGTTTCTATGCAAGTGCGCGCACAGGCAACAATAAAGTCGCCGACCGGCCCAGTGTTGCCAGATCATGGGATTTGCCCCTAGATTTAGGGAGTTTTCGACCAAGATAGGGGCAAAATAGGGTATTTCTGGGGGGAAATCAAATAAGTTCAGGGGGAAATCGCCGAGACTATCTGGCAACACTGGACCGACACTCTAAAGGAAACGTAAAATTTTTCTGGGTATGCTCTCAATTTCATAAACACAGTATGAAATTTCCCAAGAGTCAGGCGATCGCTCCATAATGGATGCACCTAGCTTTCTAAATGTTATTTCACTTGACTAAAGACTAACACCCAAAAAAGCCCACGCTCCGGCGCAAAAGTAATCTCAGTTTTTTGTATATTTTATTAGTAAAAGAAATTTATATGTGTCATTGCCGCAAAAAGTGGCATAACGACGCTTAGCTAACAATACCGCGCAAGTTAAATTTGACAAGTTTTCAGGAGAGACAAAAAACTGATTATTTTCCTTAAAATACTTCAGACATGTGTACTGAAGTCGTAAATAGGTATAAAATAGGTGCAATTATGATGTCACATATTAAAATATTATGTGTATTTAATACTGTATCAGTATTAACATTGACTTACGCGGTATTAGTTCAACAAAAGAAAGACTTATGCGGTATTTAAACTTCTTTTGATTTTTTTTTAAATTAAATTAAATTAAATACATTTTTTTTACATCAACGTGCTTGACTACAGACGACATAAATCACTAAGCAGCCCCATCACTCAATTTCTTAATTTTGTTTTGTCCGGTGGATAAAATTGGTCAAATTATATCGACCCTGTTTTGTCTTGATTTTTATTAATTTATTGTTCGTTTAACTTCATTTTGGACGTAATTTCTTCGTGATAATATGGATAGTACTTCAAATAAAGCCTCTCATTTTCATTTGTGGCTAGAAGTCTTATCAGAAAGCGGTGAAACAGGCCCTTAGTATCATATTAGTCTGTGGCCGTACTTGCCTATTTGACTCTTTTGATGTGCGTCAAAAACTCAATCAAAAACCGACAAAGGTATATCTCAATGGGTACGGAATGCTTGTCAAACATACCGTCTACACATGACGATTGTTTGGCGAATACATCAAATACGCAAATACAAATAGCCATGTGAAGTGCCTCCATCACATCCCATATAGCCATTTTTGGGAACTCGACGTAATTGACACCTTATGCTAACACATTTGTTCTCGATACTCCGAAAATGGAACGCAGGCTACGAATAACAAAACTAAGGAAGAGTAACTCCGTCAAAAAAGTGCACCAAAAGGCTACAAAATGTGACCCGAATACATGTATAATTTGTGCATGTGTTCGGTACACATTTTTCGTGTATACATACACGAGTGACATTCAACCAGGTTGACATGATAATTATTATTGTCAAACTCATTTTACAATTTGTTTACTTACTTTTTACGTAGCTTTTTACAACATTTTCGTTGTTAAAATGCCTAAATGCCCTGTGAAATGGTGTAGAAGTCATACAGATACGACTTTTAATACAGGAATAACCTTTCAAGTTTCATCAGTAAGTGAATGTTTTAAAATTATGCTTAGGTAAAGTTCTTGTATTTTTTCCGACCCAAAAACATGCCCAAAAAGATGGTTTATTTAAGTTGGATGCCAGGGTATTTGCGTAAAATTAAGCTGGTCTCTTTGTGTTTGTCTTATTAAGTTTACGTGTTATTGTAAAAATGCAATAATCAAAAAATAATATAATTACAAATTTTTACAAAGTCGCCATGGACAGTGTTATGCAAGATGTAACAATTTAATCATAAACGAGGGTCTGACTGACATCAGTATGGAGTATCTTATTTTTATAATGCCGTTCGTACTTCGTTTAGTAAGAAACGAACCGAATTGGATGCCAAGCCAGATTACTCGTTTATGTAGCATACACTTTTGTATGAGTAATGACTGAAAATTAAAGAGATCATGAAAATCTGCATTGCCTATTTGCACCGTAAGTATTTTATTTCAATTCTGTAATAATTCTGTAATAATTTAGCACATACATTTTTGCAATCTGAAAACGTCTTGTCTAGGTGCTCTGGATAGTTTTAAATTCGTCCGAGTCTTACAAGGTTTGTTCAAAATTATTATATATTATTATTATCGATGACATAAGGATCAGAGGAAAATGTTTGATTTATTATGTACTCCTTTCTTCGTGATAGTGGATATGTTTGGTGACTGCATAATGCCATCCGCTTTTGACATTATTATTGTCCACGGCTTTGTTTGATGTTTCATAACTGCGACAGTGACAATAACCGCGCAGGCTGTCGTCCAGCGCGCAATATCATGATACGTTACCTGGGAAACGACCTTGGCGAGAATCTGAATTGTCATATTTTAGTGTTCGAAAAGAAGCCAAATATAAAGCGATTGAAGTATGGGAGTAATGGTGCTCCCACACCGCAGTTAGATAATGTTTAGTAACGTTAGTAAACATTTGTTAGCAAACATTTAGTCACAAATGTTAAAAAATGTTAAAAATGTTTTCATGTTAGAAAATGTTTAGTAAACGTAAGTTAACAAATTATAGCAAAACAAATTATAACAAAATAAAACATATTGTGTTACCTTTTGTTTGTAAACCTTTTTTAAAGGACGACGGGGTATGTGGTGAGCCAATACCAGATTTAAATGATATAAAATGTTAGTAAACATTAGTAAACATTTTCTCAGTGTAGGAGCACAGCACCATTACATTTCCTTAGTTTTGTTAATCGTAGAACGCAGGTGAGTTATTTTGGGAAATGTCATTATTGACATTTGACAGTTGACATAGCCTATACCTCCATGGTCGACGTTCTGAGGTTGACACCAAATATATAAGTAATCTGTGGTT
The DNA here is from genome assembly GCA_905333045.1 of Lysandra bellargus. Taxonomy (NCBI): domain Eukaryota; kingdom Metazoa; phylum Arthropoda; class Insecta; order Lepidoptera; family Lycaenidae; genus Lysandra; species Lysandra bellargus. The sequence continues at coordinate 3,067,350 of HG995327.1, forward strand.
GACACCCTGTGTTGACACCAATCAGGCAATCACCAATGATGTCAAATCAGTAATCACTCAAATGTCAATTGTGTCAATGTACAATCGTCTCACGTTAAAACTTTTTGTTTTGTATATTTTGTTAATTCGTAATATTATTTTTGGTGAAGCCAGTGGAAGATTATTTATATTAAACCACAGATGAGTTAAAAATGTAGATTAAATACAACGAAGATATCGATAAAGTGCGAATATACATGTCTACGCAACAACCTTAGCAAAAGATTTTTATAAATTCCTCAAAGATGTCGGATAAGCCAGTAGTAGCTAGTGCTAACCAGCCAATAGTTAAAATAGGGCACTACACACTTGGCGACACTCTCGGTGTCGGCACATTTGGTAAAGTAAAAATAGGGGAACATCAACTTACCAAACACAAGGTCGCAGTAAAAATCCTTAACAGGCAAAAGATTAAATCATTAGATGTTGTCGGTAAAATCAGACGTGAGATTCAGAATCTCAAACTTTTTAGACATCCACATATTATTAAACTGTACCAGGTAAGCTAGTAACCTTAGTAACCTTAGATCTTGGACAGAAATTGACTCATTTTGAGATGATAGTTTTGTACTAGATTCCTTGTTTGTCTTTTCAAGGTGATATCAACTCCAACTGATATTTTTATGATAATGGAATATGTGTCTGGCGGAGAATTATTTGATTACATAGTCAAAAAGGGGAAACTTCAGGAGCACGAAGCGAGGAGATTTTTTCAACAAATAATATCAGGAGTGGACTACTGCCATCGTCATATGATAGTTCATAGAGATTTGAAACCTGAAAATTTACTACTGGATCACAACATGCATGTAAAGATTGCTGATTTTGGTCTTTCTAACATGATGATGGATGGTGAATTTTTAAGGACATCCTGTGGATCACCAAACTATGCAGCACCAGAGGTACTTTTTAATATTTGTTGACAAAAAGAATTAGTTATTTTTTTAATACTTTGATAATTGCTTATGTAACTTCAACAAACACATAATTTTTATGAGTTTTTGGCAAACTAATTAACATTTCATTGGTTCCAGGTAATATCTGGGAAACTCTATGCTGGTCCTGAAGTTGATATTTGGTCCTGTGGAGTTATTCTTTATGCTCTTCTCTGTGGCACATTGCCCTTTGATGATGAACATGTACCAACATTGTTCAGGAAGATAAAGTCTGGTATATTCCCTATCCCTGAATATTTAAACAAATCGGTTGTGAGCCTCCTCTGTAGCATGTTACAAGTCGACCCAATGAAGAGAGCCTCTATTGATGACATTAAAAAACATGAGTGGTTCCAAAAAAATCTTCCTGAGTACTTATTCCCTTCTCCTGTGGAACAGGTAATAATTTTTAAATCACAATTTTCAATTTTTTTGTGCTTTTAAGCAAAAAATTATTTATAGTTAAGCCTCTCTTTTTGACCACAAAAGGTATAAAATTTCAAATGAAAGGGGAAGCCCTTTTCCTTAAAAAAATACTTTGAATGTATGTCATTATAGGACAGCAGTGTTATAGACACGGAGGCTATATCGGAAGTGTGCGATAAGTTTGGTGTCCGTGAGCATGAGGTGCACAATGCTCTGCTGAGTGGTGATCCCCATGACCAATTGGCTATTGCTTACCACCTTATAATAGACAACAAGCGCATTGCTGATGAAGCTGCCAAGGCAGAGATAAAGGAATTCTATATAGCTAGTAAGTCAACACTATTAAATATTACACTTTATTATGACACTCTTTTGATCAACTTGTATTATGTATCTTAAATTTTAGCAAAATTGAAAATAAAATAAACACCAATAGATCTTTTAAAAAAATCACAAAAAAGTAAAAACACATTACTCAAACACTTAGGGTGAAGCCAAACGAGCGTAATTTGTGAGTTATGAGTCGCAGAATTTCTGGTCGGCAGAATCCTGCCCAGCAGAAATTCTGTTGGACTGCCACATAAGCACAGTTTTGTGAGTTGTGAGTCGGGGAATTTCAGTCGCAGGTTGGACTGCCAGACAAGCGAATTTTATTTAGTTGCTGTCCAAGGATATAAGTGGTTCATTTCAATTTGAAAAATTAAAATAGAATCTATACTAATATTATAATGCAGAAGAGTTTGTTAGTTTTTTTGTTTGTTTCTTTGAACGCGCTAATCTCAGGAACTATTGGTCCTGTTTCAAAAATTCTTTCATTGTTATTCCATGTATCGAGGAAGGCTATATTTTATCACGCTAAGACTAATAGGAACGAAGAAATAGAGGAAAATGTGGAAAAAACAAGGGAAAATTATTTGAACGCGCTAATCTCAGAAACTACTGGTCTGATTTGAAAACTTCTTTCAGTGTTAGATAGCCCATTTATCGAGAAAGGCTATAGGCTGTATTTTATCACGTTAAGATTATTAGGAGCTAAGAAATAGAGGAAAATGTGGAAAAAACGTGAGAAATTATTTGAAAGGGCTTACTTGAACGCGCTAATCTCAGGAACTACTGGTCCGATTTGAAAAATTCTTTCAGTGTTAGATAGCCCAGTTACGGAGGAAGGCTATCCATACTAATATTATAAATGCGAAAGTGTGTCTGTCTGTCTGTTACCTCTTCACGCCCAAGCTGCTGAGCCGATTTTGCTGAAATTTGGCATGGAGATACCTTGAGTCCCGGGAAAGGACATAGGATTAGTTCCCGCGCGATAAATTAATTTTGGGGCAACGGAGTTGCGGGCATCATCTAGTATGATTATATAATAACTAGACGTTCCACGCTGCTTCGCACGCGTAAATTAGATATTTCACAGACAAATTAGTCAACAAAAAATGGCCTATGATCCTTCACGTGGTCTACTTATTATCTGACCCAAAAAACATAAAAATTGCTCTAGTAGATCGTGAAATAAGCCGTTTCAAATAATATCCCCCGTTTTTTCCACATTTTCCTCTATTTCTTCGCTCCTATTAGTCTTAGCGTGATAAAATATAAAGCCTTCTTCGATAAATGGACTATCTAACATTGAAAGATTTTTTTTAAATTGAACCAGTAGTTCATGAGATTAGCGCGTTCAAACAAACAAAGTAACAAACTCTTCCGCTTTATAATATTAGTATAGATAAAAATGGTAATGAAGTACTTGCTTAAAACGATAATAATAGTAATAAAAGTGAAATAAATGCACATACTTACTACATTTACGCTGCAAAAATTTTACCCCCAAAAATATCCCCAGATTACCCCCTAAAACCGACTGTTTTTATTTTTCCCAACTAAATTTAGTAGGAAATCCCCGTAGTTGGCAACACTGCTCGCGCTCTTCACAAACTGAATTCAGTCGGTATAATGCGTGTGAGCCGGCAGACAACTCATTTTGAGTCGCCGTGTGAATCAAACAGGACTTTTGTATGAAACTGAATGCAGCAGAATTCTGCCCGGCAGAAATTCTGCGACTCATAACTCACAAATTACGCTCGTTTGGCTTCACCCTTAGTGACGATGACAAAAACGTTTACCTTTTTTATATCTTTTTTTTTTTTTTTAATAAAACTGAAATGTCACTCAGATGCGGCGGCGGGCGGTGCCCCCAGTACGAGCGCGGACGTGGCGCGGCCGCACCCGGAGCGCATCGCACCGCTGCGGGACAAGACCTCGCCGGCCCCTCACGCGCCGCCCCCCGCGCCTGACAATAAGCGCGGCACGCCTGTCAAGCGGTAATTATATCTTTGTTCCGTTTCCTTTGATTTTCTTTCGACTCAGGGCCCATACCACGAAACGGTTTTGAGACTCAAACAATCGTACGAGAATGTTGCGTCCTAATCTAACAAACGTGAAATGACGTTGTTAGAGCAGGACGTGGCATTCTCGTCCGATTGTTTGAGTTTCAAAACGGTTTTGTAGTAGACCTACAGGCACAGTATATAATGTGCTGTGTCTTTTGACTGTATTACACACTAGCTGTTGCCCGCGACTTCGTCCGCGTTAGCATAGTAGATCACATCCCAAGTATTATTTATTTTACAAAAATATTCAATTAGGCTACTTGACATATATTTAATTTCATTGAAAAAATGCATATTTCTAGTAGAACTTGGCCTACGAAACTGTATTTCACCCTTATCGTGAAATAAAAGCTTATGATTGATAAATAAAGTCGATTTGAAAATATGATTTTATGAAAATAGGAATTGTACTGACGAAAATGCTTTTGCGGTACTTCCGATCTGGATGTGACGTCATCCCATTTGTAATTTAATATCTTTTATTTATCGCGCGCGTTATATGTAAGTTTATTTGTACATAAATAATATGAATAAGCCTAGAAATATTTATAAAATATATTTCCTTGAATAATTCAAATAAAACATCAGTTTTCCATTTATTGTAGTTAGGAAATGAAATGGCCAAAACTTTTCTACAAAAGTGTTCAACATTACAAATGATTTCTAAATTCTTTTTTAATTTTTTAAGCACTGTTAGACTCGTACGTTTAGCACATAAAACTTTTTTCAATAAAGAAAGTATAAAATACAAAAAACATGACGTCACACTATGGCGGCACAATGGCGGACAGTGTTTTCGGCGCCATATATAGGGCATATTTTTCAATCAACATTTTTATGGGTTTCTACTGTTTAAAATATTAAAATATTAGTTTTTTAAGTGAAAATGAATGATTAAGAAGCGATTAGAATGAAGAAAAAAAATAGGTCAAGTAGCCTATTGACTTTACTACGATTTTATTATATAAAGATGTTCCGCGCGGCTTCGCTTGTGTAATTTAGGAATTGCACGCAACCGTACATTTTTCCTCAAAAAATAGCTTATGTCCCTTCACGTGGTTTATTCTTCATGTTTGCCAAATAACATAAAAATTACTCCAGTAGTTCTTAAGATAATAAGCAATTTTATATAATTTCCCCCGTTTTTTTCCACATTTTCCTATATTTCTTCGCTCCTATTAGTCTTAGCGTGATAAAATATAGCCTATAGCCTTTCCCGATAAAAGGGCTATCTAACACTGAAAGAATTTTTCAAATCGGACCAGTAGTTCCTGAGATTAGCGCGTTCAAATGTGCCCTTTCATATAATTTTCCCCGTTTTTTCCACATTTTCCTCTATTTCCTCGCTCTTTTTAGTGTTAGCGTAATAAAATATAATTTATAGCCTTCCTCGATCAATGGGCTATTCAACAATAAAATAATTTTTCAAATCGGACCAGTATTTCCTGAGATTAGCGCGTTCAAATAAGCCCTTTCAAATAATTTCCGCCCGTTTTTTCCACATTTTCATATATTTCTTCGCTTATATTGGTCTTAGCGTGATAAAATATAGCCTATAGCCTTCCTCGATAAATAATCTATCCGACAGTAAAAGAATTTTTCAATTCGGACCAGTAGTTCCTGAGATTAGCGCGTTCAAACAAACAAACAAAGAAACTCTTCCCAATTATAATATTAGTATAGATAAAAAAAATGTTATCTCTTTTCACATTCATAGTTTCAAGTTTCAACTTTCATACTCTAATTCGCATACTACTGAATAGCAAAGTTTACTCAAAGCATTAATAGTATGATGAGTCAACAACATTTATAAAATTATTCTTACATCACTAATATTAATAATCTCAATGTTTTTCGACAATTTAATTTTTATGTTGTTTACATTTTTATGGAAAAAATATAGAGTATAGACATTAGCAACAGCCTCATAACTCATAAGTTTTTACTTTTAGTAGATATTTTTAATATTATTCAGACTTTATGGGTAACATTTTTTACAGTGCTAAATGGCATTTGGGTATCAGATCGCAAAGTAAGCCCAACGACATCATGTTGGAAGTGTTTCGTGCAATGAAGGCGTTAGATTACGAGTGGAAAGTCATCAATCCTTACCATGTCAGGTATGAAATTGATTTGATATCTATGCTAAAACTAGTAAATAACATGATTTTATGGATTGATATCTATGCTTTCACCCATCAAGCCCCGTACGAGCACCGGTGATCGCGACAACAATAGCAATTATTCTTGAAATCCCAGATCGAAGGATTAAAACTAGTAAATAACATAATTATAGGTCATTTGAAAGATGTAAGTACTAACAATACCTACAACTTAGAGAAACACCATTACCAATAGAATCCTTTTTTCCTTACCTCAAGAAAGTGTGTCAAGAAAATGACACATAAATTCTAATGAACAGCTATAACATATTCATACACAGATTCTACTGCATCTATTTAGTATTTATACTCTTAAAAACTGCATCTTTTTATCATTCAGTGGTTGATATGCGGTAAAAGATGCTTATGTTCGGTTTATTTTACAACTGTTTTTGCAGTTCACAGTGATTTGTTAATAATAATTACGTAATTTTCAGGGTGCGCACTCTCAACAAAATGACAGACAAGCACGTGAAGATGTCGCTCCAATTGTACCAAGTGGATTACAAGTCCTATCTGCTTGATTTCAAATCGCTGTCCGGCGAAAAAGAAGAGGCTGATGAAGAAATCGTCCCAGGGCTGACACCGCTGCCGCTGCCGTCACCGGCCACGCCCACCGCGCAGGGTCATCACACTATGGAGTTTTTCGAAATGTGTGCAGCCCTAATAATCCAGCTCGCACGATAGTGTGCCATTGGTTGTTATTTTCTAAATATGATACATACTCTTACGGCCGCATTTTAATGATTGCTTAAGAGCCCGGGTAACCCTCGAAATTTTCATACATACGTAATACCAAAATCATTTTGTCATACGAAAATATTTAACATGTTTGAGTTATTTTTCAGCTTAAAATAGTAATTATCTAGGTTCCTGAACAAAAATTAACCTCAAAATATTTAAACACTAAAAAAAATTTTTTGTGTATAAATTTTTTTTACTAAATTTACTACTAAATGTTTAAACACTAAAAAATAGAGTAAAACACTAAAAAATATATAAATAAATAGTAAATTTACTACAAAATATTTAAATACTAAAAAATATTTTTTAAAGTTGAAATATTTTGTAGTAAATTTAATATTTATTTATATATTTTTTAGTGTTTTACTCTATTTTTTAGTGTTTAAACATTTAGTAGTAAATTTAGTAAAAAAAATTTATACACAAAAAAATTTTTTTTAGTGTTTAAATACATATTTTGAAGTTAATTTTTGTTCAGGAACCTAGATAATTACTATTTTAAGCTGAAAAATAACTCAAACATGTTAAATATTTTCGTATGACAAAATGATTTTGGTATTACGTATGTATGAGAATTTCGAGGGTTACCCGGGCTCTTAAGTAACTCAATGGAGACAAGACAGAAAATACATATATGAATGTTTTTTCATAACCTTTACAAGATAAATCCTTAAGTGATGTTAAATTAGTCTGAGTGCAGTAAGTATACTTACTTACATAAATCGTAATAAAATATCTTGTCAAAGTAATCGTAAATGCTAAAAACATATTCAGTTTAAGTTAAACACTTTCAGGAGATTAACATTGTATAATAATATAATAATATATTTTTTTTAATATTCTCTGCTAATAAAAAACAAAATCGTTTGTCTTTCAAAATTATATAATCCATGCTCCTTTAAAATATAATCTTAAATAGGTAGGTAAAATAAATCCATGAAATGGTAAATTTAATAGTAGCTTAGTAGATAGTAAAGTTATGGCTAATGCAATAAATAATTATTAGAAGTATTTAATTTTGATTTATTTTAAAAGAAAAAAAAGTATTACTTGTAAGTTATAACGTTTAGTAGATTAGTAGGTATTGGATGTTTCAACTTTCGTTCATTCTGGTTTTTGGTACAAATATATTGTTGTATAGCATATTTAAAAGTATTTATTTTAATAAATGGACTTTTAGCATAATATTGTTTTTAATAACACATATTGAACTTTGCACGTGATTTTTGTTTACTAAAATGTAACTACATTACTTATAACAATTAACAAAAATCACATGTCAAGTTCAATACGTTTTATTATGTTTGGTGTGTGCGACTAAAAATGAATAAATATTAATGTTTTGTACAGAAATTGTAACTATACCTAAAATTTTAAAATGGACTAGGCATTGACTATCTCAACTTGTAAAATATTGCTTTCAAGCTAGGAACCTTTGATGCTACGTCCGCACGTTTGGCGTTTGCTACAAACTCCAAATCGCCAACAATGGACACAAACGTTTGGCTTAACTTCGAAATTCATCCACACGCTTGCGAGTGAGTTAGTTTGTTCTGACGCGACAAGCATGACTGACAAGTGACATCGAAGTTGCTGTATCGGCTATAAACATTTGGCAGTTATTTTTATCTATACTAATATTATAATTGGGAAGAGTTTGTTTGTTTGTTTGAACGCGCTAATCTCAGAAACTACTGGTCCGATTTGAAAAATTCTTTCAGTGTTAGATAGCCCATTTATCGAGGAAGGCTATAGGCTATATTTTATTATGCTGAAACTAATAGGAGCGAAGAAATAGAGGAAAATGTGGAAAAAACGAGGGAAAATTATTTGAAAGGGCTTATTTGAACGCGCTAATCTCAAGAACTACTGGTCTGGTTCGTAATTATTTCCGTGGTAGATAGCCCATTTATCGAGAAAGGCTATAGGCCATGTTTTATCACGCTAAAACTAATAGGAGCGGAGAAATAAAGAAAAATGTGGAAAAAACGGGGGAAATTATATGAAATTGCTTATTATCTTAAGAACTACTGGAGCAATTTTTATGTTATTTGGCAAACATGACCACGTGAAGGGACATAGGCTATTTTTTGCGGAAAAATATACGGTTGCGTGAAATTTCTAAATTACGCGGGCGAAGCCGCGCGGAACAGCTAGTCTATACATATAAATAAAATTGGAGTGTCTGTTTGTAATATTGAAAGAATATATTATATTATACGCTATATACACCAAAACAACATTTTTTTTAATTTTTGTCTGTATGTCTGTCTGTTTGTTCCGGCTAATCTCTGAAATAGCTGGAGCTATTTTGACGGGACTTTTTTTGGTAGATAGCTGATGTAGTAAGGAGTAACTTAGGCTACTTTTCAACCGACTTCCAAAAAGGAGGATATAATATTTTACTTTGACGCGGGCGAAGTCGCGGGCAACAGTTATAAATATAAGAAAACGAGTAAAAAAAACGACATATACGGCTATAATTTAATACGTTTTCATTTGACCACCAGTCATTAGTTTTTCGAAAGCACACACAGACTTCTAAGGGGATACTACGTACGTATAGCACGTCTATTCGCTTACAGAGCATCAACAAGAATGAACGCGCACAAACGTGTGGACGAGTGGCAAACGCTTACGGCAAATTCCCTTTGATTTGTGTCAAAAAACCGACACTGGGTCGGATCGGCTACAAGTCTTTGCAAACCTAAACAAACCAAGCCAAACACCCTATCCACACGTTTGTATTTGTGACCATTTGTTGAGGTTTGGCAAACGTGCGGACGGGCCATAACACTTAACTATTAAGTGCTTATCTGATAGCTATTTCGATTTGAAAGTGCCTTAGGTGATTTTATTTAGGTTACAAGTTGGTAATATACAGTTGAAATCAATAAAATATTCTCAAAATTTTGATTTTTATTTCATGTTTTACTTACACATTAGTAAAAAAAAGTCAGGTTGCCTCAAATTAAAACGAGATATAACAGAATACTGAAATTTATTAAAGGTCTATAGATTTAACAACTTAAAAATCTATATTGGATACTATTATCATAAAATTAATGCTAATGACTTCATTTCATTATTATCGGTATGATTGGGATGACGACTATTATATAATTCGTTAGCGGTTAGACGAAACATGAAATAGTAGAACAAATCTAAAATACTAAAGCTTTAGAAACTGGCGTCTTTTAATTTTTCTAACAGGGCCTAACTCATTAATTTTTATTTTAATCATAATTAATCGAATTTTGACCTTAGTTTTATTCATTTATTACTGACAGTAAAATGTACGAGACTTGTTAATAAAAGAGCATTGAATTTGGAAGTCATCATCCCTTTAGAAGCGCAAGTGTCGTATTAAGGAGAGGGCGCTGTGGTCAGGGCGCCGTGTTTGGCGCGACAGGGGCGCCCTCGTCTGGTTTACTCTCGAGCGAAAACGGGGGTATTCGGCAATCAAACGTGTAGCCGTCTTCGCGCTCCATTCTAAATGTGCCCCTGTAAAAAAATATAAAACGTGTGTATGGAATGAATATTTCACTTTTCAGTATTTCTATCTTTAAGTTAACTTTTAATTTGTCTTTAAAATATTATATTTTGCTGCAGAAGAACAGACAAAGTGACAGATTAAAAAACAAAGTTTATAATTTTGTCTCTTACATCTGTCATCAGTCATCACCATTTCTGAGTAGCTGATCTCATACATTACTACTGTGGCCACACTGCTGGCTGGGACGCTACAAGTCCGATTAGTTCATAAATCATATCAATTATTGTTATTTATAATATTATGTTCATATTATTATTAACTGCTAAGAAGCACTCACCACATATGTCCACTGGGCGCCTGTAGACTGACATGGCTGCTATATTGAAAGGCAGGGGCGTGTCTAGCCAACAGCGGCTCTTGGCCCACTACGCCGCGCCCCCGCACGGTTTCCAACGTGCCGCTCAGAGAGAATATACGCCAGTGACGCTCGCGCAGTTGAACGGCCGCTGCACCCAAATTCTCCAGACGAATACAGTATCGCCACTGAAAAAAATATTCCTAATAAATTTCGATTTTTAAAGGGCACAAACATGGGTTAGTTAGGCGCGCGACTTGGTCACTGTATAACATAGGCAAGTGACATATTTTATAGTCTATAAACTACTATGGCCTATGCCAGTGGTCCCATATATTATAGTGGAATTTCAGAATTGTTTAGCATCACGCGGGCCACAAATAAAGTCCCGGCGCGGCGCCCGCGTTGGGGATAGTGGGCCTATGCTATAGAATTAATGATCTCTGAATGTAGTACATACTTATTGCTACATTCTGATAGTATCACATTTGAAATTCTAATAAGAGAGCTATCTAAAGAACAATCTTAATAGTTGAGACATTTTACAATATTATTACAGATTTTAGCACTGACATCTATCATCATCTCTTTCAATGTAATTTTCATACCCAGTATACTGCAGAATTTTGAGATTCGCGACTTCCCATGTAGAATGGGATGACAGTAACGCGAACACCTTCTGTAGTCTCTCGGTGCACATCACTGAGTTCTAGCCAGGGATGGTTCTTCTTTTGCCAAGCGCGAAGTGTTTCTTGGGCAATAAAAGGAGGGTCTGTAAGAGAAAAAATAGCCATTGTTGTCAATCAATCACTAAATGCTAATGTGTAATAAGTGTAGTAGACTTATTATTTATAATATTAACTAATGTCCTACCTTTATCTGGGTTATGCATGAGAAACTTGTCAAAGAGTTCATGTTGTAATGGCACTCTTTCCACTGATGTGTATGGTATAATGTCATCATGTGCTACATAATCTAAGCCAGGGATTGCATAAAGGCTGCGACTTGATTCTTGGTTACCAAGAAATGTAACTGCCTCAGTCTGTGCCCTCTGAAATTAAAATTACATTATGATAATATCTATAGACACTTTACACCATGTCAGTTTGGCCTCCAGCAGTGTGGTGCTAGCCCTTTTCGAACAACTTGTGTTACAGGAACCAGACAAGAGAAAAACATATTTTTTAAAGGAATGGAAAAAAAGAAAGGATCATTCAACAGTTTTTATTATATTGCAGTGTTATTAAAATTAACACACATTCTCTATTATGATATAATATGATATATTATTGCAATGCTTTATTTCCATTAAAACATTTTTTAGTTTTCCAAATTCTGTCATGACTTTGAATGAATTTCTGGTAAGGTAAATTAAAAAGGGCAAGTTTTCTTTCTACTAGGAAATTGCAAGGGCATACTGTAATAAAAAAAGTCTTGAATGAACTCATTATAATACATTTTTATTGGCAAATAAGATAGAATGACGTGAATCAACTCACAATCAGAATTTTTGTACGTGAAAATTGAAAAACAGAATTTTTTTCAATTACCAAACTGAACAATAGTATGAAAACTATGTTATGGTATAACTATTGCTGTTTAAAAACAAATACAAACCCTAAAACTACAACGGATAAACAGATTATATTATATATAGTGATGATAAATTAGTTAGTTTAGCGACTGCAACAATTAGATTTAAGTCATAAAAAGTACCTTCCTCTTCCAATCAGGTTTCATATCGATGTGTGTTTGCACATTCAAAAATAACAAATTGAGTTGTTCTATATCATTTAAAAACTTAAAATTTAGAATGTAAGTTTTTTTCTTTTTTTTATTCTTTGAAAATATTTTTTTGTAAGCTTGAATGTTAAATATGTATAAGTAAAAATAATAATATAATAAAAATTTAACACTTACTATGTATGGTGCATCTCTTGTATCTATTAACACTTGATAAAATGTATGAGTCCGACCTTTGACTTCCTTCCCTACATTTGACAGGGTGTCTGATGTTTCAGACGTACCTGGTGCCTCTGAATTCTCTTTCTTGTTATTAATATCTCTATCATATACTCTTGCTAACCATGGAAACAAAATAACCCCTCTGTATCCAAATACTTTATGCAAAATCAATTGGCCTGTCTCATATTTGCCAGTTGTTTTGGGAGCTTCTAATTTGCCTACTTCCGCCAATCTGTGAAGTAAATCAATGAAAATATTTACATCATCGATTATGTGATGTGCAAATATTTTAAATGTGTGCGCTAAATATGTTTTAAAGCTGATTGAAATGCATACCTTGTGTAGTGAGCAATTTGATTTAAAATTATTCTAGACGCTGTTATTTTATATGCTCTATTAGCAACAATTCTAGTTAACACTTCCATTTTTTCATTCTATTTAAATTCAGACGTGGTTTTACGATAGAAAATTAATAAAATCAACAAAAATTTACGAGTTTGACGTTTATCATCTTGCGATTTTTTGACATTTTGAATTTTGACTTTGACATCAGTTTTTTTAAAATTTTAAGTTTGTTTTTTTTTCATTTTTTTCCGATTTTTCATACAAATATTGGCAAATTCTTCTTTTCAGTTCACTTATCAGTCTTATCACTAACAGACGAGGAATGAGAAGAATACTCGAGTCCAAACTGTCCAATATTTTTGAGTCCAAAGTTCTAAGTGCAGTGTTTTATACCTCGGAGAGTAATTTGTATTCTGTGTTTTAAACATAAGTTTTTTAAAAAGATAAATACATTTTATTTTATTTAGATTAGGTTCTATGATAATCCTAGTAAAATGTTTAGTTCAATTCCAAAGGTAATTTGCACCCTAGGTAAGTAATGAATTCAGAGAAACAATATTCATGTAGGTACTAGGTACTAAAAATATCTCTATGATTAAACTAGTAAAATTTTTTTTTGTAGGTCAAGTTGTACAAAATGTAAGATGTATAGCTTCACTGTCCGCCTTGCCAGAAACATATCAGATGATGTACAAAACTTGCAGAGACTTTGCAGAGAACGAGTTAAAACCCAACGCTGCCGTTTACGATAGGGAACATAAATATCCAGGAGATGCCATTAAGAAAATGGGCGAACTTGGTCTCATGTCCATATTTACACCTGAAAACTTAGGTGGAACAGGCTTGGACTATCTCGCATATGCTATAGCTCTAGAGGAAATATCTAGAGGGTGTGCATCAGCTGGTGTGATAATGTCTGTAAACAACTCTCTTTACTTGGGGCCACTTATAAATTGGGGAACTGACAAACAAAAACAGGCATACATAGCTCCTTTCTGTACTGGTATGTATTTAAATTTTAAAGTTACAACACAGTAGAGATCAACTACGATAATATGGCGCGCCCCTCCAAATGACTGTTTCAATGTGTGCAGTCACATCCTCATGAAAGAGTTTGTATGTAGTAATTATTCAACCAATCACAGTACACGTAATATTTCACTTAATGTCACACATAATACCAAGATTTGTTGGTCGACTAATCATCACTAGCCTACCACGCAAGACAACGCACATCAAACGTTTTGACAACGCACTTCAAATGTTTTGAATTTTGGAGGGGCGTGCCAAGTTTTCGTAGTTGATCTCTAATTAGTAACTTAAAATTCAATGTTTTGTTACCACTTACAACAAGGTCATCCAATTTGAATTTAACTTATTCATTGTTGTTATGCAACTAAATTTCAGGTGATGTTGGATGTTTTGCTTTATCTGAACCTGGAAATGGTTCTGATGCTGGAGCAGCTTCAACAACTGCTAAAGATGGTGGGGACAAATGGATTTTGAATGGTACTAAATGTTGGATTACAAATGGCTATGAGAGTAAGTCTTCAGTAGTGTTTGCAACAACAGACAAGAGTTTGAAGCACAAAGGCATTTCAGCCTTTATAGTACCAAAACCAACAAAAGGTTTGGAGTTAGGCAAGAAAGAGGACAAACTGGGAATCAGGGGATCCTCAACATGTTCCCTTATTTTTGAAGACTGTGAAATCCCAAAGGAGAATATTTTGGGTGAACCTGGCATGGGCTTCAAAATTGCAATGATGACATTAGACGGTGGACGAATTGGCATTGCAGCCCAGGCCTTGGGAATTGCTCAGGTAAAAAAAAAAAATATTAATTGTAATTAATGATTATGCAAAACATAAATATTATTTATACAGAGGGAAAATCAAATCATTTTATTTTCGAAAATTTTATAGGCCTCACTGGATGTTGCTGTTGAATATGCATCCAAGAGAACTGCTTTTGGAAAGCCAATTAGTAAATTGCAGACAATACAGAATAAATTGGCTGATATGGCTGTGCAGCTGGAATCAGCTAGATTATTGACTTGGCGTGCTGCATGGTTGAAAGACAACAAACAGGGCTATACTAAGGAGGCAGCGATGGCAAAGTTGGCTGCTTCAGAGGCTGCTACTTTTGTTTCTCACCAATGTATACAGGTAACTATTAGCATCATTATTAAATAAAATAATTACTCCATAATAGTACTCCATGTTGCTGTCTTTTTTATAATAATGTTATGTTGAATAATTCACTTGAAAAATGGCTTATTCCACTTTCCCCCATTGACGGGGATTAGCAAACTTTTTGTTCATGAATGCCCATTAACAACAATAATTGGAGCTTATAATGGGGATTAATGAACTAAAAAGTTCATTAATCCCCATTATGTTAAAAATAAAATAACTATAATAATAAAATAACTAATATAAGAATCTGATGCTTTCTATTTATTATTGGTTAAGAACTCACATATTATTTTTATAATCAAATTAAATTAAATTTAAGCCCGATTACAATACTTTAAAAAAATACTTATATCCACTGACATAGTATATACTACGTACTAGACTCGTCGCCCGTGAGCTCTTCTGCGCGCCAGACGTACAACAATCAAAAACGAAACCAAAAAAAGTCGCAAAAATGCCTAGTTGTGGGTTAAGATACTGCAAAAATTATTCCAGTAATACTTCCAAATGCAACGGAATAACATTTCATCGGTATTAGCATTCTTATTTAATTATTTTCAATTAAAATACGAACATTCAATTACTAGGCGGAGACGCACGCCATTTGCATTGACAGAGTAGTAGATTCAGAGTGGAATGTAGGCAGAATCTATGTTAAGACGACGATGAATGAAGTACTTACTCACGTAGACGAGTTTGTATTTTGGTAATATTTAAAATATTACATACATTATACATGAGTACATTACAATAATTTTATTATGGTACATATTTGAAAATATTTAAGTAATTTAAATAAGGTAATTAGCTATAGTGGACTATGGATCCATACTTAATTAATTTTTTTATAAAAAAGTGAATTTTTATTTTTATTTTATCCACTTACTCAAATAGATTCTGCATTCATTCAAATTGTGTCACTTCTGCGGTACTGATCTATAGCAATCACCGCCCCGCCTCCCACCCCGCTCATGCCTCAAGTGCGACATGTTTTTTGTTTGCGATAGCTGCTCTAGTATGTAGTACTTACTACCTCAGTAGTGTTTTGTTATATCCAATAGTGTTTTATTTTTTACTAATGGGGATTAATGAACTTTTTAGTTCCTAAATGAGGATTAATGCACTCTTTAGTTCATAAATCCCCATTATAAGCTGCAATTTTCGTTAACGGGGATTAAAGAACAAAAAGTTCACTAATCCCTGTTGTAGAGGATTGTCAATGGGGAAAAGTGGAATAAGCGTGAAAAACGTAAAATACAGTAATGTGTAGCCTTTCAACATACTTATTTACCAACTCTTAAACCTGAATCTAATTTTTGCTTTTTTATGCACAGATTCTTGGTGGCATGGGATATGTGTCTGACATGCCAGCAGAGAGACATTACCGTGATGCAAGAATTACCGAGATCTATGAGGGCACATCAGAGATACAAAGACTTGTTATTGCCAATCAAATTATCAAAGAATATGGAGTTTAGTATTTATGTGAAAGCAAATTATTTATTTTTGTATTGTCCCTACTACTACTTTTTATGTCCATTGCTAAGCATAACATGTATTTTGATAAAAGTTGTTAATACTATATTGATTATTACTGAATGTACCAACAAATCCAATTATATATAATTATTTTGTAAATAATAAATAATAATGGTTTTATAATTACAGTCGGGGCATTTTAATAGGCCACATTTGACATCTGTCAGATTAATCTCCATAGTGAGGTGAGCTGCGTAAAAACATCGACCAAAATGAATAAATCGATACGGACTTGAAATAAAATATATGAATTTTATACGTTTGAAACAAACCCCTGTCCCATTATTGCTTTTTCTTTTGCAAATTCAAGTAGCAAAATTAAACAAGTACATAATTTACAAAAAAAAATGCATTTATTCGCTTAAATTATAAAATCTGTTAAAAGTAGTATTATCATTATTCATTTCACATAAATATGTGTTACTTTTCACAACGTGGTTAATAATTTATGGGGATATTTCGCTACAAGTAATCAATGCATCGATACTATTTTTTCGCTTTCGATTTTTTGGGTAACTTCCCTAGAGCTTAAAAAGGAAAAAGGTCAGCGGACGTAACATTGTAACGACGTACAATTATTAAGATCAGAATTTGTTTATTACGTTTAGAATTGTTTATCAGTTAAAGCAAATAGTTAAATAATTCGTATCGGTCATATTTACAATAAATATGTAATCGTAATTGAAAAAAATTAATCAATTGTGCAGTTATAACAAAACGAAGATATTTATTTTTTAAGTACGTCGCTATAAGGTTACCAGGTACAATTTTGATGAACTGTCAAATGTGGCCTATTAAAATGTCCCGACTATAGTGTGCATTAATGAAACATTTTAATATTTTAATAAATATTACATAAAATTTTTATTGACGTTTGATTTTTTTCATATTAAAAAAGAAATAAATTGTTATCATTAGGTTTATTTTGAAATGCACTGGTATAGAAAGTTAATGTTATAACATAAAATAGTATTTTAGATTATTAATAAACATTATTTATATTGGAATAATATTCAATTTTAATATTTAATTTATTGGCCAGGCCCTGATAGAGATTTGTCCATGAATTTCCTCTTGGCAAAACATAACCACCACTTGCTGGGTTTTCCATCTTCAGTAGCAAACACCTGAAAGCAAATAATATATTTTTTTATATCATTGAAACAGACATGACAAAATATGGCAAAGATTATTGAGTCAAATTAATAAGTCATTAAAAAGTACTTAATTTGTAGTTTTCTGTAATTGCTACACAGGAAATCTAAAAATAGAGTCACAACTCACAGTTTACCTTTTCACAAACACGAGTTCCAGTTTCATGTCTTAATTGTTGAAGATACTGTCTCATTAAATCTAAAAAAAAAAAAAAAAAAATTAAAAATAAACATCACTTCTATGAGAATTAATTAATTTCACATAATGTAGCTTTTATTTTACCTGCTTCTTGGGGACTCGAGGGCTTGGCATACACAGAGTTCAGTGGAAACCCAGCATCTCCTGGGATATCAAACTTTGAAATTGCCAACATGTACATTTCTTGTTGGCCCTGATTCTTATTGGAACATTTCTGTAATCGCTTCAAGCACTCAGAAATGTACAGAGTTAGGTAAATAAGCACTCTATCTGCATCAGACTGTAAGGAAAATGTTTGTGTTATTTATTCTATTTTTTTTAGAAAACTTACTACAAATAGTATTACAAAATATTAACTTTAATAGATTGTTGATTGACTAATAAAAGTTGTCACATATTTCTTGTTTATTGGGCCTCATAAAATTTTTGTTTTGAACATTAATATCTTACCTTTATTTCATAGAATCTAAAGAACACATTTGCTTTGAAATAATTAAGAGCCTCATCTATGATGTCCAATTCGATTTTCGGACTCATAGGTGCTGGTCCTCTGAATGTTGTGCGTATCGGTAGGAGGGCCAGATTGCCAACGGATTGGGTGTAATCTACCAAAGTAGAATGATAAGCCTGAAATGTTTATATGAATAGAAAATTTTGAAAAACAATTCCACGTACTAACTTTTGTCCAATCATTAATTACTTACGGGCATTTTGCAGGATAAGCAAAAATACTAAATAATGAAGGAAATACTATGAATCACTGCCCTGATTCACTTATAGTTTGCCGGAAGGCTTGCGCCCAAATATAAAGTCACTTATATCGCACCTTAACTTAATAAACAAACTCAGTGTAAATTTAGCTTATTTTATCAAATACTATCAAATAAAATACACTAAAATGCGAATTTTAAAATCAATGTTGGGGAGATTTTGAAAGTTGAAACTTCAAACTCAGGATTGCCAGATGACAATTTTTTTTTCTCGTAACAGGGTTGCTAAATATCTCGTAATTTCAACAAAATATAATCTCGTAAAAGCATAAATTTAAAGAAACTCAAATAAAATTAACGATTTTGTGCTATTTACTGTACTATGTAGCTTGTGTAGTCATATTCTTTGCGCTCGGGGCTGTTAAATTCAAACAAAACAATTAAAAATCATATTTTTTTTATTAATTATATTCAACATCAGGTATGTTAAGAGCCCGTCTCTCTTTTCTACTGCTCTCTTCACACTCACGCCCGTCTTTCATGTGCGTCATTTCATAAAAGGACGATCGCCAAGTTAGCGGGCAGATAGAGGTTTTCTGTTTTTAAAGGGTTTTTTTATATTGAAGTGGTAAAAAGTAATTCCAAGTCCAACACTTTATAGACGACTTTCTCAACAGTACATTGTATTTTTTTCATACCGTTAAGACGTCAATACAATCCATAAAAAGGTGATATTCTAAACCTTTTACAGCAAAAATCACAAAACTGTCGCGGGTTTGAGTTGGATTATTTAAAGATACTTAAAAAAAAAAAAACATCTAGCTCCAACACTATATTACAATTGAAATGATCTTACATATTGTGCATTAAAAGTTATAGAAATACTGTATTTTAACTGTTAAATCACGTCTGTTAAATGAGCGAAATCGGCAAAATTTCGTATACGGACTCTTAATAAAATCATCTTTTCAGCTGTCATTCTGGCCTCTCTCATGGATCATTCTGGTCATTCGCAATTACCTTTGCGATTTGGGTCTTTAGCGCTTTCGGAAGCTAAAAGTGTACCGTTTAGGTTATCTGTGATAAGACGATTTCTTAAATCTGTTTTAATTTTGTAGGTTAATTATTGCTAAATAATCGCTCACAGTCTGCATTTGCATGAGGCAAAGCCTATACTGCGATTTTTGCAAATTTACTACTACTACTAACTAAATTAACTTTTTGGCTGATATAGGTATGTGAAAGTAGAGTCATTGTTAAAATCTCGTAAAAAAGTGTACGAGATTTTTGCTAATCTTGAATCTCGTACAGACCCTCTAAATCTCGTAATGGTACGAGATTTCTCGTACGTCTGGCAACCCTGTTCAAACTTGAAACTTGACATTGACAGACATTAATAGTGTGTTCCGAAATTCAACAGCATACAAGCTTGGATTTTTACGAGATTAGATTGGATAAAAAAACGTCAGATTGAACGGGTTGTTTTCTTTTTTAAATCTCCACCAGACAGCGCGATGGTAGACACTTCTAGATTTTCTATTGGTTCCCCACCGGTCTGAAATTATCTGCAGGTTGGCTTCACGGATACATATTGGTTGTGCTTATAAAAAATATCAGTGTACTGTCAAGTGTGGCATAAATGAAAATACCTTAAACCTAAGCGATCATTGGCCTAAGCGATTAGGCCAGTATACTGGTAAGTGTTTAGGAACACGCAAATTGTCACACTAAAAACTGAGAGCTGAAAGAGTTTTGGCAGGCATGTCATTTTCAAACTTCTTCTGCTTTTTATTGTTGGTGTGGTTTTTATTATTTTTTCCCAAATTGTGTTATTTGGGTCTTTGATGTTCATTATTAGTAAAATATTAGCCATGAAATATCCGTTATCTTGCACAAGTGCAAGTAAGATGTTGTCAAAACCAAAATGTATAATTCCTGTGACATTTGGTGTGAATATCGGTAAATAGGGCTATTTCTTCCGTGAGTTATAACTAAAACATCGTTGTAATAACTTTGTTAACCTAGTCATTGGAATATTTAAATTAAAGGCAAAAATACTTTTACGCATGATATTATAATATTATGTTTATTGCCGCGCACCGTATTATTTACTAACTTACTAACTAGCTTTTAGTTAAATGTATTGTGAAGGTTAACCCTGTCTACGTAAAATGAGATCAATAGCAGTACAAAAGCATTATGATGCTTTAAATTAAAACTAATACATCACTAGCTTTACCCACGTGGGTACCCCAGGGAACGAAAGAGCGGATGAGCTGGCAAAAAGGCTGCGCTTCTACCTCAAAGACAGCCCCCATTTGTGACCCCGCAAAGGAGAATATCTCACCTGCTATTTGAATGCCCAAGGTTTCGTAGTTATAGGTTTAACCTAGAAATACAATTACAAATAGAGCTAAGTCAGACAACCCTCCCTAAAGGCCCAAAGCCCCGCAGGCCATAAAGTATTTACTTTCCTTGAGTCCCAGGCGATATTAAGAGCAAATAAGACTGTAAAGCTCTTGACCTGTGATAAGATCATACAGGCTTATCAGCGAAGAAAGGAAAAGCTGCTAAAAGTGAGAGTCGAGGATACAAAAGCCGCTATATACGACAAATATACCTCAAGAAAACTAGCCGGGGAGGTGACAGGAAAGTATATGGCGGTATTATGTGCCAACTGCGAGTTCGTGCTTCTGGGTGAGGAATAATCAAAGCGCACGGAAACACTAAAATAAACCAACTATCTGAGGATACCATACTGGTATATTTTAACTACTATACATGTAAATGGGGTTCTTGGTTGTGGGAAGACAATTTGGATAATTAATAACTTCAATGAGGAAACGGACGTTATAATAATAACGACGATTGAAACTGCCGAGGATTTAGGGTGAAAACAAAGTTAAACATAAGGTTTGCACCATGGCCTCCGTGCTGGTAAATGTAACAAAGGAATCCTACTAAAAGATGATAGTTGACTAAAGAAAACTGATCAGAATAACCTGTGTCTCGTACACACGCAGGAGGAGAAAGAACAAATATAGGCTACGGATCGGGAACGGCTTCACACGTCCTCACAATTCACGAAGCTTTTTTATAAGAGAGATATAAATATGTTTCAAGCAAAATTTTCAGTTTCATAGCTTACTAGGCTCTAGTAAAGTCCATTGAACGTTATAAAGCCAAAACATTGTATTTCAAAATGCAGTATTTTGGCTTGACAGGGCAGTGCCTGTGTATAACTAAATAACTGTACAATTATTATAAAATATGTAAGAGTTATGTTTACATGTAACACAAAATGTAATAAACTATGATCTATGCATTATTAATTAAAACAAAAAAATCACTTGAAACCCAGTAACTTTTGATCTGCACGCAATTACAACAAAAACTTGGCATATTGATACTAAAAATGCTTTTGAACATGTTTATACCTACTAGATAGTCGCAATTTCTTATGCCGGCTGTACACTCTCGCCGAGACACAGCGAAGCGGCCCGAGTGCGAGAGTGCTAGGCCCATTGAAATAATATAGACTAGGAGAGAGCCTTTTAACGGTGTATAAGCGCAAAAGCGTGCAATGTTATGTCCTACTACCTAAGACATAACATAGGAGTCGGTCTGCATATTTCATGTAATAAAAGTGTTAATAAAGGTTTTTAGTGAACATTTTATGCTAGATATTGTTGAGTTTTGTGGTTCCGCTAAATAATAAACCATAAAAATGGCCAAAGAATGCCTCAAACACGTGGATTTAACATTAAATACGTAAGTTTTGAACAACGTTTTTTGGGCTTTTCAATCGGTATTTTTGTAAGCTAAAAAGTGTATATTTTATAAGTTTAATAATCCTTTATTCGTGCTACATGAGGCATTAGTGCTAAAAATGTCAAACATCAATTAATAATTTTTCTACAAAAATGGCATAGCTTTTTACGTGTGATTACGGATTCTCATGACTTGAACTATAGTTTATCGATATCATGAACTAAATGACTTTCTTTTCTATATCATAATGTGCTTCGAAATGATCGACAAATAAAAATATTCAATAAAATAAACACCCACTACCATATGAAAATAAGCACAAAATGGCCACGCAATGACGGGCTAAGATTACATCTATACTTTATTAATTTATATATATATGGGTGCGCTCGCCTCGTTCCGCCTCTCGGTCCGGTGTCGGTATTTTGCGCCCGAGACAAAGGGTCTCGCGAGGAAAGCGAGCGCTTTACTGTACACTCTCGCGTTACTAGACAGTGCAGAACAGAAAAATAACAATAATAAACGTCATTATAAGTCATTAACTGTGAGAAATAAAATTAAATATTATTATAGATATAATGGTCGATCTTCTCTGAGTTCATAATTACTGGGATTGAACTAAGCGAGAATGTACATGATCACACTCGGGCAAGGGGCTCTCGCACGATACTCTCGCCCGAGAGCTCTCGGCGAGAGTGTACAGCCGACATTACAAGGGTTGGGAGTTGGGACACACCTCATACAATAATATGCCCATTGCCCATTCACCTTTGGCCCGAAGGTTTAACAGGACATATCGTATAATATAATAAGTGATCAAACAAACTTACCTTGTGTGAAGTTCGATCATTATTATATGAATCGCTTCATTTGAAGATATTTTATTCACAACGTAGTCCCTTTAACCTACAGGTGACGTTTTGCACGCTTTAAAAGACATTTATGAAACTAATTACTCTCTTGACAGTCAGTTATGACTCAAAAGTCAATATTCCCCTACCACCACCGCCGGAGTTGTGGATGGGGTAGACCGCCATTTTGGACATCATTGGCCTAAGCGTTTAGGCCAGTATACTGGTAATAGTTTAGGAACACACTGAGATGAAATACTTGTCAAACTGAAAACTGACAAGTGCCAACAGTTTTGGCAGCCATGTTACTTTCAAACTTCTTCTACTTTTTATTGTTGGTGTGGTTTTTATTATTTTTTCCCAAATTGTGTTATTTGGGTCTTGATGTTCATTATTGGTAAAATATTAGCCATGAAATACCCGTTAACTTGCACAAGTGCAGGTAAGATGTTGTCAAAACCAAAATGTATAATTCCTGTAACATTTGGTCTGAATATCGGTAAATAGGGCTATTTCTTCCGTGAGTTTTAACTAAAACATCGTTGTAATAACTTTGTTATCCTAGTCATTGGAATATTATGGCGTCTTTTTCAAATTGAAATGTATCCAGTTTTACATTCTTTTGCCCAGCTTTGTAGCAATTATTGATGGTATTCACTGGTATTACCGATAGTTGTCTACCCATACGCCATCTAGTTACTAAAATGGAAACTGTTTGACAATCAAATTAAAAAGTTATGAAAATCCCTCATTTTAGAGTTGAAAGTTTTTCATATCAATAAGGTAATGATAAAAAATATAATATACAACATATTATATATTTTTTTATTTGTTTATCTTTTAATTGGACACATAAAACTATTACATGATAGATCTTATCTTTCTATGGAGGTAAGGCAAGCGGATCTTGCGAAAGTTCCCTCATCAAGGAGAATTCTATTGTAGAATCGAGCAAAATTATTTGATGAAAGAGTCCATCCGGCAGCCTTGCGGATCGTGTCGACGTTCAGGCCCGCACGGCTCGCGGCCGAGGTGGACGCGTGGCGAGTAGGTACTGTGCGCACCGAACGTCGACACGTCCACTCCACTCTCCGATAGCACAATTGCTTAATCCAGCAACTGATCGTTTGGGAAGTGGCTGGCTTGAGTGGCGGTTTGTGAGTGAGAAACAGTTTACCGTTTTTTTTTACATCTCTTATTTTTGGTGACGGAAATATAATTTTTTTTTTATTAGGCAAATCTTTGGATTATCTGTAAAAAATGGTTTAGCAGTAAAGGCTGCTCCGCTCCTGTCCCGGAGCGGAGGTCTTTATCATATCTGTAACTAGAAACTTAGCATTATTATTAGTATTAAATGAAATATTTTCTAACTTTATCAAAAATAGGATTTGTATTCTGTGGGCTGTACCTAGAACTAACGAAATAGATAACATTATTTGTGATTTTTCCTAAATTTAAAACTGTATTTGGATACCATTCCGCTTTGTAATTTAAAATATACTAAGGGTCCCAAGTCTGTATGTATTTCTGAATTTTTGGTCTTAATAATTTATAAGCTCCTTAAGCAAACGGCCAACGTTTTCGTCGGAACCGATATACCGAGAAGTAAAGATAGATCTGCGAGTATTGAGACTTCCTTACGAGCAGCCCTCATTAAACTGTTTCGTCAAAAGTTAATAAGCATGAAACGGAAGATTGAAATGGGTAAATATTTGTATCATCACAAAACCGCCACAATGCCTTATAAGTTATAAGTAACATTATATTGCTTTACCGTGCTATCGGAGAGATACCAGTATGAGGTCGACGGTCTCTTGTGGACATCTTTGGAAAAAGGCTTGCGTTGAGGGGATGCTATAGCCTTGTATGTGACCTTAGCAGATTTTTATTAGGCCATAAAAATAAAATTTCGGTTGCTAGTAATCTTTGTAAAAGGGTACCAAAGCTGAGAAAGCTGGAAAAACGAGGATTCTGTGTGCCTTATCATCCGTTATCTTCCTTAGACGAAACTAGTAGTACAGAAAAAAAGAGGAAATGCAGAGAAGTAAAATTTTCCCCAATTTAAAGTGAAGCTAAAGCGTCTACCGCCAATGCTTCTGGATCGGGCCTCCAGGAAACGTAATTCGTGCATTTGGCATTGGTATGAGAAGCGAATAGGTCAACATCCGGTTGACCAAATTGTGTAACAATTTTTTGGACACATTTTGAAGAAAGCTCTCATTCTGTGTCAGGATTAATAATCATAGATTCTGAATCAACCAGATTTACCTTGGTATACTCCTCTCATTCTGTTTGCATAACTTATGGCTGTTGTATTATCTACCCGCAAATCGCAATAATATCGTACAGCTTATTTAGATGCTAAGCCTCTAAGTCCAAAAAGAATTGCTAATAATTCTAAATAATTTATATGGTAAGCGCATTCACTAGCTGACCTGGTGGTCATTGGTGGTTCTATTGGTATAGAACAAGGTAATTTTGTCTTACGTTCGTAATTTGGATTTTCTAGTAATGAAAAATATCTACGGCCGGACAGCGGACTCGCCGCAACTAGATTTCCAATCAATTGAGCAAATTCTCGAAAAGTGCATTCGAGTAATGAAATAATTTTTTGCACTAAACGTGCGATACTATTTCTTTTACCATCTGGAAGTGAGATTATTAAATTTTCAGTATCGAAAAGAAAACTAAAAAATTTACGCTTGGGTTTATCAAAACTAATCACGAATCAGAGGCAATGCAATAGTCTCAAAGTCTCATTGACGTTAGCTAAGCAATCGTCAATCAAAACCTTAAGGATGAAATAACTTCCTTTATAATTTTACTAAAAACACTAGGAAGTAGGAGCCACAAATAATCCGTAGAGCATTGACGTGAACTCGTAAATTGTGATCGAGTTACAATTTTTAAATTGAAATCTTAAATATTTTCTGTGTTCCGTATCCTACATACTGACAGTATGTATCGGGTTTATTATAATAATATAATAATTAATATGTTTCCTTTAGGGCAATTGTTGCTAAATAACTGTCTTTAGGTATTAATTTAGCAGCTGTTTGATGGCCTTCCATTCAAAAATGGGAATTTGAACAAAATTGTTAAATAGTTTTAAGTTCAAAATGAAACGCTTACTCCAATTAAGCTTGGGACAAGAAATATTTTGGGTACGAACTGGTCTTTGCACGGTGAACAGTTTGTCACGGCGCCTAATTTGACTAGTTTTTAAATCGCAGTTTGATGAACTTCTTTGCAAAGAGGTATGTAGACATTTTATATCCAATCAAGAATAATATTACTGAAATAGACGAGATTTTGTAAAAATTTTGATTCAGCCAGCATGTACTACCTTAGTCACTGCGGCGCCGGAGTACGCGGCTTGTTCGCCGTCGTGGGTGCAGACTATTGCTGCGTCGAGTTCGCGTATGCTCGGCTCTATGTCGTTGTTCTCCTCCCACCTCGGTCGCCACGGTTCGGTGTATACCGGGGTGGGCCCGACCAGTTTCCCGAATTATTATATGAACTGTTCTTATTAGGATGTGAGCCGGAAGCTCTAGGATTGGTCTCTTTGGTTTTATTCTACTGTGAGTATTTGTGGGATGCAAGTCCAACAGCAAGCGATAGGCGTTGCTTAGGTGGTGAATGACACTTAGTTCTTGATCTGTAAATGACACTGTTCCTGTCCTCCCACTTAAGAGAATATCGAGAGCCCTATATTTAATAGCCGTTATACCACAACAAAGGTGTTGGTGGATAATTAAAATTATATCTCGGTTCCTAGTGGAATCGGGGACAACTGCTGAAATTTTAGCATTGAGTTTCGGTGCTTGTAGCAACCTGCAGTTGGGAATTGAATAGTTCTTTAATATCTTCTCCCGATTCTCTTTTGTCAACCCTTTTGTTAGAAGGGGAAGCCATAATTTGGCTAAATTATCATGAATTTTAGATCCATAGTCAGGAGTGTCGCTTGTGGATTCTTCGAGAGCTTCCAAAATTTTGGGATCAAGTGCTTGATCCGCTGCCTCGGCATTTGATAATTGTTCCACTAGAACTATTCCTGGAACCGGGTCTGTAGTTTTATTTAATATAATATTTTCTGATAAGCTCTCCGGTTTCAATGTTTCTAGATTCTAGAATAACCTCGGTTCCCGGAATGGGTTCGGGTACTACGAGGGACGGAGCAGGACTCCATCTAACGCCATTGCCAGCGTTTCGTGCTCAAAATTGTCGGCATTAAGAACGCCCAAAAACAAAATATATTATGATTATTATTATCATCACTTCAACGAGCAAAAGGCTCACGGTCTGCCCTGATGAAGGATTTAGTTTGACCGGACAAGGCTCACGGCCTTTCCTGATCACATTTATTTGCAATATTGCTGAGTGTTATTTGAATACAAAAAAAATCCTACCTTCAGTATCAGATGGTTCCAATGATTCAACTTGTTTGCGGTGATAATGTTATCGTAATCTACATATTTTTCGTTCGTATTGAACAATTTTTTCTTCTGCACTTCGTTTTGGCATTACGAACAACGTGGAATAAATAATAAAAGTAAAAAATAAAATAAAATTTAAAAAACAAAAACTAATTTTTCAAACTCTTATTAATAGAAAGGTGCGTGCTGTCACCACCGTGCACGAAAAAGGAATGAGTCCAAAATGGCGGTCTGCCCAATCCACAACTCCGGCGGTGGTGGTAGGGGAATATTGACTTTTGAGTCATAACTGACTGTCAAGAGAGTAATTAGTTTCATAAATGTCTATTAAAGCGTGCAAAACGTCACCTGTAGGTTAAAGAGAGCGTTGTGAATAAAATATCTGAAAAATGAAGCGATGAAATATAATTACTATTGACGCCACGAACTATAAAATGCTAACGCATATTGACGCCTCCGTGGTCCAATGGCTAGAGCGTGGCTCGGAGGTCGTGTTATTATTTTAATAAACTTACTACTAATTATTATACTGTATATAGGTTGTTAGGTTTAACACCGTTACAGACGGACCAATGCTGGGAACTCAAAAAAAAAATGCCGTCTTCACACCCTCATAGAAAAAGTTGTTCATTTCGACGGACTTATTTGCTGGTTTTAGGGATAACGGTGTTAAACCTAACACCCTGTATATTTTGGAAATAAAAATGGTATATTGTTTGAAAAGTTTTATTTTGAATTTAATCAGATAACACTACACTCTACAGTATAAAGTTTACTTACTTTTTGTAAGTAAACTTTATACTGTAGACATTTAATATTCTATGGGATAAAGTTGTTCCCAAAGTTGAAGTCTGTCCTCAAATAAGTTCTGGTGAAGTGTAAGCTGGTCATCAATACGCAAGTATGTTCGTTTGTCGGGCTTCATAGTCGGCCAGGTAAGATCCGATATTTCAGGAGTATCGGGTTGTGGATTCGGATCGCTGTAAAAATAAAATTGGCTTTCAGAAACTTGATTCATACTTCATAGACAGATGGCGGACAGCGAATTTTGGTCGTGTTTTGCAAAGAGATTATTATATTCACTACAATATTATGTTATAGATATGACTGTCGACTACATTACGTTAACAATAATTGACATAACTCTCTCGACCAAATGACTAGTCGGTCAACTGCCTATGATTCAATTTCTTCGTTGGTACAACTGAGGTACCATCGAACTGATGCTGGCTAAAATTATACTACTACTGATGATGATTAAAATGAAATTGTACCTATCCTGAATCTACTCGATTATAAGGTTGACGGACTCGATAAGCTAGTATGAACAGGTACATATTGGGCGTTTTGAAGCGCACGTTTTGCAAACCTCGGATTCTATTGAAGCGTGCATTGCAAGTGTACGCTTCAATAGAATCCGGGGTTCTCAAAACGCGCAGCAAAGCGCGCGCTTCAAAAAGCCCAATGTGTATCTGCTCTAACCCAAAAATAATTTCTAGGATAAAATATAATAATATATGTATATGCGGTTTGTTAGCCATAGTTTAAAAAACTATGTAGTCCCTTCGATCACACGTAGTCTAAATAAAAATAAAAATAAAAATAACGCTAAAAATCTTTCAATCTCAATAATTAATTCTTACCCATATCTAGCGAAGTTATACCAAATGGCAGTCATTCGGTCCACTAGCAGCGAGTCCCGCCCGGTCAGGCCAATTTCCGGGTAACGATATGGTAGAGAGAACAAATAAATCAGGTCATCGTGATGTGCAGCTTCTAATAACAGATATTATACAATAATCATCAGTCTCTTATGTAATTATTTAAATATTTTGGAATAACCTATAAAGAATAAAATCAACTTCATAATGAAATGAACTTAGGTGTGAAAAAAAAACACAATGTAAACCTTTGGAACAGCTCTTGAAGGAACGAACACAAATTTCTAATATTATAAGTATCTATTAAGTTAGTGTTAGAATGTCACACGTGTGACTTTAGGGGAGGGGGCCAGGCCTCCTCATTGTTTATCTCCAAACCAACTAGCAACAGACTAGTTATAGCCACGATTAGACTACCATGGTCTTAACCAGACCAGTAGCTTAGACTCTTTCGAAAAAAAAAAAAAAAAAAAAAAAGTTAGTGTGTCTTCTGCGGGAAACCTTGCGGCCAAATTTCGTTATATTGATCCTTGTTTAAAATAAAACTACACGTATGTTTTCTTTATAATCACTCAGTACTAAAGTGTTGAGAAATAGCTTCTGAAAGTTTTCCTAAAAAATACCACAATAATCAAGGCCGTCCCCCGAGCAAACGACCTTGGCCATACATATTTTGCCGCGTTGCCGAGATCGCAGCAAAACCCTATTTTTGAAGTGAAAACTTCTTTAGCGGCGTTGAGCACTTTTATGGGATGGGTAAAAACTGTGAAACTCGCGTCAGATTTTCGTGTTGATCGAAAAACCATAGAAAAAGCGTAAGACGGTTGGAGAGTAGTGTTTTGTGTCGAACTCGAACTCGAACGAAATGTACAGTCGGGGAAATGAGTTGTTTAGCAGAAATGTACAGTTTCGATTAATTAATTAACGATCGTTTTTTTTATTTTTTTATTTTAATTCGATTTTCATACAAAATGGGTTAAAAAAATAATGCACAACGTTAATAATCAAGTTTTCACTCACGGAGTGCAACCAGAGTTCAAAATTGACCTAAAAAAATTAAAACGGGGAATTTGTAGTTTATGATATTATTGTCGATCGATTGGCGTGTGTTTCAAATAAAAGTAATTTGTAAATACTAAGGAGATGCTGAATGTGTGCTTGAATTTTAATAAATTGGCTTTATTCTGGAAGCTGATATCATGAGTATAATAAACGAAAATAGAAAATTTAAAACCTGGAAAGGAATGTTGAGTTACTGAAGATTATTGCTATATTTTTATTATAACTCTGTAGCTTTCAAATTATGAGTTTTTAAGGCTCATAATACGGTAAATTACGGATTGTCCGTAGGGAAGGCCCTTAATGGATACTACGCGTCGACGGCGCGTGGCTCCCGCGCTACCCCCCGCGTCACCCCCGCTCTACCCACCGCCGCGAAGTGACCGTTTTGCAAGGATTTTTAGTGGGATAAAATGTTATTGTAAAAAAATGAACACTCATTTTTTTAGTTAAATCGGGTTAAATGGACTCTCCTAAAAAAAATTGGCCGGTAGGTTTTACTGCTGCGTAGTGCGTGATGAAGATTCAATAGAGATTCATGATCTATTCGTACATACTTATGGGTTTTCCCGTCTTCGGATCTTCGTAGTGGCTGTGGTTGCCAACATAGCTGAACTCGTAGTACCACACAGGCTGCGGCGAATGACGACACATAAGGTTGGCCACCCTGTTCATATTTTAATATTTAATATAAGTTATTTACTTAGATGATAGCTTACTACGTGCGATATTTACTAATAAACCTATACAGTGTCTGCCTGTCTTTGTCTAACACATTTGAGAGGTCTAAATTGAAAAAGACGGCGAAACTTGATACGCTGCATCTTTATAAGACGTAAGGGTAGTTATAGTTAGGTGACAGAGTTTTATTGTCAGAGGATACTATCCTCATAAGACATAAGTCATAACAACGTAAAGGCTCCATTTCACCGCGGCGCACGCTGTGCACGGCTACGCGCACGCGTGGACGTGCACGGATTTATTTCTTTGACTTGAGTCAATTCGTGCATAGCATGTCCGTGGGTTGCATTGCAGTGGGCACAGTCACATATATTTCCTTACAAAACTAAGCTTGACGCACGTGCGTAGTCTCTCCGTGCGTCGCGGTGGAATGGAGCCCTAACATCATCTTACCGGTTAACAGGGAATGCCTCAATAGAATCGGCATAGATTCTGCCGAGCTTATCAATACTTTGTTGGTCGTTTTGTAGAGGCTTGTCGTCGAGGTAAGCACGCTTTAGCTCTTTGACTGCCTTCGCTCGGTTCTCAGTCGGAAGCATGAAAGAAATTGGTGCGATTCGCTCCCATTCTGCATTCATTTGATTGCGAAGAGTGTCGTTGGTCACAACACCTGTAAAATTTTGTAATGTTTTTGAATAGCAATTGATATAATTTATAATTCATTATTTATCGCAATGATCTAACTTAGCAATATACTTAAATATATTTTAAGAATATAAATAATTTAACAAAAGGTACTGACTGTAGGCGAACCAGTAAAATTCGTCTTCAGTTTGGCTGACAATCCAAGGTACCGCATGCATTTTGCCTTCCCTGATCGCGTCCATAGGGTCTATCGGAAGGAATCTCTCCTGGCCAAAATCTTTTTCCACTACGGCATTCCATAGTCCCACAGGATCAAATCTTCCAAATTCCTGGCGATGTAATAACAAAAATAATTTGAGAAGCGTATCTAACTAGTTACATACGTAAATGTAAGTATTTAAATAAATACATATAACATCATATTACGTAACTTTATATTCAAAAAAATATATTATCTACAGGTTTTTCCAATATTTTATACTTGGGTTTTCCAATACTATAGTATATTCAAAAGCAACATAAACGAGCGATTTACTTACGAAGAAACCTGGGAGTGAATTAGCGAAGTCCTGCCAAGGTTTTGTTTTGAGGCAATCGTAAATGACCCTCGAATTGTTAGTGGGACAGTTGAGGAGTTCAGCCTGTTTCACTGCCAAGTCGTACATGTCGGTTGGTGTGCGAACCTTCGTCACAGGAGAACCGCTCATAGAAATACCTCTGTGGAAAAGACCTGTAAGAAAGTTTTCCAAAATTAAAAAAAAACGGAAACTTGATAATCTAATGTAATTCCATTGCATCACTTCTAAAATATCTAGGCTATTCTCGTTTCTCATAGGTAGGTATCTAGAATGTTTCTTTTACAGCATAAGTAGGCAGTTCTTGGCGTTCATTGAGAGAGGCCTATGTCCAGCAGTGGACGAATATAGGCTGATAAGATGATGAAGTAGGCAGGCGCTGTCCTGTTACAAAAATCGGGCCCCGAGACCATAATTAGCTTTTCCAAAGATAGAATCTTAACAAATACAGCTAATAACGTCCAATCCCGACAAACTCAAGTATTGGGGAAAAATACCTTTAGACATAGGTGATATCATGTGCAGCATAACGCTGATGGAACCCGCACTGCAGCCAGCGATGGTGACCTTGCTTGGATCCCCACCGAATGCTGCTATGTTCTTCTGAACCCATTTTAACGCCATAACTTGATCTTTAAAGCCATTATTGCCTGGTGCCAATTCATCGCCAGTACTCATGAAACCTGTAGCATAAAATGTTTTGTTATGACCTTGACCGCTTAAATGAAAAAAAAGCTATAACTTTAGTGTTAAATTACCAA
The DNA here is from genome assembly GCA_905333045.1 of Lysandra bellargus. Classification (NCBI taxonomy): domain Eukaryota; kingdom Metazoa; phylum Arthropoda; class Insecta; order Lepidoptera; family Lycaenidae; genus Lysandra; species Lysandra bellargus. The sequence continues at coordinate 3,100,444 of HG995327.1, forward strand.
GTGACCCCAATCTATAGTTTATAGTGACTAACACTATATCCCGATCAAGGAGATAATTGGGTCCAGCGAGGTCACTGCGTCCAGTCATAGTGTAGAAACCGCCAGGGTGGATGAAGAATATTACAGGGAGAGGCTTAGTTCTGAAAGTAAAAAAAAATGGACTCTCATCTATGCACAGCCAAACAATGTTATAATTTCGTTCAACCACAAATCATAATCTTACCTCTCGTTTTTAAGTGGCGTATAGACATTGATTGTAAGGCAGTCCTCGTCAACGTAGTAATTTTCTGCTGGCAGGGGACATGCTGGTCCATCTTTACTGGCATCTACCGGACTGCTGTATTGTGATATTGGTTGCGGTGGCTGTAAGACAAAAAATAAATTTACAAAAACATACTGTATCATCCAGGGCCATGAATATGAAAAAAAATAATTCCCTGGAAGTTTTTAAAGTCGACCTCTGTGGAGTTTACTCCAGATATCCTGATACCCCAAAATTTCAGTAACATTTGAAAAATAAAGAGTTACTTACCACACCGTCCACACCATTTTAATTTTAAGCTACTTATTAAGTAGGTTGGTCCTTCGATCGGGGATTCTCGGAAATGCTATTGTGTTATATTGTTGTCGCGAATTCGCGATCACCGGTGCTCGTACGGGGCTTGATGGGTTAATTTGCTAGGCAAAATTACTTGACCGGTGACCCACTGGCCACTGCTTAATTGTTCACCATGGAAGAGCTTATACCTTCTAGTTCTAGGTAATATTTATTATGTTGTTGTGACCATGGTTCAGAGTATAACTGGGTACAGAGTAGGTATAACTGACCTGGAACCGCAGATCCCCCACAGGTGGTTGAGCATACTTGATCCCACGGTAGGACTCGAAGGTACGTCCACGGCGAGTCACATTGTAAGCTCCACGAATTTCGCCCAATGGTGTTATTGTCACAGGTTGCTGAGGTTTACCTTTATTTGAAAAATCAAAATAATGTAATTTTTGGGTAAAAATTTAAATTATTTCCTTTTACGATCATCGACGTACTTAAATTTTGTTTACAGTCTGGTTCGAAATCTAAATTAAGTACTTAGGTCCTAGGCGTGTAAGGCGTAGATGTAGGTATTTAACTGTAAAGTTTAGATGCATAATATTATTTACCGCTAAGTTCAATGTTAATCGCTTTTGACCGATAAGATAAGTCACGTAAGTCGTAGATATATTTAACTGGTCGAGTCAGGGAGCTATCTTATATCTTTAAATCTCGGAATCGGCTCCAACGATTTTCATGAAATTTAGTAAGTATATAGGAGTTTCGGGGGCGATAAATCGATCTAGCTAGGAATCATTTTCATAAAATGTCATTTTATGTGTGTTTTTGAATTTTTTGGATACCGAGCGAAGCTCGGTCATATAGCTAGTAATAATTATTATAATATTATGGCAATAATACCACAGTGATAATACTATGCATATTATGAAGTAATGTTATAAACTTAAATGTGGGAACTTTATAAATGCATATTATTCATATATATGCCTCGAAGAAGCTTGGTGTTCTTAACAGAGCGAGACAGTACTTCAGTCCGGACCAACGCCTACAACTCTACAAGGCGCAGGTTCGGCCTCATATGGAATATTGTTCTCATCTCTGGGCAGGGGCGCCAAAATACCAACTGCTCCCTCTGGATCGTATCCAACGAAGGGCCGCTCGAATTGTTGACTGCCATAGAGTTTCAAACAGCTTGGACCCCTTAGAATTACGCCGAGATGTAGCTTCACTCTGCATCCTCTATCGGTTGTATCACGGGGAGTGCTCTGAGGAATTGTTCGGAATCATACCACCTGCAACTTTTCGCCATCGTCCCACGCGAAAAACATACCATCCTCATCACCTTGATGAGTGGCAGTCTTCCACAATGCGTTTTTCGCGTAACTTTCTGCCGCGCACTGTAAAACTCTGGAATGAACTGTCACCAGCAGTTTTTCCGGACCTATACGACCTGCAAGCCTTCAAGAAAAGAGCGTATTCCCTCTTAAAAGGCCGGCAACGCACCTGCAGCTCTTCTGATGTTGCGAGTGTCCATGGGCGACGGTAGTTGCTTACCATCAGGTGACCCGTTTGCTCGTTTGCCCCCTTATTTAATAAAAAAAAATTATAAAGTTCCCACATTTAAGTTTAGGTACTTACTATGCCAGGAACAGTGGTGTGATCGGATCAAAACCGCGGCTTTACAGACCGAAAGGCCGAACACAACATTTAAGCGGCGTAAAACGACACGGTATGTTGTTTTCCGGCCTTTCGCCGAATGAGTAGGTATACTTAAGCTTTAAAGTGAAGGTATGGAGATTTTTAAGAAAAATTAGGTGAACGTTTCCTAGGTAATTTAATTAAAGTTAATAATCGTGATATTTCTCTGATTACGGCCGTTTATCCATATTTACTAACCTGAACCTTCATGGTGATGATGATGGTGATTATGGCTGTGATGTCCACGGACATACACAATAGCCACCAAAGCTAGAAATATAGCACCTAGCACCTGCATCGTGCCCTGATAGGTGTTTACTGACATCTTTAGACAAATTACTGGCTTCTTATATTATGAGAGCCGACTCATAAGGAAAATACACATAAAAGTGTTATCCTGTTGCAAGTTGATACCGGGAAATTTTATAAAGCTGATTTTATTCTATAATCTACGCTGACCTCATACTGTCCCGTTACGCATTGTAATCATTGTATGTACCTAGGGAAGTTAATATCTTTAATACGACAATGGAACATCGCATGCTAAGATAATATTATGCTAAATTTAGGTTATAAATTAAATAAAAACATTGTGTGGGCATAATAAAAATGTGTGGGTGTTTTGTCCTTTTCTTAAATTATGTTGGAAGATAATATATTATATGCTCGACAAGGAAGGACAATAATAAATCATTTTATAACATGGATTTTTAATCGGTAAAAGGATTATAATTTAGGTACTAGACTCTAGAGGACACCCGCGACTCCGTTGTGCCAAAATTTCTTTTATCGGCTATCGGCTATCGACCTTGGAATCATAAATTTTTCGGCGCTAAGAATTATCCTAAATATTATATTAATATGTCCTTTTCCTGGGCTCAAGTTATGGGCGTGAAGATGTAACAGACAGACAGACAGACACTTTCACATTTATAATATTAGTATGGACGTATGGAGGAAGTATGGAAGTATGGATGTGTCGCAGGGAAAAGAAAATATCAGGGATTTCACGAAATCCCGATAGATATTGTTTATTTCGTCTTCTTATTAACCCTTTAGTTACCACAAGGATAACTTCAGAATTACGACAATGAACCTTACGAGCTTCCACCGCCCGCAACGTTCATGTCAGTACCGGCAAACGAAAGAATGACCGGTGACTTTATAGTATTTTTTTTAAACTCAAATTTCAACAAGATATTTTTGGCACCGTTCTTATCCCTGTGAATACCCTTACGACATACACTGCAGTACACGTAACGATGTGGGGATTTGGAAACTTGCAATTTTTGTTGCACTCCACTCTCGTAACACTTGCTACAATTTTTAGTTGTGAACGCCTCATTAATTATATACAATGATAAATTCGGACGTCGTTTTATTATTTTCAAAATATCGTTGTGTCTAAACTTCCTGTGGCCCTTGAAAGTGCCCTTATTCATAAAATCGAAACCTGCACCGTAAACCACAAGCGTGTCTGGCTCTTTTCCAAAATAGTCATCCACGATTTTGTGATTGGTTTTCTGATCGTTGATGTACTTGTCCAATCGCAATCTTTGCAATCTCCTCTGTTCGTACACTTTTTGTTTTTCGTCGAACCACTTCAATTGAAACTCGGTGTACTCTTGAACTTTTGAATTCTTGCAACTAATTCCGAAACCCAACTCCTTTTCCGTCGATTCCCTGTCGTTTCTAATTTTCGAATCGATATCTTTTATAAACTTCGATCGTTTCCTCTCTCTGTGATGTTCACGAGTTTCGTACACGACTCTTTGCTTTTTCAAAGTTTTGTATTCAAAACCATCACCACCACCATCACCACTCCTCCTACTGCACGTAACTATAGGTGTCTTGGCGCCCGGATCGACTGCAATAATTTTTTTATAATTTTTGTACATTTGATTTTCGTTTTCGTTCAAAGTGTCCTCTCTCTTTACACGTTTAGCTTTACATAATATTTTGTCATCTTTACTGACCAATCTATTCATAGACAACGAAACGCAAACACCGTCCGTACTGAAACTCCAACCAAATGATTTTTTCGGTACGGAAAAGTATCGTTTCCAATATTGCTTTGGATCATTTTCGGAAAATTGAACCCAAGTAGATGTCGTGTTCTCCTTGTCCACTCTGCGCAGTAATTCATGCAAACATCTAGAATCGTAGGAGATGTGTTTCAAACCGTGTTTGTAAATGGGGAAAACGTTAAATGATTTCGTGTCGTTTTCGTACAACTCGTCTTGAATTTTCACAAACAAAGGAATGTACTTCCAAAAGTTTTGTTTCAATTCTTTTTCTGTAATTTTATTCGATTTGAACCAATTTCCGATTTCATCATTGTCGCCGTGAACATTTTTATAGAACGCATTAAATGTGGATTCGTGTATTTGTGATTTCGTCAACTTTTCAGCGAATTTGTGATACATGTACTTCTTTAGACGTCTGAATGCGTGCGCAGTCACATTAGTCTCTAGAATCGTCTTGTACTGATTGGCGATCCACATTAAATTGAAACTTCTCAAAGTTCCATTATAAATTACAGTTTTATTTAGAAGTTTATACTTTTCAATAATATCGAGCGGATCGGGCAATTTGTGATTTTTACCTTTGAGTGCATAAGTGAACTGTAACGGATCGAATTTGGGAAACAACAAATGGAAATCCTTGTGATTGTAGTAATTTTTGAAGAAATAATTCACCAAGTACGATAACTCTATACTCAATCTGGAAAGTTCTCTTACGTCCGATCGAATAGTCTCCAATAGCCTCTGTCTCCTTTCATACAGCGGACACACAAAGGAACCTAGTCCCTTTTTTATACAATAAACGGAAATTTCTTTATCCGGTTCGAGTTCAGTTTTGCGAACTCTCCTCTTACGATTTAAACATTTTGAAATGGAAGATCGCGAATGATCATCTTTACCGCACGCCTTGCATGGCATGTTTCGGTTTTCAAATACATAATCATAGATAAATGTTACTCAATCATTTTGAAACATATGGAAAAAATACTTATAATGTTTAATTTGTAAGTTGAAAATTATATTATTTTATTTTTTCAAAAAATTGGCATTTCATGTTGTATTTTTAAAACTATTTAACAATTTTCTGCAATATAAAAAAAATATATTTTTTTTTTTTGATATCAGGAGAAGAATCTAAAGAAACGGTATTTTTTATAAAAATTTTGAAATGTTGTCAATTAGGGTTGCAAAAAAAAACAATAAGGTTGTAATTCGAATAACTGTATTTGTATACTATTGTATACATTGCCAAGTATAGGTTTAAAATATCTAGTGATATGTACGAACACGACCATTGACGACTATTGTGTTTGCGGTGGTCAAATTACGTCTCAATTTTTTTCAATAATAATTAAATATGGCAGTGGCGTTACGGCATTCGTACGTATCAGTCGCGTCCTAAGTTATTTACGTACGTATACATAGGCTGCACTAAAAATATCGGGAATGGAATACTTACTTCTACTATTCCTGTCATATTAAAATCTTTTTAATTGAAAACTCCTTGGTTTTAAAAATCGGATACCATTTATTTATTTAAAAAAAAGATTCTCGGTCTTGTCACAAGGTCTTGTCAAACTTGTTTAGTCGTTGAGATAATGAAATTGACTCGAGAAAATTCTAGAGCGATGATTTATTATGACTTTCGAAGTGGTTTAACACAAAAACAGTGTGTTGATCGAATGATTTTTGCATTTGGTGATGAAGCCCCATCCAAAACTACAATTTATCGCTGGTTTGCTGAATTTCAACGTGGACGTGTCAGGCTCAGTGATGATCCCCGTCAAGGTCGTCCAAAAACTGCAGTCACCCAAGAAAACGTTGATGCTGTTCGTAAGCTGGTTGAGGAAGATCAACATGTGCCATACCGCGAAATTCAGGCAACTTTAGACATTGGCATGAGTCAAATACACAATATTGCATGAACAATTAGGTTTAAAAAAGTTGTTTTCCCGATGGATACCGCATTTGCTCTGTGAAGAGCAAAAAGCGGCTGGCGTTACTTGGTGCGTCAGAACTCTCGAAAGATTCCACGCAGGATCCTCAAATGCTGTATACAACATCGTATCAGGTGACGAATCCTGGATATACGCGTACGAACCCGAAACTAAAAACCAGTCACGAGTTTGGGTGTTCGAAAATGAGTTAAAGCCAATAAAAATTGTTCATTCACGGAGTGTTGCAAAAAAAATGGTGGCCACGTTTGTCTTCAAAACCGGCCATATTGCGACTATTCCTCTTGAGGGACAAAGAACGGTTAATGCAGAATGGCATGCTAGCATTTGTTTGCCACAGGTCGTATCTGGACTCCGTAAAGAGAACTGCAACCGCCACATCATCCTCCATCACGACAATGCGAGTTCTCAAACCGTGCACAGAACAAAAGTTTTTAGAGCAAGAAAACATAGAATTATTAGACCATCCGCCGTACAGCTCTGACTTAAGCCCTAATGATTTCTATACTTTCCCTAAAATAAAGAATAAATTGCGTGGTCAGAGATTTTCATCACCTGAAGAAGCTGTGGACGCCTACAAAACGGCCATTTTGGAGACCCCAACTTCCGAATGGAATGGTTGCTTCAATGATTGGTTCCATCGTATGGAAAAATGTGTCAAATTTCGCGGAGAATACTTCGAAAAGCAATAAACACATTTTTAAATAGTACTGTTGTGTCACCTCCTTGATCCCCGAAATTTTCAGTGCCGCCCTCGTAAGTGCAGCGATAACACTGCGCTGATTGCGCCCGGTAACTCGGTAACGAACCGGTTTGCCGGCGCGAGCCGCGCTTATCTATTGATGACGGACGATACAAATAAACATGTTCCAGAACAATCAAGCTATTCCGATATAATATTGTGTGATAATGATATAAATGAACTTGAGATGGTGGACGAGAATTTACAAATTGAGCGAGAAGAGAACCTAATACAATCCGAGATGAAAATAAAGGAGGAGACAGAAAGTTATACAAGATCGATAAAGCGAGACATACACTCAGTAGATACTGATTGGAGTATTGTAGAAAATAGGAAAGAAAAGAGGAGAAAGGAGGAGAAAATACAAATATATATTTCGTGCAAAGACGGGATGCCTAAACAATTGGCGTTGGCGAAGTTGTTAAAAAAAGAGGAAATAAATATAAAAGATATTGCAAATATTAAATATATCAACAAATATAAAATACGCATAGGTTTTTTGAGTGATTGGAGTGTCTCTAAGTTGGAGTCGAACGAGTCACTTATAAATCAAGGATGGAGATTTTATAGGGCTTACGAAAAAAACTATTCATATGGACTTATCAAGGATATAGATATGGATACTTCGGACGATGAAATATATAAGAATATATATGTCCAAATGGGATTCAGACAATGTCTGCTCGGCGACTTAACAAACGTGACTTTGTTTCTTCTGATCATCCGTGGCTTCCGAGCGAGACGGTTCGGCTGTGTTTTAGGGGGTCAAATGTTCCAGCATTTGTTTATTTAGATGAGTTATGTATAAGAGTATTTCCATACGTATTCCCAGTGACACAGTGTTCAAAATGCTGGAAATTCGGTCATCTCGCAAAATTATGTACATCTAAGTCGGCAGTGTGCCCAAAATGTGGAGACAATCATGACAATTGTGAGACCAGCACATTTAGATGCATCAATTGTAGCGGAAGACACATGGCAATGTATAGAAATTGTCCTTATCTCAGAGAGAAGAAGTTGAGAGATATTATGGCGGAGTTCAATTGTACATATCGAAAGGCCTTAGATATGTACCCGGTCAGCGAGAATACAAGCTCTGAATTGCATGATAACCAGAAACCAAACTCTGAAGAGGTTTTGACGGTGATACACGAAGACGTAACTCCTTCTACTTCATCTGCGCCCACACCGAGGATGTCTTATGCAAATGTACTCAAAACCACAGCGACTATACATAATTCCGAGTCCCCAAAAAATTTTGCCCGACCGAAAAATAAGTGAAAGAAGTCTAAGATCGAGTTTACGGATACAAAGATAGAATTGGATTTGGATGAAATTCAAGACGGAAGCAACGATGCCGGTCTTTCTACTAACGAGGAATGCTCGGAACCAAATATTAATAATAATCAACGTGAAGTGCACTTTGCTGAACTGTTGTCTAGGCTTCGAGAGATAATTTTTTTAAAAGGTCTATCTTTCCAACAAATTATTCAAAATGTTATTAAGTGTTGTGTCGAATGGTTGATTTTAGTTGTAGTTGACAGTGTATCAGCAGATTGGCCTGTGTTAAATCAAATAGTGAATTATTTTAAAAATGGATAGGAAATTTTGTTGTGAAAAGCTTAGCATTATACAGTGGAATTCCCAAAGTTTGTGTCCTAAATTAGTTTGTTTAGAAAACCTCCTTATCCAAGAAAGAATTCATATAGCTGTTATTTGTGAAACATGGTTACAACCGCAGAGTATCCTAAAGGTAAGTGGCTACAATATTTTTCGAAAGGACCGAGATGATAGTTACGGTGGTGTGGCTATTCTGGTGCATGCCTCAATTAACAAATCACAGACGTCAGCTCCAGATATTTTGATAGTCTCTTCAGATGTGGCTTTAAAATTTCATTTGAAAACTTTGAATGAATCGCTGGGAAGCGACCATTTAATTATGAAACTATCTTTAAATATTTTGGACTCGTGTTTTAAATATAATACTTTACGAAGAAATTTTAAAAACGCTAACTGGGATTCATATACTGTTTTATTGTCTGAGCTTTTCACAAATTTTACTTTTTTACATGAAAATTTACAAGGTACGTACGATAGTTTTGTTGATATTTTAAATACAGCGGCTAATCCTCGAATGATATTTGGAAAAAATGCAATGGTTGAAGGGTTAAAGTAAGAAACCGTGTTGGATATGTTTTAGATTGCTTGTTTTCTATGAGAGGCCGGCCCGGCCTCTCATAGAAAACAAGCAATGGAACAGCAAAAAATGGAAAGGGCATAAGCGAAAAATGGTTTTTGTCGCGTAATTTAAAAACCATAAATACATTTCATATAAGCTATGCACATATTAAAGTGTATGCTTCAACCAATTTATGTACAAATTTTGGAACCTTAAATCACTCTCCTCTGTTGGAAAAATAGGAATCCCTTTTTTTACAGAGGTCTTTTCGATTGATGATTCTGTGTTATAAAAGTTGTCCAATCGTGTTACGCTATGGGCAATTCAAAGACAAAGACATGATGAATACTGACAATGAACTTTAGTTTCTTAGCTTTAGTCATTGCTGAGAAAAATCGGCATCGCTACAGCCAAATTATCAAGGCGTCGTCTTAACTACCTACATATAATATTAAGTGTGTATTATGCGGCACATTTCTAAGTAGTTTTAGCTGAGCTCAGCCCTTGTAAAATAAAAGTTGTTTCTAAATGTTTGTGGATAGTTTACAAACATTACATAGAAAACCACAACTCTAACGTTTTTCAAACCGTTTTTAGCTATGTACGGTATATAGGTACTTTTACTTAGTTGCTACCTTTTGTTAGGTGTTGAGTTCAGTCAATCAGTCAACACAAATCAACTTTTTAAAAAAAACAATGCCAAGTTTTTTTTTAAGTAGATCAATACAAATAATAGTGGTCACAACAATATTATCATCACCGAACATTGCTAAAATCCTCAGATACAAGGGACATTCACTGAAGCCTTTAGAAAATGTTTACAGTGATAAAACCATCGAAAATAATTCTATTCTAATTCCATTGCTGACTTCACTGTGCAAGAAGTTTCCCCATGTGCCGTGCCGAGTTATAACTGGAGACAAAACATTGCAGCGACTCATAGAAAAATCTCTGCAGAAAATTAGCGACAGCCAGCATCAGACGAAATCACAACATCAAATAAAACATCGCCAAATAGAAACTGAGAAACAAACATTAAATTCTATGAATTTAGAAGAAAGAAAAAACATTCCAGAGGAATTTGAGAAATTCTCAAAGGAGAACAAAAATAAACACGATCAAACAATTTCAAAGAAATACAAAAGAATAACGCTACATAAGTTTTATCCAAAAAACATAAAATATAAAGGAAAATCCATAAAGCAGAGCGGAAATGAGATCTACCCGGAAGATCAATATGCCATTAAGCACCTGGATCTAGACGAGAAGAAAACTCATCAACGCTTTTTATTCAAACTGCAACCCAAAGAGCTTCCATATTGGAAAATACACCAGAATCACTAGTGTTAGAGATCTTGACTGTTAGATTGCTTTAATTAAGTACCTATCTACAAATAGTAAAACTATAAGATTTATATCAAAGCAAGAGCCTGATAGATTACATTTTCATCTGCTACTTCTCAAATACTATTTAAGTTTAGGTACGTACAGCGAGTACAGTCCTTAACTTGTACTGACCCTTGAAAGCAGAAATGGAATTTAAAATTTTATTGCTGCTCCCTGGAATATTTCCTATAGTTACCACTTAAGTCGTCAGTCGATTTAGGAGTCGACTTAGGATTTTATACAATTTCGGGTACTCAACTAGTTAATATTTTACTTTAATTACTGACCTTAACTTAACTTAATTACTACTAACTTAATTACTACTTAACTTTAGACTTATCCTAATCCTTCGATCGTGGATTCTTGGAACTCTATTTTTATTCTATTGTGTCTCGCTCACCGGTGAGCAGGGGCTTGATGGGATAATACTTATACTTATTGAGCTTATGCACGACCATGAATAAGAAAAGATATATCTTTTATTAAAATAATTGTTATGTGTATGATGATAAGAAAATTTGTGATAAACTGAGTCTCACACAATATGTTATCACTTTGTGTTTATAACTCAACCACAGTTAAATATAAGGGTTAGTACTCAGTGGAACTATTACTTACTTACATCCAAATTTTACATAAACCATATAATTTGTTCCACTTAAAGTCATACTTATACTCGTTCATATTTAAGTAGTGATCGTTTTAAACTCCCATCTAATTTGCCTTCATTTTATCATTGGAGAAGTTGTCCCAAATCCAAATCATGACTTTTATAAACAACCCTGCAAGTTGTGTATCGTGTAACAGTAGTTTAGCTACAGCCAGCAGCAAAGGTAATTCCTATTAACAAAAAGCAATTAATTGTAATTAATAGGAGGTGAATATTAACGAAGCAAATTTACATAAACAAACCCGTGTGGAATAGGCCTAAATGCAATCTCGCAGCGTGTGACCCCACACAAAACTTTAGTATAAATGTCAGTGTTAATCTGAACACACGCTTCGTTTACGAATAAATTATGTCTCGACCAGTCCTTACCACGCACGTGTTGGACACGTCCTCTGGAAAACCGGCGAGGGATTTATTCGTAGAATTGTACAAGCAGAAGGACGACAAATGGACGCTGTGGCACAACACTATTACATCGGCAGACGGCAGGATACAGTTCCCCTTCTCTAGCGAAGTGGTTGGAGCGGCAACTTACAAATTAAAATTCAACGTTGCGGACTACTATAAACAAAATAATAAGGAAACCATTTATCCCTATGTCGAGGTAAGAAAATATTTATGCCTAACGAATTTCTAAGGAAGCTTGATAACGCTTGTCATATAAATAATAAAAATTGGTAAGCAATTACCGCTGCACTGACGGCACTATAGCCTACAGACTTTGCCTACAGAAGAGTTATCGTATTGCCAGGCGCCAAAATCGATGCCAAACTTCCCTTATCAACAGCTAGTCGGCAAAATATAATGCTTGCCCTTGTGCTTGCCGACTGCCGTTGCCACTTGAGTCATAATATCAGACTATTTTGAAGTAAAAACTTCTTTAGCGGCGTTGAGCACTTTTGTGGGATGGGTAAAAATTGTTAAACTCGCGTCAGATTCTCGTGCTGATCGAAAAACCATATAAAAACCGTAAGACGGTTGGAGAGTAGTGTTTTGTGTCGAACTCGAACTCGAACTCGATTTGAAATTTGATCGAAACTTGATCGAACTTGATCGAAACTTGATCGAAATTTGATCGAAACTTGATCGAAACTTGATCGGAACTTGATCGAAACCTTGATCGAAACCTTGATCGAAACTTAACGTTTATAATCAAGTTTTCACTTCTGCCGTATTTTTAGGGTTCCGTAGCCAAAATGGCAAAAAACGGAACCCTTATAGATTCACCATGTCTGTCTGTCTGTCTGTCTGTCTGTCTGTCTGTCTGTCCGTCCGTATGTCACAGCCACTTTTCTCCGAAATTATAAGAGCTATACTATTGAAACTAGTTAAGTAGGTGTAGTCTGTGAACCGCATTAAGATTTTGATACAAAAATGGAATAATTATTAAAAATTTTAGGAGTCCCCATAGGTACAACTGAAACAAAAAAATTTTTTTTTCGTCTAACCTATGCGTGTGGGTTATGGATAGGTGTTCAAAAATCATATTGAGGTTTCTAATATCATTTTTTTCCAATCTGAATAGTTTGTGAGAGAGACTCTTCCAAAGTGGTAAAATGTGTGTCCCCCCCTCTAACTTCTAAAGTAGGGGCACGATAATTCTAAAAAAAAATATATGATGTACTTACATTATTTTAAAAACTACCAACGAAAATTGGTTTGAACGAGATCTAAGTTAGTTTTTTTTATACGTCATAAATGGTAAACCTTAATTTAACTTTCATTAAATCAACTAAAATATAAAAATAAATCAAAAACTTTTTAATTTTATAGAAATAAACCTTATTGCTACTGCGGAACCCTTCATGGGCGAGTCCAACTCGCACTTGGCCGGTTTTTTGTTGTATTCATGCGTACCTACCGCAATTTATTGAGCTCTGAGAAATAGTCAAAAATGTCGTGGAGAGTGCTGCATAGAGCATGGTAATTTTTCAGCTAAATGCGGTCCCAGATTCTTCGGAGCTCGCGCGATGAATACACCTTATCCACAAAGTTACTCATCATCATAGTTTCGTCGAGTTCTCAGTGGCAAAAAACAGCGGGCGCGACTAAATACGCGGCCTGATGAGCATTGAGCTCGCGTATATTAGTAAAGACGTGCGACGAGGCTTTATCGTGGGCGGGGGCGCTGCTGGTAAAGGAGAACCACAGATTAATGTACCTCGTTGAGGAGAACTGTCAAAAATGGCGTTTTTGTATGATGGCAGCGTTAGTTCCTTTCGCCACGTTCATTTAAACTTTAAAGTAGTTTAAAGCCTTGTGGAGCTCTATAGTGTTTATTCAGAATGTTTTACATTTTCAGATTGTATTCAAGACAACGGAAGGGGAACATTACCACATCCCACTGATACTCAGCCCCTACAGCTATTCTACTTATCGGGGCAGTTAACTTGTAATTTGTCATAAATAAAGGTATCCCTGAAGCAACAATCAGAATTTTTATTAGCTTGGAACAGCTATCCCCAAAGCGCAGTCCACTGGCCGCACGCAATTCACGCCCACCGGCAAAATAATGTAAAGTCATCGTCAAAATCGTAATTTTTTTTTTCGCTTTTAAATCGTTAATTTTGAAGAACGTTATTTTTTAAACCTAAAAATTTTTGTTGCGGCCCGCGACACCAAGACCAAAACATTAAACATGTTTGTGGCCCGCATGAAAAAAAGGTTGGGGACCACTGGCTTGGAAGCTCAGATCAAAAAGGGAAGTTCAATAACTTTTTCCTGCCATTATTAGAGCTGGTACATATTGGGTGTTTTGAAGCGCGCGTTAGGCGCGCGCTTTGCTAACGCGCGTTTTGGGAACCCCGGATTCTATTGAAGCGTACACACGCGCGCTTCAAAACGCCCAATGTGTACCGGCTCTTACATATTATTACTTTCATTTCAAGATTTATATATCCTTAAAAGCATATTATATATCTTGAATTTTTACATATTCGGAGGCGACGGTATAATATGCTTTTGGTACTGTACCTACTGTGTAATGTATAATATCAGGTTACTCGTAAGCTCGTACTTTGCACCTTAATTAATTTCTTCGGCAAGTGGTTTATAACCGCTCGTTCGACATTTGCTAACTACAAGTTGACTTTATTTTTTAAATGATACCTACCTATAATAATTCTAACTATTGTATAAAATTATAGGTACCAGATAGACTAGCACGAGTCGGCGCATGAGTACCGGAAACTATTCCACCTCAATTTTTTATGCGATCTTCTTCAAATTGCCCTCCTGATGATATAAATGCATGTTGCCATGGTGCAACCCGGTGCCATATTGTTTAAACAAACTGTTGTTGTTTGAATTGTTGTTTTTCAACCGGACAATTTTTTTGTATATTCTTTATTGAAATACCAATAAAAAGGTCCTAACTATGACTTTTCACGATAAAGTTAATATTTTTAAAGATATGAATTTTTAAAGGTTCGAAAAATCTTAAATTTGGGTACATTCGACCCATGAAAAATATATTAAAAATAATAATAATGTCTAAGTAACGTACCTATATTATTAAATTCTCTATACAATAGTTAATAATATCGTTAGTAGAGATTTTAAAAAATTTCATTGTTTATATCTTTTTTTATCTTAGCAAAAGTAGACAAAAAATTGTGTTTTTTTGTATGGGAGCCCCCCCTTAAACATTTACTTTATTTTAATTTTATTATTAATTATTAAAGTACAAATATAATTAAGGATTTTGTGAAATTTTCAAGTGCCTAGCTGTTACTATTATTGATTACGAGCAAAAAAGGCCAAAAAATCACGTTTCTTATATATCTATACTAATATTATAAATGCGAAAGTATCTCTGTCTGTCTGTCTGTCTCTCTTTCACGCCAAAACTACTGAACCGATTCTAATGAAATTGTGTACACAGATAGTCTAAAGCCTGAGAAAGGACATAGGCTACTTTTTAACTGGAAAAGGGGGTTGTAAGGGGGTGAGAATGCGTAAATTTGTTAAAATTAATTTAGTTCCAAAAATTCATAACAGATGGCGCTAAGAGTCGGCTACATCTCGCTATCGCTTGCTCATAAGTTTTTCTATAAGACGTGGCACCATATTGAGTAAAGTTTTTTGATTCTATCGATTGTTTCACACGTTATTATTTAAATAACTCACTACTCATGCTTTATCTATGCAGTGACGTAACCTTAAACCTACCAATGATAAAATAATTATAGTTTATGGGTAAAGCTAAAGTTGTGTAATGGGGGGCTAAATAAGCTTTAAATTTGGTATAAAGTTTACTTAATTTAAAAAATGAAATATTATGTGCACACTGCACAGCTGTTTTTGGGTATTTTTATTTAAGAGGTACCAGGGTTTTAAAAAGCTTTTAAATTTAAAACCAATTTTGTTGACACCGCGCGCTATAAACTGAAGTCCACGCGGACGAAGTCGCGGGCAACGGCTAGTAATATATAAGTATATAACTTTATTTTATTTTTACTATTTGTTGTTATAGCGGCAACAGATATACACAATCTGTGAAAATTTCAGAAGTCTAGCTATAGCGGTTTCTGAGATACTGTATGTCCGTTTGTCTGTATGTGTCCAGGCTGTATCTCAAAAACCGCTATAGTTAGTTACTTCTAAAATTTTTACAGATTGTGTATATCTATTGCCGCTATAAGAACAAATACTATGAATAAAATAAAGTTAATATTTAAAGGAGGCTCCCATACAACAAACGTGATTTTTTTGGCCTTTTTTGCTCGTAATCAATAATGGTAACAACTAGGCACTTGAAAATTTCACAAAATCCTTAATTATATTTGTACTTTAATAATTAATAATAAAATTAAAATAAAGTAAATGTTTAAGGGTTAAAGTAAGTAAGTAAATGTTTAATGTCCCATACAAAAAACACAATTTTTTGTCTACTTTTGCTAAGATAAAAAAAGATATAAACAATGATTTTTTTTTTAATCTCTGTTCGGTCGAATTAGAATACCTCCTTTGTAATGAAAAACCTACCGAATGCCGATGTCATGTAAAATAATTGTCAGTATTGTTAGTTGCAGAAAATGGTTGTAATAGCAATATGCAGGAGTCAATAAATATAATTTATAAAGCATTGCAGCCTTTCAGTAGTTTATTCATGGTCCTTCGAGCGAAGAAAATGTACAGTCAACTCAAGAAGAAGAAATTAATATTATGGTCCCGGACCTCTGAGAATTAAATATGGTACCGGGCCTCTGAGACTCAAGCAGAAGAACATGATCCAAAAGGACCTTCGAGAAGGTAACATGGTCCTTTAGCTTTGTAAATCTTCGAGGACTCGTGCAGGGCCTCTGAGAACTTAAAATGGTCCTGCAGGGCCTTTGAGAAATTAATATGGTCCCGGACCTCTGAGTAAAGAAATTAATATGATCCCGGACCTCTGAGTAAAGAAATTAACATGGTTCCGGACCTCTGAGAAGTAAACATGGTCCCGGACCTCTTGAAAATGGAAGAATGGAACATGGTCTTCTTCAACTCAATAGGAGCTTCGAGTATTAAACACGGTCCTTGCGAGAGAAGATATAAAAATGATACAAAGTAAAAAAAGTGAGAAGCGTAAAGGAACCTAAGAACGAAACCAAAGAAAGGTGGTAAGGGAAGTAATAGTAATATAGTAAATATAGAATTCAAAACATTATAAAATATCTACGAATATTATTCGTAGTAAAATATCATAAAAAAGTCATTGTAGAAAACTTCATCAAATTCAAGTCAAAGACGTCATAACAGGTAAAGCAAAGAGAAGAAAAAGTCGAGGTTTAATTTGAGAAAAAAGTATCTGAAAACAGCTATCCAAAAAGACGAAAACAGATTGACAATAGTGTCAAGTGAAAAAAAAGGATTTGAAGGAATTGAAGGATTATTTTGACTGTCAATAACATTTTGTAAATATTGAAGATGGATAATAATATAAAATATAGATAAAATGGTTATAAATACCCAGTTGGAACTTTCAGAACAAATATCCAGGATGATAACAATATGAGACAGAAAGCAATAAAAGAAACGCAAACATAAAACTGAGGAAAATATTAAGTATGAGAACATTGATAAAAGTACAAGCAAGCGAGATGTGGAAGGGTGATAATTTATATAAAGAAAGTTGCAAATAAAGGCAAACACATAATATGACAGACACACGTTTAGTAATATGGCTAGAAAACAGAAAATCTAAGTACAGAAAAAAGATGATTGAAAGAAGAATATAGTAGAAGAGTAATAATAGAAAAATAATACATAGAAATGAGCCATATGAATGACATCGAAAGTTTTATAACATTTTACAAATACCAATTGCCATTAAACGTACTCCCTTCCAACAGGATGATAGTTATTTTTAGTTAGGTACTCTTGCTTGTTTGTATTCAGTTTACTTTTACTATTGGAATTGTATTTTGTTATCATACTCAGTTACTTTTTAGAACTTTATTATTGTTATTAACTTATACATTTCTAGTTAAGGACATTACTAGATGTCCTTGGTGGGTGGCATGTTCGGTCGAATTAGAATACCTCCTTTGTAATGAAAAAACCTACCGAATGCCGATGTCATGTAAAATAATTGTCAGTATTGTTAGTTGCAGAAAATGGTTGTAATAGCAATATGTAGGAGTCAATAAATATAATTTATAAAGCATTGCAGCCTTTCAGTAGTTTATTCAATCTCTATTAACGATATTATTAACTATTGTAAGTACAGAGAATTTAAAAAATATATAACTTAGACATTATTATTTTTTTATATATTTTTCATGGGTCAAAAGTACCCAAATTTGAGATTTTTCCAACCTTTAAAAATTCATATCTTTAAAAATATTAACTTTATCGTGAAAAGTCATAGGACCTTTTTTATTGGTATTTCAATAAAGAATATAAAAAAGTGTCCGGTTGAAAAACAACAATTCCTTGCAATTGTTTAAACAATGTTTGTTTAAACAATATGGCACCGGGTTGCACCATGGCAACATGCATTCATATCATCAGGAGGGCAATTTGAAGAGGATCGCATAAAAAAATTGAGGTGGAATAGCTTCCGGTACTCATGCGCCGACTCGTGCTAGTCTAAGATTTTATTTCTGTGTAGGTACCTATCATTTTAAAAATTATTTAAAAATAAAGTCAACTTGTAGTTAGCAGTGTTGCCACATCTACCAACTTTATGGTAGATCTACCTATTTCACCTCCCTTCTACCTATCTACCAACTTCGGTATCAAATCTACCTATTTTTCAACATATTATCATTGTTATTTGTTCACGTACAAATAATCAGAGGCGGCGCAAGGCGTGGGCGATGTGGGCGACCGCCCACGGCCTCGCGGTTCAAGGGGCCTCGCGCCTCTTGGACCCCGAGGATTTTTTTTGGAATTTACGCGCTTTAAGAATTTTATTTATAAAAAAGTTATTGTCTAAAAATAATCCATTTTGAGCTAAGGGGCCTCGCAAAATGTATCTCGCCCACATAAAATTTTGGTCTTGCCCCGCCACTGCAAATAATAAACGTTAAGACTCCTCAGATACCATTTTGATACCTACATTGGTCTTGGCACAATACTTCCTTTAGCATTTAGCAATTATCATTTTAAAATAATAGTATTTTAAAAAGATAAAACCGAAATTTCAAATTTTTGTACGTAATTAAGTATTAAAATTCCCTATCTCAAAAACTACTGAACCGATTTTGGTGAAACTTGCAGTATTCCCTAAGTTGAACAATATCTAGTACAATAAAAAAAGAATCACTAAAATCGGACTTGTGGTTCCGGAGATATGTGTGCACAAACATAAAAACATACATAGATTATTATATATTACACTTTTGAAATTTGGCACATTTGTTCAGAAGCTGTCATAGATTAACATATACAAAAACTGGTCAGTTCTGGAAATATTACATACATACGCGTCGAATTGATAACCTCCTTTTTTACTACTACACGAGCTGCAGGCTGCAGCTGTTCGGAGCCGTTCGCTCACTTTCGGAACATGTTGCAACAATAAAAAGGCGACCAGTCCCTGCTTGCTGCAGGTTTCCCCTGCTTTGTGGATTTATGAGACAATTACTTGCACTTCCATATAGCAGTGCAAATGTTGAGAGACTGTTCTCTTCTGTCAACAATTTAAAGACATGTGACATGTCATAGAAACTGACTCAGCACCAGCACTGACACATTGGAAGGTTTGTTAATCAAAGAGCGAAGAGCCGAGTACTGAACATTTAAAATTATTCAATAAAAATGTTTAAATATAAACATCTATATATATATATTGTTACGGACAGTTGTTTACCTCTGCGCGTACTTTCTAGAAAAGTCCAACCCTTGTTTATGTGAATTGCGTGTTTACGTAAACAATCTAGAATGGAACGTTCCAGAAAGCGCCGCGGGCCATATAAAAGGTAAGCAAGCCGGCAGTCAACTCAATTTGATACAAGCGATCGATAGAAGGATCAAGGCGACTTCGAAGTGAGAACAAGTGATCAATAGTGAGTGATTGTGATAGTGACCTACGACTCGGCTACGACCTAGGACAGTGATAGTGCTCAGTGATTTGGATCTAGTGCTTAGTGTTTGGACTTAGTGATTTGTGTGAGCTAGTGTTTGTGAATAAAGTCTTCAAAGAGAGTCACCAGGTCTTTCTCTCCGAATCCTCGAACCCTAGCACCTAACAATATTATACATAGATAGAGTAAAAGTATAGATTGCTGGATATTTCCTTTTCACTCACACAAAGAAAGAGATAGTTAATTACGTATTGCTTGTGGAGAAAACAGATAAAATAATTATTTTCTGTCCCTCACCGCGTGGCCATTTTTTCCAATGTGATGCTCCTACAGAAGCATAACAAAGTTTGACGTTTCGTACACAAACAGCTGAGATTTACAAATTTTGTTTGATTTAACTACTTAATTATTGTAACGTAGAAGTAGTGTTTGTGTTTTTCTTATAAGATGTATATGTGCACTATATTAAAATAATGTTGGGATGTAGTGTTATGGGCTGTAAAAGCAATACTTTATGGAAAATTGAGGGAATATCTTTTCACACGTAAGTTTTCAAAAATTTCGTTTTATTTTATTAGCATCACAGTTTTTATAAATTAACTTTCTTTAATTAATAATATTGTTCACATTAAACATATATTTTACTAAAATTAGCATCTAATATATTGTACTTTATGTATTTTGTTTTTATAACCTCAAATGCCAGTGTTGCCAGATGTTGCTTACGTTAATTACCCTGCTAATGGGGAAATTTAAGTAAATATGTTTTTTCAACATTTTGTTGTTTTTTAACCGACTTCAAAAAAGGAGGTTATCAATTCGAAGCGTAGGTATGTATGTAATATTTCTAGAACTGCCCAGTTTTTGTATAATATGTTAGTCTAGATCAGTGTCTGAACAAATGAAACAAATTTCAAAAGTGTATGTATTTATGTATGTATGTATGTTTTTATGTTTGTGTTTGCATATCTCCGGAACTAAGTCCGATTTCAGTAATTCTTTTTTTGTTGTACAGTTTCAAGTTTGGTATTGTTCAACTTAAGGAATATTGCAAGTTTCATCAAAATCGGTCTAATAGTTTCAAGATATTTTAATTCTCAATTAATTAAGTACAATTATTTTGAAGTCGGTTTTATATTTTTAAAGTACTATTCCAATACAATTATCATGTATCCAATTTTTTTCCAGATTTCCTGATGACTCTGAAATCTTTAAATTATAGATAACTGCAAAAAATAGATTGAATTGGGGCCCACCACGTGGTTCAAGAATATACAGTAAACATTTCAATAAAGAAGATGTATTAAATGTTGGAAAGAAAACATTTCTTTTTCTGTGCCTGTCAAGGTAATCTGTCCTTTTTGTCTGTGTACAGAAATTAAAATATTTTTTTTATTACAGCTCCTGGATTCTAAGAGCGAAGCATCAGGTAACCCATCGTGTGAGACCTCCTGCTTTGTATGGGGAGGGAAAATGGGAATATTTCCTACTCCGCCTGTGACCTATCTTCTTCTGATTAATTTCGTTGCGGGTCCCAAGATAGCTTTAGCATGTCTTTTGGGCTCCCTGAGATCATATCAAAGGATTTTCGTGGTGGTGGGAATATGTGGTGGGCCAAAACCCGTTAAAAATACTTTTTTAAATACTTATTGCCGTACTCAGAGAAATTTAATGATTAGGTATTAAACTTCAATTTTATGAAGAGTTTGACAGATAAATAAGATAATGTAAAGATAAGCCCCATGGCTTAACTCAATATTTTTATTCAATCACAGTTAAGTAATTATTGATACTCGTCTCTGAGTGCGGCCTTTAGCTAGTTAGTAGTTACCCTTTATTTGATACGCATATCAAATGTATGTTAAATATATATGTTAATGATTGAATTGTGTTTTTATTTATTGGTCAGATTTTACCCGCGGGTTTGCCCACGTAAAATTCTAATTGATTGCTAGTCTTTAACGCAATAAATCGTAGTATTATACTTAAAAACTGGACCTCATAATTGAAACTTGTAAGTTTGAAGTAGTTTACGACCGGAAAAATGTCACAATATATATTTTTTCCTAATACTTAAATCAAATCAAATCGTTTATTTCGGGCATCAGAGGCCCATATAACAAATACCTTAAAATCTAACATACATATTATATTTATATAATAAATAGCTTAAAACTAACATACATATTTTATATATACTTAAAAAACTAACACTGTCACGTTTTGCCGGCGATGTGACTCGCTACTGACTGAATAAACAGCGGGTAACACCACGGGCCACTGCTAATATTAATTATTAAATGTCGAATAATAATATTAAAAAAGGATTATTCATACGATTAAACTATTCACAGTGTATCACATTTTACAATTATTACTAATAAGTGAGGGAGTAATTACTTAAGGAGCCGGGTTACCCTCGAAATTCTCATACAAACGTAATAAGTACCAAAATCATTTTGTCATACGAAAATATTTAACATGTTTGAGTTATTTTTCAGCTTAAAATAGTAATTACCTAGGTTCCTGAACAAAAATTAACTTCAAAATATTTACACACTAAAAAATATAAGCGATTACATTTCATAAATTTTTACGCCATTGTCGACATACTTTTCGCACACTTGTTTTATATTAAAAACTCATCGAATCGTAATGTATTTTTCCTGGGACCTCAGCTTATATTGTGTAGTTAGGTACAGAATGTCTTCAAAAGAATGGCAATATAATAAATTTTCATTCATCATTTTTGGTATTCGTAAACGCAACGAAATTTCTCCATAATTTCCAACATGGTATCGTGCCGATCCGCTCACACGACAGAGCGCGGAAACGGGGCGGGAGGCGCGGGAGGCGCGGGCCGGGCGGCGGAGTGGCGGTACACGTGACAATAATTCATTCAAGGCATTCATTATTCAAGTACAATATTCCCTCAAGCTCCAAGCGGTCGCATGCGACCGCGCGCGCGATAACAGTAGATTTCCAAGAATCCGCGATCGAGAGAATGTTATTGTTGTTGAATGTTGATTTTGATAGTTTTTTGTGATACTTGAAGACAATTGCTTGAACAAAATAAAATTATTTTGATTTGTGGTGCTTAAACTTTTGATAATAATTAATAATGGATACCGAAAGGTGGGATGTATGATGTATCACACAGTAGTTTAAAATAAATAATAATTATGAATATCATAAATCA
Source organism: Lysandra bellargus (assembly GCA_905333045.1). Taxonomy (NCBI): domain Eukaryota; kingdom Metazoa; phylum Arthropoda; class Insecta; order Lepidoptera; family Lycaenidae; genus Lysandra; species Lysandra bellargus. The sequence goes on from HG995327.1 coordinate 3,123,360, forward strand.
TAATATTATTATTTTCTTATATACTTACTGTATTTTGTAAATAACGTTTAGGAATATTAGCGATAGTCATAATATTATACCTAATATGATTATACAATATACATTAATATTATGTATAATTAATTTCGTTAGTCTCGCTAAAATTCGAGAACTCCTGAACAGACTTGCTAATTTCTGTCTTGAAATAAAGCAAAATATAAAAGTGAACTTGTATTCTAAGTTTGTATACCTATGTTTGTATATTTTATTTTAGTTTGTATTTTTAGTAATTATTTCCTGATGTCAGTTTTATTCAATTAAATAATATAAGATATACTTTAATAATTCAATAATATTATTATAAAGCGGAAGAGTTTGTTTGTTTGTTTGAACGCGCTAATCTCAGGAACTACTGGTCCGATTTGAAAAATTATTTCAGTGTTAGGCCATTTATCGAAAAAGGCTACAGGCTATATTTTATCACGCTACGATTAATAGAAGCGAAAAAATAGAGGAAAATGTGAAAAAAACGGGGGAAATTATTTGAAAGGGCTTATCTCACGAACTACTAAAGCAATTTTTCTGTTATTTGGGTCAGATAAAAAGTAGACCACGTGAAGGGTTATGGGCAATTTTTTTGGACTAATTGGTCTGTGAAATGTCTAATTTACGTGGGCGAATCCGCGCGGAACGTCTAGTACCTATAGCATATTTTCGACAACGATTATTCCATACTAGCTGTTGCCCGCGACTTCGTCCGCGTTAGCATAGTAGTTCACATCCCAAGTAGGTATTAATATTTATTGTACAAAAATATTCAATGTACAGAATTGACTTTCCTACGATTTTATTATATATATATATATATATATATATATTCCGCGCGGCTTCGCTTGCGTAATTTAGGAATTTCACGCAACCGTACATTTTTCCGCAAAAAATAGCCTATGTCCCTTCAGGTGGTCTATTCTTTATGTTTGCCAAATAACAAAAATTGCTCCAGTAGATCTTAAGATAATAAGCAATTTCATATAATTTCCCCCGTTTTTCCACATTTTTCTCTATTTCTTCACTCCAATTAATTTTGGCGTTATAAAATATAGCCTATAGCCTTCCTCGATAAATGGGCTATCTAACACTGAACAGCAACAGCTAGTAATTAATAATGCTCTTTTGATTTTTAGGCTTCCGTAGCCAAATGGCAAAAAACAGAACCCTAATAGATTCGTCATGTCTGTGTGTCTGTCTGTCCGTATGTCACAGCCAATTTTCTCCGAAACTATAAAAAAAAACCTTATAATTTCATAAAAATAAACCTTATTGTTGCTGCGGATTGCGGAACCATTTATGGGCGAGTCCACCTCGCACTTGTCCGATTTTATTATTTTGAATGATAACAATGTGAGGAATATTTGGAGTAGCCTTTTTTCTGTTTTTGAAACTTTATTGTTACGTACTGTATTTTAATAATTTTTAAATAAAAGCGTCGACCTCTGTGGCGCAGTGGTTGAGCGCATGGTAGCTCAAGCCGGGGGTCGCTGGTTCGAAATTCGAATCCCACCGAGGGAACAAAACGTTTTCCTGTGTCATGACTCATGACTCATGAGTCATGACTCATGGATGTGTATTAAATATGTGTATAATAATATTGTAAAAACTAGATGACGCCCGCAACTCTGTTGCGCCAAAACTAGTTTATCGCGCGGAAACCGTGCATTTTTTCGGGATAAAAAGTATTATATGTCAAAGGACAAAGACTCGGGACCGCCTCAAAGTATCTCCATGCCAAATTTCAGCAAAATCGGTTCAGCGGTTTGGGCGTGAAGAGGTAATAAGCTAATAACAGACAGACAAACAGACACACTTTTTTATTAATTTTTTACAATTAGTATGGAAGTATGGATCTTAAATAAGTTGAGTATAATAAAAAGGAAATCTATATCTAAATAATATAGGTACTTATTATAAAACAAAGTCCCTTTTTTCCCTCATGTCCCTTTGTTCCCTTTAATCTTTAAAACTACACAACGGATTTTGATGATTCTTTCAGTGTAAGATAGCCCATTTATCGAGGAAGGCTATAGGCTATATTTTATCACGCTAAGACTAATAGGAGCGAAGAAATAGAGGAAAATGTGGAAAAAACGAGGGAAATTATTTGAAAGGGTTAACTTGAACGCGCTAATCTCAGGAACACTGGTCTGATTTGAAAAATTCTTTCAGTGTTAGATAGCCTATTTATTGAGGAAGGCTATAGAGTATAGGCTATATTTTATCACGCTAAGACTAATAGGAGTATGTGGATAAAACGTTGGAAATTATTTGAAACGGGGGAAAATTATCTCGCGAATTACTGAGCAATTTTTATGTTATTTGGCACAGATAAGAAGTAGATCATAGGCTAAGAAGTAGATCATAGGATAGATCATTGATTTTAATCATTTTTTCAGTGGCTATATATTTTATACCCGTGCGACGCCGGGGCGGGTCGCTAGTATAAATTATAATATATCCGGTATTATATGTCTGGTACTTGTAAGTTGTAACACAAGTCCTTAGTGTACTTAGCACGGGGCCAGGCTGACGTGGTGTGATTTGTGAAGAGTCCAATGTAGATATTATAGTAAGTATATTATTTTAATATATTATGTAGAATCTGTATTCTGTTCAGTTCAGTGACAAGATCGACGACACTACGCATGCGCCCGTATTCCTACTATTCCAATATATAAACAACCACAAAAACAATATTGTTAATGATTCATGAAACAGTAAAATATAATACTTCGCAACTTCGCAACAAACGCATTTCTTGAATAACTTGATCAGAGTAAAATAATGAATGACGATGCACGCACACATATAATACGCTGCCGTGGAGGGCTTCTGGGGCGCGCGGGGCACGGGGTACCTCGCAATAGCGAGACAGCAACATATAAAACTTGTACTGGCGCGGTATCGAATTTGATTTGATCGAGCGCGTAACCCGAGCTCTTAAGTAAGTTATTAAAAAGTAAAACATCAACAGCTTTTAGTTTTGGATAGATGATGATTACTGAATGCATCCGTTAGACGTCAACAGTATGTAATAGGCCTTAATATATGCAGCTGTAGTTGCGGTAAGTAGCTAGTTTATATTAATTATGAGATCCGTGGGTAATTTTTTCATATTCCTCGTTACTGGTAACACAACTACTTTTCTTCCTGTCCCTTTCAGTGACACGCTGACCAAAGTTCTACCCAATCCTTATTCTTTGATATTATATAAAACTTAGAGGCGATTGACTGACATGGTGATCTATCAACGCACAGCCCAAACCACTGGACCGATCGGGCTAAAATTTGGCATGTAGGTAGACGTCATGACGTAGGCATCCGCTAAGAAAGGATTTTGATCAATTCTACCTCCAAGGGGTTAAAATAGAGGATCAAAGTTTGTGTACAAATAATACTTCTTAACGCGAGCGAAGCCGCGGGCAAAAGCTCGTCATCAATAAAACTATGGATACACTCGCATTTTTTATTCTAAAAAATTTACTGATATGAGGTCTGAGGGTGGTAGATCTACCAATTTTTGGTTCTAACGACTACCCAATTCTACCAATTTTTGGCATATTGACATCTACTGATTTTTGGTCAAAACGTTGTGCGTTGTCTTGCGCGGTAGGCTAGCAGTGTTGCCAACTTAGCTACTTTGTAGCAGGTAGCTAGATCTAGCTATTTTTCGGTATCAGACAGCTACAATTTTAAAAAAGTTGTAGCTATATTTTTTAGCTACTTTTCATCTTTCGAGATTCGTAAAGTATTTACCGAGAATCGAAGGAAATAATCTAAAAATATATCTTTTTTAGGGTAAAAACGGGACCCTATTACGGAGACTTCGAAGTCTGTCCGTCTGTTTGTCGGTCTTCAGGTTGTATCTCAAAAACCGCTATAGCTAGACTTCTGAAATTTTCACAGATTGTGTATTTCTGTTGCCGCTTTATCAACCAATACTAAAAATAAAATAAAGTTAATATTTAATTTCCCATACAACAGACGTAATTTTTTTTGACCTTTTTTGCTTGTAGTCAATAAAGACACCAGGTAGGCACTTGAACTTTGCACAAAATCCTTAATTTTATTTGTACTTTCATAATAAATAATAAAATAAAAATAAAAAAAAAACTTTAAGGGATACTGCCATACAAAAAACACAATTTTTGCCTACTTTCGCTCTATAGATAGCGGTACGGAAACCTTCGTGCGCGAGTCCGACTCGCACTTGGCCGGTAATTTTTTTGTCACCAACTAAAAGATACGATAATCTCCTATCTACTGACTACTCTAGCACCAAAAACAGGAAATATAGCAACTTTTTAGGAGCAATCTAGCCACTTGGTAGAGGTATCAGTTGGCAAAACAGTGTCCGTTACATTTAGCTACTTCTAGCAACTTATTGGGGGAACGAAAACTGGCAATCTAGCAACTTTTGAACAATAATCTAGCTACTAGGCAAGGCTAGCAGTTGGCAACACTGTAGGCTAGTTATGACTTATTAGTTGGCCAACAAATCTTGGTTTAATGGCTGGCTTACACGCATTAAGTAGGTAGTAACTAAATTCTAATTGTCATCTAGCTTAGGACTTACTAAATTTTAACTTGCTACTTGCTACTAAATTTTGTGTTTACACGCAATTAACAACTTAAAATTAAGTTAAAATTTAGTTAATTACTTATTAATATTTATAAAAATTTAGTTAACTACTTAATACTTGTATAAACCAGCCAGTGACTGAAATATTACTGTGATTGGTTGAATACTTACTACATACAAACTCTTTCATGGATGTGACCACAGAGTACCTTTTTATATGATGTGACTACACACATTGAAACAGTCATTTGGAGGGGCGCGCCATGTTATCGTAGTTGATCTCTAATTAAAAGTTAAGTAAAAGAAATAAGTAATGAAGATATTTATTCAGAATAAGAACTGTAATACATACCTACTAATAAACAAAAAACTTAGTTTATAATTAGAATTTATAATTTAAGTAATGCCTGACAATCAGAAGATTATCTTCTCCTAAAACCTATATTTACATAATATTATGTAGAGAACTTAACAATAACAATTAAGGTGCCGACAAGCCGGTGTCCCCAATGTCGACTTTATCCACTTGGCAATAAGGTCGACAAAGAGCACACCACCATATTTTATTTACTTCACACAAAAAGCACTAAATCATAAAAAGAAATATCCAATATAAAGCTGCTATTTGCTTAACATAAGCCCATTGATTAACAAACATATTTGTTGTTAAAGAATTACATTCTTATATAAATGTTCTACACATGCTTTTTATTGAATTTCAGAATTCTGTTCCAAGCATATTTAAAACTGTTAAGACAACCTAGGTATTTTTCCAATGTTAGGTACAAATGTGTAATCCAAAGTTTTTAATATCACATTTACTATTTGCCTGCTGGGACAAGAGTTGATTCAATGTTCTGATTACAATTTAAGTAATTTAATTTTGGAATTGAATATTGATATTTACTTCGTTCACTTTATATTTGTACAATCATATAAGTTTTCTTAATCAAAATATAGGTAGTCTATTTGAACATTAAAAGAAATTACCTATAAACTAGCATATTAATTAACTGAATTAAAATGTAATACATACTACGCTTTGTGACACCAGAAATATAAAAAAATTGTTGATACCGTTTCTGAAAACAATTAACAAGTTACTGGTTATTTTCCTAATAATGATTAAAACATGAACATCTGGTGTACCAGAGCTAATATTATTATCTTTTGGAAATCTATAATTTGGTAATTGAAAAAAAAAAAAAAAAAATTAGTTTGTTATTATTTTTAGCAATATTCCGCGAAAATTTATTTTTATATTTAATATTTTTATATTTAATATTTTTTTTTCGCGGAATATTGCTAAAAATAATAACAAACTAAATTTTAAGCTATGGATTTCCGCAAAGTAACGCCTGATTCTATTAACTAACTAATTGAAAAAATTGTAATGTAATATAAATAGTCTTATACTTATGCTAATATATCAAATGGCTAGATTACTTCGTTGTAACCGTAACTCCTTAAGCAGGTTGCTTCAAGTAAATATCATTATTTATTTAATTAACGTCAATAAAAACTTATTTGTTCCACAAAAATGATTAAAATTTAAAAAAAAAAACTGTACAAAAATGATAGTTTTTATATCAAATAATGCCTAATGCCTAATGCCTAGAATACTTGAATAGACTTTTGTATTCTTTACAAAATATATTTGAATTTTTGTTTGGCACGCAGTCTCGCAGCTGGCTGATTCTGTAAGGTAAATGGTCACATTCATAAATAAAGTGTCATTTACATGTCTCCTTCTTTTCCATTTCTTCCTTGTCACTAAAGTACACTAAAATCACAGTTTTATCACAGATTTCATGTCCAATTTGTCTCTACTAATATAGTTCACCTTTGTACCCTCACCAGGAGCTTCTTGTATGTCATAAGTACTTTAAATGCAAAAGGAATTCATATTTAAGATTGAACGCTGCAACAGTGATCTTTACAAAAGTTACAGCAATCAAGTGAGCATCACTTTTTACAATGTATTGGATTGGCAAAATCAAATAAACCTGTTAGGAAAAAAAATATTAGTCTTTGCAAAGGCTAACATAAATACTTACCAAGTTTATTGCTAGGCAGATCTTAGCGCAGGCCCATCGATAACCCAGGCACCATATCTATTTTTGTGAAGACAGAATCAAAAGATTAAAACATTATTCAAGAACACTTTATGACAAACCCAGTATTTTGCGCTTCTAGCCACCGAATCCTTATATCAATTGAAGAAAATATTTATTTGCTTCATTTCATAACTGTAGATGCTAAGAATATTGTTGTTGTATAAATGTTAGGATGGTTTTGTAGCGCTCTGTTAGAATTGTACACAAACAAAAAGAAATTTTATATTAATAAATAAAATATAATACATAGATGACATTATTAAGAAAAGAAGAATAAGACACAACTAACAAATCCAAATTGCTGGTTGGATTAGTTAGTCCCTTCTTATTCATTTCTTGACCAAAAAGTTGTAAAGAAATTTATAACTTTCAGTAAGTTGAAGCTGAATAATTATAAATATCATAGGATAAAAATGAATGGATATCCACAACATTAAAAGTATGGAGTCATGTTTCTGGTTTTTGAATAACAATTGCAATGTTTTTCCATAATAAACTGACCTGGAAAATCCAACCTGTAACAAACAATGATTAATTACTTTTAAGGTTTGACTCACCTCTTACTTTCCGTCCTCCTCCTGGCCAACCACTTCTTTATATCTGGCAATCATAAGTTTCTTTACAGTGTCTCTGTATGTCAAACCAGGGGTAGGAGTATAGATGCCCCTCTTTTGTCCCAATCCAGCCAGACTTGGTCGTTGTTCTGCCTCAATGGGATTAATCCTTCCCTGTTCTTCCTTACCCAGCCCTTTACCCTCAGACCAACCCATCTTTTGTAGCATTTTGCCACCTATCGTGTCCACAACTGAGGGAGGTGGATAGGACACAGCCGATGTACGAATTTCAGGTGGTTCATACCTCTTTCTGATTGGTGGGGGCTCATCTTCCCCAAACTTCAATCTTCTCTCAGCTGCTCTGTCCCTGTAGCCATTTGTTTGTGGTAAGAGATCATTTTTCCTGTTGAATTCAGCTAAGTTCTGCTTATGCAAGTCAGATAGAGTTTTGTGCTTATTCAAAACTTCTGCAGAAGGGAATTTTCGTTTACATAGTAAGCAAGTCAGTTTGGCCCAATCTATTATACCTTCATCTAAGTCTACCGATGCAGAGTCTGTTTTCTTTATTAAAAATTCCTCATTGTGTACAGCAGGTGGTGATATTTCTCGCACATGAGTCAGCGATGGTCCAGCACCGAGGACGGAAAAGCCAATATCTGCTGAACCTTTACTAGCACTTGTGTCGAGTGGCTGTTCCATAACAAAGTTACTTTTAGCATTTTCTTTTTTCTGATTTAATGTGCGAGCCCATCTCTCCATATCTTTGGCAATCTTTTTAGCTACCTTTACTTTATCCTCTTTCTCTTTCTTTTTCTTTTCCTCTGGCTCCTTTGTTTCAGCTGGCTTGCTACTTTCGTTAGTCTGATTTTGTACAACAGCCACATAGGTGGATGTTGCTGCATTCCAGTACATGTATTGGCTTGTTTGACTATTATAAAAATATTGAGTATTACCATCATAGTATAAACTAGTTGCTGGGTCATAATAGTAGCCAGAAGAAGCATCATACAAAAATGTACTAACATCTGGAGCAGTGTAAACAGTTTTACCATCTCCAGTGGGAGCTTTGACATTAGTAGCACTCTGTGATGGAGTAACGCTAGATGCCCAGGTCATGTTACGAGCCTGAGCTGCAGATATAGCAGACTGAGCGACTGCTGCAGCAGCATTCACACGGTCTGCCTCGGATATTGACTGAGAAGAATTGTATGCAGTTGTTGATGCATAGTATGCACTATAATCAGTAGAATTTATGGGTTTTGAAATCTTTTGAGGCTCATTGTAAAAGCTAATCAATACTTCTCTACCATCTATCTTTAAAGGGGGTTCTAGTGCTAAGAGTTCAGAATGAGCAGCTGTAGAATCAGCTATGGAATTAAAATTAATGTATGCTAAGCACTTGGATGCTCCAGTTAATGTCTCCCTACCAATAGTTATACCAGCAATGGAATCTAGAACTGACTTTGAACAGCTGTCTTTAATAGCTTCTAAGATTTTTTCTTCAGTTGTCAAAGCATCGAGACGTCTGAAAAGCAAGCGTTTGGTAATACCGGCTCCCGAGTCTATTAAGCTTCCACTTCTGTCTGAATCGCCACCGTATATTGTACCTTCTGATCTTTTCCCCGAGCAATTTCGTCTGTAGCAAATTTGACGTCTTTTAAAATTGTATGAACCACACTGACAAATCCAGTCGCCGGGGGAGGCGTGATTCGGAGCTTGGTTGTCGTCATGTTTCTCTCTTTCGTATTTTCCTTCATAACTATCAACATTGCTATCTTGTCGCTCTCGGCTGTCGGATCGACTGCTGGACTGGGACTCTGGTCTTTTGTCGAGATCACTGGCTGTAATTTTAGGGGGTGAAGGTGGTAAAGGCACTCTCTCGTCGTGTCGCGGGGATCGTCGACGATCTCTGTCGCGAGGTTTGTCGTAGCGGTCGCGACGGCTGTACCGATCCGAGTCGCGATCGCGGTCCCGGTCTCGGCGATCGCGGTCGTATCTATTATGTCGATCCCGGTGTTGACGGTCCCTAGACGGGGATAGACGGCTTCTATCAGGACTTTTGCTGCGACGCACTTCCCACAATGGCGACCGACTGCGAGTGTCCCCCCAGCGGCTCGCGCGATCTTCCCGGCCACGCCAAGACATCGTTACTGCCTGTGAACATCAAGCACAATGAACCAACGATACACACAAACCCTCTCTTCTTTCTCCCCAGTCCCCGTGCTTCGATGCTTTCTAATTCCAAAAACCTAAATGAGTACGTCATTTTGTTTTAACCTTCTTCATTTATGTTTTACCTGAATTCAATATCCTTTGATGTAATTTAAGTTAAAAATATCTTAATTTGTTTTTTGATAACAGATGCAATATGAAGTTATTCAAGAAAGACTAAAAAACTTTTGTTCAATGAAAATTGAAAAACTCAAAAAGCTTATGCCATCACAGATTACAATATATTTGTAGACAGTTTTTTTTTTTTTTTTTTTTTGCGATTTTGGCACTGACACTGGGGTGTACTTTGCCATAAACAAAGGTAGGGAATAGGCGGTGGAAAAGCAAAGTAAGTACGGAATTTAGGATTTTGGATCTAGTTAGAAAGTTTCATATAATAAGTTAAATAGATTTAAATATTAATTGAATTGTAACATAAATATTGGGATAAAAAAGAATAAATTAATTTATTACATGAACTTAATAATATTGGAACAGAAGTAGGAAAGGGTATAGATATAGAGGAGAGGTTATCATATAGACAGGAGTGATCATACAGTGGACAGGAAAGAATAATATGATTTAAATCACCCACTTCCAAACCGCAATCGCAAGCATCATCGTTGCGAATCCGAATTCTTTTCAAGTGCGCCGGTGTGGTGACATGTCCCAACCTCATTCTAATTATAGAAGAGGTTGTACTTTTCGATAGATTTATTTTGAAGAACCAAGGCTTAAACTGAATCTCAGTTTGTATGTACTTATAATGAACACCTTTTCTTTGACTACTTACTGCCCAGTCCTTACTCCAATCCTGTTGGAGAAAGTTCTTGGCAAGAGACGGCAAGTCGTGACAATAATTCACATATGGAAAAACATCTCCACTGGAAACTGCATCTTTGGCCAGTCTATCTGCTTCCTCGTTTCCAAGAATGCCGCAATGACTTGGAATCCAGACAAATGTAACAGACAAATTACCGAGAATACATTTGTACAAAAGATTTCTGATTTGTATGATTATGGGAAAACATTTTGATCTAAACGTAAATCTATTCAATGCTTGGAGGGCACTTAAAGAGTCAGTAAAAATTACAGTTTTTTTAAGCTTTGCTAGTAGGATGTAGTCAACTGCTTTAAAAAGACCAAAGCATTCGCCAGTAAAAACAGAAGTTTGTGGTGGAAATTTTACTTTTTGAACTATATTGTATTGGAGATGGTAAATACCTACTCCAACACAATTATAATTATTATTTACTGACATTTTAGAGGCATCCGTGTAAATGTGATGCCAACCTTGCCAATTGTTCGTTGTTAAATAATTAAAAAAAGGCTTTGCATAATATTTATCAGATTTTTTAATACCTATGTCATAGCGGATATCAGGATTTAAAACAAGGGATTCAAAGGATGAATTAAAAAGCGGGAAAACAGGTAATCTATGTGTAGGGGCATCAAGCGACAAATATCGGATATAACTATTAACTAAGCAAGGGCGAGATTTGTGCAACCAAAATTGATTATTATTTACTAAATCTAACAGTTTTTTTAATTTTGGAATAAGGGGATGGTTTGAAAATTGCAAACAGCGAATAAAAAACTTGTCAGCCAGGTATTGCCGCCTTAGATAGAGCGGCGGTTCACCGCATTCTACCTGCAATGCATTTATTGGCGATGATGCCATGGCTCCACAAATTATCCTCATAGCTTTTGCCTGTATCTTATCCAACTGTTTAAAACCAGCTACGTTACAAGGTTCTAAAAGGAATGTACCATAGTCTAAAACACTTCTTATTAAAGCGTTATACAGCAATTTTAGGTTAAACGGGTGAGATCCCCACCACACTCCCGATAAACATCTGATTATGTTTAACGTACGTTCACATTTCGACGCAATATACTCGTTATGGGCATTGCCATTAAGTTTCGAATCTAAAATTACTCCTAAAAATTTGGCCTCCTTATCAACTGGAATTTGTAATCCATTATATTTTACCAGCACTGGAGGAGGATATCGCATACGGGTAAAAAGAACAGCGGAACTTTTATTAACTGAAAGATCTAATCCATTCTCATCTAACCATACCTTTAGACGTGCTAGGGCTCGCGATAGTCTAATGGAGGCTCTTTCAATAGATTGATCTATTACATAAATTGTTAAATCATCGGCGTATTGCAGAAGATACAATTCACCATCTATATCTGTTAACATATTATATGATTCCAAATTTGAAGTCACGCCAGTCACTACATCCTCTATATCTGACGAATAAATATTATACAAGGGTGGACTTATCGGTGAGCCTTGGGGCAGCCCTTTATCAACAACCCGCACTTCCGTCGACGTTGCATCTTGTAAAGGCAGAGTAATAAATCTTTCCATTAATACGTTTATAATAAAATTACTTAAAATTTCCGGAACACCTAATAAATTTAACTTTCGTTTGAGTATATCTATCCTTACATTATCATATGCTGCGTTTATGTCTAAAAAAGCTGCTAAAACTGATTTATTTTCTGTAAAAGCAATGCGAACGTCAGTGGTAAAAAGAGCTATATTATCTATAGTACCTTTTCCTTTTCGGAATCCATATTGACTTTGTGCTAGGAGGTTATGTTTTTCAATATACCATTCCAAACGATTCTTTACGAGATGCTCTGCAATCTTTATTAACACTGATGATAAGACTATGGGGCGATAGGAAGAAGCTGAAGACGGAGGTTTTCCAGGTTTTAAAATGGGGATAACCTTCTGTGTTTTCCATGAAATTGGAATATTACCCGTTATTAACATTGAATTAACCAAATCCAAATAATAAGTTAAAATTTCATCTGAAGCATGTTTAAAAAAAGAGTATGGGATTCCATCAATGCCCGGAGCCGAGTCGTTTAAATTTGCAACAACTCCTTTTAACTCTTGTAGAGTAAAAAGCGAGTTAAGGTCTTTAAGGCTAACTTCACCTAAAGGTGATGGACGGAGAAGTGACACAGAAGGAGGTGCTAATCTATTTAAAAAATCGTTGGCTAGAGAATCTGGCATAGGATGAAAAGGAGGTTTGTATGCAGACCTGTACCTTCTGATATTATTCCAAACTATAGAAGCATGTGTATCTGGACAGATAGACTCACAAAACTTTTTCCAGCTTGCAGACTTCTTTTTCTTAAAAACTTTTTTTGCATCACTAACAGATTTACAATAAATATCGTAGTTTTCAAATGTAGAATTATTATTATATTCTCTTTCAGCCTGTTTTCTTTTATTTATAGCGACTGAACAGTCATCATCCCACCAAGGAGGTGATGGAATGTAATGTTTAGGTGTTTTCTTATTAGGAAGGGTTTCATCAGCTGATTCGATCAAAGCAGATGCTAGAGCATCAGCACAAACAGATTCATTACCTGGTGATATAATAGGAAGATGGGGTAGTTTATTTTTTAGTGCATGATAAAACTTTTCCCATTCTGCATTTTTTAAGTTATATTTTAATGATGATGAATAATTAGTAGAATGATTTTGTTTTTTATTTTTACAGGGGAGAGACAGGAGAATTGGGAAATGATCACTACCATGACTAGATGATAGAACTGACCAGTGTAAAAGAGAAGATAAATTTGAAGTACAAATAGACAAATCAGGGGCACTATAACCCTCGTTAGGTGCAGTTTGCCGTGTTGGAAACCCTGTGTTGAGAATACATAACTTATGGTAATCTAATAAATCCAATACTTCAAAACCCCACTGATTGTTATTACTACTACCCCAAGACAAATGTTGGGCATTAAAATCCCCAAGTATTACAAAAGGTTTTGGCAAAAGGCTAATTATATTCTTAATTTCTAAAAATATTGAATAGGATGGATGTGGAATATACAATGAGACAAAACAGATGTTATTTACAGATGCTGCTATTATAGAAATATTTGGATTATGTGATGGAAGTGAAATATGTACAAATGAATGATGATGATTGATGAGTAAGGCAGCACCGCCATACCCATCAGATCTGTCCTCTCTTAAACAAGCATAGCCAGGAATCTTTAAAAGAGATTCTGGCTTAAGCCATGTTTCTTGGAGAGCAAAGACAAGAGGGTGATATTTGTTTATTAAATAAATGATTTCATTTTTTTTGCTGACTGCACTGCGACAATTCCACTGGATCAGATAATCCATAGTGGGAGTTAGTTTGAGGTGTGTTACTTACAGAGGCTACGTTGGACGGTGAAACTGATGATTGTAGAATATTTGACTGGGTTAGATAGTTAATTATAGCTGTAATTAATTCGGGCATTGAAATATTACTATCACCATTTGTAGGCAAAGCAGTGCCATTTGAACCCATTGGGGGATTGTAATCTTTAATTAAGTTTAAATGAGCAGTTTTATCATACCCACCTACTGACTTTGGTGGTGTCCTAGGTTGTCGGAAGACTGTTTTTTTATATGACTCTGTGGTTGTCCTCTTTGCGGAATTTTTGATGACTGATGAGAAATTTTGTTTTTGAGAGTCTATAAAAGAAGGGGATGGACTAGAAGAGGTTAAAACTGTTGAGTATAATTTAGAAATAGGAGGGTGGAGTTTTGATGCTTCGGCATAGGATACGTTTTTGTGAGCCATGGACTCTTTAATTAATTTTTGTCGTTGGAACTCAGGGCAATTCTTACTTGTGGCTATATGGGAAGCCTGGCAAAGACAACAGAAAACAGAATCTTCATCTACAGAACATTTCTCACCAGAATGACTCTGACCACAACGGAAACATCTGGGAGTTGATCTGCACTGTGACTTAACATGCCCATACCTGCAGCAATTATAACACTGTATGGTAGGATAAATGTACAAGTCAACAGGCAAGGAGTTATAGCACATAAAAATTCTTTTAGGTAATACTTGGCCGTCAAAAGTAAAAACAACTGACTCTGTATTTACAAACTGTACAGTATTATTTACAATGTTTTTTTTCTTTAAGCGTCTTACTTTCAAAATGTCCCCACAACCATATGGTAAAGTAATATTGGCTAAAATGTCATCATCAGACCAATCGGCTGGAATACCTCGAACCAAGCCAACACGACAAACTTGAAAAGATGGAAGAAAAACTTTGTAGTTGTTCTGTTTTAGATTTTCATTAGTAATAAAATTATTTGCATCAGAAAATACAGAGAAAGATAATGACAATCTATTCCTGCCAATTCTCTTAAGGCTACCGTTTTCTATATTCTTAATATTATGGTTTTTAAGGAAGCGACCAAATTCAACGGGATGTAAAGTGCAGTTTCCATTAGGAGATGATATTTCTTTTTGCACATGTACTACATAAGGTGTAGAGTCAGTGTCGGTGTACAGCAAACGACTAACACGAGGATTCACCAAGCCCTGATGTTTCTCCATGACACCAGCTGTATGTACTTCTTGGATATTATTCAGGTTTTCTTTATTTTCCGAGTCACTCAAGCACATACAGTTGATGTCAGGTTTTGTTTTGTCGGGATTTTTCCTAATCTTTTTATTGCATTTTCTGCATACTCGCCTTGATGCTGCAGGACGTTTGCGGTTTGTAGATTTGTTATTAACGGACGAATCTGTGTCCATACTTGAGTCATTTATATTTTCAGTAGTATGAATAGTAATAAATTGGCCTACAGGGGGGCCTCCCAGCCCCCCCGAGTCCTCATCCATATTTACAGAATAATATATACAAAAAACTTACCAAATAGTATGCACAAATAAAATAAAAATTAAAAGAAACTAAAAATAAGATAAAAAGAAAACTAACTAACGAAGATATTTACAATAAATAAAACAAAAATTAAAAATTTCCAGAAAACACGACCGCCCTTTTCGAAGATTCCCGCGCTTTTTTGTAGACAGTTATGCCGTATGCGTCGGATGCTGCATTTACACATTCGCATTCGCCATTCGCCTCGTCATCGACGAAGCATTCGACGAAATATTCGTGTACGAATGCTGTCGCGAACTACCGTTCACACATTCGTGGGGTGATTCATTTTGGCATTCGCACACGAACATGGAGGACGTGTTCATATATGATATAATATAGCGACGTTGAATGAAAAATATTATGAAATGTATGATATATTAATTAATATTTAATATTTTGGGTTCCAAATGAGCTCTTCATTTTTGTAAAATTCTAGGAATTCTAAAATTCGCCCTTCACTCCACTCCATTTTTGTTACATAATAATAATAATACTAAATACTAGTAATTAATCTGTGTTGAAAACCAAAATATATTAAATATTTATGTTATTATCTTAAGTGCGAGGCGAATAGCGAGCGCCTGTTTACACATTCGTGTTCGTTATTCGCCTCGTGATTCGCCTCGCTATTCGTGCGAATGTATAAATGCGGTATTAGAAGAGTTTGACGGCTCACGAATCGAACATTTGCTCTATATCCTGTGGTTTGACCCAGCGCCATCTGTAGTTCGATCGAGTAAACTTCATAAGTGCATATGTGTGCGTTTGTGTGCATATGTGTGTGTATATTGCGTGTATAGGATAGGTCATGGAATAATCTTGTCAGATTTTTTCAGTTTCAAAGAACTTTTGTGAAAATTGTGTTTGTTAAATTTGGTTTCCATAACAATACTTGATACGGCTTTTTCATTTTTGTCACCATCAGTGTAGTCTGTCTCTTTGGAAATATGTCTCTCACATAGCATTTAGCTTTAACAAGGTATGAGGTCAATAACTGCGTGGGATTTAGGTATATATTAGTCTAGTTTGGTATCATTTTCGATTGAATCGAATGTTTGAATGCCAATTTTGGAATAATGTTTAGATAAAACATAGTAAAAATAAAATAAAATAAAAAATTTAGAATATATGATTTTCAACCAACGAAAACGCTGTTGACAGGGCTTAATTAATATAAGGAGGCTCATAGCCGCATTATTCTGCATGCCAAAGACATGGTGATGAATGGAGCAATAAACATATTAATAATACTAGACGTTCCGCGGGGCTTCGTCCGCGTAAATCTGAAATTTCACGGAAACCGTATATTTTTCAATTAATTTAAATTAATAACTCATGTCTCACGTAGTCTATATAGTAGACTACGTGAGACATATTCGTGTCAAATAACATAAGAATTGCTCCAGTAGTATGTGAGATATAAGCCCTTTCAAATAATTTTCCCCATTTTTTACATTTTCCTCTGTATATATTTTTACATTTTGCTCTTATTGGTCTTAACGTGATAAAATATAGCTTATAGTCTTCCTCAATAAATAGGCTATCAAACACTGAAAGACTTTTTCAAATCGGACCAGTAGTTCCTGAGATAAGCGCGTTCAAATAAGCCCTTTCAAATTATTTCCCCCGTTACTTCCACATTTTCTCTATTTCTTCGCTCCAATTAGTCTCAGCGTGATAAAATATAGCCTATAGCCTTCCTCGATAAATGGACTATTTAACACTGTAAGAATTTTACAAATCAGACCAGTAGTTCCTGAGATTAGCGCGTTCAAACAAAGTAACAAACTCTTCCGCTTTATAATATTAGTATAGATTTTCCTATGTATCTTTGCTCATATTGGTCTTAGCGTGATAAAATATAGGCTATAGCCTTCCTCGATAATTAGGCTATCAAACACTGAAAGATTTTTTCAAATCGGATGAGTAGCTCCTGAGATTGGTGCGTTCAAACGAACAAACTCTTCAGCTTTATGCTGTTGCCCGCGACTTCGTCCGCGTGGACTTCAGTTTATAGTTGTTCCCGTAGATCGATTGAATAGTTTACGCGCAAATCATAAATGTACATTTTGTGGGAACCGTACATTTTCCGCGACAAAATATATTCTATGTTCTTTCCCGGGACTCAAAGTATCTCTATACCAAATTTCAGCAAAATAGATTGAATAGTTTAAGCGGAAATCATAAAGTTTATGTAGTATAAAGTAAAAAATGTATCCTATCCTAAAAAGGAGCACAATCAAATTCATTCCCATCGACCAAAGCTTCCTTAGCTAATCTATCGACGCTTTCGTTCTCGATCAAGCCAATATGAGCCGGAATCCACTGCAAAACAACATTTTTACCTGCACTATCAAGATTATATAAGTTAGACAGTATAGTGTAAGCTATAGGTACTCCTCTTATCGTTCTGGAGCATCTGGACAAGTGTTGGAGGGCGCTTCTCGAGTCCGTTAATATAACATATTGTCCAGTATATTTTAAGGAATCAATGTAATCTAGGGCTTCTGATATTGCTATAAGTTCGGCATTCATAATGTTAATATTCGATTTAATATTTAACTTCAAAGAGAAATTCGTAGTAACATCGAGAAACGCGGCTCCGACCCTGTGTTGATCTTTCGATCCGTCCGTGTATATTTTTTAGAAATTAGAAAATTTATCGCTTATAAATTTAGCACACATCTGATTGAGCGAATGACAATTGTAAGATTTTTTTGACTTTTTAACTATATCAAGATTAGGCTTAATAAATTTAGAAATATTAATATAACTGACCCACGTACTTATAGTGTGTACATTTCTAGCTGAGCACTAGAATGTACTGTAATCGTGTTAAAGGATTCATTAATCGTAATTAATAAAGGTTTTTTCCTACCTCTAGGAGTAGGGTTTCTAAAATTATTATTGAGATCTTGTATTTCATTCAATAAAGGAATTATTGTATTATTTTATAAAGATTTTGCCTTGAGCCAATATTTACCTGCCAAATAATACCTGCGAATAAACAAAGGTTGAAGATGTAACTCGTTTTCCATAACATGAATTGCAGTACATTTTACAAATTCACCGATAAGTCTTAAGAGCCCGGGTAACCCTCGAAATTCTCATACATACGTAATACCAAAATCATTTTGTCATACGAAAATATTTAACATGTTTGAGTTATTTTTCAGCTTAAAATAGTAATTATCTAGGTTCCTGAACAAAAATTAACTTCAAAATATTTAAACACAAAAAAAAATTTTTTTGTGTATAAATTTTTTTTGCTAAATTTACTACTAAATGTTTAAGCACTAAAAAATAGAGTAAAACACTAAAAAATATATGAATAAATATTAAATTTACTACAAAATATTTCAACTCTAAAAAATATTTTTTAGTATTTAAATATTTTGTAGTAAATTTACTATTTATTTATATATTTTTTAGTGTTTTATTCTATTTTTTAGTGTTTAAACATTTAGTAGTAAATTTAGTAAAAAAAATTTATACACAAAAAAAATTTTTTTTGTGTTTAAATATTTTGAAGTTAATTTTTGTTCAGGAACCTAGATAATTACTATTTTAAGCTGAAAAATAACTCAAACATGTTAAATATTTTCGTATGACAAAATGATTTTGGTATTACGTATGTATGAGAATTTCGAGGGTTACCCGGGCTCTTAATGATTGATTTTGAATTTTGTCTAGTTTAGACAGATGGGTTTTACTCGCATTATCATACAAAAAACAAGCATAATCCAACCGACTTCTAATTAGTGACATGTATAAATGCCTAATATGGAGTATGGACAGGATGTACACCCCAGTTTGACCCTACAAGAATTTTAAAGATATTAATTATTTTAAATTTCGTAATTAATTAAATGTTTAGCCCATCTCAATGATCGATCGAGCCATAGACCCAAATATTTAAAATTATCAACCACGGGTAATCTAGTATTATTAACAGTTAAAACGATGTTGTCGCGCTTATAACCTCTTTTAAAAAGGCATACTTTACTTTTAGTCGTAGAAATGTCCAATCTTAAATCTCCTAATAACTTTATTAAAATATTCAACGCCGTTTGCAGTTTTTCAGAGGCCCTACTTATATTACTGTCTGTCAAAAATAATACAAAATCATCCGCGTATTGTGATCTATTTACATTAAAAATTTTCCTACATATAAAAATAGTCGCGATATTAAACAGGAGAGGCAACGCTGGGTCCCCCTGTGGCAAACCTCGACCTGTACGACGACATAAAATTTGGCCATTAACATTCATTTTAAGACTTCTTTAAGATAATTCCAAAAATATCGACACATTACATCTCCCAACCCTATCTGATCCATAATCTGCAGTAAACTGTTTAAATCCAAATTGTTATACGCGTCACCCTTCTATATGTGCAAAAATATTTGCAAAAGAGTAGTGTATGGAATGTGCAAAAAAAATGGCGCCCGGCCTTACCCTCTTTTTACAAATAATATAATATTTTTACATCCAAACCATATTTTATGTTTTTGTAAAGAATTTTATAATATCTAATAAATTTTCTATCAATCAAGCCATTATAATATAGTATTTAGTCTGATTTAACATTCTTTTTAGAAGTATATATTTTGAAATATATTTTTCTGACTATTTCACATGAAATAAATTAATATTTTGTTATAATCTACACGACAGAATCCAAGAATAGACCCTTGTTTATATAATTTATCGTCACAGCTTGAGATGTTTACAAAAACAGGTCATAAATATCACTCGAAAAAAATGCGTTTCGTATTACCACAAGCAAACTTCGTCATTATGGCTTTACAAATAAAGTTCAAAATGGCTGCGGCCGGCAGAATACGACCGTTAACTGTAGACTTTTAACTCTTTGTTTTGGAAATATAAGAAATACTATCGATATAAAATAGTCATGTAGACGTTGTGTAATCATTTCTATAAGCCTTTT
Organism: Lysandra bellargus; assembly: GCA_905333045.1. Lineage (NCBI taxonomy): Eukaryota > Metazoa > Arthropoda > Insecta > Lepidoptera > Lycaenidae > Lysandra > Lysandra bellargus. The sequence goes on from HG995327.1 coordinate 3,143,525, forward strand.
ACGTAATTAATTTACAATTATATGAAGCAAATTCCGTCCAAAACACTTATAACACACACAACTTTTTTCTCAGCTTTCACAAGTTATTACGATGTATTTCTTGCAAATGGTTATCTAAAACTGCTTATTACTATTAAATTAAACGATTTTACTACTTACATTCGATAAATCCAATTATTATTTCACACAAATCACACAAAATGACAGAACACACACGAAACAATTCACGATTTTCTAATGACTGAAAAATATTCGTCGACCACAGATTGTATAATATTTTGCATTCAGAATGTGGCAAATGTACCATAGATTATAACTAACTAATCTTCTTCATACAAAAGTAGTCTCTAAGTCGACGAAATACGTAACTCGATCGAATGAAAGAGCGCGGCCACATACGGCCGCTTGGGTGTAGACAGAATAGCTGCAGTATAATCTGTGGCGGCCGGATCCGGCCGCTTCGGAATTAATGGGTTAACGCGGCGTCACCTTAAATAGAATACCTACTGCTGTCTATAATTATTAATTAGTAATTACAGACAATCTGAATAAGGTAAACAAAAACGGTTTGTATAAGTAATTACTAATTAGTTAAATACTACCACTCACCAGATGATTCTGAAACAACATTTTGATTTTGATAAACGTAATGAAAAATCCTTGCAGGTAATGAAAGACCTAAAATCCTTAAATAAATACTTTATTCATTAAATCTATCAGTATAATAGTATAGTAACTTAAAGTCTATGTACAAGTCGTCGACCGTCGTCCAGTCGTGTCGGTCCGTCCCGCCCGGTTTATATGATAGTAGGAAGAATGACTGCTCTTGTGTACCTACTGCGTACACACTTGGGCACTATAAAAATTACTCCCGCGTAAATGGCCTGGACTTTAATGAAACCGACCACCGCCGTCACCGAAACCGGTGCGGGTCGAGTTATTATAAGTTACTAGATGATGCCCGCAACTTCGCTGCGCCAAAATTCGTTTATCGCGCGGGAGCCGTACATTTTTTCGGGATAAAAAGTATCCTATGTCCTTTCTCGGGACTCAACGTATCTCCATGACAAATTTCAGCGAAATCGGTTCAGCGGTTTGAGCGTGAAGAGGTAACAGACAGACAGACAGACAGACAGACGGACAGACAGACAGACACACTTTCGCATTTATAATATTAGTAAGTAAAGTATGGATGTCATGTTCGTAACTTGTTATGATATTATGAGTTATGAGTTATGAGTTATGGCCTATCACAATGCTCCGATTCCTCGGTTTTCACGCCCATGTATTCGCCGTTTCTGAAAGCCTCGTAAGTGTTGCTGAACCAGTCGTATGTGGAAGTGGAGGGGGAGCAGTGGGAGTCCTCACTGTATAATAGCCTCAACTCGGTGTCAGAAAACATTTTCGCCAGCTTAATCTTTAGTATCGCTTGCTCGCGGGGAGGGAACTTCTTAAAAGCGTCCGCGTAGCTCAAGAACAAATGGTCGATTCCGTCGTAGTCCATTTTCTTTTTTTTATTAAAGTAGTTGTATAGTTCGTTGACCTCACTGGATTCTCTTTTGGTGCCTCGTCTTTTGTCTTTGGTCGTTCTAGCCAAACTGGAAATGGTTTGCGCGTACATATTGTATTCTTCAGGGTTGTCAGAACGCGGAGGAGACTCGGTGGTATTTCCGTACCGTGGTGTGTTGTAGTCGTCTAGGAAACTCAGCTGTGAGCTCCAAAGGTATTGTGACAGTCTTTTGTTTGTCCCCGTCGTCATCTTCGCTATCTTTCTGTATTTTGTGTAGCCATCTCTTAATGTTTTCCATTTTGTCCTCACTGCGTCGCCTGCAAATAAAGAGATTGTGCTAAATTAAAATTCCCCTGACTGAGCTGTGTGAGGGCAAAACGCTTAAAACTATAGTCATCCTCTATGGACAGCTGTACTTATATTATTATATATTTAAGCATATTGATAATAATTATTTATACCAGCTGACCTCCGTAGCTCCGTTGCGCCAAAATTAGATAAAGCGCGGGAACCGTACATTTTTCCGGGATAAAAAGACGTATCCTATGGGCTGTGACCTTTTCCGGTATTCAAAGAATCTTCATACATTTCATTCATTTCAGCAAAATCAGTTCAGCGGTTTGAGCGTGAAGAGGTAACAGACGGACAGACAGACAGAGTGACAGACAGACATTGTAGGTACCTACAATGTCTACCTACTAGGTAATTGAGTATCAAAAAAATGTGTAAAAGTTTAGAAATCAAATATGTATAGGTAAGTATTAAGACGTACACAATCTGTGATTTCAGAAGTCTATACTCTATCGCGGTTTTTGTGTACCTGTACAGTTTGGAGACAGACAGATAGACGGACAGACAGCGAAGTCTAAGTTATAGCATGTTATAGTGTCCAGTTTTCACCCTCTGGGTAAGGACTAAGGAACCCTAAAAATGTTATTATGAGTTTGTCGTTTTATACCTACTTACTTAGTTACATTATAAGTACTTACCTAATATTACAAACTTTTAAACAATAATAATCTATTATTTTATAGACCTGCAGGCTGCAAAACCGGAAATAATTTACTTCCTCGCACGTTAGTCGAGACTCGAGATGTAAGTACCTAACTTTAAATGTAAACTGTACTTACCTACTTTATTTAGTTTCGTTTTCGTTGCCTACTTGAATCAAGCACTAAGTTAAATGAGGTAAACATTGAGCTGTAAAGTCTGAATTCCGTTACTGTAAAGGCTGAGAGTCTATATGTAGGTACTCTATCTATGCACAGTTTACCTGCACCAAAATAGTAGGTAAATACACACATGACACAACTCTAAACGCACGGTCTACCGAAATGTATAAAGCGACAAATGTTTTAACTTACCGCTCTGATCCAGTTGATTCCCTATTGCCTCCCAAATAGCGTTCTTTAGGCTGACGTTCTTGTAGTCGACATGAGTTACGTCGTACAGGAAAACGTGTTTTCGTACACACTCTATTAGCCTTTCGATGTCCATTTTGAGGTTGTCCTGGGCAATATTTACTAAGCGCCGCGCTCGGCGCGACGTGTTCTCCCTTTCCACAGAACCGGGATACTACAAAATACTTTTGAACGCCGCCGTCCCGCCCCGCAGACGCCCCGTCGCGTCGCGCCGGCCGTCTAGCTAGGATACACCGGTTTTGCATGAGTCGTCGGCACGGTCGGGCTCAATTTTGTTTTGTTGACGGAGCGCGGCGCGACCGCGGCGCGGCGGGGCAGGGCGCGCCGGCCACCGACGCCGCGGCGCGACGCATGGGCGCCAGAGACCGCTACGCGCCCGCCGCGGCCCGACGCGAAGCGAAAGCGTTACGTAAGCAGCATTGTAGAAAAGTATCAGGTAAAAGGTTCAAACGACAGCGAAATTAAAAAATATAAATTTTTACCTGGCATTAAAAAAAACACAGTCGGATGGATGCAAAATTTAACCTTTGTACTTTGTAGTTCTATAAAAACGCCATCTCTTAGACGCTATTGGAACATGTTAGCGAAGCGTCATCTATTGAGTTTTTGTTAAACCTTTTTATAAGTTACTTTACTAAAGTCTTGCAAGTCTATTTTAAAATTTTAATATTTCTACTCGATAATAGATGGCGAACCGATAAACAATTTTCGATTTTATAAAAAGTTCGTGTCACTTTTTAGGCTTCCGTACCTGGGTAAAAGCGGGACCTATTACTAAAACTTCGCTGTCTGTCCGTCTGTCTGTTTGTCTGTCTGTCGTCTGTCTGTCCGTTTGTCTGTTTTTCTAGACTAATGAAATTTTCACCGATTGTGTAGGTATATAACAGAAAATACAAAAAACAAAATAAAGTTAATATTCAAGAGCTTCCATGTAAAAAACGTGATTTTTTTAGCCGTTTTTGCTTGATATTATTAATGGGAACAAGTAATTTAAATATTTACAAATTCCTCAATAATTATAATTAAGAGGCCAGGTGCCATCGAAATTCTCATACACACCTACCTACGTAATACCAAAATCATTTTCTCATACGAAAATATTTAACATGTTTGAGTTATTTTTCAGCTTAAAATAGTAGGTAATTACCAGAGACCGGATTATATGCATTTGCATATTTGCATATGCATTTGCATATTTTAGCCATTCTCAGCGGTAATAGCATATTTTACCTAACATACTAGTTAATATGACGCATATTATGGGTACATTTACAACGTTTTTCACTTTCGAAACGCGACTAAATTTAATAGCAGTAACAGTTACAGAACATAAGGGCTATTGAGTAACAGTTACGACTTTTTACTGCGTTTCGAATGCAGTCAGTAGCCGTGCGCGTCTTTTGTTTTGACAGATACGTTAATAAAATAAATGAGGCAGAAGAACGTCGCGCTCGGCAGAACTTTTGCAAGAAACTGGGTGCTAACATAGCACCCAAGTTCAAATTCTGCTCAGTTTCCTCAGTGAATGTGGAGCGAACCTTTTCTATTTACAAAAATATTCTAAATGATCGTAGACACACTCTTACCACTGAAAATTTAGAAAAATGTTTGATAGCTTACGTTTACAAAATTTTAAAATATTTTTAATGTCATAACTCATAATATTATTATAAGTAATGTTATTGTATCTAATTATCACATATAAAAAAATAATTTACTATTTGTATGCAGATTTTGAATTTGCATATTGTCATTTAATTTTGCAAATTCTGCAAATTTTCGTGCATATTTCAAGCATTTTTCATGCATATTTGCATGCACGTAACAAGCTTTTTAAGTTGCATATAATCCGGTCTCTAGTAATTACCTAGATTCCTGCACAAAAATTTACTACAAAATATTTAAACACTAAAAAATATTTTTTAGTATTTAAATATTTTGTAGTAAATTTACTATTTATTTATATATTTTTTTGGTGTTTTACTTTATTTTTTAGTGTTTGAATATTTTGTAGTAAATTTTTGTGCCGGGACCTAGGTAATTGCTATTTTAAGCTGAAAAATAACTCAAACATGTTAAATAATTTCGTATAAGAAAAATATTTTGGTATTACGTATGTATGAGAATTTCGATGGCACCCGGTCCCTTAAGAGTGAAATAAAATAAATATTTAGTATTCCGATTTAATATCCCATTACAAAAAATACAATTTTTGGCCTATACAGGGAAAAGGTGGTAATGTGGCCCCTGCACTAATATATTGCCCCCCTTCAATATTTTAATGTTTTAACAACGCTATCCAGTATAATTTTGGTGGAACGGGATGCTCGCGGCATGCTACTAATTTAGCACCGTACAAACCCAACAGAGGCTGTCAAGTCTGATTGTCATTCGATCGAGTTTAAACTTGCGACCTGCGAAACTTTTAAGTGTGTGTGATTAGAGCTGGAGAGCCATAGGTACAGTATCAAATTTTTGACTAATGGGCTATGTAGCCTGTGGAGGTGGAGGCTCCAAAGGTGACTATTACATTTGTGATTTTTGCCGTTAAGTTTCACTTGTGCAATACATTTAATGTGACATCCCCGGGGGTTCACATTACCATCACTTGATCTCAAAATACCAAATGTGATTGATTAAGAATAATTAAAAGTTTCGATTTTTTTTTATTCCCGAGTACGAGCACAAGTTTTATTTATTCCCTAATACGATATGTTTAAAGAAATGAATAAAAAGTCCCATAATGTATTTTTTAGGTTTCTGACTCCTATATTAAAAAAAAAAAAATGCTTGATAAACAAAGTGGGGGGCCACATTACCACCTTCTCCTATATTTATTTTGCTCATAATGATGCGGAACCCTTCATGCACGAGTTGGAGTCGTACTACCTACTTGGCCGATTTTTTGTAAATAAACTCTTATTTTCAAACCACAGACGTACTAAATCGATCTTTATTCTTTTGTTTATATAAATGAAAAACATTTTTGTTGGTCTCGTAAAAAAACTCGAAAATGGCTATTTACCAATTTTGCTAATTTCAGTCTTGAAATATTCGTGGAAGTCCAGGGAAGGTTTACATTAGGACAACATTAGGAGAAAAGCTCACCATGTCATCTAGTTTGGAAAAAAATTGTATCTCGGCTACATAGATGTCTGACAACAAGAATGAACAACATGATCTCATTGTTAAGAGTACTAATCCAATACTAATATTATTAATGCGAAAATGTGTCTGTCTGTCTGCCTGTATGCAATGTATGTCTGTTTAGTCAAACACTTTTGCTGAAATTTGGTATGGAAATAGGTACTTTGAGTCCCGGGAAAGGACATAGGATACATTTTTATCCCGAAAAGTGATCAAATTAGTTATCTATATATTGTTTAATTGTGTATGTTTTCTGAATATTTTTAATAAAGAATAAGAATAAGAATAGCTGTATAAGAATAAATCTTTTAAATAAGCGCAGTGTGTCAATTAAAGGATTCATCATACAACATTTTACGCCTATTTCACGCCTTCAAAGTATGTAATTCTTCAAAATCCCTTTTTAGTACGTACCCTTTTACATTTTTATCGTAAAAGTCTGTCACAGACAGCCTTTAAGGCGGACATAAGCCCCAATTTGTTATTCCGTGACGGTTTACCTAGTTCCAATATAATAACGAAATATAAAAAATATGAGATATAAATCACAATATTTAAAAGACTTTAAACCATAAACATTTTTATAAAACGATACTTTGGCTGTAATTAATTTACAAACTCACCTCCGACAAAAATCTAATTCATCGAAATATAAGTATTAACTAGGATAATTATACATTTTTTTTGAATAAATTTTTAGTAAATCTATATTAAAATATTCTGAACCGAACAATTTTGTTTCTTAATATTTATTTCCAAAGATATTAAAAAAAAAAAACATGAAAAATACTAAGCTAAAATGAATCTTATTGCGATGCGTATACGCTCGGTCTTTGGTTGTGTGCAAGGTTATCGTTTTGGATTGAGATTGATCCCTGCCTTAACGATAAAAATGTAAAGATGTATATTATAGCACGATACATCTCGATACATCTTTCTATAGAAATCGTCAGGAGATCACACACAACAGCTATACTGTATATTTTTACATTATAGCTGTTGTGTACGATTTCTATAGAAAGATGTATCGTGCTATAATATACATTTTTACATTACCTGCTCTGTCTGTGACAGCCTTAAGAGAGTGGGAATATCTCCTATTAAACAATATATTTTCAAAGCACTATTCAACATTTTAGGGTTGATTAAAGCATAAAAAGTAACTTTAACTATGCAGTCAACTCTTACTACCGCATTGAGAGTGAAACATTAATTACTTAAATTTAATTCAAAATTTTGTCATAAGCCCCATACATTATCTGTCAAACTCTTCATTAAATTGAAGCCTAATCTTAATTAAATGTCCCTGAGTACGGCGATTATGCCCGGGACACACGAGACTAGTTTTTCAAGTTAGGATAGCAAGCTAGTTTTTTACCAAACTGTCCTGGCTTGCTGACCTAGCTTGGAGCATGCTAGTTCTGTTTTACAAATGAAGATAGTTTTGTCTACACGAAGCCAGAAGTACTAGCTTGCTAGCTTACAAACACTAGCTTGCTAACATAGCTTGAAAAACTAGCCTCGTGTGTCCCGGTCTGTAGAGCATTAAACCAGGCTGGTTTAATGCTCTAAGAGTCAACTTTATAAGTTGTCCTACAAAAATACGTTAAAGCGTTAAAATTTTTTCAACTTTGAAATTCATCTGGTATTCGTAAATCGCATCGCATTCGACTAATATTTTACTACCGCTTTCCGTTCACGGTAGTAACATAAAATTTAAACAAACATTCTTGATTCAAATAGATATTATTTAAAAAAAAAATGTATTTTGAGAGTTGACGTGAGCTGCATCGAAAACATTGATAGTAGAGATCAACTACGATAACATGGCGCGCCCTCCAAAATTCAAAACGTTTGAAGTGCGTTGTCAAAACGTTTGAAGCGCGTTGTCTTGCGCGGTAGGCTAGTTATGATTAGTTGACCAACAAATCTTGGTAACAAGTGACAATAACTGAAATATTTTATATTACGTGTACTGTAGTCTGTAATCTGTAATTGGTTGAAATCTTACTACATACAAACTCTTTCATAAGGATGTCACAACACACATTGAAACAGTCATTTGGAGGGGCGCGCCAAGTTATCGTAGTTGATCTCTACCACGGACCACGGAGTTATAAAATATACAAGATAGTACGCACTACGCGTCTAGTAGTTCTTAGCAGCGTTACGTTACGCTACGCCGTAGAGCTACGTACAGACAACAGTAGAATTCTACTAAGCACCATTTCTTTCAGCAATAAAATGTACACTACCCAGCTTATACTACTATATACAATATACATATTATTATATGTATGATCGAAATTGAATTTGTAATAATAAAAGAATTGTATCCTAAAATAATTAAAAACTAAAACAATTTTAATATTGATCATTCAACATTAATTAATTAAATATTTTAGTTCCGACTAACTTTACAAACCTCTGACGTTAACGTTGGACATTGATCTTGCCTAACTCGAATTCGGGCCGCCGAAAAAAGCTGCCTACATGCAATTTTTTCCATTTTTGCGAACAATAAACGTAAAAAGAATATTCACGTATGGAAACGAATAGGCTGGCTAAAAAGGCCTGCCGTATAAAGGAGAAGTAAAAAAACTGTGACGGAAGTCCCTCTATCAAGTCAGCCGCAGCCGAGCGACGGCCTTTAGTTTTTGTTGGTCAGCTAGACGCCCGACGGTGTCAATATGTGGATAAGGTTAAATATTTTAATAACTAGTTCACAAATTTTTAGATAGTAATTTAAAAGTGATTAAATATTGTACTTAAATAAGTATTGTAATTAAAAGGCCTAGATGGCGGACCCACATCGTTTATTCGTGTTATGTTAATTTAATGATGATTGTGATCTATCGGCTGGCTTTGACACAACGCAAACACATTACGTAGATCCGCCTTCTGCCTATAAATCAACTTCTCTGATGGCCTCTGGAGATTATGTAGTAACTATAAATTTGTGCTCTGCATACAATCAACTTGCAACATGCTACTTTAGCAATAAAACGTTTTGTGTCGAACTCGAACTCGAACTTGAACTCGAATTGATTGTAAGGGTTTCGATTAATTAAAAAAAACGATTTTTTAATAATCGATTTTCATAAAAAATGGGTTAAAAAAATGCATAACGTTATCAAGTTTTCACTCCCGGAGTGCAACCCGTCTTTTTTATCATTGGCATTTGATTTCCAACCCTATTATATTAGATAGCGTTCAAGTTCGTTCGTTCAAGTTTCAAGAATGTATGTTTGTATATTCTAAATTGTTACCACAGAAAACGAAGAACTCCAGCCCTTATAGGTACTATAATAATATACCCGGCTTAAGGCATATCCCGACTATTTCTCTCGTGTGTCCAGCGGTAGTGACGTATGGCGGCCATATTCGGCAGCGGTCGCCACCGCGCCACTGTCTATTTGTTTGCGTTTCTGCTGACCGTACCACACTACATATACTACAGCCTTTATGACCTCGAACTTCTATGAAAATAACCCTTATGTCCTCCACGTTAAGGTCACATTAGAGGTAAAATAATGTCTGCACATAACAGTGCTGATGCAAAACACCGATAACCATCATTTCTAGTTATATTTTATAGCTTTCTTTACTGTTTGTTAGGCAATTCGTTTTATTTATTTATTTTGTGTGACTGGACCACGTGGCGTTCTTTTTTAAAGAGCTTTAAATGTCATCGGTTTTAATCATGATTAGATTAGGAGATTGCCTACGAATAATAAAAACTAAGGAAGAGTAACTCCGTCAAAAAACATGCTCCAAAATACTTGTCAAAAAAGTGTACCTTAGATTCACTTTTCATACATTTGCAATATTTAGGTGATCTTGAGCGGTATAAAGGCTGACGTTACATGACAGTTCGAATGGAACCAAATTTAAAACTGTATTTGTATGAGAGTTACGTTTCCTTAGGTTTTATTATTCGTAGGAGATTACATAATATTTGAAGTGGAAATATAAAATGTTAGGACGTAGACTAACATAAAATAACTTTTCTAAACGAAACATTTTCACAAAAATAATACAACTTGAACTTATAGCTTGATACGCCCCCGCGTATCTAGATTCACGTGTTTTGTATTTGTTATTTTAAAATTGTTGTCAATATTTAGTATAGGTAAGTCATATCATAAACTAGGTGTATCCGAAAAGAACCATTGAGATATATTGTAATAGTTTCAATGTCTTTAGATTTCAATGAATTCTAATGCAGTAAAAAAAAAACTGATTCTAGAGAAAAGTTAATATCATGTTTACATTGCATACAAGCGTAGATGGATGAGTCGATATGTTTACAGTCTTAATAAGTCTTTTTTTTGAAAAAATTTAAAAAACACCATCAGAATTTTCACATACATATCACATAGCACTAATAGGAAGAGGTATAAAGCCTTTGCGTAGGTATACTCTACAATGTATCCGTTTGCGTCACCAATGGCGCGCTTGCAACAGTTGCGGGCCCCGGGATTGGGCCCCGGTGGCCTCCGGCGGGCGGGGCCCACTTCATTACTGTAGCTACGTTGTAACAGGATGGTGAAAGGTAGCCTGAAAATCTCATGTAAAATGGTAGATTGATTCCTACGTAGCGTAGGAAATGTCACAAAGTTAATAATTGTATGGAAAAGTAGTGAAAGCTACGCTAATAATATTGAAAAGCAGTGGAATAAAACAAATTAATTAATGTTTGTTTTATTACAAAATTTATTTTTCAAATTATAATTATTATATACTATTTTTAAAAGTATATTTGTAGCTAACAATGTTTAACAGTGGTGGATAAATCTTTGGAAATATTGCAAAAATGCCAATTAATATAATTATGCAACCTACTAAATCACCATAAAATACTACACTACATTCTTTGAAAAATTCTTAGTATAATAAAATAAGTGCCTCATAAAGTGAAACTCACTGTAAAAATCATAAAAAATACGATAACGAAAAAGTAATAACTTAAAACTCCTACGTTCAAAATCAACCTGGCGTTAACACCTTTTAATATGATCTGTGTCTGAGTGAGACGGAGGTAGAGGGGGAGGGATGATATTCAAATAGCGAACATTTCATTTTAACGCTTTACCAAGATATTTGCTCGCTAGACGCTCCCACGGTGTTTAGGGACGGGGTAAGTTGAATGTCGGCGAATAAAGTCAAAGTCTTACCTTTATCGTAGAAGTTTATTTAAATATGCAACTTAATTATAGCAATGAAAAAGAATACGTCAAAATAATATTTATAGATAAATATAATATGAAAACTTTATGGTATAAAGAGTGACAAATAACTCTTAGTTCGTAGCACAGGGCCAGATTTGACTGGTTGAATGGTAGGAATTAAAAATAGTTAGGTACTATTAATCATTACTAGCTTAAACCGAGCTTTGTGAGGGCTCGCGTTATCACTTGACTGACCGATGATAAAACATCTGCATATAAATAAAACAAATCAATAGGTGTGATAGTTTTTCCGTAAAGTGTACCACAAAATGGGGATATACTAGGGCTCGCTTCGCCCTGATATAAAATTAATGGTAGGGTGCTATGAACAACAATAATTAGATTTCTTTTTCTTTTATGAAATAAGGGGGCAAACGAGCAAACGGGTCGCCTGATGGAAAGCAACGTCGACGCCCATGGACACCCGCAGCATCAGAAGAGCTGCAGGTGCGTTGCCGACCTTTTAAGAGGGAATAGGGTAATAGGGGAGGGTAGGGATGGGAAGGAAAGGGAATAGGGGAGGGTAGGGAAGGGAATAGAGTAGGGGATTGGGCCTCCGGTAAACTCACTCACTCGGCGAAACACAGCGCAAGCGCTGTTTCACGCCGGTTTTCTGTGAGAACGTAGTATTTCTCCAGTCGAGCCGGCCCATTCGTGCCGAAGCATGGCTCTCCCACGTGTATATATTTATTTCGAGTATTGTGATGTTTTTCAGATTTGTTTGCTACACCGTAGCAGCGTAGCAATTTCGTAGCCGTAGAAGCGTAGCGAATTTGCGAGGAGTATCAATTTTGATACGTTAAGACTTAATAAAATAATAAATAAGAGGATTGGATAGCTGTTGGCTGCCGTCGAAATTTTACCGTTTGTGACATAGCAGACCATAATCACCAGGGTGTACCTGACAGGTTTGCCTGTGCAGTAACGTCTGTGACCTGTCAGGCAAAGTTGAGGCAAAACCTGCACAGTTCTATAATGTACACGCTCCGATTTACCTGAACAGTTGACCTATTCAGACAAACCTTTTAGGTACCTGCCTGTATGGCCTGCTTTACCGTAAAAAATTAAGAACTGCAGTTCTTACCCCGAGACAAATAGCTATTTTATACATCACTAGATGATGCCCGCAACTCCGTTGCGCCAAAATTCGTTTATCGCCCGGAAACCGTACAATTTTCCGGGATAAAAAGTATCCTATGTTCATTCCCGGGACTCAAAGTATCTCCATACCAAAATTCAGCCAAATCGGTTCAGCGGTTTGGGCGTAAAGGGTAACAGACAGACAGACATACCTACACACTTTCGCATTGATACTATTAAGTATGGATTAATACAACGTTCCTTGTACGATCCAATTCTAATTTACGCCAAACAAGCATTTAATATGGTTTACATAATATCACGAGAATACTATTATGAAGCTTAATAGGAACGAACAAGGACAAAAGCTGCAGTCACATTGCCTAAAATAGAAGAATCGATGCTATATTGTATTTAGAATACTATTTGCTTTCATATTAATCTTCACATTATCGATATCGATACCACCACCCCGCCATCTCTAAACCAAGTTGAGACGTTTGCGAAATGTGAACATTTCACGAATCGGTCGTAGCGCTCCGGAATTCTCATTTGCGCCCCCCCCCACACCCTCCTCCTCACCTGTAGCAGGGTTCACACCCGAATATCCAGGATATTGAATCGCCCCGAGGATTATCTTGATATTTATTAAGTATTTTGTAAAGTGCTAAAACCAAAGTAGATACTTATTTTTATTTTATTAAGAACTAGCGACCCGCCCCGGCGTCGCACGGGTGTAAATATATAGCCACTGAAAAAATGATTAAAATCGATATGATCCTTCACGTGGTCTACTTCTTATCTGTGCCAAATAACATAAAAATTGCTCCAGTAGTTCGCGAGGTAAGCCCTTTCAAATAATTTCCCCCGTTTTTTTCACATTCTCCTATTAGTATTAGCGTGATAAAATATTGCCTATAGCCTTCCTCAATAAATGGGCTATCTAACACTGAAAGAATTTTTCAAATCGGACCAGTAGTTCCTGAGATTAGCGCGTTCAAGTTAGCACTTTCAAATAATTTTCCCCGTTTTTTCCCCATTTTCCTCTATTTCTTCGCTCCTATTAGTCTTAGCGTGATAAAATATAGCCTATAAGCTTCCTCGATAAATGGGCTATCTAACACTGAAAGAATCATCAAAATCCGTTGCGTAGTTTTAAAGATAAAAGGGAATGTCCCTTTGGGACATGAGGGAAAAAAGTGACTTTGTTTTACAATAAGTATAGATATAGATTGTAATACAAGGAAAAAAAAGCAAAAGTTAATACATATCTTCGAGTGTAGACATTTAGACTGTACAATGTAGGTACATCCTTTGAGGTATGAATTTATTTTTCTTGCTACGGGTATGTTATTTTATCGTTACAGCGGTATTAATCACTTACCGATGTAACGATTCTCGAAAAATTAAAATGTTAAGGTATTCACAGTTCCATCATTTAATTAAAACTACAAAAAAATATTTTCATTTGCGAACAAATGACAATAATTCGTGACACTCAATCAACTCGCAACAGGTATGAAATTAATGATATCTGCGCCCTGGCCGAAACACAATACGCGCAGATATTCAGTTATACATTAATAATTACACCGCCCGGCCTCCCCCTAGCGCCCCCTCGAGCCCCCTGGCTCATTGTAATTTAAATCGAATTCCCTTCAACAAGCAAATTGAAATATTTCAATTTGGCACCTCCCGGCTGTGACGCATTGACAATTTAGATATTAATATCGATAGCTGTGCCCTGATTCTAGAATTAAATGTAATGCTTTGTTCTTGTTAGATCTAGCCCATTTTCTTGCAAACAACAAAAATATTCTCATGTACTATCAGAGAAATTAATTTATGGTCAAATTCATCTGCCCACGACTAACATTAACTTGATATAACCCGACCAAATAACGTAGATCCGCCATCTATTCTTGGACTGTACAACAAATCGCTGCCTCTTAGAGTTTTGAGTAGGTACCTAATCAGAACTCGTTTAAAGCTAGTTTTTGGTTTTTTATGCGAATATCAATTTTGTAGTACCAATTGCTGTTTAATAGAAACGGACTGTATCGAACTAAGAACGAAATTATATCAATGTTGTATTGAAATCGTAGAATCGAGGCACTTTTGTAGAGTTGGGGTCATTAGTTGGGTGTGCTGGATTTGATTTAAAAGTGGATTAAATTTTAGCTTTAGTTATTAGAATTTTAAATTTTAACGTTACCTTAGAATTATTGAGATTGATGTAATCGTATTGTCAGTTTTATTTTGGGGTTGGAGTACTTGTAGTAATATAGGTACCTATTGTATTCTGTGGTTGGAGTTATAAAGACCTTAAAAATTATAAAGACCTTAAGCATTCTATACTTTTAGGCTCTATTTCTTTTTATTAGAAATTGTATCAAATACTGTACAAATTGAATGCTGTATGGAAATAGTAGAAAAAACAGTTGAGTATTTAAAAAGTCAAAGTTTTAAATAACGTTTATTTTATTTCAATTTATAAATAAAAATATTTAGGCTCATTAAAACTGCGTAGACTGACCAATCAAAGAAAACTGAACAAAGAGGGCCTTGAAACTTTGTGTTTTCATGTCGTAACATTATTTTACAGTAATAATAATTATAGGGTCTTGAGATGCAAAACTTTTGATATGATATTTTTTATTACTAAAATGGTATCTAATTACCTTAATAATAACTTTTGATACAACATTATGTACATTAAAAATACTAAATGCTGAGTTGTTTTCATGATTCATATCTACGACAAGTAACTCATAATAGCTGAAACTGGTTCACAAAGTTTTGGTGTTCGGTAAAATATTATATTCACATTATTACAAAACCCTAAAGCTCTACAAAATGTAGAATTCCTTTGTTGTTTCGTACTACAATACGAATGTCGCGTTATCTGCAGCGTTAAGGGTGAATTATTATTATTGTCAGGGAAAACATTATTTAAGATATCCTCATAAAAGTATTCATCGTGTCGAATCAGCATACGTAATAAATGGATGCAGCGGGGCGGACGACGTTGTCAGTATGCATCACGCGACAACACGACCGGCAGAACTATCGCCGCAATCTCATCGCTACAGAATCAAGAGCAACCCCCTCGGAACATATTGACTACCTTCAGCCGAGACCGTAAACAAAAACTTAAACAATAAATAAAAAAGCAAACTCTTCAACGCGAATAACAAACATAATTGTGTTTTTTTGTGCCTCATTCGATTTCGCTTTGTCTGGACAAAAACTGGTTCTCAAAAAAGTCACCTTTATAAATTAAAGTTTCATCGTGATCTAGCCAATGGGCGGCCGGAGGCGGGGTTCCCGGGCCTCCCCATTGGCCGCGCCGGCACTCTCATCTGTCAACAGTTTATATAACCGGATGATACAACATATACAGTTAACACTACAGAGGGAGAGAGACGGGAACACTCCTTTATACAGTGTGTCCTTTCGCACGAGCGTTCCCTCTCCTTCGCACGGACCCCGGCAACTGTCAGCATTCTGCCAAAATTGAAGCAACAGTGTTGAAACTAAACGCGGAACGGATCGTCGCCCTGACTGTTGCGTTTAACGGAACGTCGGGTGACGTTTTTTCGGGATTGGAATTGAATAAAATCTTCGAGAGATTAAAAAAAATACTGTAAACGAGTTTGAGTGTTTTAGAAATAATGAAGTTTTAGTTTGTGATAGTTCGTGGGTTTGTTGAATTGGTCAATTTGTAAAATGTCGCTTCCGAATGGCGTCGACGTCTCTCAGCTAGTGCAGCATCCCGTTTTGGCTGCTCTACCTCCTTTTTTCCTTCGTGCTTCAGAGAGATATCAGGTAAGAAAGTGAATTTGTTGATGTCTTTAAAAACTGTAATAATTATCTTTCTGTAAGAAAAAGTTAAAGTATCCTGCGCCTTTTTAATATAAAAATAAAATGTTCAGTAAATAAGTTGTTGAGATTAAAAAAGCCATACCTAACGTAGAAATATTGAAAAAAAAGAAATGAAAGATTTAAAATTCTAAAACATGAAAAAAAAAAAACCTAGCAGAGGAGATAATCTCACTGTATTTTAATTAAAAGAAATTTCATATGCTAGGGCTATAAACTAATACTAGAAGGGTAGTTTGATTACAGTTTACAATTAAAACGTTTTAAAATATTTGTTATTTTAGATGGATTTCATCTAAAATCACAAAACTTTCAAAGCTTTTAAAATTTAAATGATCGTACGTAATCCAACCAACGTTTTTTCCACCTAAATAGAGGATTCAGTGTGACTAAAGTTACGATAAATGATGAAAAGAAGACGATTTATAATCATTATGTAGGTATAGTTACTTATTGAGCAATACATAAATTCATTTATGACGAATTTAAAATAAACTTAACTAATGCAACCGATAATATTTACAAAATAATTATAATAATCTTTGTGTGATGTCAAATTTTAAACCTTTACTTCACCAAAATGCAATGAATTTTAAAATTAAAAATTTACTAAACAATTTTGTGTCTAATAATAAAAAATATATATTTTCAAGCCGCAAATTAAAAGTCGTGTGCCGGCGGCAAACTACCTACGGGCGCACTCAGAGACGATTAATAACCATTTAACTTGAATTAATTGAAGAGTTTGATAACTTAATATGTATGGATCTTATGTGAAAATATTTTATAAATTAAAGTTGAGTCATTAATATTCTCTGAGTCGTTAGTGTTGCAAAGTTGTCACTCAGAAGTCAGAACTTTGCAACACATACTTTGTAATTGTACACATATAATACTTATCTAATTAAAAAAAAATAAAGTTTTTGTTTAATCCTTAATTTCGTTAAAGTTAAGTTATAATTAATGTCATTGATTGCAGCCGTTATCGTTGCGAGGTTGCCGTTTAGAACATTTTGCAATAAATACTTTGTAATTGTACACTACTACAGGGAAGTAGGGGTTCGTAATTTCATTTCATACCTTGTGTTTGTTATTGTATATCATGGTGGACGGTAACAATGTGCTAATACTTCCCATCATAAGTACAGGGCTTAATATTAAATTAATTAGCATTATAATACAAGTGTTACGTATCACTTCCTTCTCGAGTGTTGCACTATAATAACACCCTATACCGATACTATAAATATTATGTTCATTGTAGTATTAATAATAAAGCATCATAAAAAAGTTCTATACTTTTTTGCAATGTTAACTATAATGTAATTATCAAGTTTCTTTCAAGGTCCTTTTTTGTCAATGCAATATTTTTAGGGGGTTTATGGAACAGCGTTGCATATTAGACCTTTAAGGAATTCTAAAACTAAATACGTAACTATCTTTGCGTTAAGTATTTTTAATTTTATAAGGCAGTTTACACACTGACATCACTGTATATCGATTCAGGTTGACCACGACGAATTTACTACATTCTCGTGTTCTGAAAACGTCTTCATGTTTTGTTATAATAGAAACTAAATATTTGTATGTTGTTTCATCTTTTAACTTAAAAATACTGTATAAAGTGTCACCAAAAATATTTTGTCTGGAATAACTACATACTCGTAAGACGCTTATCATTAATTTGACGGTTGCTTAAGGTGCGCGTCCACCAGATCGAAATCGCAGCGTACGCAGCGGATGGATTTTTGATTTGTATTGTACTGCGTGCGTACGTCATTTCTGCGCCTGACAAATTATAAATGACGATGCTCCGTCCGCACTGTACGCTTCGATTCCGACCCGGCGGACGCGCAGCTTTAGCAGACGTCTTATATAAAATTGGTAACTTCATCTGTGTTAAGTAATAGTAATTAGAAGTAGGTACATCTGAAAGCCTACTAATTCAAATCTGCGTATTTCCCTACTTTTGCTCAAAAATGCTCATGGTTCCCAGAGAACGCCGAAATGCGCCCGGTGCCGCAACCACGGTGTGGTGTCGGCGCTGAAGGGCCACAAGCGGTACTGTCGGTGGCGGGACTGCGTGTGCGCCAAGTGCACGCTCATCGCCGAGAGACAACGCGTCATGGCCGCACAGGTAGTATTCACATTATGAGGAAGACAAAATTGACACTTAGGCCCTACTATAAGGCGAACTGAGTAGCCGATCAAGGCGCCAAGTCTCAGAGGGCGCCTTAGTGGAAAAAAAGAGTGTGCCATAATCCAATCTCTCTTCATTCTTTTTTAAAAAATTCTCAAAATTTGCTTCGAGTAGGCACTCTACTTAATCTAAATAAAACCTTTAGGATTTTGGTGGTTTCCTTGAGGACATCCCCCATTAGCGGTTTGCGCGGAATGGTTGCGCGACGCCTATCATCTAGAGAACGGCACGAATTAGCTGCAAATTCACGGCTAAACCGCCTATGATCCGCGCCAGTGACCGACGTGTAACCGCTGTGCAACCGCTCCGCCCGCAAACTGCTAGTGTGATGAGACTTTTACGACTAGTCCACGAGAGCCAGAGTCCAAAAGTGCCCGCCTAAACTTTCTTTACTATTTTATATTATATTTAAAAAAAAATATATTGATTCCTTGTCACCACACTACTAAATCTAGTTTATCATCTGTACAGGTGGCACTGCGGCGACAGCAAGCACAAGAAGAGAATGAAGCGCGGGAGCTGAACTTGCTGTACGCCGGCCAGCCCTCCGCCGCGCCGCACTTCCCAGAGATCACAGAAGACGAACCTGGTGAGTCAAAAAAAAAATACTTGACAACACAACAAAAATACTTAAGACTGCCTTCACATTGCGTCGCATTGTATAGAAGTCACGCGGCTGCAGCGCGGCTGCCGCACTGCTTGCGACTAGATCATGTGCTAAATAATGGGATTGTAAAAATACTATGACCGTAGCCACCATTCAGTTTTCATAAAGCTATAGTTAGAAAGACGCAATATTTCTCTATATGGTACCAAGTACAACATAGGTGCCGAAAGCGGATGTCGTAACTCCTAAATAGACAATAAAATAGTACTAATAAACCGTTACTTTGTTACTATATTACTGCCGTAAAAAGTGCTACGAAATTCGTAGAGCGCTACGAATTTCGTAGCAGTAAGAAATCTTTCTTTTATTTTTTTTAGGTTTAACGCAATCTTGCAACAAACCGTCGAATTCGGAGTCACTGCTAAATTAAAATACATACTTTGTGATATTCGTATGGAGCCAGAATATTATAACATTAATATCGGATTCTTTAGTTCTAAAAAAAAATTATGAAAATCTTTAGTTGCTATGCACTACGAAGCAAACATAATAAAAATAATTCAATTCTTCCATTATTAGTATATATAATATCTTGTCTCTTAACGGTCAAGCTGCTGAACCGATTATGGTAAAATGTTGGTAGGAAAATACTTTGAGTCCCAAGAGTGGAAAATCATGTTTCTGTATAATAAATGTGAAATATCTGCTCGAAATAATTTCCGGAAACAAACTATTTACTAGTGTCGAAATTGTATGGAAATAACAAATCTCACTATGATTAAAAAATGATATTATATTCTTACTCACGTCTATAACAGTTCTCCCATTCAAACAGTTTACAAATCAAAACTAAAAGAAAACTTATTGTTGACTTTAACATACTAATGATTTACTTTGAATTAAAATTACACGAAACAAAAAGCCAACACACGTATATTTCAAAGAAATTTAAAGTAATTTACTCAGTATTTAGTAGTACTTAGTCTGGGTGCACGTTTTTAAAACATTTTGAATCTTACTCACATACACATTAGATTCGAAATGAAGGGGAGCAGTCAAAGCTTTTGATGTACTAAGTCGCAAATTATAAACATTTGTATAAAGAGTTTGCGCAATTAACTAAATGTACCAGGGTTGTCACTTTAGCATAAAAACGTGAAAGCGTTGTGTGTACAAGAAAAAGTTCATATCTAACGAACTTTTGGCCGCGGCTTCGCTCGCGTTAAGAAGTATTATTTTTATACAAACTTTCATCCCCTATTTTAAGCCCTTGGGGTTGGAATTTATCAAATTCCTTTCTTAATGGATGCCTGCGTCATAACATCTACCTGCATGCCAAATTTCAGCCCGATCCGTCCAGTGGTTTGGGCTGTGCGTTGATAGATCACCATGTCAGTCAGTCACCTTTGAGTTTTATATATCTATATAATATATAGAAGCAGTAAAAATCTTAAAGCAAATGTTTTTTTTGGACTTGATAAATTCCAGATTCCAGAAGTAACGCTGTAACTGCCATTGACATAATTATTAATTTTGTAATTTAAAAAGCTTTTATTAAAAATATATAGATGATGGCCACAACTCCGTTGCGCCTAAATTCGTTTATAGTAATTAGCACAAGAACGTGCATTTTCCGGGAAAAAAAGTGTCCTATTTCCTTTCCCGGGATTTAAAGTATACCTTCAAAGTATACCTAGGTACTATTAAAGTCTATGCCCAATTTCAACAAAATCATATCAGCGGTTTGTGCGTGAAAAACTAACAAACAGATACACTTTCGCATTTATAATATTAGATTGGATATAAGATGTTAGATAAAATCCCAAAAAGAGCAAAAAGCATTTATTCAAAATATTCAGAACGTAAAAAAGTGACGACCCTACTCCGTTCTCAAATTCCTTTTAGAAACAGTATAAAACGTTTCTTACACTTGAGTCTGGAAACGTAGCACTCAGCTCATACATATTAATACCTAGGCTAGATGAACACCTGCTAAGTGACTATTTACGGAGCCTTTGAATTGGTTTATTCGCGCTTTATGTCGACTTGGGGTTGATTTTTGTACCTCTGCAGCGAAATGTCGCGCTTACTTTGTGCTTAGTGAGGTGCGTTTTGGTACTTGCTATTAAATTAATTAGAGGGGAACAAAACAGTCGTAAGTGTCAAAGTTTATGACTTAAATTTTGTGAAAAATTATATAATGTGTAGGGTACTGCAAGGTAGGCTGAAATTGAATTTTTAATAAAAATTATTGCCATAGAAATATTTTAAACGACTTCCAAAAAAAGCAGGTTTACAATAACTACATTTTCCTGAGAATCAAAACCAGATGAAAGCGAAAAAGACGATGAAATTGCGTTAGGCATATAACTTATTGAGAACTTATTCAAATATTTATAAAATTTTTGTGTAAAATAGTCAGCACATGCAAACAGATCTCCTGTAAGAAAGCGATAACCGCCCGGGGATGTTAGCAAAATGAAAGATTCGCAAGTGCATTACCGGCCTATATTGATTTCTTTTCAATCAAGTGTAAATGATTACACCTAGTTCTAATCGGCTAAAATTGGACGTATCAGATTCTAGCCGTAACTTATAAATTACTTATTTTCGTGTTCATTTACATCTATTTATGAGTTATCCCGTATTAAAACCCTCGTTTTGTCTAACTATTCCACTAATATGTGATATTAATTTTCATTTGGGTACGTCGTAAAATTTTTATTTTATTACACAACAGAATAAATAGTAATAACTATCTCATACGCCTTCATCACCAACAAATCTTCCTCTTTCCTTTTATTTAACGGCCTATATGCATGCGTTAGTAATAAAAACATATCGTTTGTAGCAGGAAAATGAAAATAATAACCTGATATAGGCATTCTTATTAGGGTGGGATCGATATGAGAACATCGTACATGCTGTATTGTAGCAGCTAGTCTAGGAAATCTAGAAATAAATGGTTGTTTGGACGTAAAAATAGTAAGGGAATGCAGAGAGAAAATAAATGAAACAATATTTTCTTGAGCCTTCTAGTTATTTTAAAGTTACTTATAATATTTTTTAAAAAAGTTATGAGAATTAAATTTAAATTGCACCAAAGTAAAATAAACCAGCTGAAACTGGACGTAGCCACATTTTGGGGGTTGTAGTAGGTAGTCAATATTGTAGATTTTTAAAAACTCTACCTTGTGGATTACCGTCGGTCATCGGAATTCATCTTTTGGTTTACTTTCTATCGTTTTTTCCGCTTTACTTCTAATGTTTGGCAAAAAAGAGTGCGTTTGAGTGAGGGAGCTTTTCTTTTATTATAGGCAAATCTATGCTACGATTGAACGCACTTATGACACAAAAAGTTTTACACCTACATTTTGTGTAATGTTGCGATATAAACGACTCAGTTGGTGGGCTGTTGGTAGCTCAAGCCGGGGATCGCGGGTTCGAATCCCGCTGACGGAACGGAAAAGTTGTGGATGTGTAAATAAATAATATATTGTGTATCATATAATAAAAATCTTTAATATATATGTACAGTATAAAAGTATTAAATATGTTTCCGTTGTCTGGTACCCGTAGCACAAGTCATTCAGGTAGGTACTTAGCACGGGGCTAGACTAACGTGGTGTGAAGCGTCCATAGATAAAAAAAAAAAGTTTTAGTTCCAGCTGTCACTGCGCTAGGCTATTTTGCCAAACTGTAGATATTTGTTAAGACTCATTTTTTTTTGTGTCCACCTGAACGTGATGTTTAGTAGCCGTGCAACCGCTCCGGTAAGCCTAATCGTTCCAGCATTGTTCACTATTAGGAGAAAGGCGCACTGTATGTTAGATTGTTGCTTATTGCTTATGTTATAATTAAAATATAAATAAAATACTTATTTAAATTAAATTAAACCTTAATTTAATTTACCCTAGCAATAAAAAGTCACCACAAAAAATGAAAATATTTACTAAGACAAAAACGCTTCTTATTAAAACAACTATTCTAAAGAAGGAGCGTACCTACTTATGTACACTTCACATCAGATTCCCCTATACATAAAAGACGGAATGTAATATAGAGAGAACACAATTTTGAAACACTATATTAAGCGGTGTCGAGGACATAAAGGCAGTAATAAAAAGATATATATTGGCGAAGGAATCCAACGCGTGCGTGCCGAGCGCCAAGTCATAAGATATGTAGGATATTTTATTGTAATTTAATTTTCTTTTTATTATGTTATTTGGTATTACAGAATTTTTATAGACTTTAATGTATACATTTGGATTTATTATTTCTTAAAGAGACAATATTTTTGTCGCGATAAGTTCACTATTGCTTTTTTGTTGAAGAAATTTTTTGTCGTAGTAAATCTGTAATAAATATGGTCGCGTTTTAAATGTGCTTTTTGTTGTGGGTTTTTCTTTAGATGTCTAGTATGTTGCTTGAGTATTATAATACGGTCGAGATTAATGATAAATTATTATGATTGCCTAGGCGAATATTTCACTTCATGCGTGTTAGTAGGGGAGGTAGTGCTAGCGTTCGCTAAGTCATTTCATACCGACCAAATTTTTGTCCAGCGGTAGCTTAATATTTATCAATCAATATAATCAGCGTCAGTCGCCGCACCCGTGGTGGAATGTTAACTGAGAGTATTTCAAAGTTGTAAAAAAAATAGTTGCGAAAAGTGATTTTATACCGAATGAAACTTTGATGGATGATTATTGAGGTCATGTTTAACCAAAAAATCACCGTCAGCCGTATTGCAGACGGGGGATTCAACGTCAGTCGCGTTACTGAACATGTAATTTTTTTTAAATATAAAGTCATTTTATACCGTACAAAATTTATACAGGTGAATGTTTCAACTTTGTAAATAATAAAGAAATCCGTCTGTCGCTAATACGATGGTGAAAAAACCGTTAGCCAGCGATATAAGTTATGATATTTGTGAAGAAGAATTATATACATTTTACTTTAAAAGCGCCATCTGTTGTTATATACTAAAACTAAAATAACACATACCGAACCTAAACGTGTATAATCTAGATATGAATCTTTAATAGGTGCGAATTGGGATCTTTTTAATGTCAATTCAATACGATTCCCAACAAAAACTTTGAGATGCTCTCAATTTTTATTCCACCCATTATGAAGTGGCTGACGATCAAAGCTGTTATGTATTAATGGAATACTATTATTGTAACGATTTTCGCTCGGTATAAAATGACTTTTTAAACTGAGCGCGACCTATATGTAATAATAACTTGTTGTACTACACAGGCCACATAAAATTTGTCTCAGTATCATTATATTATAGACCTTTAATTTATGCTTTACCTTCATATTATATTGCTACATTAAAAAAAACGATAAGATATGTGATATAGGAGTAAAGTATAATAATTTTCGGACTAAAACCACCTTTATTTCAATAAAAACCTTTCTTATAATATAAGGTTAAGCTTGTTATGTCATTACAAGGCTGAGTCAGCAAGTCCGCCGCCTCCTGTGACTTGCGCATATTCTCGGGCGCGGTTATTGCGGCTACAGTATGGCCCCACGAAGGCATTCGCATTACGTTATATGACAGTTCATTTCTTTTATCCCCTTATACGTGCAACTAGCAAACGTATTATGATCCTTAATTGCTCACTTCTTTACGGCTTAGGAGTTTTTACGGCTATTTCTGAACTGTTTAATGTATGAGTGCATTTTTACCTATAAACTAAGGTTTAAAAAGGGAAACACATTCATAATCTGGTTCATTATTTACAGAAGACATAGGCAAATTACGGATCAGTCTATTGACATCTTACTAAAATAGGACAAAATAAAATTTGGTTCTGTCGAGTAAAAAGGTTCTACAATCTACATTGGCCAAATTTTTAATAATTGTGTTCTATACTATTTCAAATATTAATTATCATACTCAATATCAACTGAAATTTTGAGACACACAGAAATAGAATTCTATAGGTTTGACTTCGGTAAGGCCAAAAATAATGATCGTTTAGTTTAGTACCTAAACTATACGATAAACTAAACGATCATTAGCTGAATAGCTTATCTGATTTCAATAAGTTAGCCTCTATAAATTAGTTGATGACCCAGCTGTAACATTAATGAGCCACATTTTTAGGGTTCTGTACCCAAAGGGTAAAAACGGGACCCTATTCATGAGACTTCGATGTCTGATCGTCTGTCTGTCCGTCTGTCTGTTTCCAGGCTGTATCTCAAGAACCGCTAAAGCTACAGTTCTGAAATTTTCACAGATTGTGTATTTTTGGTGCCGCTATAACAGCAAATACTAAAATAAAAATAAAATTAATATTTAAGGGGGGCTCCCATACAACAAACGTGATTTTTTTGGCCTTTTTTGCTCGTAATCAATAATGATAAGAGGTAGACACTTGAAACTTTCACGAAAGCCTTAAATATAATTGTAATTTAATAATTAATCATAACATTTAAATAAAATAAAAAATTAAGGGGGGCTCCCACACAAAAAACACAATTTTTGCCCTATTTTTGCTCTATAACGGTACGGAACCCTTCGTACGCGAGTCCTACTCGCACTTGGCCGATTATTAATGTAAATAAGTAAGTGGAGGCCCCAAAGGAAGATCTATCAATTTTGCAAAGTGATATGCACGGTCAGGCTTGTACGTTGCAGCAGCAGCTGTCGTTTATAAACCGCCATATTATTTATTATTTTTAAAACTTTTGTAGCGCTAATTGCTTTTCGCAATTGATAATGCACTTACATATTTAATCGCGATATTAATTAATATTAAACATCGATCGTAATGTTGCTCGCTAATGAGTGGGGCGAGGGCTCACTCCCTCTGACCCTCTGACCTACGCTCGCTGTGACAACTCGTAATTACGACTATGCTAATTGACGAAAACGAAAAATTTTCTTAGTGAATTGGAAATATTAGAAGTATTTTAAAATTAATTTTGTTATAAAATTATAATTTTTAAGAGGCTGTCTTGTCAGTTTCTATTATCTAAAAATTACTTGGACTTATAATCTAAGTTGTGAAGAATAAAATATCTAATGATTATTACCTATCTACGTTAGTTACAAAATGTTCCACATACAGACTTTATAGTTATATATGTAGTATTTTGTCAAGTAACTTAACATGTCTGTACCTATACGTATACACACAGAAGATTCACAACTAGGCCTAGGTAGGCCTAGCTTAGATCTGCTCTCTACATTATTTGCTCATTATATTTTTTGTTTATTGCGTGGCATTCATACATTATCCGTGATAAAAACTATTCAATATCCTTTCCATACTAACAGTGTCTCCATATCTATGAAAATAGTTTCAGTATATTAGGCGTTTAGAAGTAATAAGAGTAAAGGTACAAGTTGGAAGCCGGTTACATGAAGCGGCAGCAGACGACGTGTCTTCGCGACACTACTGGTTTTTATATATTTCTATGAATATGTCGCTAGCTTCGTATTGCTAGCTGCAGATAATATATTTTCATAGAAATACATACAAACCAGCAGTGTCGCTGCGACACGTCGTCTGAGGTTGCTTCTTGTCGCCCGCTGCCAACCGGCACCTTAATTCACAATTTTCAACAATTTTGGTCAATAACTATATTTTCCTCCCCAACCTCCTTTATCATGACATACCTCATGTCTCATCATTCAGATACCGTCTTAAGTGGCACCTTTCGTCCCACTTCCTCCCACAACAAACATATCTCCCTCTCGAGTCCACTCGAGGTCAGCGCGGGATGCAACCTCAATTTTCATTGTATAAATTTCTATGCCCGCTTTAATTTATGAAGCGAAGGGTTGGTAAAGCGTTTTCGTTTGTAAAGCGATATTTTAAACGTACAGTTTATTTCGGTCCGATCCAACTTTTTATGTCTGTAAGGACGTGAAGTGTTTTCGTTCCTGAAATATTTTATTTATTTCTGTAACACAATTTGTATGCTACAGAAATATGGTGATCAATTAATAAAAAAGGATTTGATGACCTTTTCGAATGTTTTTGTATTTATCTATGTATTTTATTTTCATCACATTTTGTTATTAGCAAATTTAAAGTTTATATTAAAATAGGAGAATTTGAGGAAATTAATATGCATATTTCATGATCATTGAATAATTAAAAATTGTAAAACTAATTGCTAAATCATGCTAGAGGTAGATGAGCAAACAGTAAAGTAAGTGGAGTTTTAGTTTATGAACGTCTTTGTGTTTCTAAAGTATGGACTCTTACTCGTCTTGCAGTCGTCATCAAATCTACATGTCTGCTCTACATAATATTATATGTAGAGCAAACATAACGATTTCTAATTTAGTTTATAGTTGTCTATCTGTTTGGTTAAAATTGTTTGTTTTTGGTATTATTATAGCATTTACATAAATAGGTAGGACTACACCGGTTTCGTAGCAGCTTGCAACGAACTTTGTCAATTTTAGTTACTAATAAATGTACGAATTGGTAACAAATAAAAATCTCTCTCTGATTTATTAATCAGTGAGAGTATTTTCTCACTTCAATCGTATTAACTAAAACGTACGTTAATATTTTTAATAAATCACTATTAAAAATAATTATTACTTCGTACTTCGTAGCACCTTGCTACGTGCATTTTGTTCAAGCTACCTCTTCTAAAATATGTTTTCCCTACCTGCACGTTAAGTACTTCTAATAAAACGTGTAATAAAAAATAATTGCTACTCGAAATAGCTACAAAAGCGCTTCCATGATCCACCGGCATTGAATTAACATCGACAACTTCAAATAATGAGCTCTCAGAACAAGTCGTACTTTTGTATAAAAAGAAAAATCACCTATTATACTGACCAACGATTATTGAAACCTTTTCCGTAACGAGTGCCACTCGATGGCGATCCCCGTTAAAATGGCTAAGAATTACATCTAACATCTTCACGCGGTCACCGTTGCAATTGCAATCCTAAATTTTCCATCTTAAGATTTAAATTCCTGGTATCATCAGTGTTCTTTTGGCGTCCGGGCGGGGGTGGAAATTGGTTTTTCGCGGGAGGTATTAAGGTTCGATTTCGTTTGCGGCGTCGTCTGTCTATTTGTGCGGAGGGCTCTTCAGTGGAACTCCAATTTGGGGATAAGGTTAATGGTCGAGTAATCGACAGATGCCGAGGGGCCCGCAGTGTGTTTGATATGTCGACGTGGAATTGACTTCTGGAACTATCTAGGTGCCCTTTGTGTAGCGACGATCATCGCACTGTGTAGGCAAAATGACGTACCTGTCCACGACACAATTAGTACTGTAGTGGTCACTGGTCAGTTATTTCTCCTCCTACGCCTAATATCAGGTGTCGGGACTATGAAATGCCGGGTTATTGGATTATTAACATTTTCTTTATAATCCATACTTCCATACTAATATAATTATAAATGCGAAAGTGTGTCGGTCTATCTGTCCGTCTGTCTGTCTGTCTGTCTGTCTGTCTGTCTGTTACCTCTTCAAGCTTAAGCCGCTGAACCGATTTTGCTGAAATTTGTCATGGCGATACCTTGAGTCCCGGGAAAGGACATAAGATAGTTTTTATCCCGGAAAGATGTACGGTTCCGGCGTGATAAACAAATTTTGGCGCAACGGAGTTGCGGGCGTCCGTCAATGAGGTATTATTGATAAATTTAAGAATACTTCTTAGTACCTACCTACTGTATGTAACTGAAGCGTAAAACCGCTAAAGCAAAATATGTAGTAGGTACAAATTAGGTACTTGTATTTACATAAGTAATTTTCTGAAGAAAGTCTTCAATTTTACTCGTTTATTTTGCGCCTCTCAAGATCCCTTCGTCCTTAATTATTAAACGGCCAGTTAAATATGCTTATGATGATTAATTATTACGGTTCTATGTAACTTTAAAAAATATCGATTAAAATCACAAAATACCCGTGTATCAGTCCAGAAGGATTCGTTAAAAGTCTTAGAATCATTTTTCAAGCTCGCAAGGATTCTAAATTTTTAATGTAAACCAAAGTATTTGAAGGTCTTCGTCGGGAAAACTCGTTGAGTGATGAGCATCTGTATTTTTTATCTCGAGTGAAAGTAATACACGCAATATTCTGAATTGATTTATCCCTTGTAACAGTGGCGGTGGATCTCAACATGTATTTTTTAATTGACTCATGATATAAAAAAAGAAAGTTTTTTTTATTGATTACTTTAGAAAAAAGACGTGCTGTTGTGATTATAGTAAAAATTATTTATTATGTAAAACGCCAGGTTACATGTTTTGTACATTACAATTATTAGAATAGCTATCGAATATGAAAAGTGTACCTACCCAGTAACCAATAAATTTTATAATGAACGCAAAAAAATAACTCGGGCACTTTATCTATAAGTCTTTTAGTGAAAATATGATTTTAACATTACATATAACTATGTACCTATTCCTTTAATAAAGGACAATAAAACTAAGTTTTTTTTTGTTCGTTATTAACTTCTGGCTCGTAGCACTATGTTTCTATTAGTAAACAGGTTTTATATTTAGGCTTAACGGGGCCTACTACCCAAACATCAAATTTAAAACAAAGCTTCAATAATATTTAAATGTTCTCAAAAATCAAGTAAACAATTTTTAAAAATATTATTGTAAGCAAAATCAAAAAGAGCACAAACATTGGGAAACACTGTCAGTAACGCAATAGGTTCTTCGGGAAAGTTGTTGAGTTTTTATTAAATTTTCCGAACACGTCGTTGTTTTTTTTTGTCTGATTTGATTAAACGGTGTCGGGTTACCCGCTTTGTAACAACCAGAAGACGTTTAACTTGCGAGCGGGGAACTCGGCTTTCAGTAATCTTTAACCAGCCAGTATTAGGTTTTTTTATGCTAACAGGAAATCATCGGAAATTTTTTGCGTTTGTTTTTACACCTATTGGGTCGATTGTGATAATTTTATCATATACCTAGGCTGTTTTTCATGATTAACACAAGTGATGGTATTTTTGTTATACCTAGTAATGGTGTTTTAGTCAGTTAATCACCGAAAAAGTCTATGAGAGCTAAATATAGCAATAATATTATTTTTGCTTCACCCATAACTAAAAGTTACAAAATATATTGTTTTAAATTTTAATCATAATATACTTAAAATAGTGCGAATTTTGAAGCTTATAGCTTTTAAAATTATATTTTTATAGAGAATTTAAAAGTATAAGAAATACTAAAAATCTACTATCGTTTATTCATCCGTGTTTGCCCGTCAAACCCAATATCAACATCAAAGTAAACAAAATTAAACTAACCCTTCGCAACACAACGGTGGGTGCGTCAGGCCCCCGAAAGAATAACTTTTGACAGCAGGGAGATAGTAACTGATCTCTTAACAGGATCACATCTAATTGATTTACGTATAACAGAATATCCTTTTTATAAATCAAAGTATTGTAGATGTAATAAACTTTGATCAGGTTGGCCTATGATGGTATTAAAAAATAATAATTATTAATTAGGTACTTTTCTTGCTTAATTTGATAACATTTTATAATGTTAATCTAAAACACAATATTATCATTGTTTTTATGTGTGCTAATAATATTTTGTCATACTTTTACTGGATTAGACACTACAATATAATTATAAGCATATGAGGTAAAAATCTAAACTACTTATAAGAAACCTAAATAATATTAAAATTAAACTTCAAAAGATGAAGTTTAATTTTAATAGAATTTGTAACAATTAGTACAAATTCTAGTTTCCAACTACCCTTTATTTGTAGACAGTTTATTTATAAATTTTTAATAAAGTTCCCACTTCCCAAGTAGTGCATTTACATGCAAAGTAGTAATATCCGTGTGTCGAGCGGCGGCCGACGGCGCGCGGCGGTGGCGTGGGTTCATATTAATACTGTCGGTAATTTCATTACCAGGATCACTTTAGGGTTGACACTTTTTACTTTTTATTTATATTTTAATTTATAATTTTACATAATTTGTTAGTAGCAGGAGTTTTTAAGTACGATACAGTTTATGGAGCTTAGAGATTTTTACTACAGTCTTTCATTCTTTCGAAATATTGTAAAAAGAGGATACAATGATATGACATGGTTTGATAGTCGTTAGTCTTGGTTCAACAGATATTACATATTTACTTGTGTTCGTACCTACGTATTCTACCTATTATTATACTTCCCTCCACACATCCACCAAGAATGTATCAAAACAAACAAACAAACAATTAAACAAATATACTTTATTGTGCACTAAAATTGTAATAAAACTTAAATATAAACAACAATTATTGATAAATCAGACACGTGCACAAAGGCGGCCTTATTAATTTGAAGAAATTTCTTCCAGGCAACCTTTTAACCAAGTGAATGTTTTATCGCATAATATGTAAATTGCAAAGATCATTTTTAAATTAATAAAACAATGAATAGTTCACCAGCCCTGCACGGCACGATCGCAATGCAATAGAATAGTAATTCCTCAATCGAATGTGCAGCCAAGTCTTTCGAGTAAATTGCAATTTAAACTTTAACCCCCGACAATTAGATTAACTTTCCAGCGACTGAACTTCATAATAGAGGTACCCAACAATCGGTTTTATTGTTACCACCCGCCGATTCAAAGTTGCTCTACGAAAGTTTCGGGGTGGCCGAATTTGAGCTCTACGCCGATGTGTTTAGAGTCGGATTGCAATTGTCGGATGAGGTAGTAAATAATAGGTGTCGCGAACAATTGGCACGGCAGAAGCGGGGTGGCATTGTCTGTATCGCTAATCACTTGAGAATGGGCAAGGGGCAGGCATTAGGGGTTACGTCAATGGAGACGCGGGTGTTTTATTAATTCGCGTATCCCGCTCTAATATTGACAAATAGCTTTATAAATCATTCGTATTAATATAATTGAAGGATGGTTACCGGCTCAATGGGACTTTTCTTTCCCCTCGTTTTCCGGCGGTGACGTCTGGAAAAGATACATTGGTAGGGTTGAAAAATGCACATGTTCGGACATGCTCTGTCGTTCATCCAACTAGTGAACTTTTGATATAATATCGAATATCAATTATCAAGGTATTAAGTTATATTTTCAAACTTTATAATTAATTTAGTCAGCAGGCTAATAATATTTAAAATAAAAAAGTAGGTAATCAATAAAACCCGGCCATGTTGCCCAGTTGAATTAAACGTTTAACGCAGACAAACTCATATTTATAATAAAAAATTAAACAAAAGCGTTGCATTTGAAAAATATTTTCCATATTTCACCCTCTGCTACAGTGGTCGGGCTAATTAACGTTCATCCAGGAGGGCGATTCAGTTATTATGACGTCATTAAGGCTTTTTATTTCAGTTTACAGTTTAGTTCGGCTAATTCTTTTTGTTTTTTAAACTTTTCATCAAAGGCCGGCCGAGGGGCTTTCATACAGATCGGATTTTTCATGTGTGTTCATTATGAACTACTTATTCGGCTGTGCTTTGATTTTAAACTGTTTTTTGTTCGGTTTCACGCATCGTAGCGGGTTGATTAGGTTTGATTTCAATAATAGTGTGGACTGTGGGAGTAATTTTATACTCTGATTACAATAAATATAAAGAATGGACTTTTTAATCCTACTAATATTATAAAGGCGAAAGTTTGTGAGGATGTATGTATGGATGGATGTTTGTTACTCTTTCACGCAAAAACTACTGAACGGATTTTAATGGAACTTTACAATAATATAGCTTATACATCAGAATAACACATAGGCTACAATTTTAACCGACTTTCAAAATGGAGGAGATGTTATGTTTGTTTATTTATGTTTAACGATTACTCCGCCATTTGGGAACCGATTTTCAAAATTTTTCTTTTGGTGTATAGGGTGCTATCCCAATTTAGTACCACGTTCACAAAAGTGGTGACCTGATAAAAGGATCCATTGACCATTAGTAATCGATTTATTATAAATTTGTATGGAAACATGTAGTGACTTCAGTTTCGTGAGAAGTATTCGAAGCATATACTATCAACAAAAAATATTTTGCACCGAAGTATATCAGAAGGTGCTGAGGGAACTCCTGACTCTTTATAGATACGAGTTTGGGAGTTTCGGTATTGTTTTAAGAACGAAAAGCTACTATGCAAATTACATTTATCATCATTATCATCATCACTACCATATTATACCATAGCATCGTCCCATGATTATGACCCTATTATTGGTACGTTTCATAGTATTTTAGATTGAGACTCGAGTTTGTCAAGCGATTAAAAAAATCTATACTAATATTATAAATCTGAAGAGTTTGTTTGTTCGCTCGAACGCGCTTATCTCAGGAACTACTGGTCTGATTTAAAAAAAAACAGTGTTAGATAGCTCATTTATCGAGGAAGGCTATATATTATCACTCTAAGACTAATAAGACCGAAGAAACAGAGGAAAATGTGGAAAAAACCGGGAAAATTGTTAGAAGGGGTCTCTACGCGGACGAACTACTGAAGCATTTTTCATATTATTTGGCACAGATATAGAGTAGACCACGTGAAGGGACATATTTTATGCTTAGCTCAAACCTACGCGCCAGTGACGGAGCGTCGAGTTGCGTCAAGTTGTCTAATGTGTTTTTTGTAAACAATTAAGCTTTTTTTGCAGGAAAATGTACGGTTTTCGTAAAATTCCTAATTTACGCAGGCTAAGCCGCGCGGGACATCTAGTACAAAAATAATTTAGTATTTGAATAGTTTTGTATCAAAAGAATGCGCTCTGTCTTACTGCTTTCATAATTTAAACATTGTTATATTGTACCTTTTTTATTAAATATGGGAACAAACGAGCAAACGGGTCACCTGATGGTAAGCAACTACCGTCGCCCATGGACACTCGCAACATCAGAAGAGCTGCAGGCGCGTTTCCGGCCTTTTAAGAAGGAATACGCTCTCTTCTTGAAGGTTTGCAGGTCGTATAGGTCCGGAATACTGTTGGTGACAGTTCGGTCCAGAGTTTATCAGTGCGCGGCAGAAAGTTACGCGAAAAACGCACGGTGGAAGACTGCCACTCATCAAGGTGATGAGGATGGTATGTTTTTCGTGTGGACGATGGCGAAAAGTTCCTCAGTTCACTCCCGGGATACAACCGATAGAGGATGCAGAGTGAAGCTACATCTCGACCTAACAGTAGTATCCGTATGTAGAACTAGTCGTAGACTGCCTATTTGTCGTCGAAATATGATATATATTTACAAATCCTATTAGAATTTATGTATTTAATCCACGACTAGCCTAACCCGCCACGAAAGCTAAACTTTATAATAAATAGCTGTAGGTATACAAGAGGACAAGTACAATCTAATAAATAATAATTCATACAAGGCTATAGAGGTACATAACAAAACAAGTGTAAGTGGGCCTATACTGTATTCGGCGAAACACGGCGGTAGCGGTCATTGACTGCCTGTAATTTTCTATATAAACCGCGATTGACAATGAAGTGTCAGATGTTGTCAATCGCGGCTTTGTATATAGGAAATGACAAGTTTTTGACAGGGAATCAATGACCGCTACCGCCATGTTTTGCCGAGTACAGTAAAGTTTGTAAATAGTAATACAAATGTATTAATATCTTATATTAATATCTGATGATGCCCGCATCGCTGTTGCGCCAAAATTCGTTTATCGCGCAAGAACCGTACATTTTTCCAGGATAAAAAGTATCCTATGTCCTTTCCGTGACTCAAAGTACCTCTATACCAAACAACAAAATTGGTTCAGAGGTTTGGGCGTGAAGATGCACAGACACACTTTCGCATTTACTATATTAGTATGGATAGCAGCTAGTGCATGTATATGTGTGATGTGCATGAAATATTCAGTATCGTGTCCTCGTTCGGGGCCTCTGTATCTGGCTGTCCGCGGCAGGCCCCACTAAATCCCGGGACAGAGCCGTGGCTCGCGGCCAACCGTTATTGTCTCATTGTCCCGCGATTTACCGACAACAAGCCATTGTCGGTAAACACCATTGTACTCCATATTCCATCGCCCATGTACATAAATACCGATAATACTGTATATTCTTGTGTATTGGAAAACAATAGTGTAAATAATACATAGAAGTATTATAAATGCGAAGTGTTTCTATTACCTCTACACGTCCAAACCACTTAACTAATTTTGCTGAAAGTTATGGAGATACTTTGAGTTCCAGGAAAGGACGTAGAATACCTTTTATTCCGAAAAATGTAGGTACGGTTTTCGCGCGTTAAACGAATTTTGGCAAAAGGAGTTGCGAGTGTCTTCTAGTAAGTTATAATAATATGACAACCTATTTACTAATAAAAATATCCACAGTTCCTACTAACTTTTAAAAGACCGAACTACCTAATAAAACTATTCTAACTTCTTTTTGTTAGTAAGGGGTTATTTTGATACTTTTTAAAGGCTGATTTTTATAGAATTCTAATCAAATTAAGTGCCAGTGCCTATTTAGGACAAAATATAATAATTTGCTAATGTTAGATATTGCTAATTAACACAAGTTGGTGAACGTTAAACTAAAATTGGATATTAGTGTCATTTTGAAAATCACAAGCCCCGAACCGGCACATTTTTTAATTTTAAAATAAGAACAAATATTTAAAAAGTAAGATAACCTCCACCATTCAACCCTTTTAAATGTTATTTAAATACACACATACAATGCTTAACCGAATCGAATGAGCGAATCCTCATAATGAACAGATGTCTTCTTTTTAACAGCTTTATAAGTATATCTCTCTCGCTCACACATTGAAAATGGGCAGTTCTTTTGAATATAATGTTTTGTATAGCACAATAATGGAGTATTATTTTAATTATTTTGTATGCGAGCGAGGGCGTTTCGTTGTGTTTTTGTATTTCTTTATTCCGCGGCCGGGCCCATTCAGTGATGATATAAATAGTTTTCTGTACCGCACTTAAAAGTTTTTGTTTGATAATTAAAAAGAGAATAAGTTAGTATGCTCAAAACGTATTTTCAATGCGTACCTATTTATAAACTTTATTAAAATTTTCAGTTGAAAGTGTACTTTTATTATCACAGCATGTTAAAGCAACTTACGAATTCGCTCGACAAATCCGTACGTTTTTTCAAGATATGAGTTATAAAGTATTACGTTATTTGTGGGACTTAAAACATTTACATACTCATCAAAACCAGTTCTCTTCACTCATGTTTAAGCGTGAAGAGGTTGTTATAGGGATATGTATTGGATATGGATTATAGCAAAAATATACTCCAATGATAACAATGAAAATATGAACTGCCGCGCCGTTCATTTCAGCTTTCATGAAAAACATGTCATTATCACTACAACACGCACCATTATAAAGTACGACAAAACGTTTCTTCATACTAATTGTTAGCCGAAGGAGCGATCGAGCCTCCCCTCGGAAAAACAATAACATCGCCCATTAAATTGGTACACACGACTGGGAACAGCCGCGATTCTAATTGCACGGAACACAATCGCGCTTCGAGTGCCACCATCACCTTGCATCGAATACTATGAAATGACGTACGACAAAAAGTGGGGAAAATAATGTTTTTTTAATATCAACTTGTATCGAGTATATATTAGGTACTATGAAATGACGTACGACAAAAAGTGGAGAAAACAATGTATTTTTAGTATGTGTACAGGTCTTTTTATATCTAATTGTCTTTTTATATCTGTTCGCCTACGGATTTTGTCGTGGAGTACTTATCTTATACATATTATATCATGTTTCGGCTGCATTCTAGCTGCCGTATTCACGGATATACTGATGATCATAGATTAATCATTGGTCTTCGCGCCAGACGCAAAGACCAATGATTAATCTATGCTGATGATATAGGTATCTGCTTGTCTACTTAATAATCGTGGCACGTTGAATCAGTTTCGTTTTTGTTGATATTGCATACGCAATAACCTACACGAAGAAATTAACATCAATTTGCTTGGACAATTACCGAATGCAGAAGATACTTTCAAAAAGCTGCCTAAATTTTATACGTCGAAATAATAGTCCTCAATTACTCCTTATGAGTAGTTTGCAAAACAATTAATAAATTTTCGGGGAACTTTAGTAAGTTAAAACAACTACATTGTATATAAGGTACAATGTTCAATTATTCCAGTACAGCCTTCTATTTAAAAATATGGCGGACTTGAAAATTCCACCCCAAAGTATTTTAGAAGAATAATGTCAATTCGTTTGTAGTACGAGCTGGCTGAGCATACGTGTGCTTTTGTTTGCGACTTTTATTGTGCGCCGGGAAAGTTGTTTCTTTGTTTGACAAATGAACGTTATGTTTCAAGGATTTTCAAGTGTTTAAATGTAAATGAACATTGTTTTTGGCGCCCGTTATAAGGGGTTTTGCTATAAGTTGGGTTTTGTACTACATATATCGCTTATTGTTAGAATATAGTAGCTATTGATGAAAGTTATTTAGTATAATGTCCTTGTGTCTAACACAAACATAAAGATCTAACTAATTTTGACTTTTGATATTTCATGCCTATGTATGTAGTTGTAAAAATAACAAGTGATAATAAATTATGCTTTCTTTTGTCAACAGTTCACAAGCGAGCCCGGGTGACGGAAGTCTGTTCCAGTCCCTCGCCGCCAGAAAACTCCCACGAGTCAAAAACCCCCACACAGACTCCCCCTCTCTCCACCCCACCACAACGGTCACCATCTGACCACGAGCTGAACGTGGAAGAGGAGCTCGAACACTCCGAACCGTCTCTCACTCCAGAGAACCTCTCCATGAAGGAGCAGAGACAGGAGACCGTGAAAAAGGAGGAAGATGAAAAGTGGGAGAACCCCAATTACAAGTACAGGCGCGGGAAACAGGATCACATTCCGGAAAACATGGAAGAACCCGCGCCGTTCCAGAAGTCCCCAGTTGATGTGCTGATCAAAGTCTTCCCGAGGCGCAGCCGACAGGAGATCGAAGCGATCCTCGCGAGGTGTAAAGGTGACGTAGTTGCCGCTATGGAGATGATGGTGAACGGAGCTGAACCCTCGTACAATCTGACGCCGGAGTCGCCGTACATGCAGAGCTACCAGTCCAAGTCTGCGTTCTCCCCGCTGTCCAACCAGAGCTTCAAGTTTTCCCCGTCGAGGAGATTCCTTACCCCGCCTTATACGGGCACGGGCTACCTCCCAACTGTGATCAGACCTCCTCCGGAGTACTTATCCTCATTTCTGCCGCACTCGGAGCTGATGTACGGTCGCCAGCTGCAGGTTTCATCGCCGGGGACTTCCCCCACGTCTGACAACACCAACACGGAAGGATTCTCCGATTAGGGGTACGCGAACCACTGGACAGTGCTGTAGACTGTTACTCTGTAATGAAAGTATGGTTTAATCAGATTATTTCGGTGCATAACTCTATTGGCTAGAGTCTAGACAGTAACAGAATAGCTACATATTTATTTCTACTCTTCAAGTATTAAACTGTTTCTAAGCATTGAAAGTATTGTTTATGGGGCCGGGCTACCCTCGAAATTCTCATACATACGTAATACCAAAATCATTTTGTCATACGAAAATATAATGTAATTCAATGTTATATATATTTCATGAACTACATTTTTGGCTTTCATTGTCATCTGGCAATCCCATTTTATATCATGGAATCTTCGAAGGTGTATCAATGCAAATGACTTGACCATAGTCCAAGATCGTTAAACTTTTTATGGAGTGCGTGTAATGCAGATAAACGCACGATATGGCGGACGGTTAATTTCCGTAATATACACAAACGCAAATGCATTAAGAGCCCGGGTTACCCTCGAAATTCTCATACATACGTAATACCAAAATCATTTTCTCATACGAAAATATTTAACATGTTTGAGTTATTTTTCAGCTTAAAATAGTAATTACCTAGGTTACTGTATAAAAAATTTCAAAATATTTAAACACTAAAAAAAATTTTTTTTTGTATATTTTTTTTTACTAACTTTACCACTAAATATTTAACACCTAAAAATAGAGTAAAACACTAAAAAATATATACATAAATATTAAATTTACTACAAAATATTTCAACTCAAAAAATATTTTTTAGTATTTAAATATTTTGTAGTAAATTTACTATTTATTTATATATTTTTTAGTGTTTTACTCTATTTTTTAGTGTTTGAATATTTAGTAGTAAATTTAGTAAAAAAAAATTTTACACAAAAAAATTTTTTTTAGAGTTCAAATATTTTGAAGTTAATTTTTGTACAGGAACCTAGGTAATTACTATTTTAAGCTGAAAAATAACTCAAACATGTTAAATATTTTCATATGACAAAATGATTTTGGTATTACGTATGTATGAGAATTTCGAGGGTAACCCGGGCTCTTAATGCATTTGCGTTTGTGTATATTACGGAAATTAACCGTCCGCCATATCGTGCGTTTATCTGCATTACACGCACTCCATAAAAAGTTTAACGATCTTGGACTATGGTCAAGTCATTTGCATTGATACACCTTCGAAGATTCCATGATATAAAATCGGATTGCCCGATGACAATGAAAGCCAAAAATGTATTTCATGAAATATATATAACATTGAATTACATTATATCGAAGTTGTAGAAACGGCGTATTATTTGAATGAATTAATAACATGATAAGTCTTGATGGATACGGTGGTAAGTGGTAACGATGAGATAAAAATAGTATAATAATAATAATAATAATAATAATAATATATATATATATTTTTTAAGTCCGTGTACTTATATTGAGAAATTGTGAAATTAAAATAATTAAAAATGTTTACTTGAGTAAAGTTAATATTGAAAACGTTGTACTATAAATCTGTAGTAAATTTTTTGTCGGTGTATGATTTGATCTGTAGATAGGTAAGCATAAAAACGTATACCAGGTATATGATTAAGTATAAAATTTATGATTTGTGTACATAACTATTGTATAAATCTTTTATATTATAATTTTAGATATTTAAAAATTTACAGTAGAAGGTATTATAAAAATTGTAGTGTAGGGAAACAGTAGGTATACGACCAATGATTTATAATATGTAATGAATTAAATTTGTAGGAATATTCTATTTTATCTGCAATAAATATTATAAAATTGTGAAAGGGGATTGCAGTGTTTTTTTGACTTAACATCGATTGGTAGAACTTATAGAGAATCGTAATAAATACTTAGTATCTACTTAATGTAGACATCCTTTTCATAATTTTGTATCTAAGACAAGTAATACTAGATTGAAAATTGCAATAGTACTTTAGGTTGTAAAATATTACATACAGATGTTACAAGTATACGACTAGAATAAAATTCGTTACAATAATATAATTTTACAAACTTCTATTTGTATTTAATAATCTAATTTTTTTAAACCAAATACCAACGGTTAATTAGTTTTTAGAACTTAACGTTAAATATTGTAATTTGTACATAATTGAGTATTTAAAATTTGTGTCTTAGATTCATTCATCTATAATAAAAGAACGATTAATATAACGATTGGTCTTAAATTCTATAGGAAATGGTGAATAGTTTTGGTGTATGCGATATTCTTACATAATAATATGGTCGATACCAAAATATATTATGATTGTAATAAAATAGATGATTACATGTACCTACCTTAGTACCATAAATACTCTTTAGTGTTCATAATAATATTATTGCAAGTTTTGTAATCTATCTGAGGTAAGGAGCTGACATTTTGCATATAATATTATACTTTGCTACATTTACCTCAGATGCAGGTTATAAAAATATTCCATTAAATATTAATATATCTGTAAATATATTGAAATCCATGTAACCACTTCAAATTAGATCATGACATATTATTATTATTATTATAACATAGAGAATAAAATCGCTCAAACAAAACTTAATTGTTTAATTTTATGATACTTGATTAACTTTAACCTTAATCTCGAAAATTCCGAAAAATACTAAAACCTCGAAAAATAAGAACAGTTCGCCAACGAAAATGACCTATGGCCATAAAGCCAGGCCAGTCAGTTTGTACCACGCTTAGTAAATAACACTTAAAAATTATTAAAAAGCTACTGAAAGAACCCTCAACGGAAGAATGAAGTTTTTCAACCCCTAAACGTTGCATCGCCGTGTGTTTCAGACAAATCTAGGCGCTATAAAATAATTCAAATAAAAAATAGAAGGCAGATTTTGAGAATATTAGTGATTGTAAAAAGCTTCTGGTATGTGCAGTTTCTAAAGTTTTTTAAGAAGTTTATCTTTTCACTAGCGGAAAATCTAAGCTGCTTGAAGAAAGGAAATCAAAAGCGCTGAATATATGTAGTATTTGTAGATAAACTTCTGTCAAAAACCCTTTAACCCAAGCATAAGTAATAAAAAAAATATTTCACAAATTCAAAATATTTCATAAATCATAATACTTAGGAAATATTCAAACATTCAAATAATGCATCTCAGAATTCGATATGACGTCACGGACGACACGAGTGGTGACGTCATAGCACATGGCCAGCGGACTGACGTGGAGTGTACAAGATGACGTCGACAGCAATACACGTCGCTGTGAAGACCATCAGCGTCATGATGATCTAGAATCTAAATCCAGAATAGCTAATACTACCGGTTAGTTGGACGCTGTTAAACATTCATGTAGGTACCCACAAAAATACGTATTGAGTTATGAATACAATATATTAATAAGTTCTTTAGATGATTTAGAAAGAGACTGGCACATTCTAAGTTTAAAAAAAAACAAATGCTTTAAAGGTGGGTTGCACCAACTTACTTCAACTATATAACTATAACTTTATAGTGCAAAATGTCAAATTTTAAGAACGCCGTATTTAACGATAACCATAACCGCTCAAACTTATATCGATTTTTTTTCGTAAAAATTTACAAAAGATCACAGTGTTGTTATAACAAATATTTTTCCTGTTGATTTTTACGGATAATTTATTTTTTATACTGTAACTGCAGCTTTAATAAAAAATAAACACAACAGACATCTGTCAAATTCCGTGGTCAAAATTAAGGTTAAAGTGAGTTTCGCCTTAACTATAAGCATAACTTTAACCATAACTGTAACTATAACTACGCCTCTGGTGCAACCCACTCTAAGTAAGGCTCTAAATATTAGTTGGTATGAGCGAAGTAAGTTGCTCTATATTTAGTAGGTATCTAAGAACATCCATACTGATTACATATCTATACTAATATTATAAAGCGGAAGAGTTTGTTAGTTTCTTTGTTTGCTTGTTTGTTTGAACGCGCTAATCTCAGGAACTAGTAACTACTGATCCGATTTGAAAAATTCTTTCAGTGTTAGATAGCCCAGTTATCGAGAAATGCTATAGGCTATATTTTATCATGCTAAAACTGCGAAGAAATAGAGGAAAATGTGGGAAAAAAAATATTTTTTCTGTGAAATATCTAATTTACGCGGGCGAAGCCGCGCGGGACGTCTAGTAATATAACAAATGCAAAAGTCTCTGTCTGTCATGTTACCTTTTCACGCCCAAACGGATGATGCGATTTTGCTGAAACTTGGTATGCATATAAGTGAGTCCCGGGAAAGGACTTAGGATAAACGATATGCGCGATAAACGAACTTTGGTGAAACGCAGTTGCGGACTTAAAGAATAAGAGAGAGAATGCACTTAGAATATGCTTAAATTATCAGAATAAACTAGCAGCTGGCTGGCAATTATGTTTTACTGGCTTTCTGTGAGACCATAGTTTATTAGTATGATCTTCTAAGATGCTCAATCTCAAAGTATTCCGTTTTCTCTGGATGGGTATGTTCTAAATATTACAGACAAACAGTTCTTATAATATAAGAATGGGAAATGGAATGGGATGAACGAACTTTTGAAAAAACAATCACACATAATATTATCACATATTATTATAGATCACATAATATTATGACATCATAATATTATGTGATCGTCTGAGGCATCGGCCATCGCTCAATATTATCTGAGCTTTGCTAGGGGAAGTCCGGGCAAAGTGGACACCTTAACCTTTAACAGGCCATGAAAAAAAATCTAAAAACATTATAGAAATAAAAGCGAGACTGTTTGGGAATCAGCATTTATTAAAGTTTCAAATATAATTAACAAAAAGAGTGTAACATCAATACTTGCTCATAATTATCTATAATATTACAATTAGTATCACTA
This sequence comes from Lysandra bellargus, assembly GCA_905333045.1. Lineage (NCBI taxonomy): Eukaryota > Metazoa > Arthropoda > Insecta > Lepidoptera > Lycaenidae > Lysandra > Lysandra bellargus. The sequence continues at coordinate 3,186,753 of HG995327.1, forward strand.
TCCGCTTTGCCCAACCCACCGGGCAAAGTGGATAGGGCCATAGGGCAACGTGAACACACGGTTAAATTACCGTAAAAAGAGACAACAAAGAAAAAAATATAAAAATAATAATGTCAAATTATAGTAACTAATCCCTTATCAGTTATCACTGCAATGGTCGCAAATAAATATATCCGATCCTTCAAAGCCTCATGATTATCAAGTGATTGCCTATTGACTTCAATATAATCTTGTGCACAAAAATTGTGTATTGTGTATTTTTCACTATTTTCGATATTTTTGTAGCATTTTTTGGCTTGATTCGTTTTTGTCTTATATTTATAAACAATCTGAAACAGAAATAATAAATCTTACAAAAATAAACGTAAATTGAATACTACTGAACAAAGTGTATACCGTATTCACTTTGCCCGTATTTATTTTGCCCAATAGGCACATTTTGAACTTAACTTAAACTAAAATGAAAACAACAAACAATATCTCGACAAAACTTACAATATTCAACACGAAAACATGTACTTTTCAGACATAATTACTGCAGAATGGTAACAATATGTGTGTTTACATAATTATGAAATTACTTACCTTGAAATATCGTAACAAATCACTACTTTTTAATTTATTTTGTTTTATTCACAAACGACGAGCGTTTTTGCGCTACCTCTTTTTGTTTACAACTAAGGGGTGGGGAGCGGATCTCCTAGCAGGCGACAGACATGTTCGTACGCGTAATTTTGGAATAATGGAAGGTACTCACTTTGCCTGGCCTATTCGCTTTGTCCGGACTTCCCCTATGCAGTGGCCACCATTAGTAGACTGGTGTCGCTATATAATATTATTATGGTGAAAAAATACTGACCTTCTTGAGTTAAAGATAGTTAAACTTTAAATTTTTTAGTTTAAGTTTCTAACCTAACGTAATAGTATAGGAGAAGGTGGTAATGTGGCCCCCCACTTTGTTTATCAAGCATTATTTAAAAAATATAGGAGTCAGAAACCTAAAAAATACATTATGGGACTTTTTATTCATTTCTTTAAACATATCGTATTAGGGAATAAATAAAACTTGTGCTCGTACTCGGGAATAAAAAAAAAATCGAAAGTTTTAATTATTCTTAATCAATCACATTTGGTATTTTGAGATCAAGTGATGGTAATGTGGCCCCCGGGGATGTCACATTAAATGTATTGCACAAGTGAAACTTAACGGCAAAAATCACAAATGTAATAGTCACCTTTGGAGCCTCCACCTCCACAGGCTACATAGCCCATTAGTCAAAAATTTGATACTGTACCTATGGCTCTCCAGCGCTGTCATTGGAACAACATTACTACCAATGTGAGGGGGCCAAATTACAATCATTGCTAATATTTAAACAAACGTACTAAAAATATTTATTAAATGTAAGTATTAATTTTATATTTACCTTTTAAATTCCGTGGGAGAACAGTCTGATGTATCCGATGTCTGAACACAAAACCCAAATATTTCTGTTTCTTAACAACTATCGAAATAAAATCGCACACACATAAAAGTAGCGCAGGTCGCAAGTTTAACTTGATCAAATGACAATCGAACTAGACAGCCTCTGTTGGATTTGTACGGTGCTAAATTAAGGTGAACGCAGATTTGGCCGCACCGCACGCACCGCATTTCGAATTCTTCATATAAAGAATGTAGAAGTTGCAAAGACCGCGGCGCGGGTAGGTATGCGAGCTTGCCTATAACTTCATATAAATAATTCGAAATGCGGCGACTGCGGTGCGTGCGGTGCGGCCAAATCTGCGTTCACCTTTAGTAGCATGCCGCGAGCATCCCGTTCCACCAAAATTATACTGGATAGCCGCAGCGTTGTTAAAACATTAAATATTGAGAGGGGGGGGGGGGGGCAATATATGTGCAGGGGCCACATTACCACCTTTTTCCTGTATGTATTTCAATGTGGCTTCCCGATATCTATAGGCCCATGATGGATCAATATAAGTGATTATGACATGAACGTATAAATTAATATAATTATTCGTCTATGATAGCCCCCATTCGACGTCGACTGTGCTTGCTATGTTTTGTAATCATTGCTATCCGCTACGCCCAATGTGGAGAGTGGCATTAAGAGTTTATTTGTAAATTCTGAAAATACCTACTTAGTAAAAAATAAAGATCTAAAAGGATTGTAAGTGACAAAAACAGAAATTACCCCATTTTAAAACGATTAAACTAATTTAAATCCTTTACCGCGGGAACATTTTGCAAAACCATTTTTGACTCTACATAGAATCATTAAGTTCTATGTTCGAGCGAAGAACACTGTTTTGCCTGTACAGCAAGAACTCAGTAGCACCCTACGCGCTATTTTAGTGTATGCGAGAATAAGCTCTGTTGCAAAGACTCAATCGCTAACTTTCTGTGAACGATATAGCGTATCGAAAACAATCGAATTGTGTTAATCTGAACATTTAAATTACATGCACGCGCGCGCCACGTGACCCAAACAAGATGGCGTTCGTTCTATATTTAAATGCGGTCTTAATAATTATTGTTTGTTGGTTTTATAAAGAGCGTGAATTAAATTTTTAAGCCCTGCGTGTGAAATTCGTCAGTTATATCTTTAATAATATGAAATGAATGTTTAAACAAACAAACTTTATTTCTTTTAAGAAAAGAAGATAATAATATTGTTCGTAGCTTCTTGCTTCAACATTACTTTTTACGCAATATGATTTTTCATCACAGTCAGTTTACGCATGTAGAGATACATCTCTATTCTCTATATGACGTGTTAAGACAGACAGACACAATATTTATACCATAAAATTAATATGGATTCCTATTATTTTAAACTATATAGGTAACCAATTAAAATAAAGGCACTGCTGGTTTCTAGTAAATTCAATACAATATAACTAGGATAGCTGTAAGACGAGGAACAATGGTGGTGTGCAACTTATAGCCCAACTTGACGTATAATTCAAATACAGTTCCACCAACGGATTGTATAATTCGAACGGTTTGCAGTTACTGTGGACAGTTTTATGCAGGAAGCAAGTAAGAAGTTCTTATTCTTTATTCCTGAATTTTTTTCGAATGCGAATTCTGCCGCACTCAGAGATGATCATTATCTAACTGTAATTAAAAGAACATTTGACAGTTAATAATATAATATGGGGTTTAATGTTTATGTCAAAATCTTTATTTATTTTACAGTTAAGCAATTAATATTCATTAATAATTAACATCAATGTATTATCATTGATGTTAATTATTAATGAATATTTTTTAAGTATCATTAAGATTTATTGTGGTAAAACTTTATATTTTGGAAGCATGCAAACGTGAAATGTTTAGTTTTCTTATATATTGTGTGAAATACTTATAATATGTAGTTAGATGAAAATATTATTCGTGTAAGGGTGAAGCCAAACGAGCGTAATTTGTGAGTTGTGAGTCGCAGAATTTCGGCTGGCAGAAATTCTGCTGCATTCAGTTTCATACAAAAGTCCTGTTTGATTCACACGAGCGTAATTTTGTGAGTCATGATTTGTATGAAAAGATATTTACGTGACCGAGATTCTGCGACCCACAATTTACAAATTACGCTCGTTTGGCTTCACCCTTAGGCCCAATGTTGGTTATTTAGTGTTAAAGACTCCTATCTCTTCATGCTGACTCGTGTTGGTAGCCACGATTGCCACCACATTAATCCACGTTCGTAATCAGCTGTATTTGTCCAATGAAACGTGAATAGCCTTTTAAAACTGTAATTTAAAACACGAAACTTCTACGCTTTTGCATAAACCTGACCCAATAGCTGTATTTCAATACTTTCTTCCCGCGTAGCTACCAGTACTAGCACTATTACAAAACGTGTCAAGTGAGACAGCAATACCAGTCTCCGTAGGAGCGAGCGAGACAAAACATCCTTTGTGGTAAGTTTCACGAGTTTCTGGGAAATTGTAAAATTTCAGCCGTAAAAGTGTCATCGAAATACCTTCGTGTTGGAATTAAATTTTAATCGAAAAGCGGATTTACTTTTGACCTAATATTTTAAATCTCGGTATTTTAATTAATTTTCGATCAAAGGCAGTGCCCATGAAGTTATATATTTTAAAATAGGTACTTATTAATTTGAATGAAATACATATTTTCCAGTAGGTGGGCAAGTATTTTATTTGTTAACATTAATTTGATTTTAATGGTCATCTGTCAGATTGTGTCAAGCCCAGCCAGTAGGTATCGATTAACATTCACATGATATAACTCGACAGAAATACGTACTTATTCCCGACGTTTCGGCTGGTTTCCGGCGGCCGTGGACACGGGTGGACTGAAAAGTGCTCCGCGACAAAGTGATAAGTGATTGAATTTAAAATTACTTAGGTCCGCCATATTCTTGTTTTGTATCGTTATACCTACATAAACTAATATCATAATTATATAGTCAATAGCACCAGTAAATTGCCTAGAACAAAAAATCGATAACTAATAAAGCAACAAATCAATAAATACTAAAGGCACAACTAAATACGGCTCTTAGCGCGGCCGAGCTACAAAAATAATTACTGTCGGTGACAGCGGACGAGTGTGGAAGTAGACTTTTATAAATTAAATTAGCATCATCTATTGTGAAAGATTTTCGCATATAAAAATTATATTATACGAGTAATTTGCAGTTTGTAGGAATAGCTGCCGAACTCAGAGACATGACATGATGAACAAATTTCAATTTAATGAAGAGTTTGACAGATAATGTATGATAAAATCCATACTAATATTATAAATGCGAAAGTGTGTCTGTCTGTCTGTCTGTCTGTTACCTCTTCACGCCCCAACCGCTGAATCGATTTTGCTGAAATTTGGCATGGAGATACTTTCAGTCCCGGGAAAGGACATAGGATACTTTTTATCCAGGAAAAATCTACGGTTCCAGCGCGATAAACGAATTTTGGCGCAACGAAGTTGCGGGCGTCATCTAGCCTTTAAATATATTAAAAATCGCTAGACAAAATATATATTTTGAGAAAGTACGGTACATCAAGTGGCGCTACGGCCTACGGCCCTACGGCGTAGCGCGTCTACGAATTTTTTCCCTGACACATTCATTTCGCCTTTCGTTTTTACCAAAGATTTAATATTATTATTATTGTAGTAGAGATCAACTACGATAACATGGCGCGCCCCTCCAAAATTCAAAACGTTTGAAGTGCGTTGTCAAAACGTTTGAAGTACGTTGTCTTGCGCGGTAGGCTAGTTATGATTAGTTGACCAACAAATCTTGGCAATAAGTGACATTAACCGAAAGATTACGAGTACTGTGATTGGTTGAATACTTACTACATACAAACTCTTTCATTAGGATGTGACTACACACATTGAAACAGTCATTTGGAGGGGCACGCCATGTTATCGTAGTTGATCTCTATATAAAAATAAATTAAATTAAAATTTTCATTATGTTACAGCTGTTTTACATAAATGTTTGTAAAGTCTCAATGTTGGAAACCTATTTCTTAATCTAGATCTAGAGACTACAAGACTGTGGTGTATGAAAATATACTCTTCATCCATCATATTTCGTTGAAAAATATATTTGTTCGTTTAGACTTTAGATCATTTTTCCTAAAAAATATCGTCATTCATCCATTCAGATTTATTAGTATACTCCACGCTTGTGCAGATTTGCAAATATTAAATACAGGAAGTGTTGGTAATCGATATGTCGATACCCGGCCACACCCGGCTATACCCGGGTACCGGGTGCTAAATACTGGGTACCGGGTACCGGGTGTAGGGTACATGGTACCGGTTACCAGGCGTGATCGATGCGGGACATTTACAGGGGTTTCATAGCTACAATTTACCTACCCATAATTTAATCTACATTAATGATCGAATAGCTATGATCGCTAGATCGAAATATAATAAATTAATATAATATTAGAAATAGTCGATCATGCACCGTTTTCATCAACGAACCTAAAATTTAGGTGTCCTTTAAGCCAATATAAGGAGTACCTAACGTCAGTTTTGTTTCAATAATTTAGGGGATAAATTGACCTTCCCCGTAACTCTTAGGTGACGTATTGATCTACATAGAGTAAAACAAAGTCACTTTTTCTGTCCTCATGTCCCTTTGTTCCCTTTAATTGCAGTTTTCTTTAATAGATATAGTGATTAAAGAGGAAGGTTTGTGATAAATATGAAGATATTTATGGGAGTTCGCTATTTTACAAGTAAAATATGTAAATAAGTCGCGTTAAGTCCCGATTAATAAATTTTAACTATAATGCAACACGAAAGTTTAAAATGTTATCTTTATTATCCTAGATTTCATCTAGGGATTTCATTTAAAATCAAAGTTTATAAAAGGATAATATCACTTAAGTGTACCTACTCAAAGAAAGTATTCCATTCTTTTCCTAAAAACTACAAAAAATACCATCCATTGTAACCAACAAAAATATCAGAAGGGTATCATGTGAATTAAAAAAGTGTATCAAGTGATCTCTCCCACGCAAACAATTGCGACTAGTATCAACAGATCATAATTATCGACAATAATCTGTGGTTTAATCTACGGTTAAGATCTGCGCAACAATGTTTAATCTCGGTTTAAGATCTCAATAACAATGGGTGTCACTTGCCACAGTTTGTAAAGGATTGCAGGGGACCGGCAAACTATACTTTGTTATTTTAAAAGGATAAGATGATGAGATAAGTGCGGATTTTTTGTTGATTTAATTAGGTTTAAATAACATTTTCTTGGGCCATTTTTTTTAAATTAAAGAAGGGGACAAACGAACAAACGAGTCACCTGATGGTAAGCAACTACCGTCGCCCATGGATACTCGCAACATCAGAAGAGCTGCAGGTACGTTACCGGCCTTTTAAGAGGGAATACGCTCTTTTCTTGAAGGTTTGCAGGTCGTATAGGTCCGGAAATACTGCTGGTGACAGTTTGTTCTAGAGTTTTACAGTGCGCGGCAGAAAGTTGTAACTTACAAATAATAAGATCTAAGTATATAGATTTGTGATTGTAAAAAGCTTTCCGAGTCAAAAACATTAAAATATGAAACGTTAAACTTTCCTGAAATAATAAGAAGTACCACTTTATATACAAAGCGCCATTGGATGTTTCACATAATACAAAGTACCAATATACCAAGCGTCGATTGTTCTCACAAATGAAGTCAATCGAATTAACTAACAAAGAAACGCCACACGAAGCCAATCCAACACAAGACCACTACAATTGTACTTTCAATAATTGTTCCCTTCATAAAAATTACTCAGCTACCCTATCTTACTACAATGACTATAAGGTTTAAAAATCGTTTAAATTGTTTAACGATTGATTGTATTGTTTTCATTGTTTGGGGCGTTACTTTAACCGTTTGGAGTGATGGGCGTGGCCTACTAGAGTCGGTAATTACAGTTTAACGGGTCATTGTGGACCCCATGACACTCGCGGGTTGACTCTAATTGGGGTTTCATACAATTTTTAAGTTATCGTTATTATTGAAAATGGAATTCAAAATAAATAAAATGCAGAAGGCAAAAAAAAAAACGACTTGAAATCGACTTTTATGTGCTTGTCTTGTATAATAATTAATCTGTTATTTACCCCTCTTCTTCTTGAAATGATATTATAAGCCTAAAAATTTAAGGTATAAAACAACGCCTGCTTTGATCAAGTAGCAAAATTATATATTATAATAATATAGTATAGCACATAATATCAGCCTGGAAATAATTTAGCATAGCTCATAGTCATTACATTGCTATTTACAATTTCATTGAAAATAAAGGAAGAACGCTTTCTATAGTAAATTCATCAGATCTAAGACTTACAATCTTTTCTTGTCAATTAAATGTTCTTTTGTAAACGTTCTTTTGGCAAGCAAAGGAAATCGGAATCAATGGTACTCGAAGGAAAATATCACTTTCTATAAACTATTAATAAATTACTGACAAAGGGTTGATAGTTTTACAAAGACGTCATCCAATCCTCGAAACAGCTGTGGCGAGCCGCAATTTATTTTTAATTGTACAAAAAATACTCATTCAAAAATCCAACTCAATAGCAGGTAAATTTGTTTCATTGTCCAATATAGTTTGAGCTCTCGCTTGTTTCTTTCGAATCGTAGTCGAGTTCGAACTCTGGGCGGCCACGGAATACTGGTCCTTCGTTATTCGAAACCATTCAAGAGATATCAATTACTTATTGTGTTTGTAATTGCAGAATCGAGCATGGATTATTATATAACCTTTGTGCTCGTGATATATTGTTCATGTTGCTTATTGCGCAGCGGATAAAGTTTATTTTGTGGTTAACGTGTGCGTGGGAGAGGGATCTTTTTATTTGTTGTTATTAAAATAACCTATTGAAATGTTAAAAGGTTTGACATGTGACTGGCAATAGGGCTTTTTACATGTTTGGTATAACTATTGGCTTTGGTTTCTATTGCCCTTTGTACTCGTAGAGTCAATAGAGAACTAAGTAGAGCATACTTAATTTTATTACAGGTGCACCCGTTGAGTATGTTCTACTAGTTAATGATTTTCTGTACATTATTACAATTAGTTTAACGCAATTAATATTTTTTGTTTACTTGAACAGCCAAAAATAATCTCAAAGTCGTAAAGCGAAATTTGTGCGTAAAGCGAAATTTGTGTTATACAAATTATATCCTTTACTCAACGCGAGTAGCAAAATGTCCTTAAGACATAAGCTCACCTTATACAAAACATGTATAAGAACGATACTCACTTATGCGTGCGTCTCTTTCGCACACACAAGTGACAATCAGATGAACCAATTGCAACGAGTTCAAAACCGTTTTTTGCGCATGGCAACAGGTGCCCCCCGTTACATGCGAAACATCGACTTGCATAGAGACTGCGAGCTTATCACTATCAAAGCCTACATCAAAGAACTCTCGGAGAGATTCTTTGAGAAAGGAAAAGTACATCCCAATCCGCTCATTCGTAAGGCTGTGGACTACGAACATGACGCACGGACATTCCGATACCCCTTCAGGCGGCCTAAGCATATCTTAGCCAACCCTGTAGACCCCATCACAGAATACGTAACGTACTGTGTACAGTTACGCAAACACAAATCACACTCACCCGCGTGGTTAGTACTGCACCGGGGACGACGCCGGCGCCTTCCCCGAGGACTTAACACGACCCGAACGACAAACAGACAGACCGACCGAAATCCGGTGCCGAGCTCGATCCCGGGTTCGAGTTCGCATGCGGATAGCATAGGAACACACCTAAATCATGACCGCGACCGCGACATTGTCGTAGAGAGCTCTACCAATTACTTTGACATTAGAACATACACGCGTATGTCACCCCAACCGGACTCGGAAGGGGAGAGGGACGGCCCTCTTTTGTGCAATAACATTAATAACTTGAGCTCATCTACCGCGATAACTCGTACGCAGCTAGTTTGTGCTACCGCGCGCGAGCAGCCTCACTCGTCAGAGAGTGAGTAAGGGGTCGGACCCCTTAAGAGCAGGGGGGATCCGTGTCCCCACGTCAGATGAAAATAGCTTATTCTCGTAGCTCTCCCCAATATTGCCCGATTATAATGTCACACGTGTGACTTTAGGAGAGGGGGCCAGGCCCCCTCATTGTTTATCTCCAAACCAACTAGCAACAGACTAGTTATAGCCACGATTAAACTACCATGGTCTTAACCAGACCAGTAGCTTAGACCCTTTCGAAAAAAAGAAAAAAAAAAAAAAAAAAAAATCTCAAAGTTAGCACATCTTCTATTGAATTATTTTAAAAACACTTTAAAAACTTATCAGTATTAGTTTATAAGGTAGTCAAACCTGTTGTTAAAACTATGTTTTGTTTCCAGGTAGGCAAATAAGTTTCTTTAATGACTTTCTCAGTTTCCTACAAAAACACAATAGGTACGCGAAAGTCTACATCAGCAATTCTTGCTACAAATAACCGTCGCGTAGGTATAATTTTTCACCGTTCATTCAAGTTCAGCAAATATTTTGGAACTCGATACTTGTAACAATAAGGCTGTTTGCACAATTAGCGATTTTCCGCGCGGCTGCGTGTGGTTTCGCCTTAATTCACTTAGCACTCACCTGGCTGAATTGCCAGCCACCATCCTGACAGCATAATCGCTTAGCGTTTTTGTATCCTATTCTTGTTACTTTATAAGATGAAAAAAGGGCCAAGCGTAAGCTGGACGACTCAAAGGGTCAATTTAGACCGTAACACGACGCGTAGATGCATTTCTAAATTTGTACTGAATTGACAGATTTCAAATGCATGAGACGTCTTGCAAATCTGTCAAATCCATACAAATTTAGAAATGCATCTACGCGTCGCGTTGCGGTCTGAATTGACTCATATGTTAAACTGTGGGAGTTTTTCGCGAAATCATTGTAAAATACTATAAAAATACTTATTTTGTCATCAAAATCGCTTTACACAGCCACAGGCTACAGCTTTTTCAGAGGAAATAACATTACTTATGACAGATATGATATAATAATATCTTTTACACATTTGTCTATTGTCGTCAATTTTTTAAGCCAAACTCAGAAGCAATATTCTTTGGACCGTTGCAGAAATATTTCATAACATATTTTTTGCGGAGGTTTTTAAATACAATCTTTTTAAATTTCTCGCCCACTTACACACGGTAAACAAACATTATAATGCAATCATTTACTTTACTCTGGTCCTCCATAGCTTTACCATTTTACCAAGAAACGTGTTAACACTCGGTACAATAGTATCGATTTTCCATTCACGCGTATAATATTACTGGACGATATTAACAATTGTACAATGGGATATAAAAACTTACCTATTCCCATCCTATTCCTTAAGACGTTTCAATAAAATAAAAAAAAATCAAGATACAGAGGCTTTCAATTATGTTTACTGCTATTTTTGAAAACGGACCACATCTAGTAAAGGTAATTTTTAATCAAATATCAAATCCATTTTCGTATTATAAAAGGAATAGGTAGACATTAAATTATTTATTTATTAGGAAGATATTTTGAAAACGATTAGTAAGTAGGTACTAATATGCAGTAAGTCTAGATACTAATAGGCGTTGGCGAAATACAATAATTGGCCGCAGTAGAAATGTTTGTATGATTTATATTTTGATTTATATTTTCGAGGTTATAAATATCAGTCATGGGAGGTGAATATCCTTAGTCTAGTCTAAGTCCTACAGACTTTAATATTTTCAGAAAATAATGTTTGCTGTCCCAGAATTACTAAATCATGATTTTTAAAAGTTTAAATATTGTCCAATCAAATAAATATCCTCATATTATTTTAACTGTTAAAGCTAAATCGCTATATGTTATTAAGAAACCAAACAAAACGGTCTCCGCACTTACAATTCAAAAATAGCTCCTAACTTTAGCAGCGAAGAACTATTATTGTGTGTCTACATAATATTTAGGAGAAACGATAAAAACCGCTCGGCTCTTTCATTAAGTTTAAAGTCGAGTTTAATTTTGGTCTCTATTGTGTGGAGTTAAGGTGACGCATGAGGCACTCGAGACGTCCAATATTGTGACTAAATTTGTCATATTAATACGTACAAATGGAAATTCTAGTTTCTAAAATGTCCAAATAGTGTGTGGAAGGTGGTCAGAACAAACAGCGAGAACAAATACGCCAGGCGATCAACCAGAGAGGCGATCGTGTTACTCTACTGGTACACTCGTGTTCACAGGCCCTAAGAATAAATAAACGCTAAATGCATTGACCACTTGAATTTTGGTGAGGTTTTTAAATGATTAAAATATGTTTTAAAGCCGTAACAAACGAGAAGTGCAACACACATTGTCAATTTTATATTTTACTAGACTTTGGTCTCTACTTGAACCTTGTACAGAAAGTTATTTTTTTATGAGCCGAAATCTATTCAACGTATTTTGTTTAGACTCTAGGCACCTTATCCAAAGCGAGACGTAACAGAAAGACACACATTCCTTTCTATAATATTAGTAGGTATTTACTCACTTTTCTGTAATAAATTCTTAACAATTTCATGCACAACTGTCCCTGATTGGTGACTTTGGAAGTGTACACGAAAATTGGGCAAGGTTTGGATTAAAGTTGCGTCACTAACTACAATGGTGTGCTGGACACATTAGCTCTGTGTACCTACAGCATCTTAAATTGATTGTACAGTTAGCAATAAAAATACCTACCGTACTCGATTTTATTGTAATGAAATTATGATAGCAAAAGTTTTCAGCTTTACGTACATGCGTGCTTATAGAACTTGAGAAAGAACAAAAACGAATCGAAAAAAAATTATATACATTTTATCTAGTTTGTTCCTAATTATCAGGTGAATTCAGTGTGACAAACTTAACAATAACAATTAGACCTGGATCCCAAAAGGATAAGACATAACTTACTTTCTGATGGATGAAACCATAGGTTCTTGGTAGTGCCTCGTGTACTTAGAATACCTGCGAATTTGTGTAGCTCTAAGTGTGACCCCTGGTCAGGTACCAGTAACCAAAGTGGACAAAAAATGAGTCTTACTTGTTTTCTTATGGCTAATATTTATATATAATTTGTAGATTATTGTTCTGAACTAGTATCATGTAGTGTAAGACACTTTTCAATGACTAAAACTATTATATCAGACGTTTTAAAAATATTTTTGTTGCTATTTTTTTTTCAAAGGCTTTATTTTTATTTTATAAATTAATATTTAACACCTTAGAAAACAATACGATATTGCAAGAATTTATTTTCTACTAGCTGTTGCCCGCGACTTTGTCCGTATCAGCATACTGCATATTATAATAACAAAGATGGATAATTTTCCCCTGTTTCCTTACCCAAATAGTAAAAACGGGACCCGATAATGAAGATATTTCAGCCTGTCCGTCTGTCTGCCTATCCATGTCCAGACTGTACCTTTCTAACATGCAGTGAATATTATTAAAGTATTTTTTGGTCATATACCTAGTCAAGTGTCTACCTGTTAGACCCAGATCACAGAGCGATAAGAGTAGTATATATTATTCTTTTAACTGATATCTATGCATGCACTAAATAAAATTATTTCAATATATTTTATTAAATACGACATAATACCCGCAACTTTGTTGCGAAAAAAAAAAAATTCCGAGACAAAAAGTATCATATTATACCTAATATGTGCTTTCCCAGGAAAGGACATAATTATATCATGATACTTTTTATACCGGAAAAAATATCCGGAATAAAACGGATAGGTATACTTTAACCTCAGGGCTCAAAGTATATCTGTACCAAATTTCAGCAAAATCGGTTAAGCGGTTTGGGCGTGAAGAGGTTACAGACAGACAGACAGACATTTTTACACATTGTGAGTGAGTAAGTGAGAGTGAGTATAGCTCCATGTAGAGCTTCACAAATTCGAAGGTATTCTAAGTACATAAGGAACTACTGAGAACCTAAGGTTTCATCCATAAATTGTGATAGTAAGTTGTCTTATCGCTCTGGGATCTGGGTCTAACAGGTAGGCACTTGACTAGGTATATGACCAACAAATACTCAATTGTATCCATACTTTAATAATATTCACTACATGTTAGAAAGGGGAGGTACAGTCTGGATATGGACAGACAGACAGACGGACAGGCTGAAATATCTTTATTATCGGGTCCCGTTTTTACCCTTTGGGTAAGGAAACAGGGGAAAATTATCCATCTTTGTTATTATACTATGCAGTATGCTGACACGGACAAAGTCGCGGGCAACAGCTAGTAGAAAATAAATTCTTGCAATATCGTATTGTTTTCTAAGGTATTATATTAATTTATAAAATAAAAATTAACACAATTGAAAAAAAATAGCAACAAAGTTATTTTCAAAACGTCTGATAATTGTTTTGGTCATTGAAAAGTGTCTTACACTACATGATACTAGTTCAGAACAATAATCTACAAATTATATAAAAATATTAGCCATAAGAAAATAAGTAAAGTAAGACTCATTTTTTGTCCACTTTGGTGCTTGGTAGTTGGTACCTGACCAGGTGTCACACTTAGAGCTACACAAATTCGCAGGTATTCTAAGTACACGAGGCACTACCAAGAACCTATGGTTTCATCCATCAGAAAGTAAGTTATGTCTTATCCTTTTGGGATCCAGGTCTAAATGTTTTTTCAACCATGTCAACTTCGTGTCCTTATTTTTGCAGACGATATATCAAAAGTTTCCCAATATCGGATTATCAGATTTGCTTTCAATTAATTGAAGTAGTCATAATATGATTGGTACCTATGCACACTTAATTTAACGAAACAGACCGAGTATGTTATTTGTACAATAATTATTTATGTCACCATCGGGTTTTTAAATATCCAATCAAGGCCAAAAAACTGTGACAAGATCATTCAATTAAAAGTAAAAAGCTATTGTAAATAAAAGCCACTAATTCAAATTGAATCCGATAATTTCAACAGCGTACCTACTACCTACCTAACTTCTGTTTTGGCGTAGTTATCTAAGGCATCAAAAATGTTTGTAGCAGTATTTGCAAGATATAATATGTGCCATATTAAGGCATCGCTTAGTAATACTAAGCGATATTCAATTGAACATCTATATAAAATTATAAAGGGGAAGAGTTTGTTAGTTTGTTTGTTTGTTTGTACGCGCTAATCATAGAAACTACTGGTTCGATTTTAAAAATTCTTTCAGTGTTAGATAGTGCATTTATCGGGGAAGGCTATAGACTATATTTTTCATGCTAAAAAATAATAGGAGCGAAGAAATAGAGGAAAATGTGGAAAAAACGGGGGAAATTACTTTAAAAGGCTTATCTCACGAACTACTAGACCAATTTCTCTGTTATTTGGGTCAGACAAGAAGTAGACCACGTGAAGGATCATATAAGGCTATTTTTTGTGGACTAATTTGTCTCTGAAATATCTAATTTACGCGGGCGAAGCCGCGCGGAACGTCTAGTTGGTAATAAAGTTTTTTGATTTTTAGTACGCGGTCAATATAAAACAATTAAACAAGGCATTTATATCCGTTGTGGATGATTTATGTACAGTTTTTTTCAGAGCATAGTAAATACTCTTCAATTACTGTAGTGTCTAGGACAGTATTTTTAAATGTAAGTATGGTTGCCCAAGCACATACGGTATTCTCGCAACATAGTCGGCCTAGTCCAGAAGAATAAATAGATCAATACGCCTGGTATGACCAATACCCCCCCGACGGTTGCACGCCTTGTCGTGGCGGTGGGGCTCTAGTAACCGCGGCTTGGACAACCGCGGTGAAGCAAAGAGGCAACCAGGGCCGGCCGGTGTCGCCGCCTGGCCCGAGGAGGGCGCTCCCAGCGGACTGGAGGAGTCCGCTGCGGATGCGCACCGAGGTGGGACCGCAGAGGAAGAGGCAAGTAGGTATTACGGTGCGCCGCTTGCCCTATCCTCTGCGGCCGAGGACGGATCGCGGGGGGGAGAGGTATTGTGGTAGGTTGCCGCTCTCCCTACCTCCCTGCGAGCTGGCGGGGCCGTTCCGTTTGAACGGCATTGGTGGGGCCGCAGAGGAAGAGACAAGTAGGTATTACGGTGCGCCGCTTGCCCTATCCTCTGCAGCCGAGGTGTGGTCGGTGGCAGAGCCACAGACTTGATCTGCCACATGGCCTCCAAGTAGCAGACTCGGGGGGCGTCTGCTACAGCCCTGGTGGGGGCCGAGGAGGAGGGCGCACGTGTTGTGCGCCCATGGTGGAGTCTTCGGGCCGCTGGCGGGGTCGCGGATGTGTGTATCGTTCCCGTGGCCCCGTCAAAAGGCGGCGTGGCGGAAGATGGGGGGGGTTTTAGTGGGTATACCGTGGTCTCATTAGCTACGGGAGTCCCACATCACCGCTCGGGTCGCCCCCTGCGCCTGGGTGGTATGCGTAATGCATTTCCCCCTCCGGAAAAAAAAAAAAAATGGTATGACCAATACAATCGAATGTAATTTTAAGTCTCGTTTTATGTAATGTCATTACTCGAGCTGAAAAATATTCACATAATCATAAAAACAGTTTATTATAAATTACATTAAGGGCCTGTTTCACCACTTTCTGATAAGGTGCCGGATATGCTTATTTGATAGATTCTCCATACTCTATCTGTCAAGTTAAGTGGTGGATAGCCTTATCAGCAAGTGGTGAAACAGGCCCTTAGCTGTACAATATTTAACAAGATTAGAGAAACTGACACAGAGCTAAGCTTTATCTTAACAAACTGCTAAGATAGAGCTTAGCAGACAAAACGTTATAATAATTATTATTATACATTATGATCATATCACACATTAATTTTATCATAAACATTTATTTCATTTCATCATTTATTTTGCCTCTTGTTATTGTACTTTGTTTTTAAATTGGGAGTAACACAGTTCCACTGATTATAACATCTATATTTCCTTGACCACTGTGGCTCAGTAATTATTTGGATTTGGGCTAACCCAAAAAATCAAACATCGTCCTTCTCTCTTCACACTCACGCCCGTTTTTCTTAAGCCCGTCACAGACTTAGCTATAATATATATTAATATATTTATAGCAAAGCATATTATTCTATACTAAATCCACTTGTCACAGAAATATATATTATAGCTGAGTGTGTGGTCACGCGAAAATTAGTATAGAAAATATATATTAATATGCCTAGCTATAAACATATTATTAATATATATTATAGCTAGGTCTGTGACGGGCTTTATGCCAGGTGAAAAAGGATTCATCGCCAAATTAGTTGTTTCTCAATAACTCGATAAATTATATACAACATTTTAAAAATCCGCTAGGTCTATAAATGAAAAAATTCGTGAAAATTAGGTTCATCTTTGTGATTTTTTCTATCGAGAAAATTTTAAGATATCGTGTTTTTGCTCAGACTGAATTCTTGGAAATATAATGTATTATCTAATTTCAGAAAATGAAACAATTAGGGGCTTATTTTCAAGTATAAAAATGAATTATAAAATCGAAAATTTTGGAATAGTCGCCCCCTTACCAATCAAGGGGACAATACGTTTTCAATGAGTTCAACATAAGTAATATATTATCGCAACGGACAGCATTAGGTACATATAGGTAATAATAAAATTTCACATTCGAAAGATGTTGATTTGTTAATTTTACACGCAGTTAGTTTTTAGGGTCCCTATTACTAAGACTTCGTTGTCTGTCCGTCTGTCTGTCTCCACGCTGTAACTCAAGAACAGTAATAGCTAGAAAGTTGAAATTTTCACAGATTGTGTATGTGTAATACTAAAAACAAAATAAAATAAATATTTTAGGGGGGCTCCCAAACAACAAATGTGATTGTTTGTCCTTTTTTGCTCTATATCAATAATGGCAACAAGTAGGTACTTGATTTTTTACTAAGTCCTTAGTTATATGTGTACTTTAATATTTAATAATAATATTAAAATAAATAAGAAATTAAGGGGGGCTCCCATACAAAAAACACAATTTTTGTCCTAATTTTGCTCTGTAATGGTACGGAACCATTCGTGCGCGAGTCCGACTCGCACTCGGCTGATTTTTTATCTTCGAGGTCAGAATAACGTACCAAGGAACAAATTTTAGCTACTAAAGTTGGTTTTACCTAAACTATACCAATAAAAATATTTACACAAGGCGTTTGACCTACAAGGTTTCGACGTTTATGGAGCGTTCTTATATTTTGAATGTCGCTTAGGTTATTAAATAAACGTTATCTAATACATATTAAACGGAGCAGTCGACAGTCGCGATTATCGAGTGAAGTGAACACGATGTGGAAACTGTGGTGTGTTGTGTTCTGTGCTGTGGCTGTGAACTGTATGCCAGTGGTGAACAGGAACGCACAGGAGTATGCCAACATCTCCGCCGTACAACGGTTGCAGGAGTATCTAAGGATAGACACTAGTGATGGGAAAAATTTGGGTGAGATAATTTAATTTATCGTCCGACATTTTCAAGAAATTTTAAAGTTACTTTGAATAAGTGAAATATACAATTATTTATATTAAAAAAAAATGTATAAGTTTGTGAAAGTGTAGTTTTGTAATTAAATAGCTTGTAGTTTATCAGTATTTAATAAAAAAAAATACTCGTAACTCATCTTCCAGAAAGTATAATTTTTCATCTTTGCAAAGTATTTTTTTATTGAAATGTGGTTGCTATCAAAAAATTAAGTCAGTGTATCATAATTACTAATTAGTAATGAGTAATAATATTGGCTATTTAATTCCGATAAGAAATGATATAAAAATGTACTATCGAGGAAATTGATTCCTAGGCAGTTGATAGACCGACGTCATTTGGTCAGATCATGTCAATTCAATGTTAAGGCCGTGCCCCGAGCAAACGACCTTGGCCATACATTTGCCGCGTTAACGAGATCGCACCAAACCCTATTTTTTTTACTTTACTTAGTTCAAAATTGACCTAAAAAAAATAAAACGGGGAATATGTAGTTTATGATATTGTCGATCTATTGGCGTGTGTTTCAAATAAAAGTAATCTGTAAATACTAAGAAGATGCTGAATTTTAATATATTGGATTTACTTTGGAAGCTGATATCATGAGTATAATGAACGAAAATTGAAAATTTAAAACGTGGAAAGGAATGTTGAGATAATTATGTAATTTAATTATTAATTGACAAATATTTTGTAAATTGTACAACTGCAGAGTGTGAACATTGTAATTATAATCCTACCAAAAAAATGAACCATATGAACATGAAATATGAGAAAAAACTATAATATTATATCTAATCAGGGCAACCTCACTTCTTTTATAATTAGTAACAGCCGTACTCAGAGACATTTAATGATAATTAAACTTAAATTTAATGAAGAGTTTGACAGATAATGTATGACAAAATCTTCATACAATAATGTGAGTGTATTTAATTATTATTAACTACAATGGCATTGAAATGTAAGTATAAAAATAAAACAGGTTGTTTTATTTTTAAAAACAACTGGTATGCTCAAGGCCATTGGAATCAGTTTTCCGATGAATCGTATCGTTTCGATTTTAGTTGTCTGCAAAACTAAACATTACTTGTACAATACTTACACAGACAAACTAAAAATGCCATAAAAGTTTTTTAACAAAACTTGTCCTGTTTTAAAATAAACTTGGATGAAAAAGACTATATTATGCGGTTTTCCAAATACTGACTTCATATTTTATTAGATCGTCGCCTACGCCTACTTAGAGCGACCGCAGACTTACAAATTTATTTCAAGTTGGCCAACTAAATCGCATAGAATACCAATAGCTATAGCGACTTATGAGAGCTCGCACATAATTGGACACCAATCGTATCAGAACAACGATCCCCTTTCGATTACCCACAATTAAAAAGTTGTCCACTTACATTGCGAAACTACGCAATTTAGTTGTACGATAGTCTTGAAATTGTATGTCTGCGGTGACCCGGTAGGTATACAATTTAAAGTTGTGTGCCTCTACTAATTTTGTACCGTACCTACTATTGTAGTTTCTTTGATTTTTATTTCTTTGGGAAATAACGATTTCCGAACTTCCAGACTTTTCACAGAGAATTTCCGCACTGTTTAAAATAATAGTTTATCTAGTATCTAGGTGAATTTTATCTCTAGGTTGTTAAGTGGGTTTAAATGTCAAATAGGTTTCTGGAAGTGATAAGTGATGACTGATGAATGATAATAGAAATTGACACGTGTATTATATTATTATTAGAACTACTAGCTGTTGCCCGCGAGCCCGTCCGCGTGGACTTCCTGTTTAGGTACAGGATACAGCGCGCGGTGGTTCCCGTTTCCGTGGGAATGCCGGGATAAAATGTAGCCTACATTAGGTACTGCAAAGTTTCTTCAATATCCATCTAAAATTTTAAAATTTCCAAATTTTGATTTTAAGAGGGGTTAACCATATTTAAGTAAAATTTTAGAGCCATAGGCTCATAGCCCATTCAAAAAAAAAAACACATAACTTTGACTTTTGGAGGTTAAGCTAGTTTTAATACTTGCTCCTAGTGACCGAAATTTTAAATCAATAGCTTTGTTAACATCGAAGATAAAGGGGGTGTGAAATAGCCGCGAACCGCTTCGAGAAAAGTATGGTACCTACTACCTACGGCCGTGCCTTTGCTAAAAAGCTTGGCTGGGGCACTGCCGTGTCCCCAGATAACATATAGCCTGCTTCGATACGATACAGACCGTATTCTTTTGTCAACATTTTTCCAAATAATATTATCGTTTTGATATCGGATATCCAATCCGGTATGAAAATCTATAATATCTACTAATATTATATAGCTGAAGATTTTATTTGATTGAACGCGCTAATCTCACGAGTTATTTCACCGATTTTTATGCAATTTGCCACAGACATAATTTATATAGAATTTAACTACACAAAGGAAATAGGCATCTTTTTTGCGAGAAAATGTAATGTCCTCGCGGAATTTCTTATTTTAGCGGGAGCCAGGAGGAAAGTCTAGTACAGGGGTCACCAAATGGCGGACCGCGGTCCGCATCCGGACCGCCGACCCATTGTGTGCGGACCACCGACCAAGCATTTTCGAATAGCTTGCACCAATTTCACTCCAAACTTCAGACAGATATAATTAGCAACAAAAATTGTCACTTTTTTGCTTTTCTCATTGATTGATACTTGTAATTTCCGTTATTTGTTTAAAAAATATTTTCTTTTTTAATGTGTGGACCGCGAAGGTCATTTCATTTCTTAAAATGGACCCCGAGCGAAACTAATTGGTGACCTCTGGTCTAGTACTACAATGTATTTTTAGGTATCTTCGTCGTTCTCAGTATCTAATATACTTTCAGATGTGTCGACGGAGTTCTGGCGTCGTGAGGCCCTGGCGCTGGGTCTGGAGTTCAACGTGTACTCTCCAGCCGGCCTGCCCATTGTCGTGATGACGTGGAACGGCACCGAGCCGCACCTACCCAGCATCATGCTGAATACCCATGCCGATGTTGTACCTGTTTATGAGGTATGCACTTCAGTTTTTAACACGCTTTTATTATAGCTTGGACTATATCATGTATGTAACGGAATCTTTGAACACATAGATACTGCATTTTGGACGCTTCACACCACGTCAGTCTGGCCCCGTGCTAAGTACCTGAAGGACTTGTGTTACAGGTACCAGACAACGGAAATATATTTAATACTTTTATACTATACATATATTTAAGATTTTTATTATATCATACACATAATATTTTATACACATTCAGACCCGGGAACATTGAAATCTTTTTGTTCCGTCGGCGGGATTCGAACCCGCGACCCCCGCGGCCCGGCTTGAGCTGCCACACATTCAACCAATTGAGCCACAGTGGTCGTCATATTTCCAAGGGTCTGACCTAGCGAAAACTCAAAACACGATATCTTAAAATTTTCTCTATAGAAAAGAATCACAAAGATTCATCTAATTTTCACGAATTTTTCATATATATTTACAAAACCGTGCATTAAACTGAGTTAATATTTTAACACATTGTGTAAAATTCTGTCTCCGAGGGACTGACCTGGCGGACTTTTAAAATGTTGTAGATATATTATATTTATCGAGTAATTAAAAAAAAAAAAACTAACTTGGCGATGAATTCGCGTCGTCCTTTTTCACCTGGCATCCATACTATCCATACTAATATTATAAATGCGAAAGTGTGTCTGTCTGTTACTTTTTCACGCCCAAACCGCTGAACCGATTTTTCTTAAATGTGACATAGAGATACTTTGAGTCCCGGGAAAGGACATATGATACTTTTTATCTCGGAAAAATGTACGGTTCCGCCGCGATAAACGAGTTTTGGCGCAATGGAGTTGCGGGCGTCATCTAGTATAATATAAAAGACAGGCGTAAGTGTGAAGAGACAAGGACGATGTTCAATTGTTTGATTTATTCCCTCCTTATATTTTTTCCAGTCAGAATGGACATACCCGCCGTTTTCAGCGCACATAGACGAGAACGGAGATATGTATGCGCGCGGAACGCAGGACACCAAGAGTGTGGCGATACAGTACATCGAGGCCATCAGACGACTGATGGAGAACGGAGTGACAGTTAGGAGGACTTTGCATGTCACTGTTATGCCAGGTAATAACAGGAAGTATTACCTGATTACGCGAATAAGCCCGATTTCTTGACTACTCAACACTCATTGATAAGAATCAATTTAGGCTGGAGTGTACGGCAGAAGGTCGTTTTGTCTGCGCCTATGGTAGTTTCAACAGCGTGCAGCTATCTCTTAAGGGGCCGGGCTACCCTCGAAATTCTCATACATACGTAATACCAAAATCATTTTCTCATACGAAAATATTTAACATGTTTGAGTTATTTTTCAGCTTAAAATAGTAATTACTTAGGTTCCTGTGCAAAAATTAACTTGAAAATATTTAAACACAAAAAAAAAAAAATTCTGTATAAATTTTTTTTACTAAATTTACTACTAAATATTTAAACACTAAAAAATAGAGTACAACACTAAAAATATATAAATAAATAGTAAATTTACTACAAAATATTTAAATACTTACTAAAAGATATTTTTGGTTTGTTGTTGTTGAGTTGAAATATTTAGTGGTAAATTTATTATATTTTATTTATGTATTTTTAGTGTTTTACTCTATTTTTTAATGTTTAAATATTTAGTAGTAAATTTTGTAAAAAAAAAATATACTTACACAATTTTTTTTTTATTGTTTAAATATTTTAAAGTTCATTTTTGTATAGGAACCTAGGTAATTACTATTTTAAGCTGAAAAGTAACTCAAACATGTTAAATATTTTCGTATGAGAAAATGATTTTGGTATTACGTATGTATGAGAATTTCGAGGGTAGCCCGGCCTCTTAAGCTCTCTCGCTAAGAAACTAAGTTTACAATGCATAATAGCGATGTTTTTCTTTCCTTACTATACATAATAAAGTTCACATCATATTATAACATAATAAAAATAGATAGTAACGCCTCCGTGTTCTAGTGGTAAAGAGCGCGGCTCTTGACTCGAAGGTCGTGGGTTCGATTCCCTCGTTGGAAACATGTTTTTTCTAAGTTTGGTTAGGACAATGCAGGCTAATCACCTGATTGTCTGACAAATAAGATGATCCATGCGTAGATGGGCATGTAAAAAGTCGGTCCTGTGCCTGATCTCTCGCGGGTCGTGTCAGTAAAGGAATAGAAAGTGCTCTTGTGTACTGCGCACACACTTGGGCACTATAAAATTACTCCTGCGTAGCTGGCCTAGTTTCAATGAAACCGGCTTCGTCACCGAAACCGGCGTGGGAGCTTTTATTATTAGATAGTAGAGGCTAATAAACTTATCAAATTCATTAATAATTACCGCTATTTTACGTGTACCCTACATATAATGTTGGTATTAACACTCACTATACATAGTAAACTTAACTTAAACTGTGTTCTCAGACGAGGAGGTAGGGGGTGATCGTGGTATGCGTGCGTTCATCAAGACGGACGAGTTCAAATCCCTGAACGTAGGGTTTGTCATGGACGAAGGTCTCGCCTCCCCCGACGACACGTTATACGCCACCTATGTGGACAAGAGACCTTGGCGTAAGTATTTATAGGTATCCACACCCAATGGGTAAAACGGGATCAGGAAGACGGGAGGTCTCCAACAAAAAGCAAAACCTTAGTAGAGGTCTATCTTATGTCTACTGACATTTTGTTTTTTGTCTGAATTTCACACAATATGCAGTAATACCTCGATCGTGGGAATTACAGACACAACAGATTTTCAATTGTTATGCGACAGCCGGGTGCCACTTGGGGATTGATGGGTTAAAAAATATCCACAGCCGAACATATAACCTCCTCGTTTTTTTTGAAGTCCCCCTTTGGAGTAGCGTATTTTGATATCAATTTACTTCTAAGTTCTATGGGTACCTATTTCTTATCTTGAATGAAGATTTTATTTGTCAAATATGCCGTACGTACTTAATATTTTGGTACGGCATACAACACAGCAGAGTTTGAGTCACACACTTGTAGGGGAATTGTGCTTAATATGACATAGTCGGGTAAGACGACACATCGGCAAAATTCGTTGAAATAATAGTGCTGTCTGTGAACTTGTGACGTTTTATGGAGCACCTCAGTGTGCCCCTAGTAGCCCAACTTAGTATGCCGGACAGGGACCGTACTTTACAAAGTAATAAAGATTTTCCTAATTTTGATGAGAGATTTTCTTACACTTTTGTTTTGGGGTGAAAAAACGCATAAGGTCAGAATGTAATCTTATAACAAATTGTTATTATGAACATGGATTCTTATAGGCCACAAATATTAATGAAAGTGTGTTCTAACGTTAAGTATTTTTTTACAAAATTTATTTGTATCCACTATTACTCATTTGGTAAGATGACATACTAGACGTCAGCCTAAGATGACATACTACAGTTACTTATGTTTCTGCTAAATCGGTAACAGAAGCATTGTATATTTTTTTACAATGATGAAGAACTTAAGAATCCTTACATTACTGACAACTAGAGGGATGATGATGCAGCTTGGAATTAACGTATTGTATAAGACGACATACCATCAAAGTCTAAGGAATCATAGTATGTCGTCTTACCATATCGATGTGTCATCTTACACTCGTCGACCTGGCGTGCAATTTATGTTTTTTTTTTCACTGTTATATTAAGTTAATTTTTCCAAAACTGTTTAATTTCGTTAGTTATGAATCATTTATTTATAAAAGTAAGTTACTGATCTCATGTGACTTACTTTATTTTAAATATTTGCCTTCAAACAAAAAGTAGGTCATCTTAAGCACAATTCCCCTAAATACCGAATTATTTTAATAATAATTAACTCATTCTACTACAAGTCGTCAGCTGATCTTTATTCATATGCATAGATCGAGTTTTGGTCATAGTTCAAGTTCCCATGATATCCATTTGATAATAAACATCAAGGCAATTGGATTAACATACTTACATACAATATATGAATATTAATTTTTATTTAAAATATATTTTTTATATTTTTTTTTTACAGAAATGGAAATTACAATCCACGAAAACAGCGGTCATCCATCGAGCTTACCAGAAAAGGATATTGTTACTAAGGTAGCCAAAAAGAGCCCAAAAATAAAATAATAGTACTTATTTCATTGTTCAGAATTATTAACTTATGATTTGATATTGTGGTAATGGTTTTATTTAAATTTAAATTATATTTAATGAGCTTAACTTTAACGTTACTAGTCCCTTTGGAGTTAATTGAGATATTTTATTATTATTAACTAAATGTATATAATATTGTTCTTCATTATTTCTTTTTCTTTAAACAAACAGTAGGTTAGTGATTAGTCTAAAGACCGCACTCAAGATGCATTAAACGATTACTGATGAATTTGATAGAAAATGTATAGATTTTATGTCACAATCTTGAGTTAAGTACCTATTCGACTAAATTTCGTTCTCTCTGTGTATGGGCGTAAAATATTAAAAATGGTAACATATAGTCAACATACGCAGGCGTTGTTTAAATTACTCAAAATATTGTTTCATTAACAGTTGCAGACACTTTTAAATATGACGACAAACTTCAGAAAGGATCAAGTTGAAATCAAAAAAGCGCTACAACCCCTGGACTTCGGTAGCTACGGCACTTTGAATATCAATCGAATTACGGTAAACACCTTGCTTAAACCATTAATAAAAAGTCCTATAAATATTGCAATTTTGACTAAAAAAAGTTTTATCCTGATAAGTTTATTTTTGTATCAATTTTTATAGCATTAGGTTTCAGTTTGATAAGTCCCTTTAGCTATCTTTACTAAAATAAACATAATGTTATATGAAAATCTAACTTTCCTATCAAGGGTTAGTGTGTTTTCTAAAGATTTTCTGTTTCTTTTCAGGGTGGCATTGCCAACAATGTAATTCCAAGTACAATAACCGTTGTCGTAGACGTCAGACTTGCAATGTCTACCACCGCGACGGAAGCTCAGCAAATGGTAACTTTCTCTAAATTAAATATCTTACTTTAAAAGCATAACATAGAATATACAGCTGGTTATCTATATAAAGACATACAACTGGTTATGTAAAAAGACGTGAGTAAAAAAATATAAAAAGCTAGATTGTTCTAAGCTTTGTTTAAGGGTGAGGCCGCCAATTTTTGCTGATATGACGCAGAAAAATTTTGCGAGAGAAAGAAAATCTACGCTGCTTGTGACATTGGAACACCTAAATTGTAGGGAATTTATTTATCTACGCTATCATAGCGTTGAGAAATATGCCGTTGGAGCACCAAAATGATAGCGTAGAGGCTATCATAGCGTAGAGAAAATCAAACTTATCTCTGTAAATAATACACAATGCGGTATGTATTATAGCCCCAAACATGACCCTTTTGACTACTCACATGATGCATTGATCGTTTTATGTGAAACAGTAATACTTACATTTGTGTCACAAAAAAACTTCCTTTGAAAAAACTATGTACACAGCCCGACTGAGATTCAAATGTGAACTGTCGAGAAATGGCCAATATTACGAGATTTTCCATAGAATACGTTAAAACTCAGCGTTGCCACTTCCCGATTTTACCTTCCCTAACACCCAACGATAACAATAAATCGGTATTATTGATGACGTTTAAAATGTAGGGTAGAATTGATGTTTCTAACGATTCATTTGATTTGAAAAAGTTTATGAATAAAGTAATCTTAAAATACTATAAGAATTAGATGAGGTAATAGCGATTTATATAAGTATTCATAACATATCAGATTTATCTTCAAATCTGTCATACTTACTGCTACAGCGACAGTTAAAGTGCACCTCTTCCACGGCGGATTGTATATTTAAAGCTATTTTCTTACCTTTTTTTATGTTTAATTGTAAATATATTTTTAGACTATTATTGGAACTCAAATAATTCTAATGCATGCTTAAGCACTTTGTTTTCCTCAGAATCAGTTTTCGAGCATAAGATAAACACAATACTTTTTAAAATACAAAGGGCGGAGAAAAATAATTGCAAAATCAGCAAAAATTGGCGGCCTCGCCCTTAAAAGAAAATCTTTTATCGTATGGGATCGGTCTTGTCACAGTAGTACATTACGCACCTAGGGCAGGAAAATAAGGAATGTCTCAGATGAACTCAGATCACATGTAATTGCTTGGCCGAGGCGAAGCCGAGGTCATCAAACATGTGATCTGAGGCTTTCTTATTTACTGCCCATGGTGCGTATACTATTTTTCTCATCTACGGAGGCGGACAGCGGCAACATCGATAAGCGCAGCGGGAAGAAAGTTGACGTTTTCCGCCCGGAGGTGAGAAAAAATTATTTCGTGTCCTTTCTATATAATACTAGCTATCCCGGCAAACGTTGCTTTGCCATAATATACCTATTTGCCATAATTATTATTTTATTGAAGTGACTAAATAAGTGTGTCACCATGGCAACGTCGATTGCTATCGCGTCGCATAAATAATGGTCGCCGTCAGTCTCAGGTTGTAATAATTTACTATTATTTATTCAACAAATGCACTTATCAATATTTAAAGTACCGAGTAGCCGATTCTCAGACCTACTGAATATGCATATAAAATTTGGTAAAAATCAGTAAAGCCGTTTCGGAGGAGTTCGTGGACTAACATTGTGACACGAGAATTTTATATATAAGATATAAATTGTATTACCGGCGAACCTATTTATTTGGACAGCCAAATAAATAGGTCAACCGGTTTAAGTATAAAAAGGTAACAGACAAACAGCTACACTTTTGGGTTTATGAAAATGCAGGTAGGTATGGATTCAATTAAATTGTAAACAGTAAAAATAATGGGAGGAAAGGGAAAAAGTAATAGGTACATAAGTTACTATAAATTACTATAAATATTATATTATAATAAATGCGAAAGTGTGTCTATCTGTCTATTATCTCTTCACGCCAAAGCCGCTGAACTCATTTTGCTGAAATTTGGTATGGAGATACTTTGAGTCCCGTGAACAGAGATAGGATACTTTTTGTCCCGGAAAAATGTACGGTTCCCAAGAGACAACCTCCGTGGCGCAGTGGTGAGCGCGTTGGTAGCTCAAGCCGGAGGTCACGGATTCGAATCCCGCCGACGGAACAAAAAGTTTATAAATTTCCTGGGTCTTGGATGTGTATTAAATATGTGTATCATATCATAAAAATCTTAAATATAATATGTATGTATAGTATAAAAGTATTAAATATATTTCCGTTGTCTGGTACCTGTAACACAAGTCCTTCAGGTACTTATCACGGGGCCAGACCGACGTGGTGTGAAGCGTCCATAGATATTATAATTAATATTATTATTATTATTAAGAGACAATGAATACCAGCTATACTTATAGTAGATGATGCCCGCAACTCCGTTGCGCCAAAATTCAGCAAAATCGGTTCAGCGATTAGGGCGTGAAGAGATAACAAACAAACAGACAGACAGACAGACACACTTTCGTATTTATAATATTAGTATGGATTTCCAGGTTGACACCTGGACTCGAGCCCTCGGCAACGGAACTAAAGTAAAGTTCATGAGAAAGATTGACGAGTCAGTGCCCACCGCTATTGACGATAGTAACCAGTACTGGGTCGCCATCAAGAATGCTGCTAATGATTTGTAAGTACTTTTTAGTGTAGGTAGTTGAGGAATTAAGTTAATTATGCCTATGATGTAGTCGCGCAGAATTTATCATCATCTCGTTTTGTTGTAAGAAGATGATTCGTAATAAAATTTGTTTGCTTTGGAGTACTGAAGCAACATTAGGCCTACTGAAATAGTTAAAATGTAATTTGATTTTACTAATAGGTAGATATACTTTTAAGGAAATTTAACCATGATATGCTGGGAGCTAAATATTTCCCTGGATTCAGAAGTGTAGTGGAAATTAGGTCTCTTATAGTCAAAGATCAAATCTTGCAATTTTTGAAGAGCAACAGCCACGACTCACGCTTTTTAAACTAATGAATCCAAGAAGATTTAAACTAAAAATCTTTTCCAATCTTCCAGGGGATTAAAAATCCTGCCCATCGTCTGCCCAGCCACATCAGATATGATCTACATGAGGAGCCTGGGCATACCGGCGCTGGGCTTCGCGCCCAAACTCCGCACCATCAACCGTCTGCACGATCATGATGAATATCTGCCTGTGCCCGTGTTCCTACAGGGCATAGATATATACGTCGCTATACTTATGAGGATAGCGAATTTACAATAGATTTTTTACACTAATGTTAGGTGCGCTAAATAAAAGTGCTATTGCATAGTTTTTATCGCAGGCTTTGAGCGCGACGATCGAATCAAGAAATTCTGTAACGAAAAAACCTAACACTGACCGGCATTGCCGTGCATCTTTTATCGTCGTTTCAGTTCGATAGACTTCGACACGGTGTTTGTGTGCGTGCAAGTAGACGTAGATATATAAGCGAATTATGATTGCATAAGTTGATAAAGAATATGCAATAACTTTACCGTAGCAATCCCCGAGTGCCACACGTATTTATTTGTTCTTTAACAGAAGTAGGTTAATAGAGGCAAAGAAGAGTACCAAAGTATAGATTAGTTTGCCTCTATTAAAGATAAATGTTAAAAATATTTAAAATATTAGTTAAAGCCACGTTTGCCGGGACAGCTAGTAAATAAATATAAATAGCCAATTTATGTAGTACAATATTAGGCCTAATTTCTAGCTACAGCTCTGAATATTGTTACCCTAGTCATAGGATATTTTTATAAGCTGATTTTTTTGAAATAAATGTCCAGAAAGTAACATACCTACTAGAGATTTTGTCTTATTTTTGCTACCACGGCACATACTAGATACGATATACATAGTTAACAATAATATTATGTAACTTCGACTGCTGACGACCTCTGTGGCTCAATGAGTAGAGTGTATGGCAGCTCAAGCCGGGGGTCGCGGGTTCGAATCCCGCCGACGGAACAAAAAGTTTTTCAATGTTCCTGGGTCATGGCTGTGTATTAAATATGTGTATGATATAATAAAAATCTTAATTATATGTATAGTATAAAAGTATTAAATATATTTCCGTTGTCTGGTACCCGTAACACAAGTCCTTCAGGTACTTAGCACGGGGCCAGATTGACGTGGTGTGAAGCGTCCATAGATATTATTATTATTATGTAAATCACGATCGGTCTGCAAAGGATGCTACGATATGGAAAGTAAGGTTTATTTTACCAATTTTTTACATTCACAAAACACAATTTGATCAGTAACCTTTTGCCCGTTACTCCGTCGGAATAAATAAAACAGTGGCGTAGTGTTTGTCCAGTTAAAAATGCGGTACAGTAAACAAAGTAAAAATATGACAAAGTCGAGTGTCCAACCTCTCTAGCGCACCATTGTAGCCAATAAGTGATCAAATATTGTCCAGCGTCCCATGACGGTGCTCCGTCCCGCTCTTCTGCCCACACTAGAGGAGGATGAATGCTCCGGTTAAGTGCTGGTCTCTGCTACAAAGCAGCCGACTAACAAAATACTATCATGGTGGCAATTCAGGTACGGACTCTGAGTTGTGTGACGTGTAAAGAGTTCGCCAGCTGTATTTAGCAAAAAATAAAGTAAGTTTTCTTATTATGGTATAAACCAATTTGGATAATCATAAGTTCATTTTCTTTTCTACATTACCAGAATGAAATCTTTGCAATAAGTTTGGTAAACTACTGAAAACGGTACCTACACTAGTGTTCCGTTTACATTTATTAACTAAATTTAATACATTTCATCTGACATCCTAACAAAGACAGAAAATTAATGTAGCCTTATTTTTTCCTCTCACGATATTTACGATTCATTTCACTAAAAGGCCATTATAATGTATTTGCGCTAGATAGTATTTCAACGAATAAATATAAACTAAGAAATGGTTGGAATATCGTTCCCATTAATCTCCCGAACGCATTTAAAGAATCACAAAGTAAATTTCCTTCTCAGTACCTTTCTTATTGGTAACTTTGGATTTTGGAATATCGTTAGCGGTGTCTTTTGAAGTCCGCCCCTGTGCAGCGTGGACCTGAGCATGTCGCAGCACTCGAGCGCTGCGCTGTGATGACGCCGCGGAGAACTCTACCAGGCCGTAGCATCGACATAGTTACTGTTCACTTCTACATTACTACTACCAAAAATACAAAAATCGGTCAAGTGCGAATTGAACTCACGTACGAAGGGTTCCGTACGTCTACGTTCCGTACCACAATATAGCAAAAATAGGCTGAATATTGTGTTTTTTGTATGGGAGCCCCCTTAATTACTTCATTTATTTATATTTTATTGTAAATTATTAAATTACATATAAAACTGAGTATTTCGTGAATATTTCAAGTGCCTATGTATTGGCTTTATTGATATCGAGCAAAAAATAGCAAAAAATCACGTTTGTTGTATGGGAGCCCCCCTTAAATATTTATTTTATTTTATTTTTAGTATTTGTTGTTATAGCAGCAATAGATATACACAATCTGATACAATCTTAACATAGATAAAAATGGTATTCTAATTAATTATATAAATAGAGTCAATTACCATAAGATACGAAGCAGCAGCAGCCGTCGACAGCCGCTCTAGCAGATGTAGGTACCTATATTATGTTCACTTAACTACTCAGTTAAACTTTTTAGATATCTAATAATAATAATTAAAAATATCTAAGTGCGGCCGTTAGTAATCAAATACCCACATACCACAAAGTGTATGCCTGGTGCTTGGCGCTTGCCCCCTGATGGACTGTCACGCACAGACCGCACTCAATATTAAACCCCGCGCCTCAACCCTAGCTCAATATCAATAACTGACCGAGGGCGGTTAGAAAGATATAAAAAAGTAATAAAACGCAAGCCACAATAAAAACCACAATAAGGGAAGGGTTCCGGAGCGAGGAACCCCAAAAAAACATCATTCAACAACATTAAGAACGTTTTCGCGGAGTAACGATACTATTTGCATAATTTTTACTGTGAATTATTTGCAATTTTCTTTTATTTTGTGTTCCTGATGACCTTAAAAGGCGTTAGACGTGTTAACTTCTTTCTGTTCGTGACTTAAGATGAAATTATTGCCATTTAGTATGCATGATGTCGCGATAAATTGGTTCATCCTTAAACTCGAACCCGAATTAGTAAATAGCTCTCATGTTCCAGACTCAATCAATACCAAAAATCAATTTAAGCTTTTCGATAGTCTTTATTTATTAATTTGATACTAAGAGCATACGCTTAAGAGCAAGTTAAACAGTAGGTATCTGTTTGTACTTGAAAGGCTATTAAGTTGAATGCCGAGTGTTATACACCTTGTATAAAATATTAAGGGCCTGTTTCACCGCTTCCTGATAAGGTGCCCGATAGGCTTATTTGACAGATTCTCCATACTCTATGTGTCAAGTTAAGTGGTGGATAGCCTTATCAGAAAGTGGTGAAACAGGCCCTTAATGTGTATCTGCATAGCTGCAAGTAGGATTGATCTTGAACTATTGTTCAAGATCAACAGAGTCCTTCACTAAACTTTTCATGATTACAGCTTTGACGACATGCACATAACAACAACTCTAACACAATGCGTTTAATGCATAAGAAATACATTTTGAAACTCGCTAATAAGTAACATAAAAATCACTTTGTCTGTAACTTATATTATATGGGTAGATAGGGAATTTTTTACTCTTAGCTTATTCTAAAATGTTAAAAAGAACAACAAACAGGATATTATGTTTTTTAATCATTCTCCAATGTGTTTATAAGTATGTTCTTTACGTCGTTTCTCTATCTTCTGTTCGTCTTCATATTACAAATACCCGAGTACTCGATTTCAAACACTTCCAACTTACATCAAATGTTAAAATCGGAAACCAGCTCACAAAATCCGTTCTCCCTTGTCCCGACGCCTAACTCGGGGGTCTACTTCCAGTGGACCCTAATTATACTTTGACAAATCTTGTTTTACGCTTCGCGTGCGTTCACAAAGTCTCTTCCACCATACAACATAACATTCCACTCCTTTAACACATATTTATTTGATATCCGCTCTTATGCGGTTACAAATAAAGGCGTTTGCGTAATTTTTTGTCTGCACGTTATTGTTGTCGTCGAGTCCTCCGGCAAAACACTCGTAGATAGAAATCTTGTTAAAGGAAACGTCTTTTTCAGCTTCTATTGTCTACAATTACTTGGCTTTGTGTTGTACAATACTCTATCCTTTTCCAACGCACACATTCGCCGAATCACCATCTCGAGTGCTACGCTTTCATTTCTTCGTTTCCTTTACAGTTTAGATTTAATTATTTTGTTCTTTGTAAACCGCCGGTTGGAGGACTTCTCCTCAAATATTATTGCAGGATCTTTTTTTCCGTGCGTTAATAAGTGTGAGCATTTATTGAGAAAAATGTTCTGTGCAAATGTCTATAAATGTTTTAAGGATATATATTATTTTGATTGCTTTGCATTGACTACGATTGTATGCTGGAGCGGCTTTTAAAAAACTATAAAGTAGAACCACGAGGAAAATAGTGTCTGAGTTTTCAGTCAGAAATCAAACGCGAATAAATCAAATTTTTCTTCAATCTAACTAAATATGACATGGCTATTGACTGAGCCGGTACCTACTTGACTTCAGCTATTCAACTTTATCGCTTATTGTTAAATTATTTACAAATTAAGTTTTTTATTGTGTTTAATTTGAGTTGTATGATGTATCATAATATTATGTAATTTGTTAAAGACAAAATTGAAAATGCTATATCATAAACATCTAACTAAACATATAATTTATTATCACGGTTCTAATATGTCCCTGGATTAATATTATTAAAATAAAATGATGTTATAGCGATGTTAAATGAATTTATTATAGAGTGCCCTCTCGTCACCAATAAAATTGTGTTAGAATCAAATGTGTCACCCGCACACCTCCGCCACTCAGCGTTTGAGAACAAATTAAAAATCGTTTTTCCCCAACAATCGTTTTGAATGCGATAGTTAGTGGCGTCTCACACTTAGAGCGACGAACGCAGCTTGTTAGAAAAAAATCTACGTTTTTCGAACTTGTATTATAATATGTAGAAAATTCTTAATTTTCGTATAATATTATTCTTTTCTCGCACTTGTATTATATTTCAAAATCCTATTATATATTAATTACCTATTGAGGTGTGAAAACTAAGACATCTATTAAGTACATATATTATTATTAGACAAACTTTTTTTTAACTTTACCCAGTTGTTTTACGTACCTATTTAGGTATATTTGATGCTTTATTGTAACTGATTTAGTAGGTATTTATTTGACAGTTTGGGTGAGCTTTATCTGTTTCTTTGGTAAAATTCTAAAAACCCTCAGTCGAAAAATGTATTTGATTTAATACACAAAAATTAATTCATTGATGATTTTGCATAATATAATTTCGCATAATTATACCTAATTG
Organism: Lysandra bellargus; assembly: GCA_905333045.1. Taxonomy (NCBI): domain Eukaryota; kingdom Metazoa; phylum Arthropoda; class Insecta; order Lepidoptera; family Lycaenidae; genus Lysandra; species Lysandra bellargus. The sequence goes on from HG995327.1 coordinate 3,221,237, forward strand.
TAATTTAAAATTTTAACGATTCGAAACGCTGAAGTAATTGAGTGTGAAAGTCCACTAGATGTCTTCTCGCTAGGCGCGTGGTGTGGATTATCTTGCCGCTAGTTAGCCGGCGGTCGGGGTCGCCTCACTAATTAACTGTGACCGGCTCGAGGACGCTTAACACCCTTTAACGAATTAAGTTAGGTATAGGTAGGTGTGACCAAGTTATATTTAATTTTGATTTGTTGTTATTTTTAGATGTAATTTTATTTTACAATATTTAAATGCGAGGTGTAACAAATGATTTTAAAAAAAGATAAAAGGTAAAAAATACCCTTTCAGCGCTGCTACTTTCACAGCGAACTCTATATAGGGGACCCTTACCCTAAAGCAGCGGTCGGCAACACGCGGCCCGCGGGCCGCATGCGGCCCGCGAACGTTTTTCTTGTGGCTCGTGAATGTTTTGTGAATAAGTTATGTGTATCAAAAACAATGTTTTCTAATATTGCCAGTAGAACTCATCTTGATTAATTTAATTTTCTATGTATACATATTATAAAACAAAGTCGCTTTTTTTCCCTCATGTCCCTTTGTTCCCTTTAATCTTTAAACCTACGCAACGGATTTTGATGATTCTTTCAGTATTCGATTTTTTATCGAGGAAGGTTATAGGCTATATTTTATCACGCTAAGATTAATAGGAGCGAAGAAATAGAAAAAAATGGGGAAAAAACGGTGAAAATTATTTGAAAGGGCTATTTTGAACGCACTTATCTCAGGAACTACTGGTCCGATTCGGAAAAATTCTTTGTGTGTTAGATAGCCCATTTATTGAGGAAGTCTATAGGCAATATTTTATCATGCTAACACTAATAGGAGAATGTGAAAAAAAACGGTGGAAATTATTTGAAAGGGCTTATCTCGCGAACTACTGGAGCAATTTTTATGTTATTTGGCACAGATAAGAAGTAGACCACGTGCAGGATTTTTTCAGTGGCTATATATTTTATACCCGTGCGACGCCGGGGCGGGTCGCTAGTAAACTAATAAAATAATACCTAACTATACAGTTATTATTATTTATTTTGCTATTTGAGGCACGAGAGGGATTAAAGTGTTCAAAATAGTTATTAAGTATGCATATTAAATAATAATTTACTTGGTTACATCTATTTATTGCTCAGAGAATTAAGATTATCATATGCAGATGTGACAGTGCATGAAAAAGCTAATTTTTAAATAATATTTATAGATTTTAACATTATTCAACAAAAACTGAGACCTATTTTTACTACACTTAATCAAAGTGACATCTATTAGCGCAAAGCTTTTACTCTCGTAATTTTTTATTAAGCGCCATCTTTTGTCGAGAAGGTGTACGGCTTAGAAGCGACATCTAGCGTAGACATGCAGTCAGATATTAGAGACATCTATTGCAATGTAAACTATTTAAGTAGTTTGTACATACTTTTTCAGGAGCCACTAGATGTCGCTATTTGTAATAACGAACAGAGGCGTGGCAAAATTTTTTTGACAATAATTAATTAAATTATTTTAAGTAAATTATTTTGATTTTATTTAATCAACCAGGAACTATTATTTAGTGCACCGTTATTTTAATAAAAAAAAAATCATTTTGATTCGATTTTAATGCATTATCGAGGGGTTATTATTTCTGAGGGGTTTCTAAGGAAATAATTCTTGGCGTTTGTTTATTACTATAATGCCTAATCAGAGGCGGCGCAAGGCGTGGGCGTTGTGGGCGACCGGCGACCGCCCACGGCCTCGCGGTCTAATGGGCCTCGCGCCTCTAGGATTTTTTTTTTGTGAATTTACGCGTTTTGTGACTCAAATTTTATTTATAAAAAAAATGATTGTCTAAAAATAATTCATTTGGGCCTAGGGCGACTCGCAAAATGTATCTCGCCCACATCAAATTTTGGTCTCGCCCCGCCACTGCCTAATTTTATAAATCCAAGCTTTAATATACATATTATGAAAATATCATGTGATGTAAAAGATACAAATCTCCTTATCGTCTGAAATAATTCACATATTTTCAGCTAGGTTCATTGATCTCCGTTATGTCCTGTCAGCCTCTTGAGCGATCGCTTGTGAAACATTTCCTAACAGTTTATCGCACGACAAACAATACGCAGTTATGCTGCACTTAGTTTGTACTTTGTTTTTATTCCAGAGACTAGAATATTTCATAGACCCCACCAGTTGGTTTAATTAATGCCTTTATCTGTCGAGGCAATGTTTTGCCTGTTGTATGCTTCGACAAGGATATTGTATAATCTATTGTATATATTTTTTAGTATTAACCTGGGTTGATTGTTTTAAAATTTTAACAATCATTTGGACCTCTTCCCCTTTACTAATAATAATATTTACGCAGCGCACTATAACTACGTAGGCAAGGTATTCAAAGTTCGCTATCTTTTTTTGTCATATTCAGATCTTCTAAATATTCGTAAATATTTTATTTTGTAAGGAGGTTTGTGTATCAAATCAGCTGTTTGATGTTGGTAGAGATTTGTCCGAGACTAGTACTGCCGCTACTGCGAGTGCTGACTGTGTGTTGTTTATCGGGTTTCGGGCGTTACCTGCGCGTATCGTGTCGTGATGAATGACACTTCATCTCGTCATTGTGTAAAAACAACATCTTATCTTGGCCAACTGAAAACTATTTAGAAAAAACAAGAGTTTTAAGATCTTAGCAGGTAGTAATTTTGATCTCTTTTTTCGATAAATAATAATATAATGAAAAAGATGATTAAAATATTGTATAGTAACTAGATGATGCCCGCAACTCCGTTGCGCCAAAATTAGTTTATCTTGCGGGAACCATACATTTTTCCGGGATAAAAACTATCCTATGTCCTTTCCCGGGACTCAAGGTATCTCCATGCCAAATTTCAGCAAAATCGGTTCAGCGGTTTGGGCGTGAAGAGGTAACAGACAGACAGACAAACAGACACACTTTCGCATTTATAATATTAAGTATAGAAGTATGGAAGCATGGATTAGTGTAAAGCCCTCGAGGCTCTCGTCAGCGGCTACTCGCGGTCTTATGTAGGTAAGTACATTTATCAATATACCATAAGACAGCAGCTATAATTTTTGGAGATAATAAAGTCCTATAACACTCCTCCATAGGTAAAAGCTTTAATTCGCTTTTAATTAATTTATTGTAGAGCACGCCAGGCCTATGAAATTTGATCTTTGAAGGAGCAATCTATATTCTATATCATTATATAAAAGGCTTTGTCCTGAATGACATGAAAATGGAATCACGCCACGGCCTAAACCAGTGATTGTAAATACTTGAAATTTGGAGGGAGTGCTCTTCGTATAACGTAGGCGTGCGATAAGAAGGGTTTTTAGAAATTCTTCTCCTAAGTGTGAAAAGGGGGGATGAAGTTAGTATGGGACAACTCGATTCCTTAGTCCGATCTGCTCGAAAATTCACATCATTATTATTTGATGTATTTTATGGATGATGTAATTCATAGTTTGTTGAAATTTATCCTTAAAAGTCGTTAAAAATCATAACAGTTTACAGCGCTTTACAGCGTTTAGCAGCGGCTTGCAGCGATGCAGGGAGTTAGAGACGCCAATCACTGCTTTTTGCCACAATAGACATAATCTGTGTAGTTGTGTACTCTATTTTTGCCATGCAAGTTACGGCTGGTTTACACGTATTAAGTAGATAAGTAGTCAACAAAATTTTAACTTATGACTTTATAATTACTTCACTAAATTTGAACATGCTACTTGCTACTAAATTTGTGTTTACATGCAATTGATAACTTAAAATTAAGTAAAAATTTAGTTATCTACTTATCCACTTAATACGTGTAAACCAGCCATTAGAGCTCATTTGAGTAAATACTCTTTTGCTTATGAAATAAAGCCACCATTCACGATAAAGCGATCTCATTCTATTTGTAAATTATCTAGATTTACAATCGAAATTGCTACTATTATCGTAACAATTAGTTGTTACATCTAAATAATAACTATATATTTGTAACAATTAATTGTTATTATGATATTATTGTTTTCTTATACTTTAGTAGAATTTAGAAAGATTGTCTTGAATGGAGGGCTTTACATTATGTTAAAAAATATTGGCGTTCGAAATTCAAAATTAATTATTCCTGTACGAATTGTTTTTTTTTTTTTTTCATTGAGATTTAATTTTATGCACAAAAGATTGTGTAAAGATTTAATTTATAATATAGATATGAAAATGGAATTACGATAAAACCTAAACCACTGATCGTAGAGACTGAAAATTTTGGGGAAGTGTTCTTCGTATGACGCAGACGTGCGCGGTGCGATGTAACATGAACATCCCTTATGTTCATGTTCCGAAAAAATGTTATTAAGTTTTATAATAATACTTGCTGTCCCGGCAAACGTTCTTTTGCCATAATATAAAGTATTTTAGTGAGGTGAATAATAGGTATGGCACCATGGCAACGTTCGTCGCTAGCCCGTCGCGTCGCACAATGGTCGTAGACACTCTCGACTTGTAGTAATTTACTATTATTTATTCAACAAATGCACTCATCAATACAAAAAGTAGCCAGTAGCCCAGAGACCAGACATACTATTTTCTTAGTCTATGCAGTAGCCGATTCTCAGACCTACTGAATATGCATAATACTCATAATATGTATAAAAATCAGTAAAGCCGTTTCGGAGGAGTACGGTTTATAACTAACATACAGTGTGTGACAAAACTAACTAAGGGCATGAGCGTCACCAGTTTCCTCATACAGAAGTGAAAAAAAAAAATCTTTCAGCGCTGCTACTTTCACAGTGAACTCTCTACAGTCTACGAGGAACACGTATACATCCAACAAAACTAAGTGATAATACTTTAGTTTTATCACTTAGTTTTGTTACATTCTGTATGAGATTATTATTTTATGAGTAAATTATGTCTTGACTCTTGAAAAAAAAGTAAGTAGCATTCTAAATTCGAAATTCAAATTTTATGCACAGTCAAACTCATTTTGAAATCTTCATATTATATTTTTTGATTTGCGATAACTTTCATATTTTAGTTTGTGTTATTTAATTATTCTGAGTGTAGATATTATTATTATTATTATTATTTTTTGTCAAGCGCATCATTTTTATTTCATTTCATTATGAATAAAAAAAGACTTAACAGAAGGCTACTACTTAGAAAGGCCTACTTAAGAAAGGGGAGCTCGGGGGGCGCAGCCTCCCGCCAAAAAAAACAAACACAATCAAGAAAGCCAAAAGCTGGTTGGGTTAGAACTGAGACTGTGCTGCGGCAGCAGCCGGCGACCGTCACAAAATACGCTATGCAAATTGCCGAGAGTAAAATATGATGTAGCCTCAGAATCCCGAAAATTTCAAAGGTGAGAGCTCCAATGCTGGGGGGTTTCTCAGTGTGGATTTGGTACGGGGGGTGTTTCCCCTCCTCTCCCCTCCCCCCTCACCCCCGCTCCCTATTAATTTTGGGGTAGGTTCGGATAGTGTATATATTATCTATCTATAGGTATCTATCTATAGGTATCTATCTATTTATATCTATACATATATAACATATTATAATAAAATTGTAGAGGTAAAATTTTTGTACATCTATAATATACATCTTCTATCTATACATATTATAAAACAAAGTCGCTTTTTTCCCTCATGTCCCTTTGTTCCCTTTAATCTTTAAAACTACGCAACGGATTTTGATGATTCTTTCAGTTTTATATAGCCCATTTATTGAGGAAGGCTATAGGTTATATTTTATCACGCTAAGACTAATAGGAGAATGTGGAATGGAATGTGGAAAAAACGGAGGAAATTATTTGAAAGGGCTTATCTCGCGAACTACTGGAGCAATTTTTATGTTATTTGGCACAGAATATAAGAAGTAGACCACGTGATGGATCATAGGCTGTCGATTTTAATCATTTATTCAGTCGTCGCTAGTTCTTGTATATAATAATATATGTATAATTGGAATCTCGGAATTGGCTCAAACGGTTTTCATGAAATTTAGTATATAGGGGGTTTCGGAGGCGATAAATCGATCTAGCTAGGAATCATTTTGAGAAAATGTAATTTTATTCGTGTTTTCGAATACCGAACAAAGCTTGGTCAAATAGCTAGTTATTATTAAAATGCGAAAGTGTGTCTATCTTTTACTTCTTCTCTTTCTACGCTGTACTGATGTGACATGGAAAAACTGGTATCGCCAACGTATTTTCCAGGGATATTTGACAACAACTTGCGCGACTTATGATCGTAAGCCGACAAAGGCCAAACGTGGATGATATTATTACGGTCTATGTTCCTTTGTTTTTAACACGAATAAAATGTATTCGTGTTTTATCGAATACCAAGCAAAGCTCGGTCAAATAGCTAATTTTCATTGATTTGTTTAGCTAAGCTACGGTCTCTATTTTATCTTGCGTACAAGAATTGCAAAAAATATTACAAGCTAAGGCAGAAATATTCATGTTTTTATAAAAAAATGTGGTCAGCCTCGTGACATCCAAAGTAGGTGTATCAGAACACTTACATTTAGTTCAATTTATCAGTTTGTTTGTTTGCGACGACGTTGTCAAGTGGAGTGTCACGGAGCGCCCGAGCTACGTACGTATAGAATATAGATAGAGACTGCCTTTATTGTTAGCTAACATGCCAAGTTTTTTTTTTTGGAAACTACTAATATTGCAATATTTTATCTTATATAGCTGTCCCGGTGAACTTCGTGTCACTTTAATCCTTCCCTGGACTTCTACCAATATCTTAAGACTAAAATCAGCCCAATCCGTTCAGTCGTTTTCGAGTTTTAGCGCGACTTACACATTTGAAAATCCATTTTTATATATAAGAAAGATTCATCGCCTACCAGTAACTTCTTATAATAAGGAATAATACAAGTACTACTAACCATCGCAAGGTAGAGATCAACTACGATAATATGGCGCGCCCCTCCAAATGACTGTTTCAATGTGTGTAGTCACATCCTTATGAAAGAGTTTGTATGTAGTAAGTATTCAACCAATTACAGTACACGTAATATTTCAGTTAATGTCACTTATTACCAAGATTTGTTGGTCAACTAATCATAACTAGCCTACCGCGCAAGACAACGCACTTCAAACGTTTTGACAATGCACTTCAAACGTTTTGAATTTTGTAGGGGCGCACCAAGTTATCGTAGTTGATGTCTAATCTAAAGGTAAATATGATAGCTGACAATATCACAGTATAGTTTCACAGGTTCACAGGTGCAAGTTTTACACAATTATTAACCGTCACAATGCATTTTGCAGCCCCGGATCTTCAATTTTTTTTAGGCGGGGCAAAAACTGAAAAATGCCGCCCAGCCTTTTTTTGCCGTTGGGATATGCTTGATGCATTCCCGGCAGCCTGGGTAGGGCGCCTGGATATGTGGTTCTCCTCGGGTGCTGCGGTAAGGAGGAGCACCCTTGGTTACAACGGTGCCTCCTCTCCGCGTGTCGCTGAGCCGCTGGACCCGCCTGAGGCGATAACTGCTGCAGCAGCCCAGACAGCGGCATCTGCTCTATCAACAGAACCATCCGCACGGCTTCTGCCGCTTTCTCCGGGAGAGCGATCCGGGGCTCCGGGTGCTCTTCTACCAGAAGAGTTCGTGCGATAGACGACGGATTCCCCAATCCATCGCCCGAGCCCTATTATGTTGGGAGTAGCCGCTCATGTTGAGCGCGTCTTCGTCCTCCGCGTCTTCTCCTTATCGGGTCAGCTGCTTCATCGGCTTCCCGATTTTTCTCAGTGGCCTGATTTTTCTGCGTCATGATGGACTCGCAGAAAGTAGAGACCGCCTGCCAGGCTTCTCTCGACTGGACTGATGCTCTTATTATGTCCGGGAGTGTCAGGTCTGGTCCTATAGCGGCGCAGAGTTCTGCCCGTTGTGCGACCCAGGCTGGGCAGGCAGCGAGCGTGTGCTGCGCCGTGTCGTCCTCGTCCGTACAATGATGGCGGGCGTTGGCTTCCGTCTGGCCGTATGGTGCAGGTAGTGACCAAAACACCCATGTCCTGTCAGCATCTGCACCATCCGGTAGGAGTGAGTGCCATTACGCTGCGCCACCCAATCCTCCAGAGCTGACCGAATTGCTGCAACAACTCTGTGACCGGCAGTTGGCGATGACATTTGGTCTTGCCAGGTGCGCATTATCAGCATTCGCGCTTGGCGACGCCGTTGGGCTGCCAGATCTGGTGGCACCCGTTCCCCTCTTTCCTTTGCTGCTGTTGTGCGGGAATAGACTTCCGCCTGCACACGGGCTTCCAGGTCCCATGGAGGGGCGTTTGCATTAGCCGGTGCTAATGCAAACGCCGCTTCGGCACCCCGCCTACCTACTTATGTTTATTTTCACCTTTATCATCCATATAATTTCAGCTATCAATATGTAGGATATATATTTAACAGGGTAGGGCTTAAAATAAAAATAAATATGTATAATAAAAACAAAAACCAAATATTATTGTGAACTGAAATTACAATAATTTTACTCTTCGAGCTTTTTGTTCAGCAAATAAATCTATAGCCTTGTCATAATTTAACTAGAGTGCAATACGTTTTTCTATCGCTAAGATTGCAAGACCCGATAAGCGTTTCTGGCTCAGAAGATCGCAAATAATTTTTAACCAGTTTTAGTTTGCTAAAACGAGCTCTGCGATTCCTGCAGGCGAGCGGGAGCCGGGCGCGTATTTTGAACGCGCCTCGCGATAAATGTTCGTGCAGCGTCTCTCTCCGCAGTCCGCACTCAGGGTATCGGTCAAGTTGATATATGGCCACGAAATTGCTGTACCTACTTGTGCTATTATTTACTCCGCGGTCAAATTTAAATGTGAGTAAATAAATGATGAGTTGTCTATTGGTCCCTGAAGTGTGAATTTTGCCGCCCCCTGAATTTGCCGCCCGGGGCATGGGCCCCGGCTTGCCCCCCCCGTAGATCCGGGGCTGTCACAATGCCACCACAATATGTTTCAGAATTAATTTATGATATTATTTATTATGATGTCCTTTACAAACGGAGTGTAGTTTTCAAAGTGACCATTAATCTCTCACACTGTTTCAATCCTATTGAACTTGATGTCAATTGATCTTAATATATTTGGATGTCGGGCTCCTGGGTACTGACTCACTCCTGGCCTTGGCACCATGGACATTGGACAATAATCGAAGTACTCCTTGTGACCCTCATGCTTGACCCATATTGCGTATCTACCCTGGAATTTTAGAAAGGAAAGGATAAAAATATAATCAGGTATAATTTAAAATACCATATAGAAAATAATGATATTATATAATAAATGCTTAATATTTTTTGTGATGGATCGCAACTTTCCACGACCCACCAATCACCATCATAACCCAACACCTGCGCACAGCGGAAATTGGAACGTGAATGAAATATTGAGATCTCTTTGACTGAGATTGGAACACCTGGGTTCAGCCGTGATTGTTTTTAACCACTTAGATAGTACTCATTGGAAATAGAAATAGAAATTATTAGTAGTGTGTTTTCGCGGGTTCTGGATCACGATTCTGGGTCCACCCCACCCCCCGCTCGCAGCTCACAAACTTTCTTGATCACTTTTTGTCGGTTTTTGGCGACATCGCCTAAAAAAAAATGGTGTCAAAATAGGGGTTTTGAACCATGCCCGTTCGATTTATGCGATCCGTTTCTGCGTATTTGCACTAGTTTCAAAGTGAGCTTTTATGTTTAACCCTCATTATCTACTATCACCACGCTCCATTGTTCCTTCATAACTACAATCGCTACTTATTGCATTGTTATGCTCGCCTCGGTGTCCTATTGTTCGTAATGACTACCTGGGCTTATCGCTTACGTCACCTCAATTTCTTACAAGATTTTAAATAAGTAAATAAAAATTGATAAATTTTTCATTACAGTTCTTTTATTTAATTAAAACATGTAATAATAATAACTCTCATAGTAGTATGTTTTCGTGCATTGTGAATCACTATTCATATAATATAGTTCCCCTCGGTATCTAGTGAATATTGACAATGCATTCCTGCTAATAACAAACAAACAAGAGTGATTCAAGAGGAAGGTTATAATTTACAAAGTATAATAACATTCATTAAATAGTGGAGAAATACTGTTATTGTTGGGGTTTTTAATGTGATGTCGTAAATAATTACATTTTTTTCCGCTTACATTGCAAACGCAGGCTGAACCCTACGAGACTTATCAAAATAATGTACCAAGTATTGTACATAACGAAAAGGTCTACAGAATACTCCGCGATGATTTATGTCTATCTCTTATGGATATCCCACAATAACAGTTTTTGTCATTTACTTTTTACGACAAAATAATGGCTAATTTTCGAGCAATTTTAATAAATATAGCATTAATCCTTATCCAATTAAAGATCTTAAATATATTGTTCATTTAATTTAGATCTATACGGCCCTTTACAGCATATGATTTAAATGAATAGTTTCGAAGATATTACATATTTAAAAATTGCGGGACATAGCTTTTACGGCGGTACCGACCAATGCGGGCCACGGGTAGTAATAATGAATATAAAATATAAAACAAAACTGCTGAATCGATTTTAATCATATTTTTTTCAGTGGCTATATATTTTATACCTGTGCGAAGCCGGGATGGGTCGCTAGTAAAATATAATATAATACTTAATCAAAAGTTTTTTCAAGTTTTAAATTATGTTACATAAATGAGTTTCATTCAAAATTTGAATATATTTCAAATTAATTATTAAAGCTAGTTTCATTATTTTCGAAAACCTTTTAGAAAATCATAAAACTTTTTTTATATAAAAATATTCAATTATGTTCAATGTTGAGATTCAAATCAATCAAACATAGAATTTTCACTCAAAAAATAAATAAAACATGTTTCTCATACAATGATACTAAAACCTAAAAGATTTATTTTGTCTAATGATATGTCATTACAAATAATTGAGAAATGCTATGTGGAATAAAACCTTCTAAAAATCTTATGTTCATATGTGATTAACGTAAAACTGTATTTTTAAGCTTAGTTAATATGATTAATTTGTTTTCTTGTTATTAACTGTAAAACGTACTTTGTTATGAGATAATTTTATACTAATGATTTTTTTTCTTTTGTAAACTAGATTGTAATACTTTGTTTCGAGTAGTCATACTTTTAAATTATACTTATATAATATGTATAATATTGTACTGAATGTTTAATTTTTAAAGTTTCATTGTATTACAACATTGTGAAATATAATATTTAGTCAAGATTTTCTTAAAAACATAAAGTTTTAAATTATGGTACTCATATGAGTTTCAATCAAAATTTGAATATATTTATAATTTCAAATTTATTAAAGCTTGTTTCACTATTTTCAAAAACCTTTTAGAAAATTACAAAACGTAGATTTCTTATAAAAAACATTTCAAGTTTATTAAAGCTTTTTTTATAATTTTCAAAAACTTTTTAGAAAATTATAAAAATTATAAAACGTTTCTTTGAAATTCATATAATGTTCCAAATAAATAAAGCTTATTTCATTATTTCAAAAACCTTTAAGAAAATTACAAAACGTGTTTTTTTTTTATAAAATATATTTCAAATTTATTAAAGCTTATTTCATTATTTCAAAAACTTTTAAGAAAATTACAAAACGTGTTTTTTTTTATAAAATATATTTCAAATTTATTAAAGCTTGTTTCATTATTTTAAAAAACCTTTTAGAAAATTATAAAACGTGTTTTTTTGAATACAATGTATTTCAAATTTACTAAAGCTTGTTTCATTATTTTCAAAAACCTTTTAGAAAATTATAAAATGTGTTTTTTATTTTTATAAAAATATTTAATTATGTTCAATGTTGAAATTCAAATCAAGAAAAACATAGAATTTTCACTCAAAAAATAAATTAAACATGTTTATCATAATCTCTAAATATATCAAACTTTATAAGTTACATAAAATCAATTTGTAGAAACCAAAATATATTAAAGGTGTTTTGAAATCATGTGATGACGAAGAAATAAATTGCATTTGTTAGTATATTCATAACGTTCTACAATTTAAAGTACCACTCAAAGAAAAGGAGAAAAAAAAAATAAACAAATATAGAGATATTCTTCGAAAATTAGTGCGACTTGTCTCGTCCCTTACAAGTAAATTAAGAAAAAAAATTATTATTCAAAAGGGGGGGCGCATTTTTTGCCCATAATTTTTGTTTCTATTTTAAGTCGATTGATGAATTACCTTCTTAAGATGGAAAATGCTAAAAAAATGCTATCAATTGAACCAAGTCTTATTGAAAAGTTAAAACAACCCAGTAACTGTAGAAAATTCTTTATCTCGGAGTAAAAATGTGCCCCCCTTTTTGAATTATAATTTTTTTTCTTAATTTACTTGTAAGGGACGAGACAAGTCGCACTAATTTTCGAAGAATATCTCTATATTTGTTTAATTTTTTTTTCTCCTTTTCCTTGAGTGGTACTTTAAATTGTAGAACGTTATGAATATATTAACAAATGCAATTTATTTCTTCGTCATCACATGATTTCAAAAGACCTTTAATATATTTTGGTTTCTACAAATTGATTTTATGTGACTTATAAAGTTTGATATATTTAGAGATTATGATAAACATGTTTAATTTATTTTTTGAGTGAAAATTCTATGTTTTTCTTGATTTGAATTTCTTTATTGAACATAATTGAATATTTTTATAAAAATAAAAAACACATTTTATAATTTTCTAAAAGGTTTTTGAAAATAATGAAACAAGCTTTAATGAATTTGAAATATTTTAAATTAAAAAAAAAAAACTTTATAATTTTCTAAGAAGTTTATGAAAATAATGAAACAAGCATTAATAAATTTGAAATATATTGTATTCAAAAAAACACGTTTTATAATTTTCTAAAAGGTTTTTAAAAGTAATGAAACAAGCTTTAATAAATTTGAAATATATTTTATAAAAAAAAAACACGTTTTGTAATTTTCTTAAAAGTTTTTGAAATAATGAAATAAGCTTTAATAAATTTGAAATATTATATGAAATTTAAAAAAAAAACGTTTTATAATTTTTATAATTTTCTAAAAAGTTTTTGAAAATAATGAAGAAAGCTTTAATAAATTTGAATTGTTTTTTTTTATAAGAAATCCACGTTTTGTAATTTTCTAAAAGGTTTTTGAAAATAGTGAAACAAGCTTTAATAAATTTGAAATTATAAATATATTCAAATTTTGATTGAAACTCATATGAGTAACACAATTTAAAACTTTATGTTTTTAATACTTCAGTCGGAATTTCCAGGAATTGCTATTGTATTCTATTGTTGTCGCGATCACCGGTGCTCGCGCGGGGCCTGAAGGATTAAGAAAATCTTGATTAAATATTATATTTTACAATGTTGTAATACAATGAAACTTTAAAAATTAAACATTCAGTACAATATTATACATATAAAAGTATAATTTAAAAGTATGACTACTCGAAACAAAGTATTACAATCTAGTTTACAAAAGAAAAAAAAATCATTAGTATAAAATTATCTCATAATAAAGTACGTTTTACAGTTAATAACAAGAAAACAAATTAATCATATTAACTAAGCTTAAAAATACAGTTTTACGTTAATCACATACGAACACAAGATTTTTAGAAGGTTTTATTCCACATAACATTTCTCAATTATTTGTAATGACATATCATTAGACAAAATAAATCTTTTAGATTTTAGTATCATTGTATGAGAAACATGTTTTATTTATTTTTTGAGTGAAAATTCTATGTTTGATTGATTTGAATCTCAACATTGAGCATAATTGAATATTTTTATATAAAAAAAGTTTTATGATTTTCTAAAAGGTTTTCGGAAATAATGAAACAAGCTTCAACAAGCTTTCAAAGTAATTATTAATAATTAATTTGAAATATATTCAAATTTTGATTGAAACTCATTTATGTAACATAATTTAAAACTTGAAAAAACTTTTGATTAAGTATTATATTATATTTTACTAGCGACCCATCCCGGCTTCGCACAGGTATAAAATATATAGCCACTGAAAAAAATATGATTACAATCGATTCAGCAGTTTCGTTTTATATTTTATATTCATTATTACTACCCGTGGCCCGCATTGGTCGGTACTGCCGTAAAAGCTATGTCCCGCAATTTTTAAATCTGTAATATCTTCGAAACTATTCATTTAAATCATATGCTCTAAAGGGCCGTATAGATCTAAATTAAATGAACAATATATTTAAGATATTTAATTGGATAAGGATTAATGCTATATTTATTAAAATTGCTCGAAAATTAGCCATTATTTTGTCGTAAAAAGTAAATGACAAAAACTGTTATTGTGGGATATCCATAAGAGATAGACATAAACCATCGCGGAGTTTTCTGTAGACCTTTTCGTTATGTACAATACTTGGTACATTATTTTGATAAGTCTCGTAGGGTTCAGCCTGCGTTTGCAATGTAAGCGGAAAAACATATGTAATTATTTACGACATCACATTAGAAACCCCAATAATAACAGTATTTCTCCACTATTTAATGAATGTTATTATACTTTGTAAATTATAACCTTCCTCTTGAATCACTCTTGTTTGTTTGTTATTAGCAGGAATGCATTGTCAATATTCACTAGATACCGAGGGGAACTATATTATATGAATAGTGATTCACAATGCACGAAGACATACTACTATGAGAGTTATTATTATTACATGTTTTAATTAAATAAAAGAACTGTAATGAAAAATTTATCAATTTTTATTTACTTATTTAAAATCTTGTAAGAAATTGAGGTGACGTAAGCGATAAGCCCAGGTAGTCATTACGAACAATAGGACACCGAGGCGAGCATAACAATGCAATAAGTAGCGATTGTAATTATGAAGGAACAATGGAGCGTGGTGATAGTAGATAATGAGGGTTAAACACAAAAGCTAACTTTGAAACTAGTGCAAATAAGCAGAAACGGATCGCATAAATCGAACGTTCATGGTCCAAAACCCCTATTTTGACACCAAACTCTTTTTTTTTAGGCGATGTCGCCGCTCGAACCGACAAAAAGTGATCGAGAAAGTTTGCGAGCTGCGAGCGGGGGGTGGGGTGGACCCAGAATCGTGATCCAGAACCCGCGAAAACACACTACTATCATTTATTTGCTATCAGGTAGAATTTGGTCTTTGGGTGGCGTGCAAATGTTATACAAGTATCTCAATTTCATTACCTTTATCTTGAATTGTTATTTTTAATTTTAAATATAAAATCACTAAAGTAACACCTGTAGCAGGTCTGCACGCTTAGTACGGCAACCATAAAATATTTTTCTTTCTATGGAAGAAAGTGACGGAAATCAATATTTCTATTTCTTTGCATTTCAACTATTGCCTGGTGGTTTCAATGAAACCGCTACCGCGGTACCGTCATGGTGAACAGTGTTGGAGCTATCATTAGACCACATGAAATTCGGCAACCCTAATTCTAGCAATTGTCAAGCGTTTATTTAATTTATCTCATAAAAATAAGCAGCCACTTCCTCATATTATTTGTTATTTGTAACAGAATGGCACAGCAATATTTCATAGTCAGATTTATGGCATCAATTTATGGTGGTCACTGGTCAATGATGGTTCATGAGTGACATGACGGTCCATTTTCCCGAATTTCGAACCTACGTTCGTCCGAAAATAGTAGGGCTTATTTTTCCTGCATTAGGTAAGTATATTATTTAAGTACATATTTTTTTATCCCCGCTACTAAACCAACAATATTTTTGTTATTTTCGTTGCTAATTTCTATATGGAACAAATCAACATAATATTGTATATTATACTCCCCCCATGGATATTGGATAGGCCTCTCTTAGATTGGGGGACCGTTATTTGTAAAAATGTTTGTAAACATTATTACGGCCGATTATACTGCGGTAATCAGTAGCCTATATCTTTACCCAAGGTCAACTCTCTATGAAAATCGAAATCGGTCATAAGTTATATTTTTTAACAAATTTTATTTGTTTACTAAACAAGCTCTAATTAATTATTATTAATTTCAGCAGTCCCTTAGCCAAATGTTAAGAATAAAAAATTTAAAAATCTACTAACAGTTTCCATGGAAAAGCTAGGTATAAATAGTTTTTGTCTCCCAAAACTTACTGGAGCAGTGGGGGGGAAAAATAAATTTTACAGGAATGTATCATTATCTGGCGCAATGTTTAAGATATTAGATAAGTAACAAATGTTTTGATTACAATTCCGAAGATGCCTGTTGCGTATTGTTATTGACAAAGGGTACCAAAGGACAATGCACAGAATATGTCGGTCACTTCACACTTGATACTCTCAAGCCGGGAGGAGTTTATCAGTCAACGCGTCGCGTCGTCAGTTTGTACTTTGTTTGCCGCAGAATCAGTCGATTGTGAAACTCCGATTAAGACGAGTGTCATACCAGTTTGCTTTATTTTTTAATTTTTTTGGTAAGTTTTTTATTTTTTATCGTTTTTTATTTAAACTTAAAAGTTACCAATAACATGACTCCTATTCTGATTAAAACCGGGTGCGTCTATTTCATTTAATTTTTCAAATTAGTAGGTACCTATGCGTGTAGTTTTCTTTATTTAATTATATTCTTTTATTAAATTAGTGTTGCGTTCTTTACCAGTTATTTTAATTACTTTTCAAAAAATAAAATATTGCTGTCGGCTCAGCAATAAAATATTTTGTTTTACATTATATTTAAGCTGTCACGGTAATTTTACTGTAATGCATAAAATGAGTATGAATGCAGAAAGAATGCAGTTATTTCTGCATTATAGTTGTCTAATATATATTTTAAAAGATAAACAGAGGCAAAGACCGCTGCAATCAATAATCATGTGATAAGAGATTCATAACTACACGGATAGATGGCGCTGATAGCTAGGCTCAATTTAAAATTACCAATAAATATTTAAATGGATGAAAATTATAGGTATAATATAACAAAATAAAGTAAAATGAAAGATTACCAATTTAATAGTACCTATACTTAAAAGTGCATGGTTGTTGAAAAAGTATAAATTTATTGTCAAGAACTCGCAAATACCTGAGAGTGTTGCAAAACCTACGCCTACAACTCAGTTGAATAACAATTATTTTCTGACTTTTAGTAAAATAACAAATAATAATTAATCACATCGTAGTAAAATTAAGACAGAATCAAATCTTAATCCGATTTTAATTAAGCATTATACAATGCAATTAACATTTCTTAACCGTCACTAGGTATAACTTACCGAAATTCTACAACTTTAATAAAATAAGTCGAATTAAGTCAAAAAAATTGTTAAAAATTCTGTAGGACTTGCAGCCCAACAGCAAATATTATGTCGAGGCACAATTGAATTGAATGCGTGACAGCAAACTCCGAATCGAACAGAACTTACTAATAAAGTTTGGTCATCTATACTGTGCTCGCCGAAACATGGTGGTAGCGGTCATTGACTCCCTTTCAAAAACTTGTCATTTTCTATATAAACTGCGATTGACAATGAAGTGTCAGATGTTGTCAATCGTGGCATTGTATGGAAAATGATAAGTTTTTGACAGGGAGTCATTGACCGCAACAGCCATGTTTCGCCGAGTACAGTTTATCCAGATTCCAGATATTAAAAAAAACTTTTTTCACAGCAAAATGTCGGGAGCAATTCTGGAGCCCGGTCAGATCATCAGGGCGAACATTGACCATGAGACCGTAAAGCTGCTGGCGGAGAGGCTGTACGGCATCTCCGTGTTGGAACTGACGGAGCTGGACGGCTACGATGACAGGAACTTCAAGCTGACAGAGGACCCTAACATGAAGAACCCCCTTATCACCAACCACAGCGAGCATGGATATGTTCTGAAGATCCTGAACACCATTGACTCCCAGAATCCTGCTTTCGTGGAGGCGCAGAATGAAGTCATGAATTTCTTAGGTAGGTTGTGAGTTTAACGATGAAAAGAAAAGGTTGCCTTCCAGAATCAAAAAATCAAATCAAAATAGTCGACAGTTGATTTACTTGTATAATTTTATTTTAGGAGTTTAAATTTCAAAGTAAAATGAGAAAGACGAAAAAACCTTTTTACTTTACTCCACAATATACCCGTTTTGTTTTGACGAAATTTTTGAATAAAATAATCTTGCATCCAAAAACGTAACAATGAAGAAAACTAGTCACTAGATATCTGTAGGAAAATGGTAGGAAATATATTTATAACAATTTGATTATCAAGTTAAGATTTTATTTTTACGAAGCAGTGCGAAGTCGTGAATAATTTTTTAACACCGGGAAATACACCACATACTCGTCGTTAATAGGAAGACGATTGTACTAGATAGAAGGTAGTTAAGTAACCTCAACAAATTTTAACAATTTAAGTAGTTAAGTAGGTAACTGCAACATTTTATTCTGCATTTTTACAGGAGCCAGGGGTGTGATCTGCCCTAAGCCTATTAGAAACATCTACGGTCACCTCCACTACCTGGAGACCATCAACGGGAAGCAGCACGTGGTACGACTTCTGGAGTATGTGCCGGGAAAACTGCTGAAGGACATCCCCAAAGCCGACGCGGTGTTCTATCAACTCGGCGAGTTTGTCGCCAACATCGACAATAAGCTGCAGGTAAGGTTTTTTTTTTATTTCAATCTTTTTATGTATTATGATCTTGTGACTATTGTTTTCATTTCCAGATTTTATGTCAGCAAAGAGGTTTTACGTTTCAAGCATTCCAAATATAATTTAAAAGTTTATGGATCAGGGATTTTTTTCGTCTACTTTATTTGGGTGTGTTCACTGTTTTAGTATTTGCCTATTACTATTGTAACCCATTCATTTTATGGTAATTTCAGCACTTCAACCACTCTGGTCTGATAAATCGCGAACACATTTGGATGTTGAACAAAGTACCAGAGCTGGAAAAATTCAAGTTTGCTATCAAAGATGCTGAAAAATTGGACTTGGCTGAGGAGGTTCGTCTAATACGCAATTTTTTACTGACCACATAATTTAATCTGACTTTTAGTCTTTGCTAATGTTTTTGTAAAGAAAAATATATTAACAACATAAGCCGTGAATTCAACTACATGTACTGAAAGCCACAGACATACACTCAAAGATTCTGAACTTTTCTTTAAAATCAAATTTACATAACATTAATTTATACACCCATTATAGCATTTTAAGTTGCTTTAATTTTTGCTTTAACTAATAATTATTCTTATCTCTATATACAGGTCATCGAAGAATTCAAATATGCTATCTTACCCCGTATCGATGAATTGGAGAAGGGTGTCTTGCATGGTGACATCAATGAAATGAACATCGTAGCCTTACCTAAGGAAGGCAGGTTAGTAGTTTGTAACATACTGTCGTACTGCAGGCATCTTACACCAGAGTATGCAGACAAATTAGAGTTGAGGTAAGCCCATGTGAGTAAAGGAGAAGCTTACAAGGGCCTGCCTAAGCTACGATGTGATTAAATACTCGCTAATTTCCCCAAGACTTGTTAAAATATTATCACTAAAACTTATTTGAATATTTTAATCCAACTTCTTCATACTTCCAGCAAGACCGACTTCCGCATTGGTGGCGTGATCGACTTCGGTGACATGCAGTATTCGTGCTACGTGTTCGAGCTGGCCATAGCCATGACGTACATGATACTTCAGACCGGAGACCCTCGCACTGGGGGCATCGTGCTCGCCGGGTACACCGTCAACCGCCGTCTACCTGACGACGAGTATAGGCTGCTGAAGGTAAGATTAAACGAAGTGGAATGGATAGAGTTTTAAACAGGGCTAGACAAGGTGAGACAGAAAGAGTTTTTGAGGAACTAGGAATAAATTTTATCTGCTGCTACACTTGACTTAAATATACCTACTAATTGCAGTCATCCTGACCTGACTTAGAATTCATAATATTTAATGTCCAAACAATCCTTATAACAAAACCATCAAGAATTTGTTATGAGGATCGTTCAAAGTTTTCTAAGACCTCTTTTACAAACTATATATTATAGCTATAATAATTATGAATTTATCTCAATTTAAAATGTCTATTTTCAGACATTGATATCATCACGGCTAGTACAGAGTCTGACATTAGGCGCCTACTCCATCCAGAATGACCCAAATAACGAGTACATCCTTTCGACTGAGAAGGCTAATGGTTGGGAGCTGCTGAAGAAGATCAGGAAAACCAAACCCGACCCCGAAGACGACCCTACTGATTGGAAGAAGATTGCAAATGATTTTTTGACCCGCAGCTAAATTACCAAACGACAAAACGGAGTTCGCATCTATTTCCAAGATAATATTCTTATATTTATTAAATATAGCTAAGTTATAAATTAAATATATTTTATAGCAAGTAGCAAGTAATGGAATGTAAATACATAAAGTAAGAAGTTCTAAGAAAACCAACTTTGAAAAATATTTTCATAAACTACAAAAATATTTCGATTGATTATAATTAGATTTTATCTTATGGTAGTACATTAGTAATATATTAGTTTTTATTAATATGCTTGTTAGTTTTAACAGAGTATTATTCCAATAGATCACAAAATGTATTTGTTTAAAATAAAAAATGTATATCACTTTTAATAATGTAATGTAAGTTTTATGAGTTAATAAGTGATTATTGTTTCCATTTTAACTGTATTTTTGAATAAATATTATTTAATAATAATAAATATTTACTACCCGACTGTCAGGAGGGTTATGTTTTTAGCGCGTATCTTATATGTTTGTAAAATTCTTTATTACCTCGTATCTTCAGAACCGCCAAGCGGATTTTTACATTTGAGGTATCGTTAGATTTGTCTTAATAGCCCAAGTGGTCTTAGTTAAGTGACATTAAAAAAAAAACACAAAATGGCGGATTTTTGACGATGGATTTTGTAAAAAAAATCTACTAAGCATAATATCGAGTGTCGTATCAAAATAAGGATTTTAAACACTGATTCTGAATATTATGTATAGAACATGCAGTTTTAATATAAAATTGATTAAATAGAATGATAAATAATAATTAAAAAAAAAACAGTAAGTAGATTGACTGTCGAAATGATTGGATGACTACGATGACTGCAAACTAAAAAGTCGCCAATAAAATAAATTAATTCAAAAATCAAAAAACAGTCGGGTTTTTTTATTTCAAAAGCAAAACAATTTGAACTAAAAAGATCGAAACAAGACCTAATTCTGCCGGAGGCATGTTTTAATTGATACGACTCTTGCTTACGAGTTTCATGCCAAGATGAGTAGAACGAAGGCTACATAGAAAAATGTAGAAGAAGAAAGTGGATTATAAAATGCAGTCGGAGGTATATTTTGTGATTTATGAATTATGTAATATTATACTTGGTACGACATGCCTCCGACTGCATTTTGTAGTCCACTTTCTTCTTCTACATTTTTCTATGTAGCCTTTTATTTATCTTGGCATGAAACTCGTAAGCAAGAGTCGTAATCAGTGTCGTATCAAATTTTTAAGTGCCATCTACGTTCCGGTTGAAGGAGTTTTAAGGTTTCTGTAGATCACTACAGATGGTGTTGCCTTTGCGCGTGTATTCGCTGGGATGTTGGTTAAAGTCAACTCTAGTTAGTTCCGGCATATTCTAATAGATGCCACTGTCCTTTGCAATGTGATTTCTACATCGCGCTATCGAAAACGTGTCTGTGTCGCATATATAGTCTGAGTTGCGATACGCACGGTAAGACCTTACTTCATAGGATCATTTCTATAGTAAGCTCTTCACGAGATCATCACACTATGTGAGATCACCACTAGCCACGAAGATGAGATGTGGCGCGGCGTCCTGAGCGTGAGACGGGCGATGGTTCCACAATCGTCAGCCCTCGATGATCGTTCACCTCTTCTTCGGAAGAGGCGTGGGACGTTGTCGCTGTCTGAGTGGCTTTTTTAAAACCCTATTAAAAGTATAACTTTATTAGCTGTCCCGGCAAACGTTGCTTTGCCATAATATAAAGTACCTATTTCGCCCATATTATTTTTTTGAAGTGACTAAATAAATGTGTTACCATAGCAACGTCTATCGCTATCCCGTCGCACAAACAATGGTCGCCCTCAGTCTCGAGTTGTAATAATTTACTATTATTTATTCAACAAATGCACTTGTCAATATAAAAAGTAGATGTTGTCCGATTCTCAACCCTAGCCGATATGCTCGCTAAGATTCACGAAAATCGGTCGAGCCGTTTCAGAGGAGTTCAATTACGCACACCGTGACACGAGAATTTTATGTATAACTCTATGAATAAAATATATCTACTGTTGTACTTAATTTAACCCTAGAAAGATAACCATATTTTACCAAACATGAAAGACTAGCAGCTGTTGCCCGCGACTTCGTCCGCGTGGACTTCAGTTTATAGCGCGCGGTGTCAACAAAATTGGAGTCAAATTTAAAAGCTTTAAAGTAAATCAAAATACCCAAAAACAGCTGTGCAGTGTGCACATAATATTTCTTTTTTTAAATTAAGTAAACTTTATTTACACCAAATTTAAAGCTTAAATAGCCCCCCCATTACACAACCTTACCATGAGCTTTACCCATAAACTATTTATCATTGCATTGGTAGGTTTATTAAGAGCCCGGGTTACCCTCGAAATTCTCATACATACCTAATACCAAAATCATTTTGTCATACGAAAGTATTTAACATGTTTGAATTATTTTTCAGCTTAAAATAGTAATTACCTAGGTCCCTGAACAAAAATTAACTTCAAAATATTTAAACACTAAAAAAAATTTTTGTGTATAAATTTTTTTAACTAAATTTACTACTAAATATTTAAACACTAAAAAATAGAGTAAAACAACTCTAAAAAATATTTTTTAGTATTTAAATATTTTGTAGTAAATTTACTATTTATTTATATATTTTTTAGTGTTTTACAACAGTAGATATATTTTATTCATAAAGTTTTATATAAAATTCTCGTGTCACGGTGTGCGTAATTGAACTCCTCTGAAACGGCTCGACCGATTTTCGTGAATCTTAGCGAGCATATCGGCTAGGGTTGAGAATCGGACAACATCTACTTTTTATATTGACAAGTGCATTTGTTGAATAAATAATAGTAAATTATTACAACTCGAGACTGAGGGCGACCATTGTTTGTGCGACGGGATAGCGATAGACGTTGCTATGGTAACACATTTATTTAGTCACTTCAAAAAAATAATATGGGCGAAATAGGTACTTTATATTATGGCAAAGCAACGTTTGCCGGGACAGCTAATAAAGTTATACTTTTAATAGGGCTTTAAAAAAGCCACTCAGACAGCGACAACGTCCCACGCCTCTTCCGAAGAAGAGGTGAACGATCATCGAGGGCTGACGATTGTGGAACCATCGCCCGCCTCACGCTCAGGACGCCGCGCCACATCTCATCTTCGTGGCTAGTGGTGATCTCACATAGTGTGATGATCTCGTGAAGAGCTTACTATAGAAATGATCCTATGAAGTAAGGTCTTACCGTGCGTATCGCAACTCAGACTATATATGCGACACAGACACGTTTTCGATAGCGCGATGTAGAAATCACATTGCAAAGGACAGTGGCATCTATTAGAATATGCCGGAACTAACTAGAGTTGACTTTAACCAACATCCCAGCGAATACACGCGCAAAGGCAACACCATCTGTAGTGATCTACAGAAACCTTAAAACTCCTTCAACCGGAACGTAGATGGCACTTAAAAATTTGATACGACACTGATTACGACTCTTGCTTACGAGTTTCATGCCAAGATAAATAAAAGGCTACATAGAAAAATGTAGAAGAAGAAAGTGGACTACAAAATGCAGTCGGAGGCATGTCGTACCAAGTATAATATTACATAATTCATAAATCACAAAATATACCTCCGACTGCATTTTATAATCCACTTTCTTCTTCTACATTTTTCTATGTAGCCTTCGTTCTACTCATCTTGGCATGAAACTCGTAAGCAAGAGTCGTATCAATTAAAACATGCCTCCGGCAGAATTAGGTCTTGTTTCGATCTTTTTAGTTCAAATTGTTTTGCTTTTGAAATAAAAAAACCCGACTGTTTTTTGATTTTTGAATTAATTTATTTTATTGGCGACTTTTTAGTTTGCAGTCATCGTAGTCATCCAATCATTTCGACAGTCAATCTACTTACTGTTTTTTTTTAAATTATTATTTATCATTCTATTTAATCAATTTTATATTAAAACTGCATGTTCTATACATAATATTTAGAATCAGTGTTTAAAATCCTTATTTTGATACGACACTCGATATTCGACTCGATACTCGAATTTTACAAACATACAAGATACGCGCTAAAAACATAACCCTCCTGACAGTCGGGTAGTAAACATTTATTATTATTAAATAATATTTATTCAAAAATACAGTTAAAATGGAAACAATAATCACTTATTAACTCATAAAACTTGCATTACATTATTAAAAGTGATATACATTTTTTATTTTAAACAAATACATTTTGTGATCTATTGGAATAATACTCTGTTAAAACTAACAAGCATATTAATAAGAACTAATATATTACTAATGTACTACCATAAGATAAAATCTAATTATAATTAATCGAAATATTTTTGTAGTTTATGAAAATATTTTTCAAAGTTGGTTTTCTTAGAACTTCTTACTTTATGTATTTACATTCCATTACTTGCTACTTGCTATAAAATATATTTAATTTATAACTTAGCTATATTTAATAAATATAAGAATATTATCTTGGAAATAGATGCGAACTCCGTTTTGTCGCTTGGTAATTTAGCTGCGGGTCAAAAATTCATTTGCAATCTTCTTCCAATCAGTAGGGTCGTCTTCGGGGTCGGGTTTGGTTTTCCTGATCTTCTTCAGCAGCTCCCAACCATTAGCCTTCTCAGTCGAAAGGATGTACTCGTTATTTGGGTCATTCTGTATGGAGTAGGCGCCTAATGTCAGACTCTGTACTAGCCGTGCTGATATCAATGTCTGAAAATAGACATTTTAAATTGAGATAGATTCATAATTATTATAGCTATAATATATAGTTTGTAAAAGAGGTCTTAGAAAACTTTGAACGATCCTCATAACAAATTCTTGATGGTTTTGTTATAAGGATTGTTTGGACATTAAATATTATGAATTCTAAGTCAGGTCAGGCTGACTGTAATTAGTAGGTATATTTAAGTCAAGTGTAGCAGCAGATAAAATTTATTCCTAGTTCCTCAAAAACTCTTTCTGTCTCACCTTGTCTAGCCCTGTTTAAAACTCTATCCATTCCACTTCGTTTAATCTTACCTTCAGCAGCCTATACTCGTCGTCAGGTAGACGGCGGTTGACGGTGTACCCGGCGAGCACGATGCCCCCAGTGCGAGGGTCTCCGGTCTGAAGTATCATGTACGTCATGGCTATGGCCAGCTCGAACACGTAGCACGAATACTGCATGTCACCGAAGTCGATCACGCCACCAATGCGGAAGTCGGTCTTGCTGGAAGTATGAAGAAGTTGGATTAAAATATTCAAATAAGTTTTAGTGATAATATTTTAACAAGTCTTGGGGAGCGTAAAAATACACAGATAGAGCATGAGTAAAATCGCAGATTAATTCTTTTAAAAAATTCTTGCTGAAATTAGCGAGTATTTAATCACATCGTAGCTTAGGCAGGCCCTTGTAAGCTTCTCCTTTACTCACATGGGCTTACCTCAACTCTAATAATTTGTCTGCATACTCTGGTGTAAGATGCCTGCAGTACGACAGTGGGTCCGATTGCGTTTCTCCCCGTATCTAAATAAGGACAGACTAAAACTTTACTAAATTAGTCCATGTACTTATCCAAAAGCTATTACGTTCCTGTTAAAATAAGTTCACGTCACTAAATATGAACTTAATTCTGCGTCTATGGAAATGGACATAATAACGTTCGTTTGAGAGACGTCAATGTCATCCAACTGCCAAACCAAATGTCATTGAGCAGGCGGAAACGCGATACGGTACCGTTGGGTGAATTATTATTCCTAAAAAGTCGTGTTCTTCGCAAAGAAAAATAAATAAATATGGACACAAAGAAGCCCAGAATTGAATTATTATTTTAAACAAAAAAATATTGTTTTTACCTTGGAAGTCGGTTTTAATTTTTTGTTAAAAATAATAATTTCACTCTTTTTAGTTACCTAGTACCTAAGCCACCGCGTATATTATTCTACGTTACATCTTTATTACAATTTGTTTAGAGTCACGCTCACAAAATACATCAGGTAGATAATTTAAAACAATACATTTAAAAAAATCGAAGTGAACAGTTAACACGTGCTTAACGGGCATGTCGAAAGGGTCGGAATGGTCTCGAATACGTCGATTCGCTATTCGCTAACCTTCTCGCAGTCATAAAACGAAAAAAGTTTGGATAAGTCATGCTTATGATTAAACAAGAAATATCTAAATTTTATTCATGTTTCATACGCATACCGTTGCCGTTCCTCATTGTATCTTCTTTGAATGATAGCCCAACCATAAGGTACCTAACATTTCACAATTTTCTAAAGTAACTTCGCTTACGTACGGACTTAACAAGTGTGAACTTATAAAACAATCTTTTAGTTCATTTTATCGCCGACGAACTGTCAAACTGACAGAATCAAAATAGCTAAAACATGCTTTTGAACTTATTTATGTCCGAGGTGGACTTAAATAGTGTCGTGGACATAATCAATCCACAAACGCAATAGCTTAAATATAAGTACGAATTTTAGACTAATTTAAGTCTATTAATCGGCCTTATTTAAGTGCACCGAAGAAACGCAATCGGACCCAGTATGTTACAAACTACTAACCTGCCTTCCTTAGGTAAGGCTACGATGTTCATTTCATTGATGTCACCATGCAAGACACCCTTCTCCAATTCATCGATACGGGGTAAGATAGCATATTTGAATTCTTCGATGACCTATATATAGAGATAAGAATAATTATTAGTTAAAGCAAAAATTAAAACAACTTAAAATGCTATAATGGGTGTATAAATAATCTTAATATATATAAATCTCGTGTCACAATGTTTGTCCTCAATGGACTCCTAAACCACTTAACCGATTATAATAAAATTCGCACACCATGTGCAGTTCGATCCAACTTTAAAGGATAGTTTAAATCTCAAATTATAGTCGCAATTTTAATTTATTGTTAATTATTTGTCTGTTATTATTTGACAGTCACAATTATCTGTTAACTCCAAATGATTCTAAGAGATGTCGATACTTTTCGACTGGGTTGAGTAAGTAATCAATAGATGGCGCTGATTTGTCTGTTATTATTTGACAGTCACAATTATCTGTTAACTCCAAATGATTCTAAGAGATGTCGATACCTTTCGACTGGGTTGAGTAAGTAATCAATAGATGGCGCTGCTATGGTAAATCTACGAACGTGTCATATAAGCTACATTTTAACAGCATAATTACCACGTGTTGTTGACGCTATAAAATTAATTAAATTTATTTTGTCGTGAACGAAATACCGTATACTTAATTCAATTATTTCCACTTTTTAAATTTTTGGTGTTAGCATAGCCGGCCACGTGTTACTTACAGGGACCGAAAAGGTTACCCATTTTGGTGTTTTAAACTGTTTAATTTATACGATTCTCTGAAAAACCCTAACATGCGCATCAGCCGTATATACAGCTGAATTTATGACTAAGGTTCATTTTCATTCGTTTTTCTGTGTTAAAAAAGGATAGGTGATATTGTAAGTACCGCGGAACGCTACGATCGGAATTGCCATTGTATTCTATTGTTGTCGCAATTTTCATGGCTTTGATCCCAGCCGCGGCGCCCCCCACTAATTTGTTGTCTCTTTCGGTTATCACCGCAGCTATATTAAACGGTTTAATACCGCTTAAGACAAGAGCATAGTTGAAAACCCTGCATATGGATATTTAAAATAAAACGGTTTGTATCGATACCGCTACAGCCGTAAAGCGGATTAATAGGTCCCTGGTTACTTAGACTGAAGTGTAAATTGAATTCATATTATAATGAAGATAATACAGTGAAATTAATCCTGTTTTTTACTTATTTGTGCTTCATTGATCAAAACTTTATAATTTAACTAGCTGACCCGGCCATGCGTTGCTGTGGCTAAAGTTTTTGTTATATTACATTATAGTAAAAAATCTAAGAGGAACAATAAGAGAACATCAGTCACGGAGTCCTTTTTTAGATAGATAGATAGGTTCTTCGATGAAGTCCTCTTCATAATCACTCTGTACCTCATCGACCAACAGGTGATCCTCCGCCTCGCTATCACTTTCTCAGCATTCATCGTCTTCATTTTCCTCTTATCTGTCCAATATTCGACATATTTTCTCGTTTTTCAACGGCCGTCTAGTAGTCATGATGTTCTCTTTATATTTTGCCTAAAACAAAATAATAATACGCTCTATACATCAAAAATAAAAGAACAAAACAAATCGTCAAAAGTTACGCAAAAGATAACCAACCATACGCCTCGCGAGCGCACGTCAAACTCATAACTAATAAACCACGGTACTTACCACTATAAAACAGCCGTCCCGCGAAAAGATAGACTGGCGACTTAGTTGGCCGGAACGCACACACAGATTTGCCTACTAATTAAAAAAGACAGAACTTTGTTTTCTCCGCGGGCGCCTCTGCGACGTAGGTTACCTATCTTTCTAGGGTTAATAACTTTTATATTAAAATTAACCGCAACAAAATGGCCAGGCCGCCGATTTTGACTAATGTGTAGAGTTTTTAGATTCTTCTCGTACGGCTGACACATTATATCAAGTTTTTTTGCCGCGACTTAAAGGTTTTCAGATTTAGGGCTGAGTATGTAAGGTAACTTGGCTCTACATCTCACTACTTTTTGACACCACGAACTATGTTCTCGTCTTGGCAACATTTTTACATGAAAATGTTTTTGGTGGGATTATATTTTCAGGGAATAGTGATTATATTCGCAGTAGAATAAATTACTACAAAATAAATTCAGTATAAATATGTAAGTATTGCAAAACTAAAAGATGAGATCCATGTCATCTATTAATCCTTCAGGCCCCGCGCGAGCACCGGTGATCGCGACAACAATAGAATACAATAGCAATTCCTGGAAATTCCGACTGAAGTATTAATCTATTATTATAGTAGGGGAGGGGGGGGGGGGGGGGCTATTTGTGTAGTCACTCGAGCGTCATGGAGACCTAGTAGGTTATTATTTTAGCGGTGGGTTCAGAAAGTGCAGTCATTTTAAAGTATTGAAAAAGAAAATATATTCATAAAATTGCTTATTTAGGTAAATTTAACGAGGACTAAATCATTTAATTTAGTGCAAAATAAAATATCTGCGAAGCTGAGTTAGGAAAATATGAAGCTTTATTTTTTTATATTTTAAAATGTCCCTACAGGCTTACCTAACCTTTGAATCGTCAGAGCTTTCAGTAGTCAACCAAGTTAAATTGATTACCTACAGAACCCTATAACGGAACCCTAACGAGCAAATTTTTTGTATATTGATATTATTAGTTAAATAATTTAAGATAAACATTGTCCTACAAATGTTTTAGTTGTAGGACAATGTTTATCTTAAACCATCCATATTTTAGTACCATCAATTCAAAGTATGAAATCATTTCTATCTCTGTTAGCTACCACTTTCTTGCCACTTTCGAGATTTTTCGCAAATAAAAATGTTGTTCGTCTGAATTAGCTTCATTCACTCACAAAAAATTAGCTTGATAGTAAAAAAAAATGTTACTAATATACTATTAGTAAAATGTATATTGTAAAATGTATTGCTGATAATATTGTAACCTAGAAAACCCTCATAATTTTGTCGGATTTGATAACGTTAATGTAGACATTCATATTGCTAAATTAAACGTTCGTTAAAAATTAGTGGAGGTCAGATTTGTATTAATCTCGGATTAATCATATCTAGACATAGGTGTAAAAGTAAGGCTAGAAAAATAAAAAAACATTTTTTTTATAATTAGACAAGTATCATTTCCGACTTACGAGTACCTAGGTATCGTAATTAGTAAGTCGCGGTCCATTAAAACAATTTAATTATAAGTTCCTTTTTGATTTTTTTGGTCAAATAACGACTCACGAGCTACGACTTTAAAGCGGCATCGAT
Organism: Lysandra bellargus; assembly: GCA_905333045.1. Classification (NCBI taxonomy): domain Eukaryota; kingdom Metazoa; phylum Arthropoda; class Insecta; order Lepidoptera; family Lycaenidae; genus Lysandra; species Lysandra bellargus. Next base: position 3,251,467 of record HG995327.1, read on the forward strand.
ATTCATCAATTTACTAGCTTTACGCCAACCCAATTTACAGTTTGGCATTGAATTTTTAACTTTATGTAGTGTGAGTTAGGGGTTAATTTATTAACTTGCGAACAGCTAGTTGACGACTAGTCGCCAGCTGGCTGTCCATGCAGTGTGAGTTGGCAAATTTTGCTCTTATGTCCTAACAATATAACTTACATTTCCATGACATGCTGTGAGTTGGGTTGGCATCACGTTGGCATCGAGTCGGTGTAGTGTGCGATGAACTTAACACAGTCCACGGTTAGTCACCAAATTTTGGTTTGTTAATAACTGTATGAGATGACACCTGCAGGCTGCATCTCTTTTGCGTCAAAATTCGTTTATCGCGCGGGGATAGCGCATATTCCGGGATAAAAAGTATCCAATGTCCTTTCCAGGGACTCAATGTATCTCCATACAAAATTTCAGCAAAATTGGTTTAGCGGTTTGGGCGTAACAGACAGACAAAGAGACAGGGACACTTTCGCATTAATTATACATATTACTAGCTGTCCCGGCAAAGTTGCTTTGCCATAATATATTTGCCATATTATTTTATTGAAGTGACTAAATAAGTATGTCACCACGGCAACGTCAATCGCTATCCCGTCGCACAAACAATGGTCGCCGTCAGTCTCAGGTTGTAATAATTTTCTATTATTTATTCAACAAAATGCACTTATCAATATATTATGAAGTACCGAGTAGCCGATTCTCAGACCTACTGAATATGCACATAAAATTTGGTAAAATTTAGTAAAGCCGTTTCGGAGGAGTTCGTGGACTAACACTGTGACACGAGAATTTTATATTATATATAAGATAAGAAGATAAGTATGGTGTACTCTATACATCTAATTTATTTAAAATTGGACTAGCCATTTAGGCGTTACGTCCTGAGTTTGTGTCTAATAGAAATATAAATTATTTTAAAACTATTAAGTTATTTATGTCCACACTTGTTACCACGCTTCAAAGTATCTCCATACCAAAATTTCAGCAAAATCGGTTCAGGGGTTTGGTCGTCAAGAGGTAAGAGACAAACACCTCCCGTTTTCTCATTCTTAATACTAAGTATGGAATTAAAATATTGACTTTCGTGACTATATTCTGTGTATATCACCCTAATTCTGAATACTGCATCCGAGTACCTCAATTCTGAATAGTGCGTTCTTATTAATTCGAGGTTTTTAAAAGATTATTTTTAAACTATATACAACTAATATACAATGAAGTATCGAACTAGTAACAAAGCTGAACTTGTTGCATTAAATATTAGAATCACTCACAGCCTACATTGATTTGTAAATTGTAATGTAATGTTTTTATGAAAGTAAATTATGTGACTTTTATGCTGACCGTACATGCTTGTGCAACATGCTGACATTAATTAGTGGAACCAACATAACATAATGTACAATATCATTCCAAACCTAGATCATACGAGATAGGCACTAGATTGATTTAACCTATAATGAGTTAGATGTAATAGAATAGTGTAAAATATTAAAATATTAGTTTTTTTTGTGAAAATGAATGATTAAGAAGCGATTAGCATGAAGAAAAAATAGAATAGTTCAAGTTAAAACTTTTTAAGAAGAGTAAATATTACGAGTGTATTTTTAGGGAATAGGTATATAAAATATATAATATAATACCTCAAAAAATAATGTCAGAACTAATCAAAGAATGTCAGAAAGGCGTAGTGTTTCATCAAGACAACGAGAGACCTCGCGCAAGTTTGTTCACTCGCCAAAAGCTTTTAGTGGGATTTCAGATACAAATCCTATTCAAGATGTAAAAGCAGTATTGCCACATTCACTATATTCTCCAGACCTGGCAGCATCGGATTAATATTTGTTCACCTTCACCTCAAAAAACCACCTTGATCAGTTTTTTGCCAGCAAAGACCCAAAATTGAATTTGGTCGGGTGACGTTAAGCCAGCAACATTCATCGACTTGACACAAGTCACAACCCAACCAAATAACGTGCCTAGGTGCGAGACATCTGCGTATGAAGCAATTTCACTGATAGTACACGAGAATTATTAAACAGCTTAACCGATTTTAATGTCAGAAAAGGCCTATGGGTCTTTGCCCCTGGGCTATCTCCTCTCAATGAACGGTTGCGACACCGCGCTCCCAAACCGGTGTCCCCTCATTCAGACTATAACCAATAACCATTCATGTCATTTGTATGTCACATACATCGAAATACGATACTAAAGAGACGCTGAACTGTGTTAAAAACAAAGGAACATAGACCATTATAATATCATCCACGTTTGGCCTTTGTCGGCTTAAGATTATAAATCGCACAAGTTGTTGTCAAGTATCCCTGGAAAATACGTTGGCGATACCAGTTTTTGATAAAACTATCCTATTTCTAATGTATGGACATTGGACATAGGATAATAAAGTCCTACCGACCTCCGTCGAAATTTGACGACCTCCGTGGCGCAGTGGTGAGCGCGTTGAGCTCAAGCCGGAGGTCGCGGGTTCGAGTCCCGCCGACGGAACAAAAAGTTTATAAAGTTCCTGGGTCATGGATGTATATTAAATATGTGTATCATATTGTAATAAAAATCTTAAATATATGTATAGAATAAAAGTATTAAATATATTTCCGTTGTCCGTAACACAAGTCCTTCGGGTACTTAGCACGGGGCCAGACTGACGTGGTGTGAAGCGTCCATAGATATTATTATTATTAATGTATAGACATTGGACATGCGAAGTTTGAGTCCCGGGCATGTTATTAAAATGTTATAAAAATTTGTAGAATGTTATGAATAAGTAAAAAATAGACACACTTTCGCATTTTAATATCTATGAGCGACTATATTTAAATGGTTGCACAAAGGTCAGTTGACACTAAAACGAGTCGTGACGTACACTACAGCGAAAAATTAAATGCAGATTTACATTGAGTCAGCATCTGACGTTAGTCCACTGCCATGTCAGTGCATTGCTATAGTGTAAATTGATTTTAAGTCATAGTACACCGAAGACTGTCAATGACTTTATATAAATCTGACTTTACACCATGCTAGGTCAGCACTGACTCAATATAAATCTGGCACTAACATAGTGCAAATTACACTGACAATATTAAAGTTACTGTGTCTAAACACACTAGGCTGAATTACGCCGGCGTAATTTCCGCCGCCAATGTCAAACGCATACAAAATGCGACGTAATAGTGTGTCACCCCTAGTATTCGGCCCGTATTTTGTATGCAATTTAAACGCGGCGTAAACGCGACGGAATTTACGCTGGCGTAATTCAGCCTAGTGTGTTTAGACCCACTGACTCAATGTTAATCTGCCTGTTAGGCGACGTCACAACGTTACTTCGTCAAGTCGGGCTTCATTTCGGTGTGAACCGAACGACCTCAAGAAAATTTGTTTTTAATTACTCCAAAAGTAAATTAAATGTATGCTCGGTAAACGAAATGTATGTGTACCTATAAATTATCTTGCCCTTGATATTCAGGGCTGTGCTATTTTAAACCTGCTTCTTCAATATGTGATTAACGTTTAAGCAATAAGTAATTAAGGTTTCGAGTTTTACATACGTTTACCTCATTTAAAGACGTGTATACTCTGTATGGCCTAAAGGCATAAGCTTCAAAAAGGTCTGTTGCAAGTGAGGGTTGCATTTGTAAAGGCTTTTACAGTATGCCTTTTCCCTGTCCAACCACCATATTTTATATACCTTTAACTTAAAAATGACGCTACAATTTACCTACATAATATATATCCATACTTAAGGGTCCGTATACGAAATTTGCCGATTTCACTGATTTAACAGACGTGATTTAACAGTTAAAATACAGTATTTCTAAAAGTTTTAATACACAACATGTAAGATCATTTTAATTATAATCTAATGTTGGAGCTACATTTTTTATTTTTTTAAGTATTTTTAAACAATCCAACTCAAACCCGCGACAGTTTTGTGATTTTTGCTGTAAAAGGTTTAGAATATCACCTGTTTATGGATTGTATTGACGTCTTAACGGTATGAAAAAAATACAATGTACTGTTGAGAAAGTCGTCTATAAAATGTTGGAATTACTTTTACCACTTTAATATGAAATAGTTGAGTAAAAAAATATGTAACTCGGCAAAATTTTAGAGAAAATGGGCATAGATAAAATTCTATCCAATTCGAGAAAAAAGAAAAAAAAAAACAAATTGTGAAAAAAAAAGACGATTCAAAACAACCTAAATCTCACATTATATTAAAATAATATTAGAATTATATTGCATTATATTACAATTATTATATTAAAATCTGCAAAATTTCGTATACGGACTCTTAATATTATAAAAGCGAAAGTGTGTCTGTTTGTCTGTCCGTCTGTCTGTCCGTCTGTCTGTCTGTCTGTCTATCTGTCTGTCTGTCTGTCTGTCTGTTACCTCTTCACGCTAAAACCGCAGAACCAATTTTGCTGAAATTTGGCATGGATATACTTTGAGTCCCGGGAAAGGACATAGGATAGTTTTTATCCCGGAAAAATGTAAGGTTTTCCGGGATAAAAGCTATCCAATTTTGGTAATCTAGTAGGATAAAATTTTGAAATTTTGGTATTTTGATCTCGTTTAACAAAAGTTAAAACAGCCAATAAATATTTTAATTGAACATAATATTAGATTAGAATTTAGATAAAAACCCAAGCAAATAGCCTTCGCTTACAATATGTTTTTCCTGAGAAAGTTGTATTCTCTGCATTTGAACCTTTAACCACAGCACTGCAAAGGAACTTCGAATTTATTTCATTTCTGAAATTTAACACTTACAGAAGCGAAATAAACTCAAAAGTGTGAAATACCTATTCGCGCTGAACAGTATTGAATGAAAGTGAAAAAAGTGGCATGAATATTGTAAATGATAAAGCGTAAACGAATTACTGAATGTAGTAACGGACTATATCCATACTATCCATACTAATATTATAAATGCGAAAATGTGTCTGTCTGTCTGTTACCTCTTCACGTCTAAACAGCTAAACCGATTGGGCTGAAATTTGGTACAGAGGTACTTTGAGTCCCGGGAAAGGACATAGGATACTTTTTATCCCGAAAAATGTACGGTAAATGTACGGTCGCGAAGGATCGCGATAAACTAATTTTGGCGCAACGGAGTTGCGGGCGTCATCTAGTTTTATATATTTTACGCTCTCTGTTTCTTCTCAAACTGCAAGATCTGAACCTGCCTACTCACTGAGCACGTTTTAATTAAACTTATCACCATGTTGTAAGAAAGGCTTCGCAGGTGTAGTGTTAAACAGGCGCGGGTCGGGCGCGCGCGCTGAGCTTAAAGCCTAAAAGTGACAAAACCTTAATGCGCTTGTATTATAAAATTACGGTATAAGGAACATTAAAAGTACTTACTAATAATATAAATTTACATAATGCATAAGCTGTATGACATTTCATTCTAGTCTGTTAAACGATTTTCCAACTATAGCTTTTTCATTATATAAATATTTTTATTAATGGTAAGAAATAGCTGTGATTCTAGTTATTATTGTTATCTTCTTATTTTTTTTAGCTGGAATAGTGAAGTGTTAAACAGTGCGTTCATGGTTGTTTTACCTATGATAGAACCTAAAATTGCTATAGCTACTGCCCGTTTAAAGTTACACAGTAAAATAAAATCGTCATTCAACATTTTTTAATGATCAAATAAATAAAATGTTGTTAAAATAATTATACTTTCTAAAAAGTTGGTCTGCTATGCAGTATAAATGAAAATATAAGACAACTTTCTACAAACAATTTATTACTTAAGTACTTAATTTTTTTGGCATTTTGTATAACAAATTAATTACTTACTATCGATGCTAATTCTAGGCTTCTAGCAATAGTTTTTTTTTACTTCGTTTTATTTTTAAAGTTATATCCAGCCTAATAAGTAAGTAAGTAGTAAGTAAAATTCCGTTGTTACGTCACCCATAGATAAAATAATGATGAATGGGCGGTTTTGTTCGTCTGGATTGACCAGTTTTGGGCTCTTGGCATTTGTGAAAATAAATATTGTCATACATGTTATGTTAAGCTTAAGAGGCAACGCTCAAATCTATAATCCAAGTTTCAGATAAAAATGATAAAAAATGGCAAGCGACAATAGCTTTCAAAGTGCAAACAAAATCATAGTGAGCCTAGACAACAGTAAAAATAGTGAAATAGGAGACAGTAGGAGGATAAGAGAAGAAAACGCTGAAAGAAGAAGAGAAGAGATGAATGGATCGGCTGATCTGCTGTGCGTGCCGCGGACGGGGCATCGCCTCTCCTTCATGGAGGTGGAGAGTTTCAAGGAGAAATCTCGTTTGAATCTGCTAAAGCAGATCTCTGCTATTTTGAAACAGAGAGAACAGAAGTACAATAAGGAGGCGCTACATAAGGCTTTTCAGGATGAGGTAAGATTTTTTATATTTGGCGGACAAATCAACACATACCACTCCTCTATCTCATATTTTTTGACTACTAAAATGTTACACCTGATTTGTTAAGAGCCAAGAGCCAGCGACAGCCAGACTTCCGACATTTTATAAAAGCTGAAAGTTTTCCTGTATGTATTTGATACCTTTAGAGATAAGAACGACCAGAAACTATGGAGTTTGGGTCGCGGTTACCTAACGTTCGTTAAAGCATAAACCTTAATTATTTTATCTTATTTTCTTCATTTTTGGTAGTTGCTTCCCACTGCCAGATCACCTCAAATAATAATCTAAACTTTAGGGGTGTCGCCACTGGCTCTTGGGATATTAGCGACTGCACAAGATTATAATATTGAGGACCCTATATTATGAGATTAGACGATCCGGTCGGACTGATCGCATGTAGACCTGACCTGATCGGACTGTTCCACATACACGTGTATGCCGCGTACTGTAAAACTCTGGAACAAACTGTCACCAGCAGTATTTCCGGACCTATACGACCTGCAAACCTTTAAGAAAAGAGCGTATTCCTTCTTAAAAGGCCGGCAACGCACCTGCAGCTCTTCTGATGTTACGAGTGTCCATGGGCGACGGTAGTTGCTTTCCATTAGGCGACCCGTTTGCTCGTTTGCCCCCTTATTTCATAAAAAAATGCACAAAACCGGTCAGGTTGGCCTGTTGGTCCGATCGGATGAATCGTACTCTCCGTATACTCCGTATGCCTAGTGTATGTATAGTGCGAAATATTATTAGGTACGAATAAATTTATACTTTAAACATCTTGGAAAAATGTAGTAGAAAGTCAATGGATTCGTATTAAAACAAAATAAGCTAGTTCATTACAATCAGACAGTGTTTAGATGTTAATCACAGTCTACAGACAGTAACTAAACGCAAAAATTGCATATTACAAAACTTGCGTACAAAAGACATCAACGGGAGGCAAAGCTATTTTCAAATCTGAAGTTAAAAACTTAAACCCGACTAAACTGAATTTTTTCAAAGACATCCATACATTTTCATGATATTCATACATCTATAGTACCTATAGACTAACCATGGACAACCAAAATCATATTCATAACCTTTGTGGCTTCAACACATTGAAAAAATAATATCATAACCGAGACGGTAATTTGCAAACCGCCGATTACCGATCAAGGGTATACTATACAGCCTCGTGTGAACACAGCTTTATCATTAAGTATAAATTACATCAGAGATAAAGGGTATTAATACAGATCGTGCGCCGCGCGTCACGACTCCGACATTATAGGGAGGTTGACGCCGCTCGTGTGCATGTTGACATGGTTTTATAATTACATGACACATGGAGATTATGCCTTTAATGGAAAGCCAAGATGTCAATATCGATTTCAGTACCTTGATTCTGTTCCATGCAACATTGAAGCACCTTCGTTTTATCTTCAACCGAGGGTGGAAAGAAAATCAGCGTAGCGTGCAGTGTACATGCAAGACAATTCGCCGAGTGACCACCAATTTTTATTTATTTTTATTTTGTAATTGCTTTTAAGTCCTCTGTTTGTATATTTTTTGCGATTTTTTTTATTATACATCTATTCCATTCTAAAGTATTCTCGTTGACGACACTCTGAATGAGAATACCATTATGTGCAAGCTGCATGAAAGCTACATAAAATAGTAGTCTAGGTTTTAAGATAGGTTAAAGTTTAGACAGTTAGAGGTATGTGTTTGGGGCAGTTATCTCAGTATCTTATCCCGTCTCGAGTGAAAACTATTTTTAATGAACCCCATTTACAGTCTTCTATGCAAGATAATTTTATATAGCACATGAATAAATAATCATCGTCCGGTGTCCTCCCCCGCCCTTAATCTATAAGGCCTAATTTCACCAACGACTGTTAAGTATTAAGTTAATGCTCGAATTAGTATCACGTTACCACTTTCGTTTTTTATATGAATGAAAGAGAAAACATGACATTTTAACAAGCTGTTAACACTAACAGGCGTTTGTGACATTGGGCCTTAGGATAACTAAATGTAAAGGTACAGTACAGATACCTGTACTTCTACTCACGAAGTTATATTATTACAAGCTCAGCAGAAATGAAAACTTGCAACCTGTGCTCTTAAACAACAGAAATCATATTAATTGATAAAAAACTACCCCGACAAGCAATATTGCTAATCAGCAAATATTTAACATTTCTCTAACGTGGTGAATTATACATGAGTCGACCAGTTATATCGATCACTCCCTAATGATCTACAGATCAGTGATCTACGAGCGGCCAGAGCCGGAGTTATGATATTAAAACGTCACGATTATATCGGCTTCATAGATGTATTATTACTAGAATCTCTTTTTTTTTAATTACACCAATAATAATCTAATTAAGGTCATGCTCTAATTTTAAATGTGAGATTAGGACCTGTTTCACCACTTATACGTGCCGGATAGGCTATCCACAACTTATTTGACAGAAAAAGCATAATATGTCTGTCAGATAAGTTGTGGATAGCCTATCTGGCACTTATCAGTAAGTGGTGAAACTGGCTCTTAATTTGGCAGCATGTGATAAAATCATGGCCACAAATCACTTTTCGTTAGTAGTTTCGAAATGTAATTTCGTATTTCTATTTTTCAATCACTGTACATAGACAATTTCAATATTATTGCTCAATTTTGGCTATCATGAGCGTATCACAAGGAGGTACTCTAAGCCCTGTGTTTTATTTATGATATTTAAACACTGACTAGCTATATGACCGAGCTTCGCTCGGTATTCAAAAAATTCAAAAAACACACATAAAATGACATTTTATGAAAATGATTCATAGAGCTAGATCGATTTATCGCCCCCGAAACCCTCTATATACTAAATTTTATGAAAATCGTTGGAGCCGATTCCGAGATTCCAATTATATATATACACAAGAATTGCTCGCTTAAAGATATAAGATTCTACCAATACCTCAAGATCAATTGGTATGTTAAAAATATAGATTCAGTATGTTTGATGAATCGAGTCAACATACACATAAGGGATAATTATAAATAATAACTCAAGCAATTAAACATTCTATTCCATTTTAAATTCTATGCAAAAAAAGTTAATTTGTGTGACAACCAACTTAGGCACGAGATAAGTCACAACACAGGCACTCGTACTCGCATTAATTACTTCCCAATAATTATTGTATCTTTAGGGCTGGCACTAAACGAAAATGCTAAGTATCCGTCGTGCATTACATTGCATAATATACAACCATTTTTCTCTATGATACAAATTTTCTTATGTATTAAGGGCCAAATCATATTGCAACGTGACGCGATTATGCGAGGCATTTATAATAAGGCATTTAGAACCGAAATTTATTTACTACATAAGAAGATATTATACCTATCGATGCTTGGTATTGCCTCACCGCTCGCAATATTTCAATTTGCATTATTAGCTCTTAGAAGCTGGCCTGAAAAATCTGAGTCAATTCATATATGACAATTTGTACCATCGAGGAAATTGATTCCTAGGCAGTTGACAGACCAACGTCATTTGCTCGGGTCATGTCAATTCAATGTTAATTATGATCTGTCAGCTGGGTAGAAACGCGACCAAACTACGTAGGTAGGAACTAGGATCCATTACAGCCAGCACTAAATGATGCTTGTCATTCAATTATTGTAGATACAGCTAAACCGATTGAAAATATGACAATTACTATCAAAGATGTTGATTCCTAGGCAGATAGGGCCAAACTAGTATCCCTATCTGCCTAGGAATCAACATCTCTGATAATAATTGTCATATTTTCGATCGGTTTAGCTGTATCTATAATAATTGAATGTCAAGCATCATTTAGTGCTGGCTGTAACGGAGTCGATTAATCAATCCTATAATTTGTTGCAGCTTATCGACGGCCCAGATGTTTGGCCATGTTCTTAAGCGGATCAGACTTGTACGCTTTCATTCAATCTATATCATAAGTTATAAGTTGTAGAAATTGATATTATGCTTGTATGACAGTAGGCCACTTATGCTACGTGGCTAATCTCTTTGTAAGAGAAGATAGTATATTGTGTTACGTTTGTCGTAACATTTAGATTTTAGATCCACGATTGGATATTTACAAGATGTTCAAAAATTAATAAAGACGTCCAGACATATTTCCATATGAGTAGATGGAGAAACGATCAAATTGTCACTAATTTCCAAGGGTTCCTAGGTGTATCGAAGTTTATCGTAAGGTCCAAAAGTCATAAGGTCAAAATTACTTATCCCAAAAATTTCCTTAATCTGTTTTTTTCCTAAATGCGGCATATTCGCCCGTGGTCAAAATTGAATCGGGATCTTTGCAGTTAGTGTCACTCTTGCTTCCAAACACTTAGCTTGATTTTTAGGGTTCCGTACCCAAAGGGTAAAAATTCATGACACTTCGATGTCTGTCCGTCTGTCTGTCTGTCTCCAGGCTGTATCTCAAGAACCGCTATAGCTAGAGTTCTGAAATTTTCACAGATTGTGCATTTCCGGTGCCGCTATAACAACAAATACTAAAATAAAAATAAAATTAATATTTAAGAGGGGCTCCCATACAACAAACGTGATTTTTTTGGCCTTTTTTGCTCGTAATCAATAATGATAACAGGTAGGCACTTAACACTTTCACGAAGGCCTTAAATATAATTGTACTTTAATAATTAATAATAATATTTAAATAAAATAAAAAATTAAGGGGGGCTCCCATACAAAAAACACAATTGTTGGCCTATTTTTGCTCTACAACGGTACGGAACCCTTCGTGCGCGAGTCCGACTCGCACTTGGCCGATTTTTTTACTAATTACTCCGAAGTATTTATGACGGTGACGACATAAGTTATGCGATATGGATCACATGATCTATATCACTGTCCGTGACAGGAATCGAACAGGCGACCTCGTCTACAGCCCGGAGCTAGAGCAGGTCGTGTAGTGAGGTAATGAAATTATCGATCTAAACTGACATTGGAGTAGAGGTTTTCTATTGGCTATACCTAGTAGTCGCCTGACCAATGACCAGTGTTTGACCCACTTGGGCCACCATACCTACCCATCCTTATATAGACACTGTTTACTTTGATTAATAACATATTGCTAAATAACATACCTAAAGCTGGGATATGTAATTACCGACATATTAGCTAGAGGCATGTTACAGTTAATAATTTGCTTGATATGGTCATGTATTACATTAAGAAAAAAGATTAGATTTCTTATATGTTTTTTAATCGTAATTATGCAAGTAAGACTATAACCATTCATATTTTTTAGATAACTTTGTAGATTTGGTCGTTCCTGGCCTTGATTATGATAACGTCTAAAACATTTTTTGTAAATGCACAACCCTCGAAGCATTGTTCTACAAATCACATCATCACAAAATGATGGCATTATTATTACATTAAAAGAAAATGTACGGAGTAAGGAGTTTTAAGTAACAATCTTCATTAAAGTAACGTCATTAAATGGGCACTCTTGGTCTTTTTTTGTGATTGTCGTCTGATTATTTAGCTAGAGATTTGTCTTAACACACTTAATACAAATTAATACTAAAAAATATATATTAAGTATATATGCAAGATAAATTCAAGTTGACGACCTCTGTGGCTCGTGGTCGCTGCCGTCGCTGGTTCGAAACTCACCGACGGAACAAAAAGTTTTCACTGTTCCCGGGTCATGGATGTGCTTTAAATATGTGTATAATCTAATAAAAATCTCAAATATATGTAGTGTATAAAAGTGTTAAATATATTTCCGTTGTCTGGTACTACTGTAACACAAGTCCTTCAGGCGCTTAGCACGGGGCCAGACTGACGTGGTGTGGAGCGTCCATATATAATAATAATAATAAAACACTTCTCACAATTACAAATACATATATATATATATATATATATATATATAGCGAGCACCGGTGATCGCGACAACAATAGAATACAATAGCAATTCCTGGAAATTCCGATTGAAGTATTAATTAAGAAAGCTATGTAAAAAATATTTTACACACAAAGCAAAGATAAAATGTCCATTGTAAGCCGAGAAGAGCTTCCGCCGATTTTTTGTTTAATCTTTAATCCCTTACAAGGTTTACAGATTAAATATTGATTAAAGGCCATAATTGGCCATGAAGATCCCCGCTGGAGGCATCAGTCAGCCTGTCCAGGCTGTCCGGGATGATGTAATTATGGCCTGATTGATGGAACATGCTGTCAGATGTACACTAGATGGTGGCTAGATGCGGCATGTTCTCTTGACAGGCACTATTGACCCGTTAGCGTACAATTAACCCTGTCTGGGAGGTTTTGTTTGATTGATTCCATATTCTGTTTTGTTTGACCTCTATCTAGCTTTCTGTGTTTTAGCTTTTTTGGTTTTCATTAGTTTTGACAGGGACTCAATGACCGCTACCGCCATGTTTCGCCGAGTACAGTATAGCCTGCACAATATGCATATCCTCTAGTCTAGGCCTATAGTCAAGTTATTTTATTAATACCGACAGAACTTTAGAAGTCAATAATTAAATGGATTTTTAGGACAAAATTATCAAAAGTCTATATTTTATTATAATTAATGAAAGCTCAATTCGTTTTAGAAATTTGACATGAGAGTATTCTTTGCTGTATAGTCTACATGGTGCAACAAAACTAAGTGATAATACTTTAGGATGTGTATGGGTGAGAGTTCACTGTGAAAGTAGCAGCGCTGAAAAAGTTTTTTTAAACCTTTGTTACATGCGAAAATTCATAACGCTCGGGCGCTTACCCATACAAATCACAAAAAATGCTAAATGCTGTTTCAGCGCTGCTACTTTCACAGTGACTATCTAAGGAACACATATTATACACCCTAAAGTATTATCACTTAGTTTTGTTACAGCCTGTATATTAAAATTTTTAGATATTAAGATAAATTCAACTTAAAGAGAAATACAAAATCGTCACTCAGACTCTATGAAATGTAGATTCCTATTCTAGGCACACGTGAACGCAGTGATGTTGTTATTATATTTCTTATTTTCTTTAATGATAGTTTATATTTTCTTGGCTGCCATAATGTTTTCAATTACGCTCGGTAAATGCGCTGTCTGAAATTCTCGAACATTTATGAACCAGTACGGACCATGTCGCGATATAAAAAGACCATTTACAATATGGTCAGAGGCCGTAAAGTGCTAATTACATCAAAGCCCGGTGCATCTGACGCGCGAGCCGTCACATAAGTCTGCCATAACGGGAGCAGAAAAACACGTAATGATAGAACTTCATGCAAGAATAACCATAATAAGGCACTCACACCTTGCGGCCACAAAAAACCGCCTAGCGGAACGCATGTGTTATTCCTGAAACTTTCAAAATATATTACGTGCCTGTTTCAACTTTCAAAATATATAAGAAGACTTTAGTGCCCAGTTTATCCAGGATTCTTGTACTATCAGAGTAGCGGCGTGTATCATGGCGGTCCTACGTTATTTGGTCACGTAATGTTACACTGAGAGACTAAAATTAAATTGACAAAAATCGACCAAATGACGTAGGTTTGCCATCTGACTACAAACCAATTTCTTCGATGCTACTATTGCATTCAGACATAAACAAAGTTTCCAGGTAAGCTATTCGACAAAAAATTGAAATTATGAAAACCAGGCCATGTCCACGTTACGACGCGCGACGGCGTAACGTGGACGTGGACGTGGAATGGTGCGGTAACGTGGCACGTAGGGAATGTTATTATTCGACAAATTTACTATTCAAATGATTCGAATATTTTACAAAACTTTTCGAATAATTCGAATATTATTCTAATAATTCAAAAATTTTGAAAAATACTGAAAACTCTGAATAAAAGTAACAAAAAGCTTCGTACAGCCATGTACAACAGATTTTGTTAATACTATGAAGTAAGTAATGCTTATTTTTACTTTTATCAACATAATTATTTGTAAATGACATAGTTACTTTTTGTTGTTAAACAATTTTTTTTATTAAATAAGGGAGCAAACGAGCAAACGGGTCACCTGATGGTAAGCAACTAGCGTCGCTCATGGACACTCGCAACATCAGAAGAGCTGCAGGTGCGTTGCCGGCCTTTAAAGAGGGAATACGCTCTTTTCTTGAAAGTTTGCAGGTTGTATAGGTCCGGAAATACTGCTGGTGATAGTTCGTTCCAGAGTTATACAGTACGCGGCAGAATGTTACGCGAAAAACGCACTGTGGAAGACTGTCACTCATCAAGGTGATCAGGATGGTATGTTTTTCGCGTGGCGTGACGATGGTGAAAAGTTGCAGGTGGTATGATTCCGAAGAATTCCCCGTCAGAGCACTCCCCGTGATACAACCGATAGAGGATGCAGAGTGATGTTACATCTCGGCGTAATTCCAAGGGGTCCAAGCTGTTTGAAACACTATGGCAGTCAACAATTCGAGCGGCCCTTCGTTGGATACGATCCAGAGGGAGCAGTTGGTATTTTGGCGCCCCTGCCCAGGATGAGAACAATATTCCATATGAGACCGAACCTTCACCTTGTAGAGTTGTAGGCGTTGGTCCGGATTGAAGTACTGTCTCGCTCTGTTAAGAACACCAAGCTTCTTCGAGGCTAATTTGGCCTTACCCTCTAGATGATATCGGAACTGGACTTAGCAGACAATTTAAAAAATATGTATATTTTAAGATTACAGCTGGGCAATAAAAGAAAGGCTGTAAATTGTGAACCGTTTTTGATAGTAGCACCTTTTACTTTTCTCATGTGATTATGCTTAGTCTTGCAAGGCAGCAGTTGAGATTAAATAATAATATTATATTCGACGTTATGATATCTGTTTATTAATACTAAGCCAGCTCACCCGTCTTTTTGTAATTTTCGATCCACGTTCACCTAGTTCACCTAGTCGGCTTCACCTGTGTCAACATGGCTCGAAATTATAAAAAAGAGCCACTAGAAAACAAACACTACAACAAAGAAAAAAAATTGCAACGAAGCCCTGGGGGAGGGTGAAACAACCCTAGAGCTGGTGACTTTAGTAACTTGAAGTTTGATAACGCCAATAACATGATATTAAGGAGCTATTGACATTTTTTGATACTGTACTAACTGTTTCAATTATCAGTCGAGGACTGCCGCGGTAAAGCTATTGAATAGCAAATTTTTATCAACTTGTCGAATCATAGATCACATATCGCGAGCTTCAAGGGCGTATAAAAAATTATCTTTTGTATTTTAACTACATAATATTGTAAAACTCTCAATATTGCACACCCTACATCTATCTATTACCTTCTTAAAAAACGAGTTTGTTTTATATACACCCTTCTGGGGTAATACCTCGATCATGGGAATCGCAGACACAATAAATTTTCAATTGTAATGCAATAGCCGGGTGCCGCTTGGGGATTGATGGGTTAAAGCCCGCGATATAATTATAGTTATCACGGTAGACAAAAAATTTGAGAAAGCTTGAAAGAAGTCAACGGATACAGATCGTGGGCGACCATTACTGACAATACTGAAATCCATGACTGAAAGCAGTTTATATCTTCATTTGAATGTCTTTACGCAAAATAACGTTTAAAAATGGTCAACGGCGACGATGAATGGTCGTATACTCATTAGTTAGACTAAAAATAGATTTATATATATCATTAAAGATGTAGAATATTCATAAATAATATTATTTTTCTGAAATAAACTTAATTATGTTCTTATTCCATGTTAATTTTATGTCTGATAGCAATTTAAACCAAAATAAAAAAATATTTTTACTATTCGAATTATTCGAAAAATAATTTGGCGAATATTCGAATAATAAAATCGTCGAATATTCGAATAAAACGAGTATTCGAATATTCGAATAACATACCCTAGACTGGCACGGTACGTTGACGTGACGTGAAAATTTACGTCAACGTAACGTGAAAATGCACGTCATGGTGTAGCAACATTTTAGGTTACCATGCCTTGTGAAACTGCTACATTCTTCACTACTTATGTAGCTGATACCGCACAACACGTATTTCGCGTCTGCTATTGTTAAGGAGATATATCGAAAATAAATTATACCGCAAGGGCAATTTTATACTTAATTTGTATGACTATAAAGTCGTGAATACGCTGCGGCCAGAAGCTATCGGCTCGCTCGGGAAACATGCGACAAAACCACAGATTATATATTAGTTGTACCAAACAAAACGTAGGTAATTAAGCGTCTCCCAGAGAGACGCGGCTTGCGGCGACGGTGGCGGTGGCGGTCAGTTGGATGACTTGAGAGTTCTAGGAACGACACAAACACACACGCCCACGCGGCCAAGCCAATCAACTGACCGCCACCGCCACCGCAGGCCGCGTCTGTCTGGGAGACGCTTAAGCGTCTCACAGACAGACGCGGCCTGCGGTGGCGGTGGTGGTGACGGTCAGTTGGATGACTTGAGAGTTCTAGGAACGACACAGACACACGCAGCCACGCGGTCAAGCCATTTAACTAACCGCCACTGCCACCGCAGGCCGCGTCTGTCTGTGAGACGCTTAATTATTTAAAAAATAACTAGGACCATTTAAGCAAAATGCTTCTATACGATTTTGAGTTGCAAAGGTGTCTATTAATTAGACTAATGATATTTCCTACTATTACATCTATTTTCGTTTCAAAATAATCCTCAAATTTCGTATTTCTAAGAGGTCATTTCGAAAACTAAATGTATCGAGGTAAAATACGTTAATCGTGTTTCTAGTTCTTCTCAAACCTAGATAAGGCTATGAAGATATGTATATCTCATTACCAGATTTGTAACATTTCTGAGGGTCCTATAGTATTACGCGCCTTAAGAAGACGGAGAGAGAGATTAAAAAAAAGACGTAAAATATTGCTACACCATGACGTTTTCACGTTACGTAGACGTAAATTTTCACGTCACGTCAACGTATCGTGCCACGTTACCGCACCGTTCCACGTGACGACGTCGTGACGTGGAGATGTGGGCATGCGTATCTGAGTTTTACGGTACAATAAGAATCGCTCTATTATGACCAAATTGTGTAGCTGTAGCAGTTAGCTGAAATTTAGATCTAGAAATTTCTGGCTTTGATTAAAAATTGAAATATATCCATGTTACTAAACAAGATAAATGTAGATGATTTATTTATTGATGTATGATAAGAAGGCACCAATTAATATGTGTAGCTAACTCGAGCGTTACAAAACTGCGAATCTAATTTATGATGTATGTCGCAATGACTGTAATCGGGTGTAATATATCTAAGTCGACTTGCTATCCCATAACATACAGGATGTTGGATAAAGACATAAATATGCAAATTATGTCCATACCCGTGTAATTATCTAGTATCTACCTCCGACTTATAACAGGGAAACCTTAAATCATAGATGCACATCGTTTTGTGCAAAGTCAACATGAAAATGTAAAATTAATTAATTTGGTTAGGACAATTGAAGACGTGAGTGGAAGAATCGAACAAGTAACATTTCGTAACATATGGACAATAACTCTGCATTTTTTCTGTAATTATTTTCATAAAACTTGTAACTTATCTACTTTATAACCTAGCTAATATATCTGGCTACACATATGATCCACAGTTTTTTTTTCAAATAATTTTTCCGACCCTAAAGCCTCCATTTAAGCAAAAAAAACGTTTTTTCATGTTACTTACCTTATTCTTCCACTCACGTCTTGAATTACTCAATTGTAATTATTGACGTCCACTGCTGAATGTAGATCTCTCCCAATTAACGCCAACCATAATCTTGGGCAGCCTTCGTCCATCTGCTGCCAGCCATTTTCTTCAAACGGTTGGCCGGCACCGCTGGATGGCAACAGGCTGATGATGATGATAACGATTATAATAATAATATTATTAGTAACAAGTTGTGAGCCAGAAAATAATATAGAAGATGGTGAAGTAGGATTACACAATAGCGCAAACGAGCAACCAATAACCTGATTGTCATTTACGAGTATATATTCATTTTTGCGACCCAATTTTATTACATGAAATGTGGCTGAGTAGAAAGAAAAATTGTTATTACTTTGGCTGAGCTGGTGCCCAGCTAGTAGCGACAGTTAGTTGCTCGTTTGCGTTAATCCAGTCCGGTTATTAATTATACGTGTGTCAGTTGTCACTGTCAAACAGTGACAGTGACAGTCGGTGACACTATCGTAGACACTGGACTGTAGACATAATCATATCGACATGCCGTCTTTTCTATTTGCCTCGATAAAAGGCATTGATACTTAAAAAATGGCACTGGAGAATATGTATTAATACCTATGTATAAAGCGTCTCCCAGACAGACGCGGCCTGCGGTGGCGGTGGCGGTGGCGGTCAGTTGGATGACTTGAGAGTTCTAGGAACGACACAGACACACGCGGCCACGCGGCCAAGCCATCCGACTGACCGCCACCGCCACCGCAGGCCGCGTCTGTCTGGGAGACGCTTTAAGCCCGCTATCCCCAACCCGCGGCCCGCGCACCGCATGCGGCCCGCCGGGGCTTTTTTTGTTGCCCGCGTGATGTAAAACCATTTTGAAATTCACGCCCACCGACAAAATAATGTAAAGTCGTCGTGACAGTCGTGAAATTTTTTCCACTTTAAAATTTTAAATTTCAGTTAATTTTGAAAAATGTTATTTTTTAACCCTAAAAAATTTTTGTTGCGGCCCGCGACACCAAGACCAAAACATGTTTGTGGCCCGCATGAAAAAAAGGTTGGGGACCACTGCTTTAAGCGTCTCCCCAGACAGACGCGGCCTGCGGTGGCGGTGGCGGTGGCGGTCAGTTGGATGACTTGAGAGTTCTAGGAACGACACAGACACACGCGGCCACGCGGCCAAGCCATTTAACTGACCGCCACCGTCACCACCACCGCAGGCCGCGTCTGTCTGGGAGACGCTTTAAGGAGCAAGAAAATAATGAAGTGAAAAATCGGCCAAGTTCGAGTCATACTCGCGCACAAAGTGTTCCGTACCGTTATATGAGCGTAAATAGGCAAAAAATTGTGTTTTTTGTATGTTTATATTTTTATTTTATTAATGATTATTAAAGTAAAAATATATTTTAATTAAATAAAGGATTTTGTGAAAGTTTCAAGTGCCTAGCTGTTGTCATTATTGATTACGAGCAAAAATGGTCAAAAAATTACGTTCCTTGTATGGGAGCCCCCCTTAAATATTAACGTTATTTTATTTTTAGTATTTGTTTATACTTTATAGCGGCAACAAATGTATACAATCTGTGAAAGGAGAATGCCCAAGGTCGGTACCATTAATTCTCATGCGCTTTGATGAAAATAATACAGTAATTATTTTTAGAATTTTTTACGTAATTACACGCCCGGAATCCAATTTTTAAACCCGGGATTTAAATTAAAGAATAAAAGTTACTAAATAACTCTCTCCACATTCGATTAGTGATGTAGTGCATTATTAGAAATACATCAAACACTATATTGTAACAATATCGATTCATTCGACTCAAGCAGTAATTGCAATCGTTATTCCAATTTTTATAAATATTACTTGCTTTAATAACAATTTCCGAATGATAATATTATTTATTGATATCATGTATTAGCTTCTCTATATTATGTATGCTAAATAATAGTAAATGAAGCTAATCCATTACACTTAATCGATTCTGTGCTGCTATTAAATATAAAATCGATTTTTTTCATAGACTTCGATTTATCGACTGGCTTCACTAACTGTCATTCCGACATTTGCTACGTATTACGTAATGTCTGTATTATTAAAAGCAACTTATTTTTTAGATAATTATTTAACAAGAACTCGTTTCTATTTGTAATTATGCTTGTTTATATTTTGTGAACTTATACTTAACTGTTCATTTGCAATAACAAGAAATTCGAGTCGTTTTGTCTACTCCAATGTTTATGGATAACTCCTATTCATAACTCAGGTAAGCATACCTAAGTATTTTATTTTCTGAATAAGTATTTATAAGTCAAAGAAGTGCCTTCTTCTATGTATTTCCTGACAAATGAAATATTTTAAACTGTCACCTGAAAATATAACAACAGCAAAAACATTAAAGGCAAGGACTTAAGTCTTTGATTTCACAAGTAGGTACTTAATGTTCTAGCAGTGAAACCATTTAGATTTTAGAGTATAGATGTTACTTACTTCTATGAATATATTATTACAAACAATATTAATTCTTTGTTTTATTACAGCTAACTTCAGATTCTGTGCTCTGTTCAGTGTTTAACACTGCTTCAAGAATCAAGACAGAGCAAACCCAACCAGTGAAGGAAGTTTAAGATTATGTTTTCCTTGTGACAAGTCTATTGTATATGTATAAATACTACAAGAACACATACTGTAAGACAAGATCAACATATTATAAGTAAAACATTATAGCCGCTGAACTTGGTAGGTTTTTTTTGTTTATATTATGTATTAAATTATATCTTATTGATATTTTTAATTTTCAATCTCCAATATATTATGATACTGCTGGTAGTGTTTTTATTATTATGTCCTAATAAAAATAGTTTCACAAATAATTTCATAAAATATTTTTATTTATTGTCTTTATTATTTCTAAGATTTAACATAGGTACTATAAATATATTATATTACATATCACTTTTTAGTCCTGCTTGCTGGAGGTCAGCTACAAGGAAGTACAATGTCATGACGAGCAAGACTCCAATCGCCCCGATCTATCAAGAGGCATTTGACAGAATATGCTGGATCAAATGATATACCTCACCCAAAAATTATCTCTTCTACCAACCGTACCAACGAGCTGCAAGTACATCTAATCACTGTATATTTGTTAATTGTTTTGAAATGGACGTTGACTGGTACCTTTATGTATGAAACTGGTTTTAGTGTCACCGGACCATTGGTACGGATCGCTCCACTTAAAGGAACCTAAAGGAACAGTTATATACTCAATTATAAATTCTATGTTCCACCATGTTGTATGATTTAGATTGCAGGAGTATGATGAATGATTTAAGTAGGTATTTTTCTTTTATATAAATAAAAATGAATCTTATTTAAATGTTTGTGTGATAATGTTCACATTTTGCAGTACTTACATAATAATTATGTTCCATAATATGTACTGCAAAATGTGAATTACATACTGAATTATGTGTATTAATTCATACACTACATGCTTATTTTGCATGTAATATTAGAGTAAGAGTAGAATTAAGCTGTTTGTGTTTGCTCTTTTTTTCTTTAGTTTATAAATTATAATACAACTCTGTTCTTTGTTAATGAAATGAAATAGTTTATTGAATCAAGTTAATGTTCATGTTTTAAATGAAACCGAGCCGCTGGAAGTTTGTTGTATATAATATTTGTTTTTGTTGTGACACTGGATAAAATAAAAATATTTTACATTTCTTTGTTTTATTTTTGACTCCACAGCATGAGCATAGCGCACTAGCGGCCAGGTCGCGGCGGCCATCGAGATATATCTATCTCGATGGCCGCCGCCGATGCGTGTGATGTGCGTGTGTGAGTGTGTGTGATGTGCGGGTGCGCCGTGCGTGTGATGTAGCCTGTGGGTGTGTGTGTGCGTCGCGTGTGCATGCTCGGGCAAACTATTCGACTTCAAGTTAAACTGAGCGTTGTTGCTGGCTCGGCCTCACCGCGGCAAATGTCCGAGGCTGCCTCGCAAGGCGGCTGGCTTGGTCAGTACGCAGCTATTGGGAATGTGTCCATTGTGAAAAATGTTGTGACTAAAATGTTACTTACATTTTTGCTTAAATTGCTTAAGAGAATGTATTCAATAATAATAAATGCCCCTAGAATTATAATAAACTCCTATTACTAATTTATAAGCGCCTTACTCTGTTTTTAGAGCAATAACTTGTCAATAAAATAGGTGCTTTGAAGATTTTGAGGTTATTTTCGATTTTATCAAATTACTCTAAAACCCCGGTTTTGTTTACAAAGAAATTTTTTTAGGAGCTAAAATGATAATCATTGACTTTAAAAAACCAAGTTTCGTAATGACGCAAAATGGTACAGAGTACCATAGAGTTATGATCATTCTCCTTTCAGAAGTCTAGCTACAGCGGTTCTTGAGTTACAGCCTGGAGACATACAGACGAACAGACGGACAGACAGCGAAGTCTTAGTAATAGGGTCCCGTTTTTACCTTTTGGGTACGGAACCCTAAAAACGATACTGCAGTCGCTACGATTGTTTTCATCTATACTAATAAGTAATATTATAAATGTGAAAGTGTGTCTGTCTACCTGTCGGTCTGTCTGTTATCTCTTCACGCCCAAACCTAAACAGCCGAACAAATTTAGCTGGATATGGAGATACTTTGGAGTCCCGGAAAAGGACATTTAATACTTTTTGTCCTAAAATTTGCTGTTCCCGCGCGAGAAACGAATTTTGGCGCAACGGAATTGCGGACGAGATCTAGTAAAAAATATTATATTTTTAAATACGTTCCTTTGTAGTAGGTTTAACGTTCAAATAGAATGTGGTTTGAAAAAAAGAATCAAGCGAAAACACGACGTTCAACTACGTCCGCTAGCGTTACGACTAATATTCTTGTGTTCAGATGTAGTGAAACGTAAAGCAGATTCAAAATCTTTGCCACAGAACAAAAAAATGGTGGTCTTTTCGCCGAATCTGCGATATTATATTCGTGACATAAAATCTGCTGAAAGCAGATATTTTATATCTAGATGTAATAATATATCAATGATACGTGCACCGTTTGTGAAACGCTGGTATTCTAATGATCATTTATCTTTATACACTGAAAAGGACATAGTAGGGAGTCTGGTTGCGGTTTCTTTCTTTTCGATATATGGCATCACGACAATCTTTAGCCTATAACGTTGTAGAAAACGAAGAAAAAATAGAAATTAAGGCTCTTTTCATTATTAATGGTTTCTTATTATGGCTTCGATCTACTTATATTAATGTAGATTGATGAAGATTCGTTAGTTTTTTTCGACCATGATAACATTATCAAGATTGAAAGTGTGAAAAGCATAATTACATTTTACAAAAAAAAAAAAAACTCATTTAGGCGTTGTAATTTACAACACGCGCCAAATCAACCTTGACTGTCCCAAGCTCGACGTTGACAAGACGTCAGCAGTCAGCTTTAAATCAATAATAGTTTTTGCTCTACTTTAAATCCTACTTTACTAATTAATACAATTTATTTGAACCGAACGTACATGATATCTAGTTCGTTACAAAAAGTACGTAATATTATTTCATAAATGACAGTTATTCACTAATTAAAACGAGCTAACGAGGGCGTTTGACGACTTATTTTTAAACTTGTTTGTATATATTTGTTTTTTTTTCCAAACTGTACTCGTATATCTTAAGGCGAGTGTACATGGGACATGTTACGGCAGATGGGACAGAAGTACAGAACGATTAATTAAAAAGCGATCGACTGGTACTTATCACCTGTTAGATGAGTGAATACTTTCGTTATTAACGAAAGAACGGGTTGTAGCTATATGCTATAGAGCACATTTGACATAGCACAGTTTATAATTGATTGTCGAGTCTCGCAAATGATAGGCCATGTTTATGTCTACTGTGCCATGGTTATCAAAAAAGTGTACAATACCGCTAAAGAAGTGCTGTTAGCCTTAAAACAAAATTATGACTGATTATAATTTCTGTATAACTAGTGTATAACCCTATTTCAATGTTTTTTTTGTCAGAAAACAATAGAATAACTAAAAGTAGGACGAATTGAAAAAAAAATTCGCTACTAGCCATTTGTTCCACCGAGACGAACGTTTATGGGACGAAATACTCACTAGTAACTACTGGCTTATTTCACAGTTTTCATTTTTACGTAAAATATGTCCCTTAGCTCATATTTCGTTAATTTCAACATGAATGTTAGAACCTATGTATATGAATAATCTAACTTAAAGCATAATTTCTGTCAAAATGTGATTTGTGATGCCCTATGTCAAATCCCATACATTTTTCAAATTCAACAGTAAAAGTAACGAAAGCATCTTTTTTTAAACGAACAAAATATGGCCCACCACACATTTCCAACACTGTGACTCCTGTGTCACCTGGATGGAAAAACCCTTTAATATTATGATCTCAAGGGTGCCCAAGGGACATGCTAAATATTTCTTCTGATTAATTTTGTTGCGATAGAGATAGGAGGAAAAAGAGATATCAAACAAAAGCATATTTTATAAGAAAGCCTCATACAATCCACGTCCGCATCCGCATCATGCTGAAACGGGCCCAAGCGTGTAGTGTCTGTTATCACACCCAGGCCAAGTGTGGAGTGATTGATAGATTTAATTATCTACTTTTTATGGAAACCGGCGTGGTGCTCGTTAGCCGTTAGCGAGATATTGATCGACGACCTGCATATCGCACACATTAGTCTACACATGAAGATGTTACATAGACGAGATTATCAGTCCTCTTGAATATATTAATTATATTCAAGAAGACTGATAATCTTGTTAGTCGTAACATCACTTGAGATCACTTGATACGGCTACATGGCTACGCGCTACGATCCGTTTCAGTGTTAATATACAAGGTGTAACAAAACTAAGTGATAATACTTTAGGGTGTGTTTGGGTTTCTTATAAATAGTTCACTGCAACGATGGTTCACTGTGAATGTAGCAGCGCTGAAAGGATACTTTTTTGTGATTTGTATGGGCAAGCGCCCCCGCGTCATGTACTTTTCCATACAAAGGTGAAAAAAGTCACTCTTTCAGCGCTGCTACTTTCACAGCGAACTCTATAGATACCCATCATCACTTATTTTTGTTATACCCTGTATGTCTGTGGACTGTGGCATATAGCCGTGTGTTGTGAGCTTTAAATAGCAAACAGACGACCGAACTTGGTCCGGCCCCGGACCGCAAACGCGGTACGCTCTGAACGCAATCCACCGGACATTACTAGGTATTATTAATATCGGGAATAATAATATCCAGCGGACTATGCTACACACGATCGAACTTAGTTTGGATTCCGAATCGGAACGCACTATGTTCGTGGTCCGGTCCGAACCAAGTTCTATCGTCTGTTTGTAGTCTTAGTCCTAATATCGTGGTCCCATAAATCGTACCAGCTATTAATAAGCGTATTCCTGTGGTAGCCTTGTGTCGGTAATGGCCGACTATTGGTCACCGGTTACCGTGTAATGAGTTAATGACAGTTGAGGCCGCACTGCTATAGGTGGTACAGACTGATATTATATTGATATAACTTATTGCAATATTTTTGTATACGCCCACACATCTAGGTGTGGAGGCTAGATGCTAGAGATTTCGCAAAATCACTCGAAACCGTTCGTTTTGTTCTGATGAGAAGTAGCCTTCCTTCTTCGAAGTTTATCCTCTCTTAGATATGTTTTTTTTTTATATACTTTTTTTCCAAAATAAGCCTAGCTATTAGCCTAGCAACAGCTAGGCTTATTTTGGAAAAAAAAGTTTACTTGACTATCTTTTCCTTTACTATCTCACGGCTTACTACGTAAAGTCTGGGAGTATGGATGAACGAGCAATAGACGATCTTGTGACGAGCGAAATGTTATGCTGGTATAGGTGCGATAATAATATATAACTTAATATTAGGTACCTAATGTATGCTGCGCTGGAATGAAGCATGTTTATTGCTTGTATACAGCATCTTGAAGCTATTGGGTATGTTCACATTGATACAGCTGAAACCAATACTATCTTCCATCCTACATCCACTTTTGGAACATGATTTTTGATCAACATTCCATTATGAGACAGCCAGACAGGTTGGACGATTTTGTATGACCATGACCGCAAAAGCAGTACGCCTGTATTCAGGTTATTTCGATACACGTTACTACGTAGGTGGGAATTGCGCTAGTTAAGTCCGATACTACTTAATACTCTTTAATCATACACAAAGATTGAATCAAAATCATAAATTGTATACTCTTAATTGGCTTTTAGCAAATGTATACTATCGCAAATACAATTATCGCAGACAATGTTGCCTGTCTGTTGAGCAACGAAGGCGGGGTGACCTACTACTGCGATTAATGACTTGTTACTTCTCATACGAGGCTAAAACTTGCTGACAATTTGACTGACCGTGCAAAAATAAATTAGTGATATACAGATCTGTTACGTTCATACTATTTTCCGGCTTGAATCTCTTCCGAACAATTTTCTAATTCAAAATTGGACTTTGACAGATAAGTGAAATAAAAGATACGAAATGCCATTTACATAAAAGAGACAGACGAAATAAAAGACGACCCAATTGGGTCGTATTTGAGTCTTCACAACGCGCGCGGTAGTAACATAATTATCTGCTTTGAGTTTTTTATTTATTATCATTGGATATAAGTATAAATCAGCTGCATAATCAGATGTTGTAATAGTTTTGAAAATTCTTGGAAGTTTATACAAATAATAATAATTATTTGTGTTCAATAGTCTGTTCTCTTTTAGCTCTGATAGGGCCTTAGTACCACAAGGATCTCTCACAAAATCGTTATGAAAATACTTCATTTGCCTGCAATTTTGATGTGCCGAAATTCGTTTGTCGTACATTTTTCGGAATAAAGCTATTCCGGCGATCAATATATTATATTTCCATCCCCTAAATGGGTAATCGGTTTAGCTGTTTGAGCGTAAAGAGGTGACAGATAGAACGACAGCTGACGAATTCCTTGTTATTTTATTTGAAAGTTCTTAAAATCTAAGAATTTACCACACATAGCAATTAGCAGCAGTAGTTAACTGCTTTAGATAAGCATAGCATGCACGTTCATGTACACTGCACAGTTAAAATATATTTACTGTGTAGCAAATGTATTGAATCGGTGCAATCACCTTGAGTTTTCGGTGTAAGGTGTAATTATAACGAGATCACCGTGACTCATACGTCAACTACATCAAGCACCGCATTACCATACCGACATGAGGTGACAAATTGCTCTCCTCACCTTCAGGCTTCGACGTGGCGCTGAGAGAGATAGAATGGGGTTAGGACTTACATTCCTAATAGAATTGACCAATTATTATTATTTAATTGCACTTAAGTACCTTCGAGGAAATTTATTGTTAGGCAGTTGGCGGACCTACGTCATTTGTTCGGCTTATATCAATTAATATTAGTTCATCAACCAACATTAGTTGTGATCGATCAGATGAGTTTGACTTAAGGCGCTATATCGAATCTAATTTTACCGCAAGGGCAATTTTATACTTAATTTGTATGACTATAAAGTCGTGAGTACGCTGCGGCCAGAAGCTATCGGCTCGCTCGGAAAACATGCGAAAAAACGTAATTATAATCATTTAAAACATAACTAGGAGCATTTAAGCAAAATGCTTCTATACGATTTTAAGTTGCAAAGGTGTCTATCAAATAGACTAATTTCCTACAATACATCTATTTTCGTTTAAAAATAATCTTCAAATTTCGTACTTTTAAGAGGACATTTCGAAAATTAAGTGTATCGAGCCAAAATACATTAATCGTGTTTCTAGTTCTTCTCAAACCTAGATAAGGCTATGAAGATATGTATATCTCATTACCAGATTTGTAACATTTCTGAGGGTCCTATAGTATTACGTCAAAAAGGACATTTTTTTCAATATAGCGCCTTAACGCGACCAAATTATACTAGGCCTGCCATCTGCCTAGGAATCAACTTCTCTTACAGTACATAACTACCTATATTAAATTATAAATGCGATTATTAATTTTTCACTTCACTGTAATAATGAGTTAGTTTTTACAATTAACATTTAGTTAGAACTTAGAAATAAAGATTATTGAGTTTTCGTATCATTTACCTATTATACTTGATTGCAAGTTGCAACGAAAATATAAATTTTCGTTGCAACTTGCAATTATAAAACCTGAACATACTGCAAAAGACAAATCCTCATGGCCCAAAATAGGCACTTCTGCAGACAATAAAACAATCATAATAATGTCTAAAACATCGACACACTACATCACTAGCTAATATGGAAAACATTCAAAGCGCGTGTATTGTGTTGATTTCGAAAGCATCGTTATAAGTAGTGCAGCTATCGAGCGATCAGCCTAATGGTTGCCGTCAGCCTGTGTCAGCTACCGCAGGCATGATTGATTCCTTCAACACAACGTATTACTAATTTAGATTTAATGCCCATTAGTTTGAGGAGAACTCAAGTCAGCGAAGAAGTTGTATATTATTATGCTGTATTTCTTTGCTATCATTTACATTGCATTATTGACTTGACATTGTATTATTGACATTGTATCATCTATCTATCTATAATATAAAAATGAATCACAAAATGTATTGGTAAGCGCATAACTCAACAACGCCTGGACCAATTTGGTCCATTCTTTTTTTTAAATGTTCGTTGAAGTTCAAAGATGGTTTTTACGGCGAGAAAAATTCGAATAATTGCCGGAAAACCCCTAAAAACAGCCCTTTTCTTTTTCCCATACAAACGTTTTCTAACTAAAACCATACTAATGCCCTTAGGGCACATTAAGGGTGGAAAGGTTTAGACGCGATTGCCACGGGGTTCATCTGAATATTGTTAAATGAGTTACACGTTTGAATGTTTTATAGATGCTTCGGCACTTATAGGTTAGCTAAAGGTCTAATAAATATATGCATATAATAAAACTGTAGAAATGAAGATTCTGTACATTAAAGATATTAAAAAAATAATAAGCGGAGGGTGTTACTACGTCACTATAGAATCCAAAAATGTGGTCAGTTTTTTTGTCTGTCTGTCTGTCTGTCTATCTGTCTGTATGTTTGTTCCACTATCACACGAAAACTACTGCTTCGTTTTGAATGCGGTTTTCGCAGATATATTTGTCTTCTTCCAACTTAACATCTGGTGTATAAAAATGTTTCTCCCCACCCCTCTAAATGGACGAAAGAGGGGGTCAGATTTTGTATTAGACTTTTGCTTTAACACGAAAACTACTGAACCGATTTGCATACGGTTTTCTTAGATATATTTGCCTTCTTCCAACCCAACATCTGGTGTATAATTTTTTTCCCCCACCCCTCTAAAGTCTAAGGGGATGAAAGAGGGGGTCAGATTTTGTATAAGACTTTTGCTTTAACATAAAAATTACTGATCCGATTTGCATACGGTTTTCACAGATATATTTGTCTTTTTCCAACTCAACATCTGGTGTATAAAAATCTCCCCCCCACCCCTTCTAAGAGGACCAAAGAGGGGGTCAGATTTTATATCAAACTTTATTCTTTAATGGACTTACTTCATAATATTATTAACTATGTTTTTCAACTTAACATCTGGTGTATAAAATTTTTCCCCCCCACCCCTCTTAGGGGACAAAATAGGGGGTAAGATTTTGTATTAACTGATGACTGATGAAGTAGAAATACTTTAAATGGCAAAACAACGTTTGCCGGGACAGCTAGTACTTATTATAAAACAAAGTCGCTTTTTTCCCTCATGTCCCTTTGTTCCCTTTAATCTTTAAAACTACGCAACGGATTTTGATGATTCTTTCAGTGTTAGATAGCCCATTTATCTAGGAAGGTTATAGGCTATATTATATCACGCTAAGACTAATAGGAGCGAAGAAATAGAGGAAAATGTGGAAAAAACGGGGAAAATTATTTGTAAGGGCTAACTTGGATGCGCTAATCTCAGGAACTACTGCTCCGATTTGAAAAATTCTTTCAGTGTTCTTCTTCTTCTTCTTTGACGTAAGCCTCCCCGTTTAGGAGTTGCCAGCGTCAAAGTTGAGGCGAAAAATATGTACAGTTATAACATATTACAAGTATAACGCAAACTGATTGCCATGCACTGGGCACGGGTAATGAGTGATGACTTCATGCGACCATGCAAATACAAGATATAATAAAACAGAAAAAACCAGAACAAGCAAATATAAAGCAAAAATTGTTTCTTAGCCTTTAAATATACATGGAATACATAAACATAATTACAATAAATAATATAATAATCATAAGGAAGAGAATTCTTATTACACCTAGAGTCTAATGTGATTATGAGCAATGAACGAGCATAAGGTGTCTATAAATGGAGAATATACTAACGATAAAATAGATTTAAGATTAGTGGGACGAGGAATATTAGGAGGGAGGTAATCGTACAATGAAAGGTTGTTTTCGCAAGCAAAAAATATATGGTCTGGAGAGCCTTCATCCAAGCCACATTCACACAATGAGCTATCCCTCACCCTTATTTTAGCCAGAAATACTGGATTACATGAGTGACCCAGACGTAGCCGACAGATAGTAGAGCATACAGGCTTATTAGCTTTCAAATATTTAAAAAACCACGGTCGACTAGGTACTGAATCTTGAATTTCAGCGTAAAAACGTCCTTTATATCTACTCGACTCAGTCCAAACAGTATTCCACACCAAAGTCAAATGCGACTTGGCCAGAGGCAAAAGATCCTGGCAAAAAATTTGGAAATTGCGTAAACCACCAGAATTTGCAGCTTCTTTGGCATATATATCCACACATTCATTTCCTATAATCCCACTATGACCAGGGATCCAAGCAAGTACAACCTGAATGTTGCTACAATAGCATTTAAATAGTAACTCCCTAATTTTAAAAATTAAAGGAAATTTAAATTTACTTCTAAAGGGGTTTGACAAAATTGCTTAAAAGGGAACTTTTACAATCGGACATAATAATTGTCTTATTAAGTTTGTGCGATTCCACAAATGAAAGCGCATCAAAAATCGCTAAAGACTCTGCATTAAAAACCGAAGAAAGCGAAAGCAATTTATTATTAAGGATAACATTAAATTTTGGGATCCAAACGGCACTACCAACACAAGAAGTATCCGATAGTTTTGAAGCGTCCGTGTAAATCAAAGTCCAATCCTTAAATTTATCACTTATTATGGCATTAAATTGGTTGTTAGCAACGGGGGAACCCTTCACTATGGGAAAATTTAAAATGATATCTGGAGAAAATACAAGGGAGGAAAATGAAGCTTCAAACAGCGGATTAACTGAAAATTGGGCCACAGGATATGAAAGAGATACTAGCTTTTGATAACTTTTCATAACACAGGGTAAACTTTTATGCGTCCAATAGCTAGTAGTCAAAAGATGTAAGAGTGAAGACAGCTTATTAATAAGAGGGTGGCTAGACCACTGGTAGACCTTAAATACGAACCTGTCAGACAAATACTGTCGGCGTAGATATAAAGGAGGCTCCACACACTCAACTTGGAGTGCATTAATGGGGGATGACTTCATTGCACCTATGACTATCTTTCAGTGTTAGATAGCCCATTTATTGAGGAAGGTTATAGGTTATATTTTATCACGCTAAGACTAATAGGAGAATGTGGAAAAAATGGGGGAAATTATTTGAAAGGGCTTATCTCGCGAACTACTGGAGAAATTTTTATGTTATTTGGCACAGTTAATAAGTAGACCACGTGAAGGATCATAGGCTATCCATGTTAATCTTTTTTTCAGTGTCTATATATTTTATACCCGCGCGACGCCGGGCGGGTCGCTAGTTCGAATATAATATACTGTTATGTACCGCTTTTTACCGACAATCAGCAAGCTATATTATTACCAAATTCAATGACGATTTATATGATTAAATTTCGATTAAATTTTAAACGGTTCAGGGTCATTTTTACCTATCATTTTCTATGACACACTTCATAAACGGTGTTGACCGCAAAATAGCTCAGGAATTTTAGATTTTTGCATATTAAGTATTTTTTTGAGCTAGTCAGCTTAGTAATCCTCTTATGTCGTATGAATGGACCATTGTCTGAACACAGATAAGTGCCTTTGTTTTGTGCCGTAAATTGTAAAATCCCTATGAGCAGCGTAAACTTCATTAAAATCGGCCTTACGACTTACCTGACAGCTATCATAACCTAAAATCGCATTCACTGTGCTGGTTATATCCAGTCTCCTTAGCCATAAATCTTAAAAAGTTTATAGGGAATCGACCGAGAAGTATGCGGGCCATGCCTTATATGGGCATAACCGGCAAATACCTAAAGGCTGCTCCACAGGACGCCTTGTTAGGCTCACTAATGATGGTTTTGGCCGCCATACTTATTTATTTCCCTAATATGGCCAGCAAACAAAGTACTGAATTATAAAAGGTGGTTGTAACGTAAGAATGTTGCTAAAAGGACTACTTGTTCCCAAGGTACTGCTAAGTTCAAAGATGTATACTATAAACATGGCAGTTAGAAGCATTATTATTTTTAACAAAAAAATTAAAACCGACTTCCAAGGTAAAACAATAATAACATCCTTATAATATGAACTAAAAAGTATTAAATAAATATTCCTATCTAATAGTGCCTTTTTCCGAATTCGGCTAAAACTTAACTATTTCTGTACTCAATCTTCATCATTTTGAAGTCGGTACCAGATGATTTCACTCTTTTTAGTTACCTAGTAAGCAAACGCGTACTATACGTAGAATAATACACCTGTATATTATTCTACGTATCTTATTACAGTCACACTTACAAATTATTATAATATTAATATCAGCTGCAGCC
The DNA here is from genome assembly GCA_905333045.1 of Lysandra bellargus. Classification (NCBI taxonomy): domain Eukaryota; kingdom Metazoa; phylum Arthropoda; class Insecta; order Lepidoptera; family Lycaenidae; genus Lysandra; species Lysandra bellargus. The sequence goes on from HG995327.1 coordinate 3,284,494, forward strand.
TGCAGATAATTTTAAACAATACATTAAAAAAATCGAAGTGAACACGTGTGACGTGATAAGTAGCCGGTCACCGGACTAGTTTCAATAGGCTGGAACTCGCTCGACTTGTCGCACACGCAGCGCACATGGTACCTCAGCTCCGTGAGTAATTTGTATTCTGTGCATAGTACCCGGCCCGCGCCCGCGCCGCCGCGCCGCTTGCTTGACAGCCCTGGCAGATATGCGATGCGATGCGTTATTATACTATGAACGCTAAACGCAATGCAAAAGGTTGAAATTAGGTTATTTTCCAGAATATCTCGGTGAAGTGAAACAGAATGTTACATTATCGAAGCAACTTTAACTTCTCAGGAGTAATGTCAAATGTGTGCCTCATGTTCTGGAGATAAGGTTGAATTTGGTGACATTAGTGACCCTGACGTGGTTATGATGATGATGATGAATGTAATTTGCATAGTAGCATATGCTTTCAGTTCTTAAAACAGCGCCTAAACTCCCAAACTTGTATCTATAAGGAATCCGGAGTTCTCTTAGTAGCTTCGGAACCATAGTATACCTCGGTGCAAAATCTTGCGTTTTGGTAGCATATGCTTAGGATGCTTCTCATAAAACCAAAATCACCATATGTTTCCATATAAATTTCGAGGAGTTCCCTCGATTACTCATGGATCCCATCATCAGGTCACCACTTTTGTGAACATGGTACCAAATTGGAGTGAAACCTAATACAACAAAAAAAAAATTTCGAAAATCGGTTCACAAACGGCAGAGTAATCGTTCAACATACAAAAATAATAAAAAAAAAATTAAAAAAATATCCACAGCCGAACATATAACCTCCTCGTTTTTTGGAAGTCGGTTAAAAAGAGGCCGCTTGAAAATTACAGTGTTTGGGGTGGTTTTGGAGCAATTTTAAGAAACCTTTCTTAAAATATTGAGAAGGGTTTCTAAAATTGACGCTGCGGCGTCCTGCATATAAAAATCAATGATATGCCACACGGTGCGGTGCGGCGCTGCATCGCACCGTGTGGAATTTAAGGCTGATTTACATTGATACAGTAGCTGGCGCGAGCATCACTGGATTCCGTCGCTGGACGAGCACTGTATCAATGTAAACATGTTTCAATCCAGTCCAGCACTGGATTGAAACATGCTTACATTGATACAGTGCTGATCCAGCGACGGAATCCAGTGATGCTGGCGCCAGCTACTGCATCAATGTAAATCAGCCTTTATATCATATAATTATTATTGACGTCGTAGTCTTTCCTGAGTGTTAAAAAGTAAAAACTTTAGTTTTTTTTCTAAAACTATACATGGTTTTGCCTGTTTTATAATCTGTATCTGCAGCTTTGCAGAATAAATTCCTTACGAGGGCAGTTGAATAAAATAATAAGTGTCACTTGAAGAGAAGTCTGTGTCAATGTGATATGAAATTTGATGGATTGGGCCTGTTTTACCGCTTCCTGATAAGGTGCTCGATAGGCTTATTTGACAGATTATCCATACTCTATGTGTCAAGTTAAGTGGTGGATAGCCTTAACAGGAAGCGGTGAAACAGGCCCTTAGAAGAATATTTAATAAAAATCAAAGTACCTACTTAACAATAATTTAGGTATTTCTACACAGGTAAACAGTTACTGCTAGCATTGAATTACTCGTAATATTATGTACGAATAATATTATAAACTGACCACTAAGCGATTCAACTCATGCTTGATCAAGTGCCAACTTAGTTGATACAGGATACTTTTTTATTACTTACCTATCTTTCTCGACAAGCATTGCAATTAAGAACCAGCTAATGGTAAATTAATCGATCAACTAATTATTTATCATTGCCGATAATGCTATATTTGTTTTGTTACAGAAACGTTAGAAAATTTGTTGTGGTAGGTCATTGATTGATTGATTGATTACCTACCTATTTGTTCGTTTCAGGATCTTCTCGAGAGGATATTTCGTTTATTTGACGTGGAAAGACAAGATTTTCTGGTGCAGGAGGACTGGATTGAGTTCCTGAAGGAGAGATTAACGTAAGTTTCCTTATTTTTAATACCTGTTTTTCGCGACTTAAAAGTCTGCAAAATTCCATAATTTTATTCGCATTTTCCCGTGATCCATAAGTTTGTGCCGTCTGTTCCACGCTAAAATTAATTAAGGCCATCCCCCGAGACCCCCGACCTTGACCATACATTTGCCAAATCGCCGAGATCGCACCAAAACCCTATTTTTTTACTTATCTTAGTTCAAAATTGACCTAAAAAAAAATTAAAACGTGGAATATGTAGTTTATGATATTGTCGATCTATTGGCGTGTGTTTCTAATAACAGTAATTTGTAAATACTAAGGAGATGCTGAATGTATGCTTGAATTTTAATCGGTTTTACTTTGGAAGTTGATATCATTAGTATAATAAACAAAAATAGAAAATTTAAAACGTGGAAAGTAATGTTGATATGCTGAAGATTATTGCTGTATTTTTATTATAACTTTGTAGCTTTCAAATTATGAGTTTATAAGCCCCTAAATACAGTAAATTACGGAATCTCCGTAGGGAACGCCCTTAAATACGGTCCAATTCAAATACAATGCAAAACAAACATTTTCTGTGAAAGTGTAGAAAACTGGACTACATGAAATACTGCAGATAACAGATTAGAAGAGAGAAAATTGTGTAAATCCATCCATCCATCGTGCCTAATCATTTAACATTGATTGGCACTACAATATGTTTGCTATTGTATTTCAGAGATGAGAAACAACAAGACTTCGTGGAGCAAATTGAAAGCGTAGCCTATGTCGTCTGCGGGGAGAATGTTATCACAGTAGAAAGTTTTCAACTGATACTAAAGAATAAAGTGGTATGAAAAGTTTTTTTTTGTAGGTTCACTTGTCTGCGCTCCCTTAGCTTTTCACATTTACGTTTTGATCTTTTTAACTTCCTAGTTTACCTAGGACTACGTACTTTGTAAAAAATAGAAAAAAGAAAAACTAATTACTTCTCATAAATATTTTTTTACTATCGACTTGGTAAAAATATTAGGTATATTTTTACCCCAGCAATCATCACGTGTTATGTTCTCAGGTTACGAATAAGTTGCTACGAGTGGTGGACACAGGAGGTGACGGCTCTGTCACAGCTGACGATATCATGGAGTTCATATCAGCGATTTCCAGTTGCAGGTAGAGGCCAAACAGAAGTTTAACAGCACTTGACAAAAATATAAGGAAAAAACGCTCTTCAAGAAGTCTTAGTAATCTTAATCTTCTTGAAGAGCTGGGCTAGTGGTAGATCAGATTGACGGGGCGTTATTGGTAAAATGCGATTAGACGGTGTTGTCAGGTTATTAGTTATAGCTATTGCACACATGCGCCTATTACCCCTTCCCTTTTCTCAGGATGATCTTAATCAGCATAATATAAATTATTTACTCGAAATACTCTATTTCTTATTTATTTTGTATAAAGCTTGAATGCAATTGAACTTAACACTTTTTATGCTTTCAGACCACGAGTGGGAATAGACAAACCGAGTGTCGACAGACTAGAGCAGCTGTTTCAACAGACTGTTGGTGACCAGAAAGAAATAACGAGAGAGCAGTTTCAGAAAATTGTCGTTTCTAAAAATGTAAGGCCTACGCCCTACAGCCAATCGCGTTGAGCCATAAAGGATAACTTTGATTACGACCATGATAATTAAAAAACTATCTGGTATACTATCAAATTAGGCCAATTACACAAGTCCGGCCAATTATATAATTATATCCTTCTTACACGTCCTTGAATTGCTCCATCATCGGTTAACGTGGAGAGGACGCAATAATTTATATTTTTTGGATAAAGGTCTGTTTTCTTTTGATAACAATTTGGCTTACAACCGTATGCTTATTTCAGCCATTTTTCACGGAGAGAGTATTTCAAATCTTCGATGAAGACAACTCTGGTACGATCTCGCATCAGGAGTTCATAGCGGCGGTCCATCGCTTCGGAAGACAGACTCCCGAAGACAAAATACGGTTCCTGTTCAAAGTTTATGACTTAGATGGTATTGTAATTATTGTTTGTTGCATTTACTTTTAAAAAGTCTGGAATCAGAAAGTTCTCCTTTTGACTTGTCTCATATTCTTATTGATTTTCATTATATTTGAATTTATATTAGATTTTTTAACAATGCTTTTTAATAAAGTTTTAATTATAAAGCATTGTTAAAAATCTGAAATTAAAAATAACTTCTTTACTTTGTTATCTTGTTATTCTTTTGTTTATACTTGTCGTTTATTATTTTAATTTAATCACTTCTAAAACTGTGGAATTTATAACTTTTCTCTTGTTATAAACTTTGCTGTCTTCCAATTTCAATTCGAATATAGAACCTATTTGAAAAACGAATAACTTTATTCCAACAGGCGATGGGTTAATCCAGCATCGTGAGTTGCAGCACGTGATGCGCGCGTGCATGGAGGAGAACGGCATGCAGTTCAGTGATGACCAGCTCATGGACCTCACTGGTGCGATGTTCGAGGACGCGGACGTTGAGGGTCGGGGAGCTATCACGTACGAGGGATTGAGGGACCAACTGAACAAGCACGAGGGATTACTTGAAAACCTTTCGATAACGTTAGTAGGTTAATATGACAACTAGATGTTGCAACGATTCGTTGCTCATAAATTAGTTTATCTCAAAGGAACGGAGGTAGCGATAAAAGCTATCCTTTCCCAGGTGGCTTAAAAGGCCCGTTCACTATCCTGCATTGCGGTCCGCCGTGCAGGCCTGCAACACCATTCACTATCCTGCATAAGCCGGCGGACTGCAAGGCGGCTTATGCAGGATAGTGAACGGTGCTGCAGGCCTGCACGGCGGACTGCAATGCAGGATAGTGAATGGGCCCTTTTAATATCTCCATTTCAAATTTAATTAAAATTAGTTTAGTGGATAAAGAGCGAAAATCAATGACAGACATACATACAATATTATTAGCAGAGACATAAACCTTTTAATACGATTGTATAAATGTTTTTTAATAGTTCTTTACTTCTGTTTCAGTATAGATCGATGGCTAGTTCCACCTCCGCCAAAACCGAAGCCGAAATCCTTCCTCCAGAGGCTAGCCAAAATGAAGCCGTACCAAATGTCGTTACCTTACTTTAGGAACAACTACGTTTTCGTCAGCTACTTGTTTGTGTTCTTCATCATCAACTTCGGTCTGTTCGTCGCGAGAATAGTGGAATACTGGAATTCTAATGTCTTTGTCATCTTTGCAAGAGCGTGTGGTAAGTTCTTTAAGCGATTGCACAGAAATAATGTTAATCACATTAAAAAGGCAAAAGTTTGTGATTATGCCCCAATTCGTTATTTGTTCACGCAAAATCTATTTTACGGATTTTCAGACCAAAAGCTTAACATGTTATTTGTTTAGACTGGCTTAACACATTAAGGCGACTAGTCTTTTGAAGAGGCTTTTATTTGTGTTTTCTCTACATTTTCCGTACAATTATCAAAGAACGGTCCTGTACCGCACGAAAACCTCTCGTTTAGCAGACTCAGTGCCGGATATACATTTTCATAAGTTTATTATTTTATTTCCGCCGCCCCCTGTACGAAATCTTCGCGCTCCCTAGGAGCTGCAAACCGCTTCCTTAGGATGCTGCCACCCCTAGGCCGCGGCCTATACGGCCTATTTATAAATCTAGGGCTGGGCAGACTAATACAAAGTTTTATGAAAACACTTTTTACTGAAGTACTTTTCATCCCAAAAAAGAATTGTTCCCGTTCAGTTTTAATAAATTAATTCTATTTTTTTTCACAAGGTCAATGTCTAAACTTCAACTGCACATGGGCGTTGGTCCTGATGCTGCGGCGTTGCATCACATTTCTCCGGACGCGTGGCCTGGGGGAAGTCCTGCCGCTGGACCATCACGTTTACCTTCACAAGATCACCGGAGTAATGATAGTGGTTTACAGTGTCATACACACTATCATGCACTTGTGTAACTTCAGTAAGTAACTTAAAAAAAAAACAGGTTGAAAATTTCCAAAAAATAAAAAAATGGAGCACAACTGCAGCTATTAAAATGAAAAGTGACGTCACTTCTGCGAAAATAATAATATGTTTAAACTCACAAGTAAAATATATGAGATACATTTTTAAATATTACAGACAAAGCGTTTTTGCTAAACACAACAAATTCATAGATCTATATCAGCCATACTTAATATTGCACTTGCGAAAGTGACAAGTGTGTCTGTATGTCTATCTGGCCGTGGCACTGATTTTGATTACATTTGGTATGGAGATTCTTAGAGTCCCGGGAATGTACCTGGAACAGCTCCAGCTGACATCTTTACCTTCTAACTTCTAGGCAGTGCCGGCTTTAGCACTACCAGCACCACAGGCAAAATTTATTCGGCGCCGAGGATGCTGGTAGCGTTAAAAAAGGGGCGCCATTGTTCGTATTCGGCATTGTTCGGCGCCCTGGGCGAAATCACTGACTACTTTATTATATATACGGAAAAGGCGAAATTTCTTCGCCGCCCGTGGTGCTGGCAGCGCTAAAAAAGGGGGCGTCATTGCTCACCTTCGGTGCCCCTTTTTGTCCGGAGCCTTGGGCGTTTGCCTAACGTCACCTCTAACGCCGCTCCTGCTTCCAGGTCTCGTAGTAGTGAACGACCCGGTGCTAAACGCTCGGAACTGGACGACGTGGGAGTGGGTGTGTACCTCCCGGCCGGGGCTGTTCGGTCTATGCGGTGGCTGCGCCAACCCCAGCGGCATCGTGCTGCTAGCTGCGCTCATCGCGCTTGCCGCTGCTAGCAGACCTAAGCTAAGAGCTGGAGGGTATTTTGAGGTATAAGCTATATACGAATAGACTAGTAGAGATCGTTTTGTTACAATTTTTCACAATAAGAGGGACACAATATGTATTTATGCAAAGTATTAGGGAAAACATTGGCAGCCGTACTAGTATGAACTGTGTCACAGCCGCCTTTGTTTACAGCACAAAGTATCTAAGTTTGTATTAACCACACAAAGAATAGGTACAGTATACCCGCTAGCAAATAGTAACAAAATAAATATTAAGATAACTAAAGACAGTAGTAAAATATTTCATGCAGTAAACTATAAACAATATGATTCAATTAAAATTTTGCATAGCTTGTGCTTGTTTACTGACTATACAGAATGTAACAAAACCACATGATAATATTTAAGGGAATGTATGGGTCCTCTATAAAGAGTTCGTTGTGAAAGTTGCAGCGCTGAAAAGAACTCTTTTTTACTTTTGTATGGGACAAATCGTACATAAAATTTTTGCGCTTTCAGCGCTGCTACACACCCTAAAGTATTATCATTAAGTTATGTTACACCCTGTATATAGGTAATCAAGGCATGCCATATCAGTTATCAAGTTTTCATTGGTTAATGTAATTTGCATCTTCATGACTACTGTAGTACTAGTATCTTATTCATCGCAGGTGTTCTATTTCACCCATCTTCTGTACATCCCGTTCTACGTGATTCTCATCATACATGCTCCCAACTTCTGGAAGTGGTTCATCGGACCTGGAACTATTTACATCATCGAGAGGATCGTCAGGCTTAATTGGATGAGGTAAATCTCGACTTTTAGATATGGATTAAATCAATGATATTCTACTTATACAGATCTGTTACGTTCATACTATTTAGTATTTACCGGCTTAAATCTCTTCCGAACAATTTTCAAATTCAATATTGGACTTTGACAGATAAGTGAAACAAAAGATACGAAATGCCATTTACATAAAAGAGACAGACTAAATAAAAGACAACCCAATTGGATCGTATTTGAGTCTTCACAACGCGCGCGGTAGTAACATAATATCTGCTTTGAATTTTTTATATAATATATACGGATGGAGCATTACACTATAAAGAGGTGAAGCATGCAAGGTACGACAATTTCGTCACAATTTCGTTTATTGTACACGTGACCGACACTCACACACGCAACTAGGTACTACAACCCGCTGTCATTGTACATAGAGTGACGGCGCCAATGACACGCACACATCCTACACGGGCGGCCATTACTATGCTTCACTCGAGATTAGACAAGGTTACATCCTTTTATTTTTTAATCCGTGAATATCATTGGATTAAATAATATATATATATATATATATATATATATATATATATATATATATATATATATATATATATATATATATATATATATATATATATATATATATAGGGAACTATATTTTCTATCAGCAAAATTTATATTTGTCATCAAGTTGTATCACCTAAAAAATAGATCTATCGCCACGAAATATTTTCGTTCTCAGATAAACAAAAATTGTTCCCAGGTATGAATTATCAAATTAATGTTAATATATGTGTAAAATAAGAGATCGATAACCAATAAAATTATATTGCATTACATAAATATAAACTTCGTTCTTATAATAACAGTTTTGTTACTTAAATAATAGCTCTGTGCTCAGAATGGTAGATCTGTCACCAAATAAATCGATTATCGATCCCTGACTGCGACTCCTTTTTATTTGATATTTTGTCACCAATACAGTAGTAACATTTTATTTCGTTCAGATATTAAATTAATAGTATTTGTTACCAATTTAATACATCAATTTATAATTTTAATGAAAAAATGATCAAAGGGGCGGAGATAAATTGGCGCGCTTTAAAAATTGACCAAATATTTTAACTTTAATTAAGTGTTTTATCTACTATTCTGCTAGCCATAAGCCAGCTATTTTAAACCAGCGCTGATTGTTCAGTGGTAATTATTTTAAACAATAAATATTGATTATTTTGACTTTAATTTTATTTAAATATAATTTATACTACCAGTGGAAATTTAGAACCTTGGGAGTCTAGTTAAGTAGCAGAATCTTTTGGTTGAAATGATGATGACAACAAATGATACCCATATATATATATATTGTTTTTGATTTATTGGTACTGATTGTAATAGCAGTGTTTATTTTTCTGATCATACACTACCGTCCGCTTTAGTTTTAAGGGAGTGATTACAAACAGTCTTTCGTGGACTATTCGTGGAAAAATATTGTATGTTGTAAAAATTGCAGGTCAGAAAAAGGCAAAACCTATATCGCATCGGGCATACTCCTGCCATCGCGGGTCACTCACCTGGTGATCAAGCGACCTCCTCTGTTCGACTTCCACGCAGGAGACTATGTGTTTGTCAACATACCCGCCATCGCGGTATACGAGTGGCATCCCTTTACTATCAGCAGTGCGCCGGAGCAAGAAGGTGACTATTCCTTTGCGATTAAATCAGTTACCGCAGCTTTAAATACAAGGTGTAACAAAACATAGTGATAAAACTTTAGGATGTGTATGAGTTACTTGTATAGAGTTCACTGTGCACCGCTGAAAGAATAACTTCTTTTAAACTTTTGTATGGGCAAACTCATGAGTCATGACGCTGTGGCGCTTGTTCATACAAATCACAAAAACAACATTTCTCTTTTAGAGCTGCTATTTTAACTGTGAACTCTATATAAGGAACACATATTATACATTATACACCCTAAAATATTATCACTTTCTTTTGTTATACACCCTGTAGAATAGTTTAGTCAAACCCCGAACATTTGCTTGTCCTCGTAATAAAAATGTCCCACTTCATTAAACTTTTTGTTTGATCTTCTGCAGTTCGGCATAAAAAAAAAACGTAGTAGTAGGCTAGTATTTGCTTTTAATTTATTCGTCTTGAAATAAAGGATAAAATCTTGGGATAAAGGAGTCTAAATTCTGGGCATATTGATTGCAGATTACTTATGGCTGCACATTCGTGGGGTTGGAGAGTGGACGAATCGGCTTTATTCATACTTTGAAGAACAACAGCAACGTCTACATGGCAATGAGGAAGGACATGCGTGAGTGATGAGCTATCTTATTGATTGATTAAAAATCCATAACACATCTATATCCTTAAATCGATATACTCGTAGTCGATATTATTATTGTAGTATTATCTTTATTTCTTGTTTGATCTTATAATTGACTACAACAAATCAACAGAAACTTAGTGAAGACCATTTCCAATCAGAGCAATAAGAGCAAGCGGAATGGATCCATTGCAAGCGCCAAGAAGAGATCGGTGGAATTCTCACCAGTATCGTTCACTAACGCAGCTTTCAATATGGAAGACGAAAAACCCATGGATGCCTCAGGTAATATTTGGCTTGGAAATACATGGGCGCGGTATCTCTATCACTGACGTAGTTTCGCAAGAACAGAATTCTCGTGAGCAGTGAATGGTCACCATAGGACATAGACCGGCTAATTCTTTTGGAACGCAAAAACAGTATGACATCCATACGGAATCGACGGATGAAAAGGAACAATAATTCTAACTTCTTTAAAAAAGTTTTAATTCTGGCATTTTTCAGACACTCCTGTGAAACCAGCCCGATCGGCATTTCTGTCACCATTGAGAATACTTGAAAAATCTCGCTCAGTACCTGACATGAGGAACAACATAAAGAAAACAGAAAATAAACTTAGGTAAACATAATAATATTGCTGTACCCTGTATGTTTAAGTTTACAAATACATATCATATTTAAACTAATTTTTACTATTCACACTAACATTAAAAGTCCTATCCCTATAAGTTTATAGAGTTACTAGCGACCCGCCCCGGCTTCGCATCGGGTATAAAATACATAATATAATATAGCCACTGAAAAAATGATTCAAATCGGTACCGCCGCAAAAGCTACTTCCCGTAATTTTTAAATCTGTAATATCTTAGATAATATTCATTTAAATCGTATGCTGTAAAGTGCCATATAGATCTACATTAAATTAACAATTGTATTTAAGTTATTTAATTGGATAAGGATTAATGCTATATTTATTAAAATTGCTTCGAAAATTAGCTATCATTTGTCGTAAAAAGAAAATGACAAAAAAACGTTATTGTGGGATATCCATAAGAGATAGACAATAGACATAATATTACCTATATACCATCGCGGAGTTTTCTGTAGACCTTTTCAATGTGTACAATACTTGGTACATTATTTTGATAAATCTCAGCGCAGGGTTCAGCCTGCGTTTGCAATGTAAGCGGAAAAAAATGTAATTATTTACGACATCACATTAGGAAACTAAACAATTACAGTATTTTGTCCACTATTTAATGAATGTTATTACTTATTATTCCTATAACCTATAACCTTCCTCTTGAATCACTCTATCTATTAAAGAAAACCGCAAAATCAAAATTCAAATCAAAATCCGTTGCGTATTTTTAAAGCTTAAAAGGAACAAAGGGACGTGAGGGAAAAAGCAACTTTGTTTTATAATAATTATGTATAGATTGTATTTACTTTAAAGAAAATATGTATATCAATATCTAAGCCTCAGAGTCGACAGGAGTCGCCCATGGACGGGAGTCCATTATATTATGTAGCTCAGTAGCACGCAAAAATTAACTTAGCTCCTGCTTTCATAGACTTTCTTTACAACGCGGTACCTATTTAATTTCTTCATCTTCCACACAGCCTAGCCGAGTGTCACCGGTGGGAGTCAGAGCGCGAGCTGGTGGAACCGCGGCGCAGGCGGCGAGTGGCGCGCGGGGGGGAGGGAGCCCTGGCTCAGAGCTTCCGATACATGAGGACCAAGCCCACCGTGCTGGACTTTGCACCTCCAGTACCTGACATACGCCGCCGGTCTAATGAGAGTATACTGAGCATAGGTAATTACAGATTTCAGGCTGGTATGGTATTATAGATGGATGATAATTATGTGCTCAATAAATATGTATAAAATAGGAAAAGCCATTAGTGCATAATATCAGAGCATTGATGCAGAAAATATCAGAGCATTGATGCAGAATAAACCAACAATCTAACTATACCTTTTGCCAGCTGTCTCGCTTTACTTGGTCTTTTGAATCTACACGCTTAATTTTTTAAAGTTATAGATATTGACTTAAGTCATAATCTCCTTAGTTTTGATAACATCAATTTTTTGTTGCAGCTAGACGTCGTCTATCGAAAGGCTTGACACCGGAAAAGGATGTGGAGTCAGTAGTAGTAGAACCGGACCCTGCGACAATAGAGTCCACTAGTGACGAACATCCGGACTATCCCGTCGGAAGACCACTAGAGGTGATCTTCCTAAATTCAATTATTAATATCCATCCGCTCAAGACACTGAACCAATTTTTAATGCATATGTCTTGTCCTGGTCCACCTGGTCCTTTGACTGCCGGGGATGGTAAGTTTCTGTGCGATATACGAATTTCTGTGAAGTTCGAATTAACAGTTGCGACTTGAAAGCAACATCTACTTTCAACATTTCCTCTGATAAGGATGTATCCTTCTAATATTAGGAATCTCATGAGTCGTGCCTGTTTGCTCTTGGAATATTGATACAAGAGTCAACGGGACGCTTTACTTAACATTATCAGCTGTATCCAACACTTTTCATCTTCACAGATCTACCTCGACGGTCCATACGGTGCAGCATCTTCCAGAATGTTCCGTGCGCAGCACGCGACGCTGATAGCGGCTGGTATCGGCGTGACGCCCTTCGCGTCAGTGTTACAGGCCATCATGTTCCGTTACAGAAGCGCGCGCTCCACCTGCCCCAAGTGCGAGCACTCCTGGACTAAGGAGCTGCCCCATCATAATATGAGTTTGCGGAAGGTAAAGTTTTTGTATAGCAAATCCCTATGCAACGTTTAAAAAATAGTTGAGGACCTTGGATTTGTGGTCTCTAAATAATAAATATTTAAGACACGATCAAAATATTTTCTTACGTATCTAAATTTAGTTTTAGGCTACGCACAACCATCAACTTTAAGCTGGTTGGGCAAAACCGCATATTATGAGCTCGATTTTTAGGTTCCTTTGGTGGGACGAGGAGCAAACGGATAGGGTGCACTGCTCGTACATGAGGATTCGTACGTAAGATAGATTCGACAGATCGAGTCAACAGAATGGTCGTCATTGGTAGATTACAATAAGATATTGATACGTTATTAGTAGATGTTGTACGGTATTGGATGACATTGTATGTACCATCGAAGAAAGTGATTCATATAGGCAGTTGACAGACCTACGCCATTTGGTCAGATTGTGTCAATTCAATGTTGTATTTTGTGAATCGTGATATCTCGTCCGGGTCTGACAAAATGCGACCAAACTACATAGGTTGACCGACGACCGTTGATCAACTGCCTATGAATCAACTTCTCTGATACATGAGTGCCTAAGAGTTTTGCCGAGCAATCTTAAACACGGCGTGGCCTATACTATCCAGCAAAGGCATTACGTGACCCAAGTGATCTTCCAGGTGGATTTCTTCTGGATTAACCGGGAGCAGCGCTCGTTCGAGTGGTTCGTGTCGCTCCTGTCGCAGCTGGAGATGGAGCAGGCGGAGGGGGGCGGAGAGCGGTTCCTGGAGCTGCACATGTTCGTCACCAGCGCGCTGCAGCGAGCCGACATGCGTGCTGTTGGCCTGCAGCTGGCTTTGGATCTGTTGCATCAAAAGGTTGGTGAAATACATAGGAAAACTGGAGTTCTAGGGGTCGTATGGAACAAAGGTATATTAATTTGATAGGATATTTATTATCTTCTCAAACAATATTAGATTTTGTTATTGAAAATTGTAGAAAGCCGTTTAAGTAATTATTATGATATAGGTACGTAATACGTATAAGCTGTTAGCCAAATGACTTGAATGTATGAACTGAAAATATAGTTATTGTAAATATTATTAGTTTATGTAAGCATAAACTAAAAATATTGATAATAACTATATTATTTAGTTATTTTAGCGTTTATTTCAATAAATTACTGAATAAATCGCCCCTGAATAATTTACAAGCAATTTCACATAATCCATGTAATAAACAATTTCTGACTACAGGAGAAACGGGACTTAATCACCGGCTTGAAGACCAGAACGAACGCGGGTCGTCCCAACTGGGATAAGGTGTTCCAGCGACTCCAGGAGCAGAGGAAGGGCAAGGTCACGGTCTTCTACTGCGGACCCCCCCAACTCGCCCGGATACTGAGGGTCAAATGCGATCAATTTGGCTTCAACTTCTGCAAAGAAGTGTTTTGATATTTGGCTTCGGATTTGTCTTTCTTCATTCTAATTCACAACTTTCTTTGTTATTTATTGCGATTTATTTATTACGTCTTCTAATTAGCTTCTAATGCTATTTTTTCTTTCCAAATAAAATAATTATTGACCTTTCTTGCTATGAAATATATCTATTTCACTCCATGATTTTACTAGTAACGATGAATTTTTTACTATCTTAAATATGTACTTAAATCTAGTCTTCGTATTTATTTAGCTGTATACTAATTAATACTTATTTATTATTTATATTTCTTTTGTGCCTAAGTATAATATAATAATATTAAAAATTGTAACAAAAGTTACCATCAAAATGCTCGTTAGTTTAAGAACAGATAAAATGTTTTTTTTTATGAATTTTTTAATTAAATCTTCATTTATTATGTAAATACTATTTGTTGTTCATTTACCCTTTGGATTTGAAAATTTTACCAGCCCTACTTTGTTTTTCACTTTGTGTATTCAGCAGGTACTTATAATAATTTAAAAAAATACCATAATTTTAATGGACAAGATTGCTATAAGTATATTAGTTAATACTATTGCCTACGAATAATATAAACTAAGGAAATGTAACTCCCATATGTACTTCAATCGTTTTAAATTTGGCACCTTTTCGCAAACTAAAATATGACAATTCAGATTTTCGCCAAGGTCGTAGGTATCCCAGGTAACGTATCATAATGCGTTGCGCGCCGGACGACAGCCTGCGCGGTTATTGTCATTGTCAAAGTTATGAAACAAAACCGTTGACAATAATAATTCTCAAAAGCGGATAGTATTATGCAGTATACACCAAGCACATCAGCTACTAACACGAAGAAAGGAGCGCATAATTATTATTTCAAAATCAAACATTTTCCTCTGATCCTAAAGTCATCCATAATCTTATATATGTCGCAGGGAAAAGAGGATATCAGGGATTTCACGATATCCCTAGGGATATCACGAACTCCCGGCAGATGCCGAATATTCTTGTTTGTTACGTCTTCTTACTAAAAATATCTAGTGATATGTCATTTCACTAAACTAAATCTAGTGAAATATCAGAAACGCGGATACCGCCGAATAAAAATCGAGCCACTAATTTCTCTCGCTCGCTCTAGTTCCCACACGTGACACGGGTACTAGTGGGAGTGAAACAAATGCGTCGCTCGAGCTGGCGCGGCTCGTCTAGCCTGGAGACAGACAGACAGACTAACCCTTTGGGTACGGAACCGTAAAAACTAGGACAATCGAAGAGCTGGAGTACCTGTGCCTGTACAAGAGCCTAACCAAACTAGAGATCGACATGCCACCTTTACAAAAAATATTCAACTTGGTCGGCCGCTTCATTTGACGTCAAAAGTCAAAGGTCTGAAGTATCTGATGAAGAACCCTCAGTTGGTTTCAACTGTATGATTCAGAGATAATATGGTGATGTCCCCTCAGATCTGCTATTATTATTGCATTACACGTGTGATGATAATAATAATAATAATAACTCCCACTCTGGTTTTGGTGACGGTGGCCGGTTTCATTGAAACCAGGCCAGTAATTTTATAGTGCCCAAGTGTGTGCGCAGTACACAAGAGCAATCTCTATATTCCTTTACTCGCATAACCCGGTGGGACGGAAGACTGTACTGGCGAGACATCAGTCATCAGGCGCAGGACCGACTTTCTACATGCCCATCCGACGCATAGATCATCTAACATCTTACTTGCCAGATTCAGATGTTAGATGAACCTATCAAAGTAACCGTGTGTATACTAGAGCAAGCGAGAGAAATGCGTGGCTTGATTTTTATTCGGCGGTGTCCGCTTTTCTGACGTTTCACTAGATTTAGTTTAGTGAAATGACATATCACTAGATATTTTTAGTAAGAAGACGTAACAAACAAGAATATTCGGCATCTACCGGGAGTTCGTGATATCCCTAGGGATGTCGTGAAATCCCTGATATCTCCTTTTCCCTGCGACATATATAAAATTCTCGTGTCACAATGTTAGTCCACGAACTCCTCCGAAACGGCTTTACTGACTTTTACCAAATTTTATGTGCATAGTCAGTAGGTCTGAGAATCGACTACTCGCTACTTTATATATTGATAAGTGCATTTGTTGAATAAATAATAGTAAATTATTACAACCTGAGCCTGACGGCGCCTATTGTTTGTGCGACGGGATAGCGATCGACGTTGCCATGGTGACATATTTATTTAGTTACTTCAATAAAATAATATGGCAAAGTAAATGGCAAATATATTATTGCAAAGCAACGTTTGCCGGGACAACTTGTAATAATATATAATACTTTTGAACAAACCTTGTACGAATCGGACGAATCTAAAACTGTCCAGAGCACCTAGAGAAGACGTTTTTAGATTACAAAAATCTATGTGCTAAATTATTACAGAATTGAAATAAAAAACTTACGGTGCAATCATGGCAATGTAGACTTTTGTAGTCTCTTAAATTTTCGGCCATTACTCATACAAATAATATTATCATGAGATTCATCTATACTAATACTATAAAGCGGAAGAGTTTGTTAGTTTGTTTGTTTGTTTGAACGCGCTAATCTCAGGAACTACTAGTCCGATTTGAAAAATTCTTTCAGTGTTAGATAGTCCATTTATCGAGAAAGGCTATAGTCTATATTTTATTACGCTAAGACTAATAGGAGCGGAGAAACAGAGGAAAATGTAGAAAAAACGGGGGGAAATTATTTGAAAGGGCTTATTTGAACGCGCTAATCTCAGAAACTACTGGTCCGATTTGAAAAGTTCTTTCAGTTTTAGATAGCCCATTTATCGAGAAAGGCTATAGGCTATATCTTATCACGCTAAGACTAATAGGAGCGAAGAAATAGAGGAAAATGTGAAAAAAGGGGGAAAATATTTGAAAGGGCTTATTTGAACGCGCTAATCTCAGGAACTACTGGTCCGATTTGAAAAATTCTTTCAGTGGTAGATAGCCTATTTATCGAGAAAGGCTTTAAGTTATATTTTATCACTCTAAGACTAATAGAAGCTAAGAAATAGGAAAAAATGTGGAAAAAAGGGGAAATTATTTGAAAGGGCTTATTTGAACGCGCTAATCTCAGGAACAACTGATCCAATTTGAAAAATTCTTTCAGTTTTAGATAGCCCATTTATCGAGGAAGGCTATAAGCTATATATTTTTATCACGTTAAGGCTAATAGGAGCGAAGAAATAGAGGAAAAGTGGAAAAAACGGGAAAATATTTGAAAGGGCTTATTTAAACGCGCTAATCTCAGGGACTACTGGTCCGATTTGAAAAATTCTTTCAATGTTAGATAGCCCATTTATCGAGAAAGGCTATAAGTTATATTTTATCTCGCTAAGACATTTAGAAGCAAAGGAATAGAGAAAAATGTGGAGAAAACAGGGGAAATTATTTGAAAGGGCTTATTTGAACGCGTTAATCTCAGGAACAACTGGTCCGATTTGAAAAATTCGTTCAGTTTTAGATAGCCCATTTATCGAGGAAGGCTATAGGCTATATTTTATCACGCTAAGACTAATAGGAGCAAAAAAAATAGAGGAAAATTTGAAAAAACGGGGGAAATTATTTGAAAGGCCTTATCTCACGAACTACTTGAGCAATTTTTCTGTTATTTGGGTCAGATAGGAAGTAGAGCACGTGAAGGATCATAGGCTATTTTTTGTGGACTAATTTGTCTGTGAAATATCTAATTTACGCGGGCGAAGCCGCGCGGAACGTCTATTAATAATAAAAATGAATCCATAATATTTCCCTTGGTTACGACATCACGCGTAAACAGCTGGACCGGTTTTGCTGAAATTTGGTATAAGTAGATATACTTTGAGTCTAAGAAAAGGACATAGGATACGTTTCGTCCCGGAAAAATGTACGGTTACCGCACAATATACTTTTGAGATTTGTGCGTTAACTATTCAATCGATTTTGATGAATTTTGTTATGACTATGGAAATACTTTGAGTCTCGGGAAGGACAAGGGATATATTTTGTCGCGGAAAAATGTACTGTTCCCACAAAATGTACCTTTATGATTTGCGCGTAAACTATTCAATCGATGTACGGAAACGGGAAGTCCACGCGGAAGAAGTCGCGGGCAACAGCTAGTGACTATTAAAGTTACGCTACATAAACGAGCAATCTGGCTCAGCATCCAATTCGGTTCGTTTCTTTCTAAACGAACGGCAGTTATCCACTTTTTTCGTTGCATTGCATTCTTAGGATCTTAGGAAATAATACTTATGTCAGCCAGACCCTAAAATTTCGTTTATGATTAAATTGTTACATCCATGGACGTATAAAAAAAGGCCGAAGGAGTCCCACCATACACAAAACTGTGTCGTTCAGAGTTAGTCAGCTGACTGTATGTAAGTACACGGTCCGCACGCACACATTCTTGCGCTAGTCCATACCATTTGACAGGCGTAAGAATGTGTGTGTGGCCGACTCTGAAGAAAAGTGAAGACACAGTTTCGTATATAACAAGACTCCGTCCGCCTTTTTTCTACGTTCATGGTTACATCTTGCATAACACTGTCCATGGCGACTTTGTAAAAATTTTGTAATTATATATTTTTTTTATTATTGCACTTTTACAATAACATGTAAACTTAATAAGACAAACAGAAATAGACCAGCTTAATTTTATGCAAATACCCTAGCATCCAACTTAAATAAACCATATTTTTTGGGTCGGAAAAAATACAAGCTTAATACATCTCAATGATTAAGCAATAAGTAATTTTAAACAATTCACTTACAGATGAAAGGTTATTCCTGTTTTAGAAGTCGTATCTGTATGACTTCTACACCATTTCACAGAGCATTTAGGCATTTTAACAACAAATAACTGTATTTTAAAATGATAAAACCGACTTCAAAATTGTACGTAATTGAAAATTAAAATTCCCTATCTCAAAAACTACTCAACCGATTTTGATAAAACTTGCAGTATTCCCTAAGTTGAACAATACCTAGTATAATAAGAAAAGAATCATTTAGATCGGACTTGTAGTTCCGGAGATATGCGTGCACAAACATAAAAACATACATACATACATACATACATACACTTTTGAAATTTGGCACATTTGTTCAGAAGTTGTTATAGATTAACATATACAAAAACTGGGCAGCTCTGGAAATATTACATACATACGCGTCGAATTGATAACCTCCTTTTTTTGAAGTCGGTTAAAAAATTGGAAAAAAAGCGAGTACGTAAATAATTGTAAGTAAACAAACTGTAAAATGAGTTTGACAATAATTATCATGTCAACCTGGTTGAACGTCACTCGAGTATATATACACGAAAAATGTGTACCGAACACATGCATAAATGTGCATGTATTCGGGTCACATTTTGTAGCCTTTTGGTGTACTTTTTTTGACGGAGTTACTCTTCCTTAGTTTAAATTATTCGTAGACTATTGCAATATTATTATGTCTGTTTAACAACTATGACAACTATTAACGGTAATAAGCTCTATACAACAAAATAACGTAACTGTATGAAATATGAATGTAGACTGTAGAGCAATAATGTAGAGACTTGTAAATTAGTTACGTTGTACTCCAACAGATGTCACTATCCGGGCTCTACATCGCGCTATCGAAAACATTTTTGTGTCGCATATATAGTCTGAGTTGCGATATGTACGGCAAGACCTTACTTCATAGGATCATTTCTATAGTAAGCTCTTCACGAGATCATCACACTATGTGAGATCACCACTAGCCACGAAGATGATATGTGGCGCGGCGTCCTGAGCGTGAGGCGGGCGGTGGTTCCACAACCGTCAGCCCTCGATGATCGTTCACCTCTTCTTCGGAAGGGGCGTGGGACGTTGTCGCTGTCTGAGTGGCTATTTCGAACTAGCTTTTATCTGTTATCTTATAAAAGTAATCATAAATCGCGTTATAATATTAATAATGAATAATTATTATAATTTATAATGACAAAATTCATTATCTAAGAGAAAGTAGAGAGCCAAAGAGAATTTAAACACTACGTTAAAAGAGAACATAGAGGCTTATTGAAAATCAAAATTTTGTTAAGGATAACAAGGAAATTACTGTTCTTGCAAAAGTGCAAAAAGGCATAATATAATGTAAGAAATAAATAAAAAAGACGGTTTGCACTCCGGGAGTGCCGGCAGAAGTGAAAACTTGATTATTAACGTTGTGCATAATTTTTTAACCCATTTTTTATGAAAATCGATTTAAAAAAATAATAAAAAAATATATCGTTTTAATTAATTAATCGAAACCCTTACAATCGATTAAAAATATCGACAATCGAAAAAAAAACTGCTGTCAGACAGACTGTCAGACACTTCTCGCGACAGTTGTCTTGCAGGTGGGAACACGGCCTTAATTAGCGCGTCTGCTAAAGAGCTCATTTCCCCGACTGTTCATTTCTGCTAAACAACTCATTTCCCCGACTGTACATTCCTGCTTAGTACAATTTTTCCCGACTGTACATTTCTGCTTAACAACTCATTTCCCCGACTGTACATTTCGTTCGAGTTCGAGTTCGACACAAAACACTACTTTCCATAAATTTTCCAACCGTCTTACGTCTTACGCTTTTTCTATGGTTTTTCGATCAACACGAAAATTTGACGCGAGTTTCACAGTTTTTACCCATCCCACAAAAGTGCTCAACGCCGCTAAAGAAGTTTTCACTTCAAAAAGGGTTGATTATAACTCTCATTGCACTTAAACTTATCACAAATCTCTAAAATGTTTTCCACGTCTCTGTCTCTACTTTTTAACCGACTTTCAAAAAGGAGAAGGTATATTTTTTCGGCAGTGGATTTGTTTATGTTATGTTGCTCATAATAATAAAACACATCCAGTTAAAAGATAGCGATGAAAGTAATCGCAACTCTGGCTCGACATCAAAGTGATGATAATCAAGTATTCAAGCCAATCGGCAATCGCTGATATTATGACGTATGGTGCGCGAAACCACAAACACTTCCGCACGACGCGCCACCTTTACGTAACATATCGTAACAATAACATAATCATAATTAACTAATCTTTCGAGCGAATACGTAGCCGGCCTCGGCGTCGACCTTCATTCAAGGTTCCAGTCAAGGTTTGCAAAGACGTCCTTTGCCAATGAAAAACCTTGCAGCGAGGACGCGGCCTCGCTTCAGAATGTCCTCTAAAGGGAAGGCCAATGCTAAGGTCATAATTTGATATTGAAGGAGGATGTTTCTCGCGAATCCGCCGCAGATAGCGCCACGTCCGCTGATAAATTGAAAAATAAAAATAATTATGGTCAAATACAGACTACAGTGCTGCCATACCCGAAATATTAAAGAATAAGCTAATAATAAGCTATTTTTTATTATTATCGGCTATGGACCTACTTCTTTCAAACGTAACTTTTTAGAATACTTAATATAAAATTATAGACTACACTTTTATTATTATGTTAAATATTGCACCGCAAAAATTATAAATGGTATAGATTATTGATAGTACATATAATTATTATAAAATTCTGTTATTACCTATCAGTAATTCACATTTATTTTACTTCGGAGATTTAGATAGATTCTCCATCATGTTGGTCGTGGGAATAAAGAACTGTCAAAGGTAAAAATATAACTCTGAATTTCTAGAGAAATAGAGTTCTATAAAAGTGACATCTTTATTTGAATATAAAGATTGTTGAAAGTAGATAGTGATTATGCCATCTGTTGAAGGCAACGTGCACTAAAATGTGAATGACATAATCTAAAAGTAATTCAATCATATAACAGATGGCGCTTTTTGATGACTATACCAAATTATTGTGAAAATATAAAGAACTGTAACCATAATAATAACTTAGGCCATACATAAAACCATCAAGACCACGAATGGGCCACAGAACTCTACATTTTGATGTTATTATAAATTGTTTATGATCTCATAAGTACTTATTACTATTCTTATTTAAAAAATACATATTATATTGTAAGTTGTAAATTTTGTCACATCGGTGAAATGGTTTTATCATCGCTATCACCAAATTATTATCTTATCAGTTCAGGCAATATTGCACGTAGAGCTTATCAATAAAACCAACAACGCCTGCGCGGCGTCACAAGTATTCTTTTGTTTCTTTGATCCCAATTCTTAATTCAAATTTTGACATACGCCCCATACTCTTTATTAAATTGAAGGTTAATCATAATTAAATGTCTCTATTCTAATTAAAGGTCAGCCGAATTAATATTTTTTATATTTTATTTATTTATCGTATCTAATTCTTCCTTTTTTACGTTATGTGTCTAAACAGTAAACATACTAGGCTGAATTACGCCGACGCAAATTCCGCCGCGTTTACGCCGCGTATCAAACGCATATAAAATACGGACGGAACGCGACACACTATGCCGAAATTCCATAGCGAGCCGAATTTCCGTCGAGCCGAGTCGAGCTTTCATTCGAGTTCGGCAGCGATTCGGCGGTAATGTTTTGTATAGCAACACACTATACATGACGGAATTATCAAATCTAATCAATAGCAAATCCAACCTTAACTTCAAAGCGTTAACGCACATATACATCTGAGAATTTTAAATGCTCACTTACGCGCGCGTTCCGCAACGGAAATTACGCCGCGAAATTTCGGCTCTTCGCGTAATTTATAGTGTGTCGCATCACGGCTGAACGTAATTTCGGCCACATAAATTACGCCGGTATAATTCAGCCTAGTGTGTTTAGACCCTTAGCTCTTTTATTTTATGTTATAGCTAAAGAATACAAACAACAATACAAGCTAAAGAATTTTATGTGACATGCGACTCTACCGTAACCGCGAATTTATAGTAAAGAGAGAAAATGTAGAGTACTTACACAATACTTATAATAATGTTAGGTAATTTTTTTCTTTTGTCTGATAATGTTGTAAATTACACCTTACCTCATTGTAAAGAAAAAAATCGATTATTTTTCATTGTTTGATGTTTCCTTTCCATTGTGGAGCGTAAAATTAATAATTTTGACTATTGAACGCTATATTTTGTACGTTATTATTTTCTAGTTTTACGCTGATTATGTTATTTCATATCTTGATAAAAGTATATTTCTTTTGTAAATTGTACGTATATTTTTTTTTTTACGTTTGAATAATATGCTAGCAATGTCGGATTTTGCGCAGTAACGTAGAATTAAATGGCACAATATGTTTGGTCTGGAATACAAAGCGAATGCTAATTTTGCCATTTGATTTGCCTACTTAATTTAAATTTATTTATAAATTATAATTTTAGATAATTATAGATATAGCACTCAATATATTTTCTAGGAACATCGTATTAAATCGTCATCAATATTATGATGCTGATTGCTGCTGAACGATGACACATCATGACATCACACATAAACGATGTTGCCATATGGAAGAAAAATATACTATTTTAGTATAATTTGATAGTAATAATTTGAAAATTACAGTTCATAAAAATTTACAAAATATAATTTTAACTAACTTAGCCTTAACATTGGCCATATTGGGCCATATTGGGCGTCATGTCAGTGTCGTATGGTCTGTGAAAGTTTTTTTCGTAGCGGTGAAGCCATTTTCAAGGAAATTTTACGTATTATTTCCCAAAATGAGTTTCGTCAACTGAACCAGCGAGCATGATGAAATTTTAACTCTTGTGCGGATTCATGAGATATACTCTATCTAAGTGTAAGTCATAAAGACTACAGACAGACGTCAGCCACCGTAAAAATAATATGACCGTTGAACTCTCGAACATTCTACGTGCCTACGGCTGTTATTGCGTCCGTTTAAAAACGACACTGCTTTTGGAGGAAACCAGAGCTTAAGTCTTTTTAAAACGTAAAATATCTAGTATTTTTTAAGAGTAGTTTTGCACTTCATAATATAGAAATATTCCTTTTATCACGTTGTAAACTAAAAATATACCATTGGTATAAAATGAATTCATTTGGTAGAAAATATTTTCTGCTCAAACACACCGGCAGCAACAGACATGATACACAATTACATATTACATATTACACTGTACACATAACGAATTTAGTTTTGTTTTGATCGGATAGCGCTGCAGTTGTGCGCCCGCGCATGAAGTGAACATGTTAAAGTTTTGGATTTTCTTGACATTTCTTGTCACAGGCCTTACAGGTACAATACAACATTGTTTTTGTTTTCTGTTAAAAGTGTGTCGATTTAGTTAAACGCTTCCGCAGTTGTTGAGGTTATAAATACTGAGTGACATTTACGCTTCTTCATAGATATAGCGGCTGAAATAAAAGCCAGGAATTAGTGTCATTAGTCATTAGTCATTACTAAGCAGAATTTACCGGTCTTTTTTTTGGTTTAGATGGCTAAAACGTTTTTTCTACAAAGTGATGTCGTCTAACCGTTCTAGTTTGTCAAACATAAATATGGAAATTGGAAATACTTAGTGATTTTTAGGTTATACATAGTACCTTTACGTTCCTATAGAGCAGTGGCTCCCAACCTGGGGGTTTTTACCCCCGCGGGAATAAAATAACTATTCTAAAGGGGTAACAGAGGTGGTACATAAAATAGATGAATTGGCAGATTTTTTTATAAACTGTACATTTTGAACAAAAACAGCTACAGAATACCCCATAATTCTACAATTAGATCTGAAAATGTTGGTACCATTAGCTACCACTTGTAAATGCGAGAGCGGCCTCTTAACTATGGTGGGAGGGGGGGAATCAGTTTCTCGGACGGGCCATAGGGGTAACAGCTCTAAAAAGGTTGGGAACCACTGCTATAGAGTATATAGTATAGAATATAGTGTACCGAAAACGCAACTTATGTTTATTTGTTGTGTTTATCAGTGCAGATGAGGCTTGAAATACATTAAAGTAGATAACAATAACAACAAAGAAAAAACATCCGTAATATTTTAAATGACCTATGGGCTATGACCACGCTATGACACTATAATTTGTGTGGTAATAATCATTGTGCTTTAGTTAAACTGTACGGCCTTATTATGACAAAAACTAAATTCAACAGTGGTCTGTGAGCCTACCCATTAAACTTTCGGAACCCTAATGCTGAGTACTCACATACGGTTTTGCTCGATCGAGCAATAACGTAGAGTAAAAACCACGGCTCGGGCTTTCGTCCACACATTCGGCATTGCTCGATAGTTTTACTCCAAAATATTTAACTAGCTGTGCCCCGCGGTGTTACCCACGGCTTATGTGATATACTTAATATAGTAAAAAAACTACGAAACGTACCAATAATAGGGTCAAAACGGGACGATACATAGTTCTATAGTGGTTTATGGTAGTGATGATGATGAATGTAATTTGCATAGTAGAATATGCTTTTCGTTCCTAAAACAACGTCGGAACTCCCAAACTTGTATCTATAAAGAGTCAGGAGTTCTCTCAGCACCTTCCGAACTATGGTATACCTTGGTGCAAAATCTTATGTGGTAAATTATGTTGGTAGTATAATATGCTTAGAATACTGCTCACGAAACCGAAGTCACCACATGCTTCTATATAAATTTTGAGGAGTTCTTAAGGATCCCTTCATCAGGTCACTACTTTTATGAATAAAGTACCAAATTGGCATGATATCCTATACACCAAATGAAAAATTTTGAAATTCGGTTCACAAACGGCGGAGTAATCGTTGAACATAAAAAAACGAACATAACACAACCCTCATTTTGATAGCCGGTTAAAATTGTAGCCTATGTGTTATTCTGATGTATCGGTAAGCTATATTAATGTAAAGGGTCTAAACACACTAGGCTAAATTACGCCGCGCCGCCGAAATTACGTTCAGCCGCCATACGTCTAATGCAACACACTATAAATTACGCGAAGAAACGAAATTTCGCGGCGTAATCTCCGTTGCGGAACGCGCGCGTTATTGAGTATTTAAAATTCTCAGATGTAATATGTGCGTTAACGCTTTGGAGTTAAGGTTGGATTTGCTATGTTCGGTTTTGATAATTCCGTCGTGTATAGTGTGTTACTATACAAAAAATTACCGCCGAATCGCTGCCGAACTTTACGCTCGACACGGCTCGACGGAATTTCGGCATAGTGTGTCTGTCGCATATTTGTATGTCCGTATTTGTATGCGTTTGATACGCGGCGTAAACGGGGCGGAATTTACGTCGGTGTAAGGGCCGGGACACAAAAACACGACACGGGACACGACGTCGTATGGCGTCGCACGACGCCGCTCGACGCCGCACGATGGCGTGTCGTAGCTTTCCACGACGCGCGTAGCAGATTCCCACGACACGACGCGACGCCCCACGACGTCGCACGACGTCGCGCCGTGTTTTTGTGTCCCGGCCCTAATTCAGCCTAGTGTGTTTAGAGTTTAGACACAAAGTTTCATTAAAATCCATTCAGTAATTTTTGCGTGAAATAGTAACAAACATCCATACATCCATACATACAATATACATACAATTACATCCAAACTTTTAATATTAGTAGGAAAGCAGGATTCCGTCGAGCCGGCTAGGCTCGATGCGAGCCTTCGAGCTGTGAGTTTTGCGGTCCACACGGTGGTTTTTGCTTGATTTGGAGTAAAACTATCGAGTAAAATCGTATGTGAGTACCTACTTAGCATTAAAATAAATTTTGTTAGGCTCGCTAAAACTTGAAAACGGCTAAACTGATCTGGCCTTTATTCTTGAAATATTCCATTGAAATATTTCATAAGAGGGAAGTAGTACGGAGTTCACCGGGTCACCTAGTAATATAAATTATAATAATATAGGAAGGTACCTACTTTTGGCCTCTTTGGATTTTTTTTGTTGGGCCCCTCGATTTATAGGTATAGAATTATATCGTAATGCATATCATAATGATTAAAATAAGAAGGTAAAACACGTAAAAACCAATTTAAATAAAACTTAATCTACAAACTAAAACGTATTCTTCCATATTTTAGAAATTTCTTTTGTATATTACTTTACGCAGGTAAGATACATGTGACAAATAACAATGTTTTAGCTATAAAAGTGATATCATTTACGCATTAACACTATTTTAATATTATGAAAAACAAAATGTATTTTGCCAATCTTATCATTGAATGCATCTCCGATAGTAACATTCTTGTCTTGTGAGTGTAAATCCACATCTGTACTTCTATCGGCTTAGTTATAATTTCTATTCTTATGTATGTATTATAATTTCTGTTCTGGCTTTATTGGTTATTCAGTGTTTTGAGATATAAATGTAATTACGAGTACTATGTGATAATAATTATTATACAATCTTTTTTTCAGCCAATGACTCTTTCGAGTGGAGCAGCGAATATGATACACCATTTGACTCTATTAGTGAAGAGGGAAGTGATGTCGTAAGAACTACAAAGACTGATACCGATAATGTACCGGAAGCTTACTATTCAGACATATTCGAAGATGGAAACTATAATTCCTTTAAACAGTTAAATGACTATCAAGAAGAGGATAATAGATCGGAGGAAAAAGATGATAAAATTAATGAAAGAATAGACTTACATGATGGTAATGCAGACGAAAGTTTCGACCTGTCTAACTTTAACGATCCCGACAAAAAATCATTATCGCAGGAAATTAATGATGAAATTTACGATAGTGACGATGATGTGGTTGATATACAAGGCAGTGATGAAACAATTCAGAAAATACTAAATGACACGAAGTCATTACTTTTAGAAGACACGCAAAATGACTTCGAAGAATATTCTTCCATAAAAGATGAAGCTATCAAAAACATTACAGAAACTTACAAAGATATAATAGAGGAAACGAAAGCTTTAATAGAGGAGAGTGATGAAAAATTTGACGAGAAAAATAATGAAAGCGACGATACTAACGATTTAGAAACAAAGTACACTGAGGACAACGATGATAACATTAAAAGTAATGATTTAATTGCTGATTTGGTTGAATTGAATGAAATTAAAAATAAACTCAGCAATGATGATGATAAATTTGGAGAGGAAAACGAAGATATGACTTATGATGAAAAAGACTATGAAGAACTTAATGACGATAATT
Organism: Lysandra bellargus; assembly: GCA_905333045.1. NCBI lineage: Eukaryota > Metazoa > Arthropoda > Insecta > Lepidoptera > Lycaenidae > Lysandra > Lysandra bellargus. The sequence goes on from HG995327.1 coordinate 3,312,686, forward strand.
TGGATCAGATATTTGATGATTTAACAACAAAAAAAGCAGAAGTCGTTAAAGTTCATAAAGTTGAGCCTCTTTCAGATAAATCTGATTCAATATTCCAAAACATGAAACTGATACACTTCCAAAATGATGATCTGGCTGCTGATGATATTGAACCCCTTTTATCCAAAATAAAGGATTCACAATACGGTGCGAATGCTCCGTCGGATTCACCTACAGAAGAAACTTCAACTGAAAATATTATACAACCGAATCCTAAGGATTATGAAAACATTTTAGACACTAAGAATCTAACTGATGCTCAGGTTGACTTATTGCTAATTGACTTTTCTGACAAAAACCTTAAAAGAATACAATCTGAAGTTAAATCTGCTCGTAACGTCCAACGTATCTGGTTGAGTGTAGACGAACCTACCGTCATCACATCCCCTGGATATCCGAATCCTTATCCAACTGACAGTATTACTGACTGGATTGTCGAAGGAATTGGAACTGGTATAGAATTTAACGTCACTGACTGCGCCATCAATGGTCACGTTGGAGATTACCTCCTTGTCAAGCCAGGTAAGTTCTGACTCTCTTTTTCTGCTTTCTTACTAATTAAAAACATGGAAATTGGTTAAAGAATATTCTATTAATTTTACAGGTAGAGCTGATGATTCTGGACAAGATGGACTTCTGTTTACCTATACTCTGAACACTGAGAGAAATTACAGATTTCTTGATGTAGATCGCATGTTTATGCGTTTCGAAGCTAAAACTGGAATGCAATACATGAGAGGCTTCAGTATTAGTGCTAAAATGCTGGGTAAGTTTAAATTCTTAATCTAACCAAATAACACTACAGCTAAAACAGTTTTTCTATTTTTATCATATTTTCATGACATCGATCACGTCGGCAACTAATGTAGGAATATGAGTCACTCGATTAACGAAGAAACATTGTTTTTCAGTATCTGCTCCGTTCATTTACGAACCTGAACCAGAACCGGAACCTGAGGTGAGGCATGTAGATGAGCTGATCAGCCTCAACCTCGGCGGCATCAGCCTGGCTGACTTCATAAAGATCGAGGAACAGTTCCGACATATCGTCGCTGACATGGCCACCATGTATGTCAACGCGAATAACATTAGCACCACCGTTAATAACACGTAAGTTGTTAAATATTATTACTCACTGAATTCTGTTGTCTCATATCCTTGGTTTATCGATGCTGTGGTATATATAATATTATATATATACTAGCTGTTGCCCGCGACTTCGTCCGCGTGGACTTCAGTTTATAGTTGTTCCCGTACATCGATTGAATAGTTTACGCGCAATAAGCAAAGGTACATTTTGTGGGAACCGTACATTTTTCCGCGACAAAATAATATACCTATCCTATGTTCTTTCCCAGGACTCAAAGTATCTCTATACCAATTTCAGCAAAATAGATTGAATAGTTTCAGAGTCCGTATACGAAATTTTGCCGATTTTGCCGAAATTGCAAAGGTTCGCTACAGAAATATTATTAGGTTTTTTCCCCTTATTAGACTAAAAAAAATATATATTAATCATTAGATTTAAAATATATTTAAGCGCGGAAAGCCGACTCGAACTTGCGGCGAGAAATATAATGTAAGATTTAGGTTGTGTTGAATCGTGTTTTTTTTGGCACAATTTGTTTTTTCTTTTTTTTTTCTTTTTTCTCGAATTGAATAGAACTTTATCCTTAGATTATTTCTGCCCTTTTTTATGAATTACAGCTCCAAGTTGCCGAAATTAACAGCAATTCTTTGCCCATTTTCTCTAAAATTTTGCCGAGTTACATATTTTTTTACTCAACTATTTCATATTAAAGTGGTAAAAAGTAATTCCAACACTTTATAGACGACTTTCTTAACAGTATATTGTATTTTTTTCATACCGTTAAGACGTCAATACAATCCATAAACAGGTGATATTCTAAACCTTTTACAGCAAAAATCACAAAACTGTCGCGCGTTTGAGTTGGATTATTTAAAAATACTTAAAAAAATAAAAAATCTAGCTCCAACATTAGATTATAATTGAAATGATCTTACATGTTGTGCAGTAAAACTTATAGAAATACTGTATTTTAACTGTTAAATCACGTCTGTAAAATCAGCGATATCGGTAAATTTCATATATCCCTTAAGCGAATATCATAAAAGTTTATTGTGCGGGAACCGTGCATTTTTTGGGACAAAAAGTATTCCTTGTCCTTCCCGAGACTCGAATAAAATAAATAAAAATAAAAAATGATTTATTTCCGAGTAAATTTGAATCAAATTTTTTTAGAATGTCTACCTGATTCCAATCAGGTAGACATTCTGAAAAATGCAAAGTATCTCCATTCTCCATACCAAAATTCATCAAAATCGATTGAATAGTTTACGCGCAAATCATAAAAGTATATTGTGCGGTAACCGTACATTTTCCGGGACAAAATGTATCCTATCCTTTTCCGGGACTCAAAGTACATATATTTATACCAAATTTCAGCATAATCGGTCCAGCTTTTTACGCGTGATGTACGACACCAAGAGAAATATTATATGGATTCATTTATAGGCATATATTCATTTATTGAGATATAGAATTAGATATTTCACAGACAAATTAGTCCACAAAGAATAGCCTATGATCCTTCACGTGCTCTTCTTCCTATCTGACCCGAATAACAGAAAAATGTCTCTAGTAATTCGTAAGTAAGCCCTTCCAAATAATTTCCCCCGTTTTTTTCCACATTTTCCTCTATTTCTTGGCTCCTATTACTCTAAGCGTAATAAAATATAGCCTATAGCCTTTCTCGATAAATGGACTATCTAACATTGAAAGAATTTTTCAAATCGGACCAGTAGTTCCTGAGATTAGCGCGATCAAATAAGCCTATTCAAATAATTTCCCCCGTTTTTTTCCTCATTTTTCTCTATTTCTTCGCTCCTATTAGTTTAAGCGTGATAAAATATAGCCTATAGCCTTCCTCAATTAATGGGCTATCTAACACTGAAAGAATTTTTCAAATCAGATCAGTAGTTCCTGAGATTAGTGCGTTCAAATAAGCCCTTTTAAATAATTTTACCCCCGTTTTTTCCACATTTTCCTCTATTTCTTCGCTTCTATTAGTCTTAGCGTGATAAAATATAGCCTATAGCCTTCCTAGATAAATGGACTATCTAACACTGAAAGAATTTTTCAAATCGGACCAGTAGTTCCTGAGATTAGCGCGTTCAAAGAAACAAACAAACAAACTAACAAACTCTTCCGCTTTATAATATTAGTATAGATTAGTATAGATTATATTATTGTTATGAGTCATAACTCATGATAATACAAACGATTTAGATGACCTAAAACAATAAGTTTGGTAGTTTTTAGGACTAGCTGACCCGGCAACGTTGTTTTGCCATATAAATTATTTCTTTAAGTACTGTACTCGGCGAAACATGGCGGTAGCGGTCATTGACTTCCTGTCAAAAAATTGACATTTTCTACATAAACCGCGATTGACAATGAAGTGTCAGATGTTGTCAATCGCGGCTTTGTATAGAAAATGACAAGTTTTTGACATGCCATGTTTCGCTGAGTACAGTATAGTATCAATATAAAATCAGCCAAGTGCGTGTTGGGCCACGTGCAATATAGGGTTCCGTAGTAGTTCCGTAGTTTTTGATAATTTTTGTATAGTCAATGAATGTTATGAATGTTAACATTTATAACGTGTTTTACACTACTAACAACATCATTTCAGTTACGTTTAAAGGAATTTGAACGAAAAGTTCGTTTATATTTCGCCGAATATTATTTTCTTAGTTGATCGACTATTACTCAATAATTTATGAAGTGTTCTTAGCCGTGAAAATTTTCCTTTTAAATTCCTACTCCCATGAATTTTATCACATTTTCAGAAGCAACCGTTTAAAGTTTAAACTTTAGCTAGTAGAAGGGGGGGGGGGGGGACACTGGACTCTAACGATTTTTTCCGCTTTGAAACTTCATATTTCACAAATGGATCCCTTAATCAAAAAAATGATCTATGAATACCCGTAATATTTTAAAAAAACCTACCCAACGACACCCCATACGGTGGGGTGGACGCGAAAAAAATATCGTCCCGCTTGATGTGTAGGGGAGGTACCATAAAAAAAATTAAGATTGTATATACAATTTTGTCGGCATCATTAATATCTGCATTCATGCCGAATTACAGCTTTGTAGGTCCTGCAGTCTCTGAGTAAAACCGCGGACAGGCAGACAGACAGACGGACAGACGGACGGACAGACCGAAACTATAAGAGTTCCTTGTTGACTACGGAACCCTAAAAAGTAGATAAAAACCTATTCTCAGGCCTAATTAACGAATGTACCATCGAGGAAATTGATTCTTAGGCATTTGACGGACCTACGTCATAATATTATGGTCGGCTTATGTCAATTCAATGTTAGCTGTGATCGGTCGGATGGGTTTGACTTAACGCGACCAAATTACTTAGGAGTTAGGACCGCCATCTGCCTAGGAATCAACTTCTCTGATAGTACATACAACCTTAAAAAAAATGTTGAGCCATTTTGGAGGAGTTCGTGCACAAGCACTGTGACACGAGAATTTTATATATTAGATTTTATACTACAAGTTACTCTTAGATAATACTTAATTTGTATTTCATAATAATATTTATAGAATTTTATGTTGTGATTAACATATTCAATAATGTTGGAGCTAATGATAACCCTATGACCGGGTTTTATCTTTGTGTCGGTAAGATCTAATATTGTGAAAGACCTTACTGACACTTTTCCATAATATAATCTTGCGGAATTATAATGCGAAAAAACAACTTTAAATGCCTACAAATCTGGAAACATGAGTACTAAAATAATAAGGGATAGAAAAGAAATTAACAGAAGCATAATTTGTACACTTTTAATATCAATCAACGAAAGAAAACATGTATTAATTACACAATTTTTTGTATTCAAAATGTAAATTTTGAAATAGTTACAAATTCAAATTCAATTATTGTTTCAAGTTACATTAATTCAAGTTACATTAATAGAGATACGGGAATATCTAATCGTGCTATGTTTATTCGTTGATAAATTATAATATTATCAGGGATGACTACAGTGGGTATTGATGTTTACTGAATAACAACAATCCTTTTAAATACGAGATGTATCAGCACAACTACTAGAAATAAAGTGCCATTGTCCAGCTTATCGAGTAAATTAATGCGTAAAAAGTTTGGACGTTTCGAGTATCGCCGATATTTTTGTGTCATATATCAGATAACCAATGATAAAACACAATGAACAAACAACAAAAAATATTGTACCTACCATGAATGATCTCCTTGCAATTTAAAATAATACATTTCCAGGTGATACTATTAATTTATTAAATGTCCAGTGTTATAATTACTGTTAAATACAACGTTGTAAGATTGGATAATGCTCTGAGATGGTCCATACTTTCGTGGTAATTGATTTTCATTGTCAAAATATATTATACTTTATAATTACTGCCACAGTGTCTGCCCATAACATTTATGCTGGCAACACAGAAAAATTTGTAGAGGTTTTAACTTCACATACTGTACCTACCTACCCAGATTCCAAACAAAGTTGTAAGAATAGCACAGCGCATGCGTGAATATCACACATGCGCCGGGCAAATGTCATGTCTATTTTAGTAGCAAGCTTTCGTGCGCCACGAGCTTACACCATCACGCATTACGATATTATCAAACTAGTTAACAATAAACGCCTTGCTTTCTGTGCTTTCCTCGTACAAGCAATCGCGACAATCAACAATTAAAACGTTAAAAATATGTAGTACGTAATTAAGATAGCCGTAAGTGTTAAAATGCAGCAATGCGCCAAAAGATCGATGCCAGTATTCCCTGATGCCAAAGTTTACAAAATCTAGTGCGAAGTAAATAAAAATATGGAGCCATTTATAGATAAAAATAATTTTGCAGTGAGTGCTATCGTCACGGTCGCCATGCAAATATTATTTTTTACGATCGCCTCGCTGTCGCAGAGTGACAAAGTTACCGACTTTACGGGTGGTGCCAATTTTATTATCATAGCTCTACTGACATTCTTCCTCGGACAAGGAGGCAGCACGCTTAAGAGTTACGACAGCAGACAGTTAATGGTCACGGCGTTTGTATGTTTGTGGGGCATCAGACTCTCCGGGTATCTTATCTACAGAATCTATCACATTGGAAGAGACAAACAATTCGAAGATCGGAAGAGCAACACCCTAAGATTTGCTGTTTTCTATACCTTTCAAGCCTTTTGGGTGTACATAGTCAGTTTACCTGTTATAATCATAAATTCGCCTCATCATTCTTATCCCAAGGCCCCCAAAACAATGACAACTTTAGACTCGGCTGGAGCTGGTGTTTTTGTAATAGGATTATTAATTGAGACTTATGCAGACTTACAGAAATTCGCATTTCGTCAAGAACCGACAAATCAAGGGAAATGGTGCAATGACGGCCTGTGGGGGCTGTCCCGACATCCAAATTACTTTGGAGAAGTAGTGTTGTGGTGGGGCTTATTCATAATATCTCTAAATGTTATAGAAGGTATCGAGTACATTGCGATATTGTCGCCATTATTCACGACGGCGATAATTTTATTCTTATCAGGAATACCGTTGCTGGAACGGTCAGCCGACGAAAAATACAGAGATAACCCAGATTATTTATATTACAAACAATCAACGTCACCTTTTATACCGATACCGCCTGCGATTTATGTTGAAGTTCCAAGATTTTTAAAGTTTATATTATGCTGTGAGTTTCCTATCTATGACTCGACAAAAGACAAATTCCCATCGCCGACTATCGTCACCGAAATCACTGGCATATCTATGGTGCAGTCTCAAACATAGCTAACAAACGCCGTGCGCGATAGCGTTGCGGCATTAGATCCCGATAACCCAAAATTACAAAATTCTCAAAAACAATTGTGATACTCGGCCGAAGATAGGCCTCAAATCAAGTTGCCAAATACGTTGCCACTAAAAAAGAATAATACGATAGAAATGAACAGGTACAATGCTTACATGGAAAATTTAAAACGTAATAAAAGACTTGCACTAGGTTTGATAGAGGAAACAAAAGAAATTATAGATGGTAATTCTGATGAAAGTCCTATCAAAAATATAAGATTAAGGTCCTCAAGTGACGAAATAAAGAGAGGTGTACCTAGCACGAGTGCTAACGAGAAGAAGCCATTAGAATATGTTAAGCACGGTAAAATAACATTTAATACAACAGCAATTTTGCACCATTACCCACAATTGCATAACAAAAATTGTGCGAATAATACTATGGGGGTAGGCTCAGATAGAAAATCAGATTTAAATGAAAAAGAATCGCCTAAGTTAAATAACAATAATAGTGTTAAAGAAACCAAAATAAATGTTAATGATGAAAATAGCAAAAACAATAATAAATCTAACACTGATAGTTGTGTTAAACAAAAAACCTTACAAGTTTTAAAGCGACCTGTTAAATTTGCGGAAGAGAAGCTTGTATGAGGTTTAGCCTCACATTTTTCATCTCGTATGAAAATGTGGAATTTTTGGCATAAGAAGCCTGTTAAAGTGAAATCAAACATATCGAAGAATAAAATATTGTAAATTGATATTATAATATAAAAGACTGGAGATAATCTGGAAATATAATTCATAAAGCGAAGTAATATATAATATATACAAAACTTAAAATTATAATATTTCATTGTTGTAGTATGTGCAGAAATTTTAAACATATAGCTAATAAGTAGATAAATAGTCGAATCCGTCTCAAATAGAATAATATAATAATTCCTATTACACTACGATTAAAGTGAGCGTATAACTTAACTGCTAGATAAGGAACTGAAGCCAAACTTATTGGGTAAGCCTTTTTTTCTAGCTTTTAATTTTAAGTAGAAAACTAAGCTAATTAACATTAACTGGGGCATAGTGAAGTTCGCAAAATAAGTAACTAAAATGCTTGAGTTCCACTTTTATATTCAGTGTTATCTTTTTACGTAATACAATTTCTTGACTTGGCATCAGTCCAACTGGTGGAGTGTGAACCTTCGCCCATAACAATCGGGCGGAGACACAGCATGGCGGTATTTTTTAATTCACCTGAGTAGCTTGTCTTTTACAGCACTGTGTTCTGCATTGTTGCTTATATTTAGATGTTTTGTCTTTTGAAGATTATTTTTCTTTTCTTCTATCTAAAGTGCAGCTATGTTTATTTTTGATTTTGTCATTAAAAATATATTGAAAGTCTCCTAACATCTTATGAGTATTATGAGTATTATGAGTAATTTGATCTCTCTAATTCAACCTACGTTTTATAGTAACATCTATTCATTCTCTGCTAGTGTTTAAAAGAGCTACAAGGGTCCTCTCATTGCATGCATGAACATGACCATGCATAATAAAAGGTCAATTTGTTGAATACAAGCATGAATTTTAAGCAACCTTCCCTAGATAGCAAAATAAACTTATGAAACTATTTCAACGTATTTTTATAGAATAAATTACTTTACTTACCTTAAAGTTACTCATTAACTTTTTCCAAGAAATTAAACAGATTTTCATATTTTTATAATTATTTCCCTATTATAACAAGAACTTAAGCTATTTAACAATAATTGGAACTGAGCCAAACAAGATATTTTGCATGTACAGTAACTATCGCGTACCATCTGAACTTTCAGTTAATGACCGTATAAACTTAGCAACATTTTTGCTCTAATATGTCTGCAATGAAGTGAAGACTGCAGGTGTAACAGTTTACATAACTCAAGGCGAAATGTACATTGTTCACGAACACTTGTTTACATAGATGTTGCATAGATGACATTCTTACATAGATGACTTTCTGCAATGATATTCTCAAATGTCAATTTATAATATTACTAGCGATCCGCCCCGGCTTCGCACGGGTATAAAATATATATTATAGTCTATGTCACTCACTGAATGATACTGAGACGTGGGGGAAACTAGCTGCTAAAACTTTTGAATTATGGCCGTTTAAAATTTTGATGTGAGTCTCTGGGACTCAGGAAGTGAATTCTGCCCCCGATAGTAAGAAGGGCGCATCTAACAAATTTTTCAAAATTGAGTTATATATATTGCTGGATTCAGGAAGAAAAGGCGCATCTTTCTGTATTTTTACTTTTTTTCTATGTAGTGCCATTTTGATTTTACCATAACGAAATAGGTCGCTTCTGTATACATGTTTATACCTATTTTAAGATGAAAAGACATTATATATTATACAAAACTTAATTAAATAGTCGTATTTACACAAGATGTCTATTTCCGTTATGATTCCTCTAGGAGTTCTCTAATTAAAAAGTCGTGTATTATATTGTAAGTTTCACACGCAATTGAAAAGGCGCAAGTAACCATTTGTGCCTTTATACTCTTTTTGGAAACTTATCTTTTACTAAGTAAGTACGTCTACATCTACCATAAGCGCCCTACCGCCCTTACTATGAATACTTATAAAAATAGGCACATATAACCATATGCGCCCTTTTTTATAAAAATATTAAAAAATATAATAACGAGTTGTAAGAAAAAAGTAGAAAAAAAGGCATTTGAGAATAAAAGGGCACATATGGCTAGATGCGTTTATTCAACCTAGTTTGTAAAATTTATTATAATGGTTTTTGCTAAAAAGAAAATGTTTTTTCGAGTTTTTAATTAAATAAATTAAAAATAATATTAATTTTATTAATTAGTATTAAAGACAATCAATATGGCCACCATTTCCAATTTGATTTTTTAAATTATCTTAATAAACTCAAAGACAGCAATCGATTTCCCGTTTCGTTCACTTAAATACGTTTTTCTCGGATTTAACTTTGTGTTAGTTGCGCCCTTCTTACTATCGGGGGCAGAATTAAGGGTTAATTATGTATTATATTCATTACTACCCGTGGCCCGCATTGGTCGGTACCGCCGCAAAAGCTACGTCTCGTAATTTTAGAATCTGTAATATCTTCGAAAATATTCATTAAATCATATGATGTTAAGGGCCATATAGATCTATATTAAATCAATAGTGTATTAAAGTATTTAATTGAATAAGGATTATTGCCGTATTGGTTAAAATCGCTTCGAAAATTAGCCATTATTTAAAGTTAAAAGTAAATGACAAAAAAATGTTATTGTGGGATATCCATAAGAGATAGACAATAGACATATTATACCATCGCGGAATTTTCTGTAGACCTTTTCATAGTGTACAATACTTAGTACATTATTTTGATAAATCTCGTAGGGTTCAGACTGCGTCTGCAATTTAAGCGGAAATTATTATTTTTAACAAAAAATTAAAACCGACTTCCAAGGTAAAAACAATAATAACATTAATATGAACTAAAAAGTATTGAATAATTTCTACTATCTAATAGTGCCTTTTTCCGAATTCGGCTAAACCTCAACTATTTCTGTACTCAATCTTCATAATTTTGAAGTCGGTACCAGATAGCTGAAACTTCAGTCCTCTGACAGAATATTTGAAACTTTTGGAACCTTTTACCCAAACTTGTATCTATAAAGAATCCGGAGTTCTCTTAGTATCTTCGGAACCATAGTATACCTCGGTGCAAAATCTTGCGTTTTGGTAGCATATGCTTAGGATGCTTCACATAAAACCAAAATCACCATATGTTTCCATATAAATTTCGAGGATTTCCCTCGATTACTCATGGATTCCATCATCAGGTCACCACTTTTGTGAACATGGTACCAAATTGGAGTGAAACCTAATACAACAAAACAAAAATTTCGAAAATCGCTTCACAAACGGCGGAGTAATCGTTGAACATACAAAATATATATATCCACAGCCGAACATATAACCTCCTCGTTTTTTGGAAGTCGGTTAAAAATGTAATTATTTACATTAGAAACCCCAACAATAACAGTACTTCCCCACTATTTAATGAATCCTTCCTCTTTGATCACTCTATCTATCTAAGAAAACCGCATCAAAATCCGCTGCGTAGTTTTAAAGATTAAAGGGAACAAAGGGACATGAGGGAAAAAAAGCGACTTTGTATAATAATAATTATGTAGTGATGACGATGAGATATTATAGAAAGCTATGTGTTTCAGTTTCCTGATTATAGCAGAGTAATAGTTATAATTTCAGTATATTCCTTTGCTTTGCTTGCTTTCAAAGTTGCACTTTGAAAGCACGTTTTGATAATGTAAGTCTTCAGGTATCCTGAAAACCACTCCAAAGTAGTTTGTTACAAGTACCTAAAGCATAAATCTACTTATTTATTAAACGTAAAAATATTAAACCTATTTGCAAATTATTATAATTGCAGGTAATTTATTTATATCCCAAACATATAGGCTCATAGAGATCAACTACATGATAACATAGCGCGCCCTTCCAAAATTCAAAACGTTTGAAGTGCGTTGTCAAAACGTTTGAAGTGACGTGCGTTGTCTTGCGCGGTAGGCTAGTTATGATTAGTTGAGCAACAAATCTTGGTAATAAACTAATAAGTGACAATTACTGAAATATTACGTATACTGTGATTAGTTGAATACTTACTACATACAAACTCTTTCATAAGGATGTGACTACACACATTGAAACAGTCATTTGGAGGGGCGCGCCATGTTATCGTAGTTGATCTCCAGTCTCATAAGCTTGCGACCATTTAGCCTATAACCTAAAACTATTTCAGATTGGATGCGACGCAAATCACCAGCCGGGGCCTGTGCTTTCACAACTGGCCGAAGTATGAGATGTGCGTGGAGGTGCACTTCGGAGTGTCCCTCATCATGGAGGAGGGAGAGAGGCCCAGGCTTGACGAGGAGGACCTCCACACTATGTGGTTCCAGTACTCTACCATGGATCCCTTCGCGACGAGACTGAGGATGATGGGTATCACCGTAAGTGAAGTGGTCGAAATGGTCTTATTGTGTTTTAACTTTAAGGTCTACAGGAACACTTTTATAATTTTGGTACAACGTTTGTTCTGTGTATGATAAAATAGCTGTGGTGTGGTGGAGTAATAAAAGATGGATTTTTTTTAAATGTATGTCGGCCTTTAACTTTCCAAATTCGAAACATGCATTATTGGACCTTTGGTGATGTTGGTAAAAACGTAGAATGTATGAATTTTTGGTTCAATTATCTCTTACAGGGATTGCTTCGTATAGATATTTAATTGGAAAGCAAAAAAAAAAAAACATTTTTCAGGAGTTCCAAGTACCGAACGACCATGGTGTGCTGCTGGTGTGGCTGGTGATCGCCGGCGGCGTCGTTATCTCCATGGTCATGCTCGCCTTCGCGCTCTGGAGGTTCAGCTGCTTCGAGGATTACAGCAGGTATGTAAATTGATTCTTTGGCAGTTGACGGATCAACGTCATTTGGTCTGTCAGTTTGACACGATAGACCCTTAAGGCCTGTATTCACTTTGATTAGTAATATGTGCAGGTGATTAGTAATCAGGAGAAAGCAAGTGTGGACAGCGACTGATTAGTGCAAGTCCTTTATTTTCTTCTAATCACTAATCACCTGCACTAATCACTTGCACTTGCACTAATCAGAATGAATACAGGCCCTAAGGCTACATAGCGGCTCCTGATGGCAAATAGAATATCAAAAACCCTAATTCAATATTAGTTGTGATCTGTCGGCTGGGTTTGACATTACGCAACCAAATTACGTAGATCCGCAATCTGCCTACGCATCAACTTCTCTGATAGAACAATGATCATAGTTCACATAGTCTAAGATATTGTTATCTGCAATGTCGTCGGGCGGAAATTTATCGCGCGAGATTCATTTTTCGTGATAAAAATCCTAAATCCTTTCCCGGGACTCAAAGTAGGTACCCATTCAAATTGGTTTAGTGGTTCAAGCTTGAAAAGGTGACAAACATAATTAGGGTTGAGAGATAAAGACTAGTAATTGCCAAATTGCAAATGAAATTTATTAATTGAGAACCTTATTAAATTCAAAATAATCTTGAACAAAAAATGTAGAGCAAATACTTTTAATTATTGTAGATATGTTTTTAGAAAATGTTACAGTAATTAATTAACACCTTTGCACGGCGATAACGTTTTCTTGAAGGTTTTTACTTACTTTTATGAGTTGAACAATGTTTTGGAATATGATTCGTGACAGAACGAATTTCATTTAGATACCCTATATCGGTCAACTCGTTTCGATTAGATTTACTTAAATGTAAACCAAAACATATAATATGTTAAGTTATGTGCCATTGTATTTCTTAATTTTGCACCCTATAGTGCCAAAATGATAGCCTATACCTACAATATCCCATAGTGATCTATCACATTTTAATTGGGTTAAACCGGAACGAACTTTATGATTCGAAGTTCGAACGTGGAAGTCAGTACAATTTTTCGTGATCAAACTATCCCTGCCCTGTCTCGGGATTAAAATTTCAAAGTACCAAATTCCATAAAAATTCTTTGCAGCTTTCCTGATGAGACAGACAAATAGAAATACTTTCATGTTTATAATGTTCACATTTCATGTTCGACATTTCAGGATGCCTCCATATAGCGACACGGACAGCGTGTGCGAGAAGCGCAAGCTGGACATGTTCCCCACGCCGCATCAGGCGCTCCCGCCGCTCTTCTCCGACGACGACTACAAGTGGGCCGACAGTGAGGACTATAAAGGTACACTTGTCCATCACTTGTCTATAATTAGCTCTGACATCAATTATTATTTGAATTGTAATGGCATGAGAATATCGCCATCCATTCTACTTGTACACTTGTCTATATTAGCTCTGACATCAATTATTATTTGAATTGTAATGGCATGAGGATATCGCCATCCATTCTACTTGTACACTTGTCTATATTTAGCTCTGACATCAATTATTATTTGAATTGTAATGGCATGAGGATATCGCCATCCATTCTACTTATACACTTGTCTATATTTAGCTCTGACATCAATTATTGTTTTAATTGTAATGGCATGAGATATCGCCATCCATTCTACTTGTACACTTGTCTATATTTAGCTCTGACATCAATTATTATTTGAATTGTAATGGCATGAGGATATCGCCATCCATTCTACTTGCTCAAAAACTGTTAATGAATAAATGAGTGAAAGCCGTACTTTTAACAAGAACAGGGGTATTTTTGAGGAAGACTTAAAGTTGTTTGTCACGTTTGTGTCACGCGAAAACATTGCTGTCTTGGTTTTTCATTGGGGCCTGTAAAGTTCTTTCTAGGCCTACATTCTTATACATCGGTATTAATTATTTTTCTCTTCTTGTATCATGTTTGATGATTGGTGTAATCATTTATACAATTACTGTAGGTAAATAATCCGCTAAAACTGTAAAGTTTACAAGCTTGAAACGCACATTATCCGAATTTCTGATCAGAAAAATTCGGACGCCCCGCCCCGCTCATACATTTTGACACGACAGAATTCTGATATAGTAGAGGAGGAGAAGAGGGGATTTTGGGAGTAGCTCGAGCGTGTCAGATTAAGCTTGTATAGGCTTCCGACATGTGTCTAGTTATCATGGTATAGAAATCAGATTTCTCACGTGGTGGGTTAAAAAAAATATTTTTTTAATGTTGAAATGTCATCCGATCTGTCAGATTAAGATAGGGGATACTTAATATACCCCAAAGAAGCTTCCATAAAAAGCACTGACGATTCAAAGACAAGGTAAGCCTGTAGGAACATTTAAAATATACAAAAATAAACCTTCATATTTTCTTAATTAAACTTCGCAGATATTTTATTTTGCACTAAACTAAATGATTTAGTCCTTGTTGTCTAAAATATAATAATAACTGACCGAAATAAGCAATTTTCTGAATATATTTTCTTTTTCAAAACTTTAAAATGGCCGCAGTTTCTGAACCCACCGCTAAAATAAAAAACGCTCTTATTATTTTTTTAGCCGACTTCCAAAAAACGAGGAGGTTATATGTTCGGCTGTGGATATTTTATTTTTTTTATTTTATTTTTGTATGTTCAACGATTACTCCGCCGTTTGTGAACCGATTTTCGAAATTTTTATTTTTTTGTATTAGGTTTCACTCCAATTTGGTACCATGTTCACAAAAGTGGTGACCTGATGATGGAATCCATGAGTAATCGAGGAAACTCCTCGAAATTTATATGGAAACATATGGTGATTTTGATTTTATGAGAAGCATCCTAAGCATATGCTACCAAAACGCAAGATTTTGCACCGAGGTATACTATGGTTCCGAAGATACTAAGAGAACTCCGGATTCTTTATAGATACAAGTTTGGGAGTTTAGGCGCTGTTTTAAGAACTGAAAGCATATGTTACTATGCAAATTACATTCATCATCATCATCATCATCATTACTACGTCAGGGTCAGCAATGTCACCAAATTCAACCTTATCTCCAGAGCATAAGGCACACATTTGACATTACTTCTGAGAAATTAAAGTTGCTTCGATAGTGTAACATTCTGTCTCACTTCGCCGAGATATTCTGGAAAATCTAATATATTATTCTACGTATAATACGCTTTTGCTTACTACTAAAAAGAGTGAAATTATTATTTTTAACAAAAAATTAAAACCGACTTCCAAGTTAAAAACAATAATAACATCCTTATAATATGAACTAAAAAGTATTAAATAATTATTCCTATCTAATAGTGCCTTTTTCCGAATTCGGCTAAAACTCAACTATTTCTGTACTCAATCTTCATAATTTTGAAGTCGGTGCCAGTTCCAAAAGTTTCAAATATTCTGTCAGAGAACTGAAGATTCATCTGGTACCGACTTCAAAATGATGAAGATTGAGTACAGAAATAGTTGAGTTTTAGCCGAATTCGGAAAAAGGCACTATAAGTTTATATTGTAGGAATAATAATTTAATACTTTTTAGTTCATATTATAAAGATGTTATTATTGTTTTTACCTTGGAAGTCGGTTTTAATTTTTTGTTAAAAATAATAATATCAATTTTACCTAATGTAAAAAACCTACTAGGTCTCCATGACGCTCGAGTGACTACAAAGTTAGCACCTTCCCCTCCCCTACTAATAGTATGCATTGTCCACAACAAAATGTATGAACAGAGTGCGTTCCGGCGGGCGTTCGAATTTTTCTGATCAGAAATTTCGGATAATGTGCGGCCGGGCTAAAACTTAAAGCGAAAAACAAAGAGCAAAAAACTGGAGTTAGGAAGAAGAGATACCTATAATATCATATTGTAACAGAAGTTAACAATTTCGTTATACGTTTCAGTGAACGTCGGGTACTCGAACCGCAACTTCCTGCAGGACGACATGTTCGACATCGACTCCGACGACGACGTCTTGCCAGGACGGAATAGGTACGCCAAGTTAATCTGGACCGTATTCCGTGCTCATAGAGAATGACTTGTGCTAACTCGTAATATTGGGAAAATCTTTTGGTCCAGTATGTTTACAGCGACAAAGTTTTGAATGTGTGAGAAAGTGTGACAAAAATAATATTCACTTTATTTCTGAAAACATCTGGGTATTTATAGTTTAGACGACAGTCAAAAATTTAAGGACATTTTGAAGGCATCGCAAACCCCTTGTTACCTAACTAGTGATGCATTATATCGGATTCTAGAGGTACATTTGGTACATCTGTCGAAATCTTCATAATAATAAGAACCTTAGTCCTAAAATATTACAACAAGAGGTTCAACCTCATTATACCTGCCTGACAAAATATACTTAAAGCGTCCATTTCTTCTTTATCTTCTTAAAATTCCATTGTTGAGTTAAGCCTTACTATAACAGGTACTCAACTATAACCCTACTCATTCCAGGTACACCACAGACGTGTAGCCGATGTTACTTATCCGGTACAATTATACTTACTACGTTTTTGTGTTTGTTGGATGTCTTATGTCCTTTGTTCATTTGTTGCTTTAGCTTTTCTTTATTTTTGTTTCTGTCAGTGTTCGAGAAAAAATATTTGCGTACATTTATGCCATCGCTAATTGTAATGTTGCGAACAATTTTTATGTTCAGTTTATTATAGTCAGATATTGATTTTTAGGCAGACGGCGGACTACGTAATTTGGCCGGGCTGTATCAAGCCCAGCCACGATTTATTTTTGACGTAATCCGACTAAATTACGTAGGTCCGCAATCTGCCTGTGAATTAATTTCTTTGCCATTACTATATGTATTTAAAACTGATTTATGCCTTAATATTTTCAGGGATAAGGCGATACAGCCCCGGGACATTTACAGCGTGTGATCCCATCCAAAAGTAGGTATAGTGTACTCCATATAGTTAACAAATTGTGATGTCAAATATCAAAGATAATCTTCATTTGTAAATTTTTGTAAGAGCTAGTCCATAATCAAAAATTCATTAATGCCAAATATGTAGCATTTAAAACGAAGTGCAAGAATTATAGTGTTCCCAAGCTTAAATTGTCAAAAAAACAAAAATACTTTATTAAAGGTAAAATACTTTACTAAAGGTAAAATACTTTACCGAAGGTAAAATAATTTACCAAAGGTAAAATACTGTACCGAAGGTAAAATAATTTACCAAAGGTAAATTATTTTATTATTTTACTTTACCGAAGGTAAAATAATTTACCAAAGGTAAAATACTTTACCGAAGGTAAAATAATTTAAAAATGTAAAATATTTTTGTTTTTGAATATGCAAATTGCTTTATAACAAAGATTGAACAGATGTCTGTAGGCTGTACTAGCAGCAAAATTAAAATTTATCATTATAAATTAACGATCAAAATGATAAATTATTGATTATTATTATAGTCGTCATTGAATGCAATACAAAAATTTATAAATGTAAGTAAACCTATTCAAAATAATGTTTATTGTATAGTTAATAAAATAAGTACATAAACTATGAAAAGACTAGATATTAATTGTTGTAATCTATGTTTAATATATTTAAATTAATGTTGTATTTTTTCCAATTTGGTAATAAATCTTTGCGTTTTTTAGTTTTGTATTTTTTGTTTTTTATTTTCCTTATGCATAATTATTTCTTTTATTAAGTCATCATTTATTTATTGACCTTACCCAAAAATTCAAAATATATTTTCGTATGATTGTTACTTTTTTATACTACATTTTTTTATTATTTTGGTTAATTAAGATAATATATGTACTACAAAATATTACGTTAGGTAAATACTGTAATATAATATTGTTTATTTAATAATTTTATTTTTATCTTCAAGTTTATTAAAGTGGTTGTGACGATTTTAATATTATACATAAGCAGATACACCAAAACGAAATTATTATTATGAATATTCATAGTCTATTTAAACTTTAAACCTTCTATTTATCTAAGGATCAAACTACTATCTGAGAAATTGATACATAGACATTAGACATGTTGGACCTACATCATTTAGTTGGGTTATGTCAAGTCAATGTTCAACCTGTCGTAACCAGTCGACTTGACATAACGCGACCAGATTACGTCGCCATCTGTATGAAAGTAAATTTCTCTGATAGTACCTACTTAGTTTTTTCGACTTGTTTAGATTCTTCGTAACTTTTGAATATTATGTTGTCATAATATTATGTTGTTGAGTTATTCTTTCTCATGAACAGTTTTTCGTAACTTTACAATAGGTAAGTGTTAGCAAATAATAAATGTATACCAAGTACCAAGTGTAGAATAAAAAAAGAATTCCTAAAATTGTACTGTCACTAAAATACTCATCAGCATAACTTTGGAGTGATCTCTAAAATGTTTTTGATTGTTACTAAAGTCTATACGCTACCATTTTAACGCTAAAAAATGTTGACTTCCATTTATACTGATAAAATAACTAGTTTAGATTTATTATAATTATTATGATGAAAAGCGATATAATATGACTTTTGTGCAAACGGGCATCAAATGACTCTATTACTACGGACTACGGTCGCTTTTTACTGAGATCTCAATCATCGTGACTCAAACGCAGTTGCAACTTGAACTGTATGACAATTTTGTCGCAATAACGTATCATAGTACAGGACTATTTTAGGGCCATCAAACTGAAATATTTAAATCCTTTCTATTTCTGTCAGCTACCACTTTCGACAATTTTCACAAAGGAAATTGTTGTTCGCTTATCAAAATGAAGCTGTACTACAGGTTCCGTAGAAGATTTTTTGACCCGATTACTATCAAGCTAATTTTGCGTGAGTAGCTTCATTTTGATAAGCGAACAACAATTTCCTTTGTGAAAATTGTCGAAAGTGGTAGCTGACAGAAATAGAAAGGATTTAAATATTTCGATTTGATGGTCCTAAAATATGGATTGTTCTGTTTGTGAGACAACATTACTGTTAAATTACCTACATATATAATAAACTATCAATATACAAACAAATCAGCTGGTTAGGGTTCTGTAATCAACAAGTCCTCGTTGACTACGGAACCCTAATCAGCTGATTTTTTGTATATTGATAGGTTAATTAGTGATATAATTTAACGGTCATATTTTCCTACAAATAGAACAATCCATATTTTAGGACCATCAAATCGAAATATTTAAATCCTATAAATCTCTATTAGCTAAACTACCACTTACGAGAATTTTCGCAGAGGAAATTGTTGTTCGTCTTATCAAAATGAATCTACTCACGAAAAATTAACTTGATAGTAATCAGGTCAAAAAAAAAATGTTCTAGGGAACCTGTACTATTATGTAACTACGACGTCAGTCGCCCGTTTGCGCCTAGCCTTAGAACACTAGCCAAAAATGCCCCAAAAATAATATGCAGAAACTATTTACTTCTATATAATAGATAGCTCTAGAAATATAATAAAAGCTATAAAGTATATTTATCGTGTAGTACCTGTATGATAAAAAGTAAATGTTTTTTACGCTAGAGATTATTCACGTGTTGCTTAATGAAGATAATTATTTGTTTAGATGATACACGGTTATAAATTAATCTGATATTATAATGCGTCAGATGTAAACAGAATATAGTCACTCATAAAGTATGCCCGTTTTCACCAACCACATACGACATACTACGAGTACATTGGTAAATCTTGGCTAGAGGACACCACGTTAGAAGATAGTTGGTGAAAATGGATATCAATATCACAGGGTGTCTGTTTCACAATCGCCTAATAGCTGGATAGCCTATCTGGAAATTTTGTTACGATTTACTCATTAGCTTTGTCCACACTGTGCCTTTTCTTGTTCCAATTTACTCATTAGCTTTGTTCACACTTTGCCTTTTTTTGTTCATCAAAGGCATGCATCATAGCGCAGTCAACAGCGCACGTGAGGCATGCCCGCAAGGTATGCGCTCTGACAGTTGAAATCATAGCGCTCGCTATGATAATTTTCTTTCCAACGCGGGTGGATTTCGACGCATTCAATTATTATTGAATATATGCCAAACGAAAGTTGAATAAAAAGATGATGACGAAAATTGAAGATGAAATTGCATAATGTGGACATAGCTATTAGGCGATTGTCAATCGGAATTCGGGCCCTTACAATATTATGATGCATATTGTATAGGTAATATAAGGCTTTTGATATAAAAAAATAATAACATCGTCTACTAAAAGGGCGAATTTTTTTCATGGACTAGAAGGGAAGTTTTCGCCAGAATGATCGACATCCAAGTTTCCTTATTTATGAATATCGAGAAGTAATGACGTCATATTTGTTTGATAAATAGGTTTCATGGAACTGATGTTTACTTTGTAATTTGTTGTATTATCTATTTACATTGAGTTGATACGTAAGTTTTATTTGTAGATGAACGGTAATAGTGTAGGTACTGTACACATGTCATGCTGTAGCTGGTATAATACGTTATACGCATAATTTGATCCAAAATGTAAACATCACGTTTCATTCTGTGAACAACTTTAATTTTATTGGTCTCCAGTCTCTACGATATGACCTTAAAGGAAGGGGGTTGTGAAATGACTTGCAAGCAAAAAAATGCAAAAATGTTCATGGTTAAAAATCTTACGCCGCCAATTTTCATCTGTGTATGAAATTCATGACGGAAGTCATAATATTATGTGATTGTTTTATCATTATTTTGTGAATATTGAAATCGGTGTTGCTTTATCAATAAAATGAACGTGTTGATTTTAACGATCGACTTGTGTAATTTAATATCCTTCTACTTTAAAACTGTCAAGTAGGTATTTAAAACTAGATGACACGGCGAACTTCGTATCACTCTTAATATAAACCTTTCCTGGATCTAACCAAATAATTTAAGACTAGGGCCGGTATAAATAGTAAGTACTCAAGATGCATCTCGGTCTCAAGACACGGTTCAGGCTCTGTGATTGGTCCAAAGTTTGAAAGCCAACCAATCACAGAGCCTGAACCGTGTCTTGAGACCGAGATGCATCTTGACTACTGACTATTTATACCGGCCTAAA
This sequence comes from Lysandra bellargus, assembly GCA_905333045.1. Taxonomy (NCBI): domain Eukaryota; kingdom Metazoa; phylum Arthropoda; class Insecta; order Lepidoptera; family Lycaenidae; genus Lysandra; species Lysandra bellargus. The sequence continues at coordinate 3,334,142 of HG995327.1, forward strand.
ATAAGCCAAATCGATTCAGTCGTTATCGAGTTTTAGCGAGATTTACAAATTTTTATTAAGTTATGATTAGATTGTTAGAATTTTTAGTTGATTAATAACAGTTGATTAGATACCTTCTATTTCAAACTCTTTTAAAGTTTGATTATTATTCAGGTAATTTCTAACTAGCCCTGAGAAAGCAAGCAAATAGCCAAAATTGGTCTCGCAGACAGAACTTTTCATCTAACTAAAGAGGTTAATGGAACGAAAGGAAGCGTTTGGTTAAGTCGATGCGTCCAGCAGACCACTAACTACACTAAGTACATCATACATCGAAACAATGTACACAAAGGGAATTATTATCCACTTAGCATGTTCTTGGATCCAAATTCATGTGAACTTGACTAGCGCAGGGCCATTCTACTTGATGTCGCAACTCGTAACGCAAAAATTTCATCGAATACCACATTGTACGACTACGAACGCTAACCAACTACCTACGTTCTGCGGCGTCGTAGTTTTTTACGTTGCGACGCCGCAATCTAGTGTTGTGGTCTGGCCCATAGAAATGACGTTTTGTGTCGTGTAGAGTCGCTGCCGTGCAGTGCGACACGGATTTCATACAAATAATATGACATGCCGCGTCGTTCCGCTGCAGCATATTGTCGCCTTAGTGCGGTCTAACATATTATTTCGTTGCGTCGCGGTTACGGTGCATCGTCAGATGCGATTTTTACCGAAACCATGAACTATCGATGAAGTCAACGGGCTGCCCTGTAATGCGGTTATGGCATTATATGCTACCGCATACTGCAACGCATTAAAATAGCGGAACGATTTCGTTGCAACAATCACGTCTTGTTTGCTGTGTTAGTATAATTTAGTTAGCTATGGTCATTGTTTTGTTTTTGAGACAAAGATGGAAACCAAACCACTTACAAGTGAGTTTCTGAAGTTACAATTATCCCATAATTTATTTTTTGTTAGTTTGATGTCCACTCCAAAAAAGACAGACCACAGGTAAGATACTGCATATTAATTTATTAACAACACTTATTATTATTAACATCTTTATTTTGTTAATGTGACAAAGGAAGAATAGATTAAGTAACATTCGTAGAATAACCCACAGCATCCCAACAAGGTCGCGCCAGATCACACAGCTTAGTGCTTGCTCCTCAGTCACACAATTAGCACTGATAACGCGCTGATAACAATCTGATAGTGAACAACATCGCTCATTACGAAAATATCATCACACACACGTAAAGACAACCGTGAACTTCCTGGAAAAATTGAAGTGAAAATATGAGTTGAAATGGGTGACAAAATATTCGTTGGCGACGCTGAATATGAAAAAATTAACCAACTTTACGACGAGTGTCTCGATTATTTGAAAATTTACAAAGAAAATAAAATCGAAGAAACAGCATCGCTAAGTTCCGAATTCGAGGACCCAGGATACGAAACGATCAAAGAGTCGATAGGAGAAAACAAAACAAAACACACGAACGGCAAAATAAGTGAAACAACGAATTACCAAGTCGAAGATGAATTGAATCGAAGTGTGTGTTCGTTAACGAGTACAGTAAAATCTGAAAGATTAAGGAAACTGTCGCAACAACTCCCAAAAATTATTATTACCAAAAGTAACACGAGTATCGACGAGAAAAATAACGCCAACAATATTGACATTAGACCAGCGAGAAAACCGCGAAAAAAATCTGCTTCTAAACGAAAGTAAGTACTTGATCTCACCGATCTTAATGTATTTTAACTTTTAAGACATTTTAATAGGTTTTATTCATTAACACAATTAGAATATAATATTGGCTTGGATTAAAAATTATATTTTATTTTCATTAAAATTCTGATATTTTTGTATTCTTGCCATATTTTTAATCCAAATACGCGAATAAGAGGGCTCACTTCAAATAGTAATTAGCATACTATGAATAACGAATCATTGTTTTTAAATGATGTCAGCAAGCAACCATTTCAATACTATGCGGCTTGAGTGCATCCTTTACATATGTCATGAACAATCCACTTTAATAACTGGGCTAAAACTGCATATTGTAAGCACTACGTGACAATTATTCAGTTGCATAATTACTATTGCAGTCTCCAAACAGTTTGAAGACCGGATGAAAATTTTACTACATGATCTTGATTAGTGATTACGATAGACGATGCTACGTATATTCAGATAAAAACTGTATTACACTACGTAATAATAAGGTTCAACTAACCAAGATTTTCAATGTTCTAAGTTCCAGGAGTGAACCTCCTCTGAGACATAGAGGTGACTTCCCAAAACGTCTTGTATCGAAGAATGGATCTGAAAATGTAGCGCTTATATCCAATGTACCTTTTGAGAAGATACGTCTTCTAAACGATACTTTTCACACCCTGGTAAGGATTCATTTAATTCTATATTATGAACCTTCTTAATAACATCATTTCCTGAAATCGCCATTAATGCAAGAACTCACGAATTTCCGGGACTCAAAGAAGACCATTTTTACTTTTCTTTCTCATCTGCTTTGCATAAATTAAGTATATCTAGTAAAATTGTCATTTTCACTCTAATTTTCACTTTATTTGTTACCTGTAACAATTTTCACTAAGAGTCAGTTTGCATTGCAATGAGACTCAATGGGATGCATTAGAAATGACCCATTCAAAACTCAACTTTGGATTAACCGACTTGCTGTCGCCTCGCAGCCTGTTCCAATTTTAAATACCTTTGAATTCCAAAAATGCATTGCTTCATCTTCAATGTGACTGACTCCTTTTATAAGCGGTAACAAATCCTATTCGTATTTCAAGATCAACCTCCGCTGGCGTTGGATCGTGATCGGGACGGTGGTGATGCACTTCGCGATCTGGCTGGTGTTTGCCGTGTTCTGGTATATCACTGCCCTGGCTCATTACGACTTCGAGCCCGAGCCTCCGTCTCGCACCTGCATCACTGGCGGAAAGGATTTCGTCACCATATTCCTAGCGTCTGTTGAGGCACAGGTACTTCATTATTTGAAAGTTTGACCTTAGTTTACAAATGGTCAATTCAGACCAGCAACGCGACGTGTAGATTTCAGACGTTTGACACTCACGGAATCTGTCAATTCAGTACCTACATTTTTTTTAACTTTGTGTTTCTATGCATCTTCGCGTCGCGTTGCGGTCTGAATACCCGAAGGCCCACCCAGTTGTGCCAATATAGTTTACAGTTAATATTAAGATATCTTGTGTAATGTGTTATACCTGTATTAATGAAATAGAAAGCATTCTTGCAGATTGAGCTAACCCAGACGTGCAAGTAGCCTGACTAACTGCAACTTTACTTTCAGCAACATTCAATTTTAAATGCATATGCAATAAAATATGTTTATGGTCACAAGGGCTCTAACGTCTGTCAATTTAGGTTTAGGACCTAGGGTTAGATTCAAGCCAACTCTCAACAACAACAGTTAACAATGTAATATCGCCGGGCTCTCAGCTTATGATATAATAGGGCTCTCAGTCTGAAATTTAGCGACTATAAGGATTTGGAGCCTGGACTCTACCCATTTGCCAAAATAAATAGCTAGTTTTACATCTTATCAAACTTTTTTCAATTTGTATTACAATGGTCTGTCGGTCTTATCAAAGCAGTCACTTCTATCATTATCTAATTTACTTCTTAGCCACATAAGTCCAACTCGATTACTCAATTACTTTGTCTTTGTGTCAATTTAAGAGTCAATAAAGGATTTACGTAGCATTTATGAATTGAATAATGATTTTTTTTTATGCAATAAGGGGGCAAACGAGCAAACGGGTCACGGATGGAAAGCAACTTCCGTCGCCCATGGACACTCGCAGCATCAGAAGAGCTGCAGGTGCGTTGCCGGCCTTTTAAGGGGTAATAGGGAAGGGTAGGGAAGGGTGGGGAAGGGAAAAAGGTAGGGGATTGGGCCTCCGGTAAACTCACTCACTCGACGAAACACAGCGCAAGCGCTGTTTCACGCCGGTTTTCTGTGAGGACGTGGTATTTCTTCGGTCGAGCCGGCCCATTCGTGCCAAAGCATGGCTCTCCCACGTCAATGATCGTAATCCACTATAAGTGTTATTGAATAAGAGTTTCTTACATAACTAAGTATCTGGGTGCACGGTAGTGCACCCGCCGAGACGAGCCAAGCGAAGCGCAAGGGCACTACCTATCTTTTCTCGAAGTGTTTCGCCGTTCTTTTGAACGTTCATAGAATTGGTTTCCGTTATAGCAGATAGTTCATACTTTCAGGATATGATGCCATCAATAGACTTATTAAGCATCCAAAGTCTCAATTGAATAGCTTTTATACTTTAGATTTTATTGATATCTAAAATACACCGATTTCGTCACTGACACACTGATGCTAGTAGCCCAAAGTGTCAATTTTTTTTCCATAAAAATACATTATTTCGCTTGTTTTACAATATACTATTCGGCCATTCTCAGGAGAGCAAAATTTACGTGTCCCGGGCTTGTATACTCTGTAATATTATCTTATTCAAGTATATAATATTTTTAAACGGTAGATAGCATCAATATCTAGCTACAAACTTAAACACAGGCTTCTAATTTAAGTAATTCAGACTAAATTAATCTAAGTCGTGTTCAAAAACCATGTTTTTCTAACTACCGTAACGTGTCCCCACGCCAACTTGATCTCGGAACTTGCTTGTAATTTTTATAACGTACCTATTTAATTTAATCTATTCATGGTTTTAAACGCCTATAAGCATTGGTTATCGCATTGCAAAATATCGACTCAATAGGCCCAGCCTATAAATAGTATCATGAAATAATCGCTTGTCCGATCAAAAGTCCTAATTACCGTAACACCTGCTGTTTTTGGATACCCATCCAAAAATATCAGGATTTGGCTTATTACGAGTTGCTTCTCTTTAATGTTAGTGTGCCGCCGATTAAGCACGTTAGTATCTAATTACCGTAGCTTTGGTTACAAACTTATCTAATTGCCGTAATCGTTACTTTTCAATTATGTTTAAATTAGATTTTTAATATGTATATTATGTTTATGTTACATAATTTGGCCTACGTACATTGCCCTAAGCTAGTTTTTGTCAATTGTGTCGTTGTATCGTTACGTAAAACACTACATTTGTCTAATTACCGTACCCATAAATTTTTAAGTCTCATTATCCAAAAAACTTTAAGGCGACGCCTTGATAATTTGGCTGTAGCGATGCTGATTTTTCTCAGCAATGACTAAAGCTAAGAAACTAAAGTTCATTATCAATATTCATCATGTCTTTGTCTTTGAATTGCCCATAGCATAACACGATTGGACAACTTTTATAACACAGAATCATCAATCGAAAATACCTCTGTAAAAAAGGGATTCCTATTTTTCCAACAGAGGAGAGTGATTTAAGGTTCCAAAATTTGTACATAAATTGGTTGAAGCATACACTTTAATATGTGCATAGCTTATATGAAATGTATTTATGGTTTTAAAATTACGCGACAAAAACCATTTTGTCGCTTACGCCCTTTCCATTTTTTGCTGTTCCATTGCTTGTTTTAGATTGCTTGTTTTCTTGGCCGGCCCGGCCTCTCATAGAAAACAAGCAATCTAAAACATATCCAACACGGTTTCTTACTTTAACGCGGCATCACCTTAACTAACTGTTTCACGCCACATTTATTATTGTGTTCGTATCTTTCATTTCTTTTATATTTCAATGTGTCTAAGTCAAATCGACGAAGAAAAAAAATGGTTACGGTAATGAGGCAAATAATGCGGCCGGCCATTCTCCGGTTTGGAGAATGGCCGTATTATACTATTTCGGTGAATTTACATTTCTGTGAATTTTGTTTTCATCTCGGTGACTGACTTTTTCATCTCGGTGACAGCTAAAATGTAAACATGTGTGCTACGTTTGTTTATTATTTAATTTGTATGTCATTAGTTTCGTAGTCATAGAACATTAAAATTGAGAGGAAACTTCGGTAAAAACTAAAAAAAACATAGAAACAAAAAAGTTCACCGAAATGAAAAAAAAATATGGACATGTTGAAATTCACCCCAGTTTCGTTACTTACTTCAGATCAGAAATTAAATATTCGCCTCATCTTTACGGGTCTAAACACACTAGGCTGAATTACGCCGGCGTAAATTCCGCCGCGTTTACGCCGCGTTTAAATTGCATGCAAAATACGGGCCGAATACTAGGGGTGACACACTATTACGTCGCATTTTGTATGCGTTTGACATTTGCGGCGGAAATTACGCCGGCGTAATTCAGCCTAGCGTGTTTAGACACTACGACGGTAGCGAAATAGCGAAGCCATACATACTTACTGATATGTAGAATTTGTTGTAGTTAGGATCGATAGAGTTAGGCCGCGTCGATTCAGAAGCTTGGCTCTACATATTTAGATCTGATGTCTTTTTCACAGAGCAAACCTTTTGTGTTCGTCGAGGTAACTTTTACATGAAATGTTTTTGGTGGGATTGGTACTTATAAAGAATGTTCTTTTGTAATTTTCAGACGACTATCGGTTTCGGAGATCGTGCTATTGATGAAGAATGTCCAGAATCAATATTCCTATTTATTATGCAGGTAAAGTTTTTAATTCTCCTTACAGTTTATTAAAATAGATATTTTGTTCAAGATAGTGGCATTTTTGTAAAAAGGTGCATCTTATAAAATGTGATAATAAAACTAAACAACTGTTACTAGTGTTATATTGATTCAGTTAGGATTGCGAGTACTTATCCGACAAGTCCACATTTTCAGCTGATATTAGGCACCGGTCTATCGGGAGTCCTCACCTGTGTAGTGTACGCCAAGTTGACCAGACCGGAGAAACTGTCCAAGGACGGGGTTGGATTCAGTAAAAAGGCTGTGGTGAGTTACTAAAATACTTCAAAGTTGCTACTCTTTCATGTTTATACTCGACTACAATAAATTCATTTTTAATACTTCAGTCGGAATTTCCAGGAATTGCTATTGTATTCTATTGTTGTCGCGATCACCGGTGCTCGCGCGGGGCCTGAAGGATTAAGCAGAACAGCACTATTTATTTATTTAGAGTTAATTAAAACAAATCTAGGTACATTTACCTACAAAAGGCTTACTGCCGCACTCAGAGTGAAACATTAATTACTTTAATATAATTTATTCAAAATTTTGACATAAGCCCAATATATTATCTGTCAAACTCTTCATTAAATTGAAATTTAATCATAATTAAATATATAACTCAACTCTATCAATTTTTAATAGATGAAAGTTGAAATTTCTGAAGGATGCAAGGCTTTATAAAGAAATTTTGTAGAACGACCAAAAAAACCTATAGAAGTACCTATATTTTTCAGATCTGTATGCGAGACGGTCACCTGTGCCTGATGATGAGAGCATGGGACCTCAACTACGACCACATCATCAGTTCTGAATTCACTGCACATTACATTTGTGCCTATAAGTGAGTACAAAATAATTAACTCTGAAAACTGATAAGTTTTCCTTAAGTTTGGCAAAATTCGTGGTGAAATTTTCAGCTAAAAGATTTTAAAAGTTTAAATATTAAGCTAAAAGCATGGATCCCCGCAAGCCCACAAGGCATCGATATGGACCACAGTCTAAATAAGATTGACATAATATTTAATACACAGTAGTTTCAGAGGAATATTCGAACAGAAGGGAACCGATTTTAAGCAATTTATTGAAACGTTGTTGTTCACAAACTCACCTAAGTAGTAAGTATCGTATATCTCCATTTTCAGGACCAAAGAGGGGGAGATGATCAGGTACTACGCGTGCGACCTGGCGTTGCAGGAGCGACAGTTCCTGCTGTGGCCGGTCACCTTGGTACACGTCATCGACCACACCAGCCCGCTCTACAAGTGCACACCAGAGAGCCTCATGGACACTAAGTAGGTTTTTTATATTTAACTATGTTAGATTTACCGGTTAAAATATTATTATGTTGCAATGCTTATTTTGGGTTATATTCTACGAAGTACGAATATTGTTTCTTTTTTTCTTTTAATCAAGTAAGTGGGCAAACGAGGATGGAAAGCAACTACCGTCGCCCATAGACACTCGCAACATTAGAAGAGCTGCAGGTGCGTTGCCGGCCTTTTGAGAGGGAATACGCTCTTTTCTTAAAGGTTTGCAGGTCGTATTGGTCCAGAAATATTGCTGGTGACAGTTTATTCCAGAGTTTCACAGTGCGCGGCAGAAAGTTACGTGAAAAACGCACGGTGGAAGGCTGCCACTCATCAAGGTGGTGAGGATGGTATATTTTTCACGTGGAACGATGGCGAAAAGTTGCAAGAGATATGATTCCGAACAATTCCTCAGAACACTCCCCGTGATACAACCGACAGGGTGAAGCAACATCTCGGCGTAATTCCAAGGGGTCCAGCCTGTATGAAACACTGTTTAATTCTCTTTATATTTTTAAACCAATTTTTACCTTCCGAACATGGCTACAACCGTTGCATTTATTGTTGTTTCACGTTAACTCCGACGACAAAAACATGTCACTAAACTATACTTTGTGTCCCATAAGCCATTCTACATATTCTTGATTGTCAACATCCCTGTCATTTCAAATCTCTAGGACGAATCTTTAAAAGTGGTACCAAATGTGTTTTAAAAGTACCTGCTGATCGCTTTCCTTCCTATTTTCAGTTTCGAAATCACGGTTACTTTGAAAGGCGCTTCTGCATCTATGGGCACCTTCACTCAAAGCCAGACATCGTATCTGCCTAGAGAAATCGTATGGGGCTACAGATTTCCACCTGTTGTTAAGTAAGTTATTTGTTTAAATATAATTTGCATCGATCTGAGTTTAAGTTATTTATATCATTTTAATTTCGTTTTCTTTCGCTATATCTATTAAGAAAGGGATAGAAGGAATGATTAGCTAGGCCTGAAGAGACTTCAGGTTTAGTTTACATTGAAACGAAATGAAACGGGGATTCGTAAGGGCAAATCAAAATATTTCAAAAAACGTGACTCCTGCGACATTTAAATTTTGTTTCACTATTGGATATGCGTCGTCGTAGCGAGACTGTACGCGTATCAATATAATGCAAGATTATATTTTTTGTCAAAATTATAAATGTAGCTGCCAAGTGCTAACATTATAAAAAAGCTAAGAGAAAATAGTAAATCGTTTCTAATATTTTCAGATACAACATATTGAAACAGAAATATGTGATAGAGCACTCCAAGCTGGACACTATTGAATCTGTACACACTCCTTACTGTAGCGCCTACGCGTTGTACAGGTACGATAAGACACTTTGCTATGTGATTTTTTTCAGTGTTTTTATAATGTAATAAATAACACCAATGTGTAAAAATATGAATACTTTGACAAAGTTGTAAAAATTAATATTATTGTTTACACGGTGATTACCTTTAATATGCAAAATCTGAAACATCACAAAGATTTTGAAAATGAAAAGAATGTTTCTAAAATTGCTCTAGATTGTAATGGAGTGACAAAGAGCTGTATAAATATCTTCCATTTTTTTTTGTAGAGCCAGTCTGCCTCAAAGCCAAGAACAGCCGGAGACGCCAGGCAGTTTCAGCGACAAGATGTCGACGTTCCAAATAGGAAGAACGTCGTCCTTCAAGAGAAAATAAAATTTTTCGTTTACTATGACCTATTTGCTTTAATTGTTGTTGTAATTAAGTATTTTATTGTTAAGTCATTCAGTTATTTTTAAATATGGTTGAGACATGAGGGTATGTCTAGCGATTATAATTTATTACTGTGAAATATAAACAAAATTGTAAAGTAATTGTGTCATTTTTATAGTCCCTAATAGCTTCGAATAATTCTTAATTTCCGTGAGATTCTCCAGTTTCCATACATAAAGGATCATGCTATTATATTATTAGAAAGACATATTATGGTACGATATCATAATTATAATAATAATAAGAAATATCTACTTTTAAAGCTTACTTTTGTCTGATTTTAAACGCGCAAATAACGCAATTCTCAGAACCGTAGATGCTATTTAAATAGAAAACACAAAGAATGTTGATTGTTTGAAAAAACAAATCATAATGTGATAAGTGCGAACAGATAACATAAAAATATGTAATTAACTGCGGGTGTTTGTGAAGTCGCTCCGCAAACTATAATTCTAGGCCATGAATATTGATCGAAACAAAGTATCAACAAATACATCTTATCTTGTGCAGGATATCTTGACGAAGCCAAGATAAGATTTAGTTCTAGCGAGACATCATATTTGAAACGACATTTTTTACCTTAAAAATATTATATTGGCGATATTCGCACTTACGTGATAAACAGTTGGTGAAGAGTTAAAGAGTATAGATAAAAAAAAATTAAGTTATTTATGTCAGTGAAACAATGCTAGAATTACTTGGCGGTATAGTTTAAAACTATCTTTTAATCCCCACAACAATTGTGATTGTAAATAATCAAACTCGAACTGATATAATATTAATCCATTATCACAAGTTGCCCCGTCTAAGTGCCAGTGTTGGATCTACAATGAACATTTATGAACAAGAAAGACGAGGGAGCAGAAATAGAACCTTAGAAAGATCGCTTAGTTATTCGGAAGCAATCGGCAATGTATCGGGAAGATCGTCCATCGACATACCAAGAATCAACAACACAGATGTATACACAAACGAAGAGATGAAGAAACAATACAGAATATCACAGACCTACGTTGAAGGTAGAGAAATCGTTTTTCCCATACCATCTTATGCGAATACTTTAGATGAACGTAACACTGAAGATGACGATTCTAGTGAGTACGAACAGACAGATGATGGGATTATCATGACTATTGATGTGGATACGGAAATGCCAAAGAATTTAGACCACAGGAATGTGTCAGATGCGTCAACCCGACCGCTAGTGGGATCAGACAACCATACATCGGATTTGTATGATACTATTGAGACTATAGAGAGTACGTACATTAGCAACGATGTCTCCTCAACCGCCCACTACTCGACTCCGTATACTAAGAGACGAAAGAAAGGCACACATAACAGATCAAGGTATGAAATTCTTGCTTCTTGTTTAAATAATAATTTGCAATAGGAAAAACAATGGTTTTGTTGCAAACGAAATATCTAGAGTCTCCAAATGAATTTAGGTTGAGTATAATTGTTTTAAATTACTGATAAGTAAACATAAGACGTAGCTCATAAGATAATTTAATTGTAAACTTTCAATACGATAGTCATTAAAAATAAGTAGAGCTCTGATGTTATACACGTAAAATATAGTAGTCCGAGTATATTACGAGTATTATACTTGATGATAAACAATACGTATTTTGTTTTATTCAACAATAAATAATTGCAAATATATTACATACTACAACTTAGTCTAACTAAAATTTAATGTTCAGAAGGTCACACCCCAGTAATATGTGAGTAATATTAAAATTATAAGCTGTACATAAAAAATGTCTCATTTATCACCAAATCATTATCAGTGTATCGAACTTCGATAAGATGATAATTTTCTTTTAGAAATTTAAGGACAAACTCGTGGACAACATTCTAGGCTATTTTTTATCATAGGTGCCAATAATTTACACTGTCCTAGAATAATTATTATTATTGACATGAAAAAAATTATTTTAAATCTTTTAAAGTTATTCATGTTTATAAAAGATATAAAATGACTTTAACCCAGGGTCCAGGGATAACTGTGGCTCTGATTCGTCTTAAACGTTTATTTTTCTGCCTAATCTATTATTTTTTTTTTCTAAACCTATATTAATATTATTAATTATTATGTAGTGTACGCTTAAAGTTACCAGTAAGTACTCACTATCGGTATTACTCGATTCACACAGACTTCTTGTCAAGTTAGGACTTTTATATTTTAACGAGCTTTTGCCCGCGGCTTCGCACGCGTTAAGAAGTAATTATATACAAACTTTCACCCCCTATTTTAATCCCTTGGAGTTGGAATTTATCAAAATCCTTTCTTAGCGGATGCCTACGTCATAACATCTACCTGCATGCAAAATTTCAGCCCGATCGGTCCAGTGGTTTGGGCTGTGCGTTGATAGATCACCATGTCAGTCAGTCACGTTTGAGTTTTATATATATATAGATCTCCGTCGTACCAAGAGCTTAATTTGTCTAAATATCCGTACTATTATAATAAATTCGAAAGTGTGTATGTCTGTTTGTCTGTCTGTCTGTTACCTCTTCACGGTTTAACCGCTGAACTGATTTTCTTGTTTCGTATGGAGATATTTAAGCCCCGGGTAAGCACATAGGACTCTTTTTATCCCGGAAAAATTAACGATTCTCGGGCGATAAATTAATTTTGGAGTTGCGGGTGTCATCTAATAGGAATTTATTCTTACAGGAGACAGCATGGTAGACCGATACGATCCCGCCGCGTCGTTTACAAGTCCGGAGAAGAAAATGTACCTGTCCGAAGCAACATCCCTGCTAAGTCTATGAAGTATATGCGAGACATAGTTAACACAGTGGTAAGCTTAAAACTACTCGAAAATAGTATTATAAATACTCAAACGAACCGGTGGTAGGCACCAGTAGTAACGACGCTCAGAAAATATTTGTAAAAAAAATATTCTGAATAAAAATATTTGAGTTTGAGTTTTTAAATTTAGAATTACAAGGATCTGAAAAATTGAGAATCCATACTAATATTATAAATGCGAAAGTGTGTCTGTCTGTCTGTCCGTCTGTCTGTCTGTCTGTTACCTCTTCACGCTCGAACCGCTGAACCAATTTTGCTGAAATTTGGCATGGAGATTTTTTGAGTCCCGAGAAAGGACATAGGATAGTTTTCTTCCGGAAAATGTACGGTTCCCGCGCGATAAACGAATTTTGGCGCAACGGAGTTGCGGGCGTTATCTAGTATAAAATAAACATTTAAAATGAGTGACGTAAAATGATTTCTTGGAATTAACGAATAATCAAGAGATTTTGTTTTCAGATTTTCAGCAAAGGTTCTCGATTATGCTTGTTTATAACCAATCTATAAAACTATGTTCAAGTATGTTCGCACTATAACATAGGTACAATGGTATAAAATAGGGTATAATATAGGTTTCAGACATTTTGGACAATAATAGTACATTACGCACCTAGGGCAGGAAAATAAGAAATGTCTCAGATCACATGTAATTGTTGGCCGAGGCGAAGCCTTCTTATTTACTGCCCATGGTGCGTATACTATTTTTCTCATCGACTGAGGCGGAAAACGGCAACATCGATTAGCGCAGCGGGAAGAAAGTTGACGTTTTCCGCCCGGAGGTGAGAAAAATATTATTCTCAATCCTCATTAGTCATTAGTGTGCGTTTTCCACAGATTAACAGCAAATGGCGATTCCTCATTCTGCTGATGGTTTGCGTCCATTTCCTGTTCTGGCTGCTGTTTGCTTCTATCTGGTATCTCGTGGCCAACGCCTACAGGGAGGACATCGGTGACGGCAAGGACCACTGTATAACCGGTACCTCCTCCTTTGCTGGTCTACTTATGATGTCGGTTGAGACTCAAGTAAGTACTAAGTATACTGCAGCTCTGGATTTTTATATAGGCAGTGTGACCTATGGGCAGCAGCGTCCTTTGACGTCCTAGAGGGAGCGGCAGCGTTCTATGATGGAGGCAGAGTTCGCACATAGGGGCGGCAAAATTAAAGTAACCTTATACTTATGAAAAATCGGCCAAGTGCGAGTCGGACTCACGCACGAAGGGTTCCGTACCGTTATAAAGCAAAATTAGGCCAAAAATTGTGTTTTTTGTATGGGAATTGGGAGCTCCGTTAATTTTTTATTTTATTTTAATATTATTATTAAATATTAAAGACTACATACAACAAAAGACTTTACGAAAAATTCAAGTACCTATCTGTTGCCAATATTGATATTTAGCAAAAAAGGTAATAAAAATCACGTTTGTTGTATGGGAGCCCCCCTTAAATATTATTTTTATTTTGTTTTTAGTATTTGTTGTTATAGCGCCAACAGATATACAAAATCTGTGAAAAATTCAACTCACTAGCTATTACCGTTCCTGAGTTACAGCCTGGAGACAGACAAACAGACGGACAGACATCGAAGTCTCAGTAATAGGGTCCCGTCTTTACCCTTTTGGTACGAAACCCTAAAAATATAAATCCGGCTATAAGTAAATATTAAGGTTTATTTGGTAAGGTGTGTAGACTCTAGAGTAGAGACTGATTGCTCCCTTCAGTTTCGCCGGGCTACTTTAATAGACCATAATTTAAATTTTTGAAGCTAGAAATTTTAAGACTTTTAAGCTACTTAAAAATAAACTGTCTGCCTAATTCCAGATGACTATTGGCTACGGAGTTCGATTTCCCAACGAAGAATGCCCAGAGGCGATTATAGTTATGGTGTTAGAGGTAAAGTATATACACTTCTCTAATTTTCTAAGTAACCTTCCGTAAACTCGAAACAATATTCTGACTTACGTATCGCTCTAACTGCGAAGTTCATTTTCATGAGTGAAGACAAATTAATAACGTTTCCATCTTCTAACTGTCGCAAAATATATTATGTTCTATTTGTATACAGTCAATTAGAGTAGAAAATATATTTCCTATGACGAATTAATTGTATGCGATTTACGTATTACATAATATGCATTCACAAACGGAAACAGAAATAATTGAATAATTATTATTCGTATGACGTTGAAGTGACCACATATGAATTTCAGCAATAATTCGATATGCAAAATATGACGTGAAACTTGGAAAAAATTATCATAAAAATATTTAATGTCTCTTGATGAAACCAATAAATGTACGTCATTGTGACGACTGATTCTTTTATTTCAGCTCCTGCAAATTAAACATGACAATACCACATTTACTATCAGAGAAGTTGATTCCTAAGCAGATGGCGGACCTAAGTAATTTGGTCGCGTTAAGTCAAGCCCATCCAACCAATCACAGCTAACATGGAATTGACATAAGTCGGCCCGTAGGTCCGTCAACTTCCTAGGAATCAATTTCCTCGATGGTACATATCTGAAGATTATACTTTACTTATCTCATAACACAGAGCAAATGGCTGTGATAGCAAAACCCCAGATGACTAAACAATATTCGTTTTTCTACAGGACCATCCTGTATAAAAACTAATTAGACCTGTTGTTTCAATGGCTATTGGCCATGCTGTAATAATAATAAGTTTGATTAAAAGGTTATTCTCTCCTCAGATCGTAGCAGGCACAGCGCTTTCTGGCGGTCTGTCAAGTTTGCTGTTCACCAAGCTCGTACGACCGAACAGGCACATGACTTCTGTTGGCTTCAGTAAGAAAGCTACTGTAAGTTTAATGTAGTTAGATATTCTTTTTTTCCTCTTTTTCGCTCCTTTCTTTCCTCTTCTCTTTTCCGCGTTTCTTTTCCTTTTAGATCCAAAGGATGCATGTCGCCTACGCCTAGTACGGTGACGGATAAAATGCGAAAAATAAATGTATAGAATAATTTAGAATATGATTATAGCTATGTAATATAGCGACTCATGACGTTTAGGGATTATTAAGTGCACATTTTCGTTTTTAATGGAAACAATGGCATCTTGGCTGTAGGTTCTTGTGTAGAGTTTTCACTTTTTCAAATAAACGAGATGTCAAAGTTATTTTATCTATTAGAATAGATAGGTAAAGTGTTACTGTTTTTTTTAGGGTTCCGTAGCCAAAATGGCAAAAAACGGAACCCTTATAGATTCGTCATGTCTGTCTGTCTGTCTGTCTGTCTGTCCGACCGTATGTCACAGCCACTTTTCTCCGAAACTATAAGAGCTATATTATTGAAACTTGGTAAGTAGATGAAGTCTGTGAACCGCATTAAGATTTTGATACAAGAATGGAAAAATTGTTAAAAATTTTAGGGGTCCCCATAGGTACAACTGAAACAATTTTTTTTTTCGTCTAACCTATGCGTATAGGGTATCTATGGATAGGTCTTTAAAAATCATATTGAGGTTTCTACTATCATTTTTTTCTAATCTGAATAGTTTGCGAGAGAGACTCTTCCAAAGTGGTAAAATGTGTCCCCCCCCCTCTAACTTCTAAAGTAGGGGCATGATAATTCTAAAAAAAATATATGATATACATTATTATAAAAACTACCAACGAAAATTGGTTTGAATGATATCTAACAAGTATTTTTTTTATGCGTCATAAATGGTAAACCTTAATTTAACTTTCATTAAATCAACTAAAATATAAAAAAAAATCAAAAAGCTTTTAATTTTATAGAAATATAAACCTTATTGCTGAAGGGTTCCTTCATGGGCGAGTCCAACTCGCACTTGGCCGGTTTTTTAATGTGTTAATTTTCAGGTATGCCTTCGCGATGGTGAACTGTGTTTACAGTTTAGAGTATGGGATCTGCTCAATCTTCACATGATCGGCAGCACCATCACTGCCTACATGTTGAAGCCTATCAGGTAAAACAACTCCATGTGATATTCACGCAATGATGATAAAAAATAAATCTACAGAAACAAAATAGAAATAATAATAATATCTATGGACGCTTCACGCGACGTCAGTCTGGCCCCGTGCTAAGTACCTGAAGGACTTGTGTTACGGGTACTAGACAATGGAAATATATTTAATACTTTTATACTATACATATATTTAAGATTTTTTTTTTATATCATACACATATTTAATACACATCCAGACCCGGGAACATTGAAAACAATAATTGAAATGGTAGCTAATCACTTTAAACCATCATAATCTTTGTCACAAAGTAACAAGTCCAAAAATGTAAAAATCTTTGAAAAATAAAAGGGACAAAGAATATGTATCTTCCTCTTGCGCGCTTGTGTATAGCTTTATCTTATATCCTTTTAAATCCATCAATTGTGGACATAATATAAGAACTGCTAACACAGACCGTCTATTATGTTCTGTTTTACGATACCTTCACTAACAGCGGAACAAATATGTGATTTTCAGGACTTTGGAAGGCGAGATGGTACAAAATTACATCCATCAGTTGAAGCTGCAGGAGGCCCGGGCGTTCCTTCTGTGGCCAGTCACAGTGGCGCATGTCATAGACGCCGAGAGCCCGCTGTATGATCTGTCGGCTCAGGAGATGATGGACTATAGGTAAATGTACCATTAGATAGACTAGCTGTTGCACGCGACTTCGTCCGCGTGGACTTCAGTTTGTAGCGCGCGGCGTCAACAAAATTGGTGTCAAATTTAAAAGTTTTTAAAACCCTGTTACCCTTAAATCAAAGTACCCAAAAACAGCTGTGCAGTGTGCACTGTGCACATAAAATTTCATTTTTTTTGGTAACTTTATTTATACCAAATTTTAAAGCTTATTTAGCCCCCCATTACACAACTTTAGCTTTACCCATAAAATATATTTTATCGTTGGTAGGTTTAAGGTTACGTCACAGAATAGATAAAGTACTGAGTAGTGAGCTACTTATCAACGTGTGTAACAATCGAAAGTATCGAAAAATGCAACTTAACACCTCTTATAGAAAGACGTATGGGTAAGCGCTAGCGCCATGTAGGCGACTCTTAGCGCCATCTGTTATGAATTTTTGCAACTAATTTAATTTGAACAAATTTACGCATAAACACCACCTTACAGCCTCTTTTTCCAGTTACGAAGTAGCCTATGTCCCTTCTCAGGCCTTAGATTATCTGTGTACAAAATTTCATTACAATCGGTTCAGTAGTTTTGGCGTGAAAGCGAGACAGACAGACAGAGATACTTTCACATTTATAATATTAAGTATAGATAGTATAGAATATTAGTATAGCTGGCTGTACTTCGTTATTCCATCGGGTTATATCAATGATGACTGTTGGTCGTGATCTGTCGACTATCCTTGTCAAAACCCGCCAAATTACATGGGTGCGTAGCGTGCCCTTGAATCAGTTTCGTTGATAGTACTATTTTTATTTACTTTTACTGCAGGAAAAAGGATGTGAGGTTAAGTGACTACTATTAGTATATGCAGTATGTGTCCCTTACATTTATTAACCTTTTTAACCGTCTATGCCAAAAGGCATACGTATTTATGTATACGTCTTAATCTATAAAATTCTTATCTTGGCACGTTCTCGACTAGAAAACCATAGCTAATAAATTTGCCCTTGTTACAATTTTCCATAGCAGTTGTATTGTTAATGGTCACTTGTTATTTGCAGGTTCGAAATCGTAGTTTGCCTGACGGGCTCATCAAAAAGCATGGGGACAGTCACTCAGAGCAGGACATCATATTTGTCCAAGGAAATTAACTGGGGATACAGATTTAAAAATGTTATTGAGTAAGTTATAAGTACATAATGTGGACAGTTATACGTACATAATAAATATTAATAAGGCTTGCATTAAGTTATAGACAGAAAAATTCTCGTATTTAGACGACACAAAAACTGCTTAAGGCTAAACAACTCTACAAATAAAAGCAACATTACAATTTACAATAAAAATATTATACACATCAAAGCTAGCTATAATTACTATTGCTGGCAATACAACACTTAGTTTTTTATGTGAAATCCAAAGCCAAATGGAGCACTGCCAATTATTATAGATTATTGAACTCTACCCACAGACACAACGTAGACATGAAATTAGCCAAGGGCATGATTGATTTCAGATATTCCAAGAAAGACGAGGCCTACGTTATTGACACTGAGAACCTAGACACGATGGAGCAGGTCGCGACCCCACTCTGCAGCGCCAGTCGGCTCAAAGAATTCGAAGACGACATCAAATACTCTGAGCCCATGTCTCCCACCAACCTATCTCTATCCCCCCCTCAATCTATCACACAAGAAGATTTCTCCTTATCCAAAATGGGGGAATCCCTTCCTTCCACCCCTAGTTTCAACAGGACGGGCACACAGAGGAGTTTCGGCTGGAACTACAAGCGGTTCAATCCAGATAATACCAGAAATGAAAGGAACCCGGTAACAGACTTGCCTAAAGGATTGGAGTTGAGCGAAGTTAAAGAGTGATATTTTGATAATAATAAATGAATAAATTACCCGACATTTTTTTTTTGGAAGAGGAGTATACAGGATATAACAAAACAAAGTGACAAGTAATACTTTAGGATGTGTATTTGTTCTATGTAAATTGTAAGTAAGTATAGAGTTCACTTTAAAAGTAGCGGTGCTGAAGACAAGAGCTTAAGGTACTCTACCTTAAGCTCTTGTCTTGCCCATAGAAATCACAAAAAAGTAAACTTTATATTAATTAAAGGAATAGATTCTCCTCTTAAATATTATGACTTAATTTTGTTACATTTCTATATAGAGCGTCAGGTCACAGCGAGCCTTGAAGATCAATTATAACTCTAAAATTTAGTTTGGAAAGCAGTAATCAAAATATTATAATGTTGATTCTTTATTTAAACCTCGGGAATTTACTTTACTATTCCTCAATTATACCTTATTCTTCATTCAAATCTTAATATTATATTGTAAAATATGAATATTAAATTATTTTATGCATAAAATTATCATGAGGAAATGTTTTTGTGGTATTTAAAATTTTCCAGAATATTTTCATTATTTCCTGAATGAAAGTAGACAGAACAATTAAAATAATTTACATGCCACATTCATTTCTCGTATCTATTGTTTATCGATATAATAGGAATATAACTATGAAATACACTGACAATATCACAAAATACGTCAGCAGTGCACAAAAGATATTGTTTTCTTGTGCTATATTCAGAATATTATGAACGTTTTAAATAGGAAATTTCTCGTAAAGCTTTTATATTTATAATAAATATAGAGATTTTCAAATAACCTAGTTGGAATATTTTATATTTATGTATACGTTGTAATAAGCTACTTAATATCCTTTAGTATTAGAAAACAGAAAATGAATCTGTCTATTGCCTCTGCAACCCGGGTAAAATTCAAAACTCTTTTTTTAGTTTCAGAAAAATGTTTCTCGCGCTTAAGAAAAATATTGCTTATTTGTTCAATTTAATGCGCTTTGAAAGTAAGCAACCAGTTTTAGTGCAAATTCGGACAGACGTAGATTAGGCTGCCTTCACACTAGCATAGGCGTTCGATGAACGTATGCGCAGCGCAGACGCTGCAACAACGCGCGGCGCGTACGTCGCGTTGTCGCTGCTTCTAGTAGTGGAACAATCAGTACGCTGCGCTAGCTCCGCGTGTACGCGACGAATACGCCGCGTTAGTGCGGTGTCATGTAATGTTCCCCTGTGCACGCGTTGAATCTTTCATTCGTAGACAAGCGCCCAAAGTAATACGACGTAAAATAAGTTCAACAACAGAAAGTACTTTTGATCTCGAAATGATTGTACATGACACCGCAGTAACGCGGCGTATACATCGCGCACACGCGGCGCTAGCGCTGCGTACTGATTGTACCAGTAGAGAAGCTGCGACAACGCGAGTCGCGACGTTCATTGAACGCCTACGCTGGACAAACGCTAGTGTGAAGGCAGCCTAAATGACTAACCGCCGTACTCCGAGACATTTTAACCTATGAATGAAGAGTTTGACAGACAATGTGAGGGTTAACTTATGTCAAAATTTTGAATTAATTACATTTAAGTAATGTTGCACAGTTCCACTCTGAGTGCGGCAGTAAAAGTCATATTTATCTATACTTATGTAGCATAAATTACTTTTCCAAAATAAAGTACATATTATTTACAAATAACAAATATAATATAAATTAAAAATAGAAAAATATTTTATCCAATTATTACAATTATTATAATAATTATTCTTACACG
This sequence comes from Lysandra bellargus, assembly GCA_905333045.1. NCBI lineage: Eukaryota > Metazoa > Arthropoda > Insecta > Lepidoptera > Lycaenidae > Lysandra > Lysandra bellargus. The sequence continues at coordinate 3,354,923 of HG995327.1, forward strand.
CTATGAAAACAAAAAATACCTTTTTACCTTACGACACGAATTAAGTACTTATCTTAAAAAAATATGCTTTTTGGTAAATATTATTCGTAAGGCAAATACGATTCTATTTAAGGACGTATGGTGTATAATTCCTAAGTTAATAGCTGAGCTCGTTTTGCCAAACATAAAGATTGTGAGACAGGCATTCTTCACAAGATTTGTAATAATTCCTACGTTTCGAATGTCACTTCACACTTGGATCGCATCACGCATGTCTTGTGAGAAAGATAGCCCGAATTATTATGATCTTTTAAAACTATATTAAACGTAAAATAAGTGCACCCGATATTCAAATTGAATTCGATAGTTTTTGACGGCCAAAGTAAGTATAAATATAAATATCTAAAATCGGTCAAGTCGGACTCGCGTACGAAGGGTTTCGCACCGTATTTGTTTAGAACTCTCAATGCGGTTTACAGAATACATCAGCTACTTAAACAGTTCTTATATTTTCGGAGGAAAATGGCTGTGTGTGTTTCGGAGGAAAACATACAAACGGACAGACGGACAGACACGCCTAATCGGGGAATAAGGGTTTGGTTTTTTGCCATTTGCCAACAGATTATTAAAAAAAACGCATTGCTAAAGGTCATCACTGAAATTGAAAGCATTAATGTATGGAAGCCGATCGAATCCTCGATGAACTGATCGCAGGCAGACCTGACCGGACTCATTTAGTGCATTTCCGTTTCTGTGTATCTCACATTGTGGTAAGTATTCTGCGGTTAAACAGAATAAAATACGGAAACACGATGAATCATAATACGATCTGCTGACACGTGAATGCAGGTCATGTTTGGTATCAGCGAAGTATTTCGTGAATCACGTAGTACCTGCACATTATCAACAACAACACGTAGCGTAATCGCCTTACTTAAATTACTGAGAAGTCAGTATGAAATATCTATCGCATTAATTCCCTGACCGGGATTAAAGCAGTGTACATCAGACTTTCTCAGGGCTCAGCTGTAGTTAGGAAAGGCCTCATGCTGGATAATTTAGGGGGCCTTACTCCTTTATACTACAGGCCCCTAAATTACGGTATCCCTGAATAATATAAGATCAAACGAACTTGTTAATTTAACCCTAAAAAGAATAAATAGTTTTTTCCTACTTTGTATCTTACTCACTCTCTGAACATCTACGTGTTAATTACTGACGTATCTGAAGAATGAAGCGACGAAATATAATATAAGATCAAACGAACTTCTTGTAATGAAGTTCGATCATTATTATATGAATCGCTTCATTCGAAGATACGTCAGTAATTAACATGTAGTTCTTCTACCTAACAGGCATTCATTCGCACGTTTAGAGACTCGATTATGAGGGTAATCGAAAAAAAAAATATCTATTCACTTTGCTTACCGCCATACTGTACCGGCCGGTTTGACCTCATTCTTTAAGAGAACTGGGTTTTTTCCCGTTTGGCTGTGGGTGGGTGGGAACTTTGTATCTTCGAATGAAGCGACTCATATAATAATGATCGAACTTCACTACAAGAAGTTCGTTTGATCTTATATTATATTTCGTCGCTTCATTCTTCAGATAATTAACACGTAGATGTTCAGAGAGTGAGTAAGATACAAAGTAGGAAAAACTATTTATTATTTTTAGGGTTAAATCAACATAATAATTTGACGTACAATATTTATTATAATCGGTCTTATGTGATGAATTAACAATCATAACACTCAATTGGTGTTATCGGTAGCCCCACAAACAGATCGAGCATATTATGCTCCTTCATCGAGTACGGGGCGGTTGTAGAATCGCGCGAAGAGGGCGTACGGGCTGGTCCAGCCGGCCGTCCTCCTGATAGTGTCGACGCAGACGCCCGCGGAGGCCGCCGCCGAGGTGGAGGCGTGCCGGGTGCTGTGGCCACCGAACACCCCCACGTCCACGCCACTCTCCGCGAGCGTCTGCTGATCGTTTGTGAGGCTACCCTCTTGTGAGGTTTCTTATAACTGAGTAAAAGATTATCTGGGGTCTCATCTATTCTCAAGTCAGATGTGGTCCGCAGATAATCTTCTAGGGTTCTGGCCGGACATATTCTGGTGTTACTAGTAAAGTAAGATAAAAATAAAATAGGTTGGTCTCTGTTAGCTCCCGAAGTCTTAATCATGTCGGTTATCAGTATCCTACCTGAATCTGTCGTACGGATATTAGATATTTTAATCGATGCCAAAGTCTGAACTCGATGGGGGGTACAAATAGCTAACAGAGTTGTTAATTTTTTAGTTATTTGAACTAAGCTTATATCACTATGTGGGAACCACGAGGATACATAGTCGAAGATAGTCGAGAACAATTTTCGGGTCCCACGTAGAACTGTATTTAAGAAGAGAAGGCCTTTGTCTGTAAATACCTTTGAGGAGCCGTTTTATCCTTTCGTCTGAACCGACATTATTCCCTAAGAGTAAAAATAGGGCAGACCGATGATTATTGAGAGTGCCGTACGAGGCACCTTTGTTAAAATTATCGACGATAAACTTTATAACCGAAGATATTGACGCTTCAAAGGTATTTACGGAGTTGTCTGCGCAAAATGACCACCACAATTTATACGTCACCGATTACTGTTTCATGGTGTTATATGACACCGAAGCTGGCATAAGGTCTAGTGCTATAGCGGGAGTATTCAGTCTAGTGAATGCTTCCCTGAGAACGTCGCGGCCCCCAGGAAAAGGCTGCGACAGAGCGGGTGACTGGATCTGTAATTTGAACGCAAAAGGTCATCTTTAGGTTCAAATACAATTATATCTGATATGAGCAGTATGCCGAGAAGTGGATACCAAGCTTGCCCGGGCCAGTAAGGAAAAACTAAAATTCCAGTCGCTCGGTCTTGGATAATTTTAAAATGATTTCAAACATTTTAAAATGAGACTAAAGGGAGGGAAAGCGTAAAAGAAGGTGGGATGCCAACTTATTGTAAAAGCGTCGACTGAAAACGCATCTGGATCCGGTTTCTAGGACTGGACGAATTGAGGACATATTTTGGCATTGATGCGAGATGCGAACAGATCAATTTGTGGTTGACCCAGAGTTTGAACTATCTTCTGGAAGGCCTCCTCGGATAGTTTCCACTCTGTGTCCATATTTATCCTCCGGGATTCTTGATCTGCTTCGACGTTTTCGCTCATGCTAATGTAAGATGCGAACAAAAATATATGTCGCGTCTCGCACCACTGCCAAATTTCTTTTGCTAAATTGTTTAGATGGGGAAACTGAGTTCCGCCCATTCGGTTGATATAGCATATGGCCATAATATGGCCGTCGTATTATCAATTCTTAGAATAATTGAGCAGTTAAAACAAGCGCTAGCGAAAAATTTTGGACCTAAGAGAACTGCTAACAGTTCTAAATAATTTATGTGATGAGTTAATTCATCTGCTTTCCATCCACAATAGGCTCGTTTACCATTACAAAAAGCGCCCCAACCGTTTCGAGATGCATCGATAAAAATTTCTAATTTATAATAGGTATCTTAATCAATTTTTCGTAGACAAAATGCTTTGTTTCCACCAAAGTAGGTCTGGTAATATAATATTCGTTAAGTTAATTTTTACATCAAAGTCATTATATTTTTGCAATTCTAAAAATGTATAATATTCTAGGGTTTTTGTATAAAGGCAATCATATTTAACCGCTGGCAAGCGGCGACAAGGGTCCCGATAAATTGTGAAAGTTCTCGTATAGAACATCTGGGTAATAAAATAAACTTATTAACTAACTGCAAAATTTTGTCACGTTTATCGACAGTTAAACTTAAAGGACATAATATCTATTGTGTTAAACTTAAAACCGACAGACTTGGCGGGGCTCGAGATTACTTTTATCTTTATTGATAACGAACCCGGCCAGACACTGCAATAAACTTATTGTTTTCTGAACATTTGTTTTACATTCTGTATACGTTTGTCCTATACATAATATATCATCGACATATAACCTAGATTACGTAAATAATTCATAACTTCTTTCATTAATTTTGTGAAGACCCTCGGCACGATACATAATCCACACGGCATGACATTAAATTCATAAAAAAATACCATCAAAATGAAAACGTAAATATTTACGGTGTGATCTAATAATAGTAACTAAAAAATAAGCCTCCTTTAGATCGATATTAGCTATAAAACCAGCTCTAGGTACAAGACAAGCTGCTGTTTTACGATCCTCCATCTTAAAATAAAATTTTTGAATAAAATTATTTAAACTTAAGATTTAAAATAAATCTTTTATCCCCATTAGGTTTGGAGGTTAAAAATTTACTAGAACAGTAGTCGTTACAAAGTTTTTGGCAAGGTGAAATTGCGCCTAGATCTAAAAGTTTGTGTATGGATTCTAACATAATTATTATTTAAAGGAACTGAAAATTGTTGAACATCTTTAGAAAAAGGAATAGAGAAACCTTTTACGACCCAATTTAGTATTTTGAAATGATCTGTTATTTTATGCCAACAGTTAATAAAGTGCTGGATTCGTCCAGCGTGTACCTCTATTGCTGTGCCGTTGCACGCGGCTGTTTGTTCTGAGCAGGTCTATGGTGAGATAGAACGGAAACTTGTGATCGGCGGCTCACTGGAGTCCCTCTCGTACTCTGCCCTCCCCTCCCCCCCCCCCCTGGTCGATGGGAAGCGAGGAGGGCCGGCCCAGTTTCCCGGCTGGCGGGAGCGGCTCGTCGAAGGCTGCTAAACGTAAGACGAAGACGTAGACTGGGAAGGCGTCGCCTTGGGGTTTGGCGGAGGCTTCTTTATCTGTAAGCCTTGTTTTTCTATAGTCTTGGAGGCTTTGATTTTTTCGGGAAGTTGATTTCCAAATAATAACTCGTCGTGTTCGACGTCTTGCTTTAATCTTAGGAAGTTCCTGTCTACTGTCTAGTCCGAGTGTAATAAATTTTTTGCGAGAATCTGTCTCGAGAAAGTGTTAAGTCGCACAATATGCGGCAACTGTCGCTCAAAAACTTTATGGCTGAGATTCTATCGCTGCCTTCGTCTAACAGGAGCTCTAAGCCCTTATTGAGTGCCACAATACCTTGTCCTAGTTGTTTCTGTACCGCTTCTACTTTTTTGTCTCGAATGCGGGTACCTTCAGAAAATGCCGCCAAAATTTCAGGGTTTAGTTTAGGCGGCTGTAACAGCGCATAATTCTCGGGAATCAAATACTCTTTGAGGAGTTTTTCTTTTTGATCCTTATTTTGGCCTTTCTTTAGTATTGGCAACCAAAGACATGATAGCTTATCATGTATTTTCGGCCCGAGTTCAGGAGCTTGCTCGGTAGATTCGCCTAGGGCAGTCAGAGTATCTGGATCCAGTTGTAAGGTGACCGGTTCTAAACCAGTTGTTAAATTTTGGTCGGTACCTTCAATCGCGTCTTGAAAATTTTGGTCAAGACTCAAGAGGTGCGGGTTGTAATGAAACGGCCTCAGGCTCATAAATCTCATTTTTGTCTGAGAATATTAGACAAATAAATCATTGTAACAATCGTTACAGTTATGATGCTTAAAATAGCATAATAATATTTCATAAAAAATAACCATCAGGGTACCCACATTTTATTATATTATGTTATCTACGTCTTTTACCAATTATAGAGCCAGCGTAAGGATACACGATCCTTCTCTCGGCGTGAAATTTTCATTTTATCATAATAGTAATATGATAGTTTAAATGCCCAACGTGTTAAGACTCGGTTAACCTCACGGGCTAAAATAAGCTTTCGTGACGACGCACGGTCGACTTTCAAGCTAAGTTTTGAATGTACAGTTGTACCACCGCATAAAGATTGTAATGATAAAATCGAAATACTGACCTGATTGTTCGGAATCCTCCGACAGAATTATTCTCTTGTAACTTTTGTCATATTTTTCTTCGAGTTTTCGAAGCTTACGCTTGTAGCGACGTATCTTATCTTCATTGCTTCTTTTCGGCATGACGATATCATTAAATAATTATTAAATAAACCACTATTGACTGACCGGTAGTAGTTGAGTGACCGGTATCAAGACGGCAGCATCCTAGGTGAGCAGCAGATTTCGTACATGGGGCGGCGGAAATAAGGTTGCTTACACTTATAAAAAATATGAATCCGGGACTGACCAAATGCCGTTTTTGTTAACCTGTCTAAGCACATACTGCCTGAAAATTTCAGATATATGGAAGAAGTCCCAATATTCAGAGAATTCTACCAACGGCTAATACTTCCTTATATCCATATTGAACGCCATTAATTACGATGAACCTAATCAATGGGGTTATTATTCACTTGAATGCGTAATTTTGACGTAATTTACTGCTATAGTTTCCGTGTATGATGCTGAGGCCTGAGACGCTTTTTCATGCAACTAGTTTGCAGTCTAGGAGCCAATGTCATTTTTAACCGACTTCCAAAAAACGAGGAGGTTATATGTTCGGCTGTGGATATTTTTTTTATTTTTTTTTTTTTTTTTTTTTTTTTTTTTTTATTTTTGTATGTTCAACGATTACTCCGCCGTTTGTGAACCGATTTTCGAAATTTTTGTTTTGTTGTATTAGGTTTCACTCCAATTTGGTACCATGTTCACAAAAGTGGTGACCTGATGATGGGATCCATGAGTAATCGAGGGAACTCCTCGAAATTTATATGGAAACATATGGTGATTTTGGTTTTATGTGAAGTGTACTAAGAATATGCTACCAAAAAGTCAAATATTGGGTCAAAGTATACCATGGTTTCGAAGATGCTGAGAGAACTCCTGACTCCTTATAGATACACGTTCGGGAGTTTCGGCGTTGTTTTAAGAACAGAGAGCATATGCTACTATGCAATTCATATTCATCATCATAATCATCATCATCATCATCATCGTCATCATCATCATTAAGGTCACCAATGTCTCATGGCACAGAATTAATAATAGTACAAGGCATAGGTACGGATATACTAATAATAATAATTATGTACTGTATAACAACACCTGTTTGTTTAATACATGGCGGTCGGCGCCGCAGAGGCGACGGCGTTGCCGCGCCGCCGCGCCGCGTGGCGCGTGGCGGCAGACAACAGATCGAATACTTTACTAATTACTTTATAAAATTTAAATAGACAAATAGAATTAAAATAAAGTTATTTTAAAAAGAGCATTTACACAAAACAAAGTCATTAAGTGTCTTTTTAATCAGTTATACTTATTAATCGATAGATGGCGCACTAAGTATCGATTTGAATTCTTGATTAAGCGCTTATTCCACTTATCCTAGCTAGGAAGTCCTAGCTAGGGTCCTAAAAAATTTAGTCAAGTGGAATAACATTTAGAAGCTAGGATCCTAGCTAGGATCCTAAATCAGAAAAAATTTAGTCAAGTGGAATAACATTTAGAAAGCTAGGATCCTAGCTAGGACTTCCTAGCTAGGATAAGTGGAATAAGCGCTTTACAAGAACAGAGCTGTCAATAATTATGATAATATTAAATATTATGAGTAGCTACGCTACATCCTATGCAAGTTTATACAATTTTTTATCTGATAGATCCTTCGATCGTGGAAAAACGAGACACAATAGCCTTTCTATTGTTATCTCAATCGCCGGTGACCGCTTGGGGCTTGAAGCATTAAAATTGTTAAATTACTTAGCACAATATGTTCACTTCACTGATGATATATGATTTTGTGAGTGTGAGTTGTGACTCTTGACAAATTGTAATAAGATACGTAAAATATACGCGAAGGTTTACCTACTAGTGTAACTAAAAAGAGTGAAATTATTATTATTTTTAACAAAAAATTAAAACCGACTTCCAAGGTAAAAACAATAATAACATTAATATGAACTAAAAAGTATTAAATAATTTTTACTATCTAATGGTGCCTTTTTCCGAATTCGGCTAAACCTCAACTATTTCTGTATTCAATCTTCATAATTTTGAAGTCGGTGCCAGTTCCAAAAGTTTCAAATATTCTGTCAGAGGACTGAAGATTCAGCTATCTGGTACCGACTTCAAAATAATGAAGATTGAATACAGAAATAGTTGAGGTTTAGCCGAATTCGGAAAAAGGCACCATTAGATAGTAAAAATTATTTAATACTTTTTAGTTCATATTAATGTTATTATTGTTTTTACCTTGGAAGTCGGTTTTAATTTTTTGTTAAAAATAATAATAGATAAAGTTTTTTAAAAGACAGCAATCAATATTTAAAAATTTATAGTTACAAACGTCAGACCAAAGAGAATTAATTACTAAATTTTGAGTAATTCAACTTCATTAGGATAGTCTTAATAAGCTTTGTTATAAATAATTATTTCTTTTAATAACATAATTTGATTTTATGAATATGTAAAATATTCCCAACATTTTATTTTCATTTAAATTTACGTGAGACGTAAGGTTTTCTCACAATTTTATATAAGATGATGTAAGTTTAGAAATATATAATACTTATTATGAGTATAACAATTCAGATTCAGTTTTTAACCACGGTTAACTCCATCTAAAGTCTCATGTATTTACATACGAGTAAATCAAGATCACTAGTATTACACAAAATATGTGTCAGGTCGTAGGTTATCTCTACTAACTAGGTGCTTCGTAAATATTTTTATAAAAATATTATAAAACATATGGGACAGAATGTCGAAACTTCAAAGTTTGTTTATGATGTCCCCAATACACTCCATATTACAAGCAATAATTATTTTAACTATAAATAAAAATGGGGTGCATGGTGTCAATAGTTATAAATATTTTATTGACATATGAGTAGAATGATCATCATTTTGATAATATCTTAAAAAGCACCCCACGCTTTTTTTTAAATAAAATATTTTATATTTATTCACACTATTATTAATTTATATTTTTGAAATTTTTAACACTTCTTAAGTTAAATTTGTTAAAATTTATTTTTAATTTTTTAGTTTGGTTTTCTATAAAAAGCGTGTTTTTAGTTTTTTTTTTAACTATCATTTATTTTTACTTTTTAGTTTGGTTGTAACTATTGAAATTTGGAATAATTATATCAAATTAGTGTATTGTCATCAGTCCTCGATAAATCTACAAAGTTTGAACGAAATCTGGCCGTTTAGAGTGGGTCAAAATTGCGCCCAAAGAAGTCGGTTACAAACATACAGGTGAAGCTAATAAAAAGCGTATAAAAAAGTTTAAACAGATACAATATTATGACAAGAATTTCTCACTGTGCGGTTCGATGTCCTGTGATAGTTCATACACCTACATTCTACAATCTACAAATTGCTCTTGCAAATGTTGCAAAACAAATAAAAATCACTGATAACATTCACAGAAAAATTTAAAAAATATAATATAATTATATGTACCTACTTACTATGTTCTGATCTGATTTAGAGATTTCGTAAAAACACAAACAAAATGTGCGCGGGCTCTTGGTGTCATCGCATACAACCTGCGTGTATTTATGGCATTTGTTCCATGTACAGTACTCGAGTTGTATTTGAGCGTGCTTCGTGAGCGCTTCACTTCGCTAATTTTATTAGCGCCAAAACATCGCGAGTTTCATTTTCTAATTTCGCTTTGTTTTTACGAAAGCAAACACTCTTAATGTGTCATAAGAACTATGAACGATTGAATGTGATTTATTGAGTGAATTATTTTTAATTTATGATGAAATTTTTTATTTTTTTATCACTGGCATGTTACACTGTTTGGTGCGATGATTCCAGGTAAGAATCGAAATTTAATTAAAAACATGAAGAAAGCAATTAAAATGCAAATTATATTTTACATATTCTTACATAAAAATTTACATCATGAATATTTTTTCATTCAAGAATCAAAGTCCAAATTTTCCAAAAAATATTTTATTAAAATATATTTCAAGTTATTTCTTCTACAAAAAGTTGACATTTTAGTTTTTACCACATCGTAAAGTCAAAATAGAAAAGAAACTAGAGTGCAGAGATCAATTTTCTTTGGTATAAAAAATCTGTCTAATTTTACTATGTAGGCACAAGTTAACCATAATATTATTATTATTATCGTAACCTACGAGTAATAAAAACTAGTAACTTAGGAACTATAAAAACGTTGCGAAGCTAGAAACGACTGATATCATCTCAGAGAGAATAAATTTAAAGGTATTTCAGCCGTGAAAAATTTATGATATTCCATAAAATTTACGAACTGCGGGTTAGGATTTAATGGCTCTTGCGGTCACATGAACATTTAATTTGAAGAAAAAAAAAAAACAGTGATCACACTGCTACTTGTGCGAACTGTCTTAACAAAAAAACCAGCCAAGTGCGAGTTGGACTCGCCCGTGAAGGGTTCCACAGAACCAAGAAGGTTTATTTTTATGAAATTAAAAGGTTTTTGATTTATTTTTATATTTCAGGTGATTTAATGAAAATTAATTTAAGGTTTACCATTTATGACGTGTAAAAACAAACTACTTGCTACAATAGATCTCGTTCAAACCAATTTTCGTTGGTAGTTTTTGTAACAATGTACATCTTTTTTAACCGACTTCAAAAAAGGAGGTTATCAATTCGACGCGTATGTATGTAATATTTCCAGAACTACCCAGTTTTTAACCGACTTCAAAAAAGGAGGTTATCAATTCGAAGCGTATGTATGTAATATTTCCAGAACTGCCCAGTTTTTGTATATGTTAATCTATGACAGCTTCTGAACAAATGTGCCAAATTTCAAAAGTGTATGTATGTATGTATGTATGCATGTATGTTTTTATGTTTGTGCACGTATATCTCCGGAACCGCTGGTCCGACTTTAGCGATTCTTTTTTTATTGTACTAGGTATTGTTCAACTTAGGGAACACTGCAAGTTTTATCAAAATCGGTTCAGTAGTTTTTTGAGATAGAGAATTTTAATTCTTAATTACGTACAAAAATTTGAAGTCGGTTTTATCTTTTTAAAATACTATTATTTTTGACTTATTATGCCCCTATTTTAGAAGTTAGGAGGGAGTTACATACATTTTACCACTTTGGAAGAGTCTCTCTCGCAAAGTATTCAGGTTAGAAAAAAAATATATTCGAAACTTCAATATGATTTTTGAAAACCTATCCATAGATATTGGATAGGTCTTCAAAAATCATAACGCATGGGTTAGATGAATTTTTTTTTTGTTGGCTTAAAGGTTTACCATTTATGACGTATAAAAAAACTACTTAGTAGATTTCGTTTAAACCAATTTTCGTTGGTAGTTTTTATAATTATGTATATTTTATATATATATATATTTTTTTTAGACTTATCATGCCCCTAGTTTAGAAGTTAGAGGGGGGACACATTTCACCACTTTGGAAGAGTCTCTCTCACAAACTATTCAGGTTAGAAAAAAATGATACTAAAAACCTCAATATGATTTTTAAAGACCTATCCATAGACCCCACACGCATAGGTTAGATCAAAATTTTTCAGTTGTGGGGACCCCTAAATTTTTTTTTTCCATTTTTGTGTCAAAATCTTAATGCGGTTTACAGACTACATCTACTTACCAAGTTTTAATAGAAATAGCTCTTATGGTATCGCAGAAAAGTGACTGTGACATACGTACGGACAGACAGACAGACAGACAGACAGACAGACAGACATGATGAATCTATAAGGGTTCCGTTTTTTGCTACGGAAGCCTAAAAAAGTTTGTAATTCTATGATTACGAACCTTTTTAGTAGAGTACAGTAGAGTATTTATTGGGGTTTGCACTACTTAAAACTTTCCTTAAAAAAAGGCAGACATTAATGTCCATTAAGAATATTGTAGAGTACTAAAATCAGTAGTAGAGGAAATTGAATAATTACTTAACAAATGTTGAATAAAAAAGTAGTACAGCTCCTTGTCCTTCGGAATAAACATAAAATTAATAATGTTTCGGTTACACTATGTTGTAAGAGCCCACAAAAATTTTACGATGACATATTGATACGTCCCGTTTTGGTGGTCACAGCCCACAAGGAAATTTAATTGTGATAATTATTAATTATCTTTTAGGTCACTTGTACACGACGAAATTACCTTAAAGCAGTCGACAATTGACATTGATTTATGTGTCCTTTGATATTTATAATGATGAGTCTTGCGATAATATGAAACACAAAAAAATCGGCCAAGTGCGAGTCGGACTCGTACCTACACGAAGGGTTCCGCTATAGAGCGAAAGTAGACAAAAATTGTGTTTTTTTATGGGAGCACCCCTTAAGTAATTTTTTTATTTTATTTTTAGCATTAAATTTTGTTTTTATAGTTGGGGAGGGGAAGAGGGGATTACAGGAATAGCTCGAGCGTGTTAGATTAAGCTTGTTACATATAGGCTTCTGACATGACGTGTCTATTTTTTTTTTAATTTCTTGTCCCCCTTACTGTGTCAGGGCGCTTGTTGCTATCTATATATTAATATATTATGTATATATATTAATTTCTCTGATGGTGAGTAAAATCGTAATATGACTTTTTGAGGCAAACCACAGTTGAGTAAATTGACCGCTAAGATTTGAATGAAGTTTTCGATTGAATGGAAGGATGAATGTAAATTTTCCTATTCAGTAGGTCACTAGGCGTTGTTAGTGGTTTTTGTGTTGATAAGATAAGGATGTTTGGTAATATTCCCCCGCGTGAGTAAACCAAAGAGGAAGGTCAAAGTCAACAGTAGGTAACTCGAAACTTACATTTAAAGAGGGCGACTAACGCAAAAAATCAAACTTCGTCCTTCTCTCTTCACACTCACGCCTGTCTTTAATATACCAGGTGAAAAAGAACGACGTGAAATCATTGCCAAGTTAGTTTTTTCTTAATAACTCGATAAATATACAACATTTAAGAATCCGCTAGGTCAGTTTCTCAATAATAGAATTTTATACAATATGTTAACATTTTAACTTAGTGTAATGCCCAGTTATGGCAATATATGAAAAATTCGTGAAAATTAGATGCATCTTTGTGATTTTTTTGTATCGAGAAAATTTTAAGATAAATTTTAAGATCTGCTAGGTCGGATCGTTGGAAATATAATGTAGTATCTATGTTTAAAAAATAAAACAATTCGGGGATTATTTTCAAGTATAAAAATTAATTATGAAATCGTCAATTTTGGGTTAGTCGCTCCCTTAACGTTATGTGGAAAAAAAAGAAAAAAGTCATGAATCAACATTCAAAGGACAAGGTCCAAATTGGGCTAATTTTAAAAGTGCCGGCCAACGCAAATAAACTCATTATTTAAATAGAACATAATCTAAGGAATAAAAGTTCTAAGTCAAGTAGGTATGTTAAGATTTTTGATAAATTGCGTTAAGTAAAATTATAACGTCAAAAATATACAATTGTTATTTTCTCGGAGAAAATTCGTATTTCAATAACAACCAAGATTTAAAAAATACAGCAATATGCAATTCCAATGTTACATTATCACCTTCCGAAATTGTTTGGGCTTCCACTTCCTTGTGAGTTGTGACTTAGCTTCTCAGTTTAAGTATCGTTTATAATTAAACTAGATGATGCCCGCAACTTCGTTGTGCCAAAATTCGTTTATCGCGCGGGAACCGTACATTTTTTCGGGATAAAAAGTATCCTATGTCCTTTCCCGGGACTCAAAGTACCTCCATGTCAATTTCAGCGAAATCGGTTCAGCCGTTTGAGCGTGGAGAGGTAACAGACAGACACACTTTCGCATTTATAATATTAGTATGGATCGTGTGACCTATAAATTACTATTTGATATTTATTTACCTTCAAGTGGGTACTATCTTGACGCAGTGCAAATTAAGTTAACATACTTTGCAGAAGCTGCATTTAAAATTTAAGAATGACATTGGAGAAAGATAGTAGGTACCTAACTTCCGCACTCAGAGATGAATATTAATTATTTGACTGTTTTTTTAATTTAATTATAATAATATTAAGAGATGTACAGATAGTATATTATGAGGCTCAATATCTTCATAAAATGACAGTAACGTAAATAATATCTGAGAGTAATATTTTCTGAATGCGGTAGTAAGATGACGGATGGTTATATGAAGCTACGTTATGTCGTTTCGATGGTACTAAAATAAAAAAGTTTCAAAAGCAAATAGTACAATAAATGAAGGCAAAAATCAGGTGCAACCTCCGATTTCGTTGAACCTCCATCGATTTGGATGAAAATTTGGGATTAAGTACGTTAAGCCCTCTACTTTAAAAGTACGCTCGTATTGCGCTTTTTTATTTTAGGGGTGAATCCACCCCTTTTGTTGAAAATAGAAAAAAATGCAGATTTAACCATTCTGGCTTAACCAATTGAGTTTAATTCGATAAAACAAATGATTTAATGTTTTCTTTTTCGTGATATTTAATGATTATTTAATTAATTTTTCAACCCTTATGGCAACCATCCCTTTAATCGTGAAAAATACTTTTTGTATATTTTCTGAACTTTAAAATCGAATATTTACATTGTATAAACAGTTTGTTTAATATTTATGATATAGTTTTTGGATAAGACTGAAATATAAACCCCTAAAAGTACCCCTTTATTTCGAAATCACGGTATAAATTGGGTTCAAAAACTTAATAGGTTTATGTTTTTGAACCCAATATTTTCAGTTTATTTAGTTTTTTATCAGCTTTAATGAGTTCGAATATTTTTTCATAGTTAAGATAAATTTTATTAATATATTTCAAACATTGACATTATTTAGTCCAAAATATTCTAACAACGATTTTAAACAATCATCTGTGCAAAAAATTGACGCAAAGGCTGAATCTGCTAGACTGAAATATTGAATAGACGCACATCATTATAAAAATAGACCTGGGGGGTTAGTCAAGACGAATTCGTAATCGCTTCGTTATAGAATCGCCGATCAAAATGTATGGAATTGACATAAGACGAGTCGAACGTCAACGTCATATTAACGAACGCTTATGTCAATTCCATACATTTTCATCGGCGATTCTATAACGAATCGATTACGAATTCGTCTTGACTAACCCCCCTGGATCCCAAAAGGATAAGACATAACTTACTTTCTGATGGACGAAACCATAGGTTCTTGGTAGTGCCTCGTGTACTTAGAATACCTGCGAAATTGTGTAGCTCTAAGTGTGACACCTGGTCAGGTACCAGGTACCAAAGTGGACAAAAAATGAGTCTTACTTATTTTCTTATGGCTAATATTTATATATAATTTGTAGATTATTGTTCTGAACTAGTATCATGTAATGTAAGACACTTTTCAATGACCAAAACTATTATCAGACGTTTTAAAAATATTTTGTTGCTATTTTTTTTTCAAAGGCTTTATTTTAATTTTATAAATTAATATAACACCTTAGAAAACAATACGATATTGCAAGAATTTATTTTCTACTAGCTGTTGCCCGTGAGTTTGTCCGTGTCAGCATACTGCATAGTATAAATAAATAGTATAAATTGTTTTACAAAAAATATTTTTGTTTTATCACAATAGCTCTGTTAATTTTTAAGTTATCGGGTTCATGTTTTATAAACCATTTTAAAGGTAATTTAAAGAGCTTTAAGATCAACTTGAACAATACGTTTTGAAGCCCTTGGCTTTTAAAAAAATAGGTTTTTCCCAATTTCATGGTTCTTGCAGTAAAAGTTAGGCTTTAAACGTCTCTATCTTCGTTGTTTTTCATCCTATAAAATCAAAAGAAAATCAAAAGGTTTGTTAAAAAGTGGACACCAATTTCGTTGTTTATAATTTTTACGAAGGTTCTATATTTTTGAAGTTATGTTCAAAACAAAATGATATTTACGAAAATTTGAATAATTTCGATTTTACTAAATCATTCTGTTTTTCAAAACTAAGCGTTCTAAACCAAGAAAAATTTTTGAGGTCATTACTTATGCTAAAATAAAGAAAAGCCTTTGGGGATAACTATAAATTTTAATTATTGTAGAAATGGTCAACGTTTTATTTTTCGATTTTTCCAAAAAAATTTGAAAGTGTCGTCTTATTTTTATCATAACTTGTTCAATTTTGATGCTTTTAACTTTTTACAATGTTTATTGGAAATGTATTTTTAAGCACTTTAAAAAGTTATAAGGAAGTACATAATATCATAAAATGCATCGGTTTACCGTTATTTAAGTTTGAATGCTTAAACTTAGGTACTCGCCGAAAGAAAATATATATACACTTTGAATAAATATAGGAAGGCATTTTAGAGTAGATATTAGTTTGTTTTTTTATTGGCTTTAATTTTGATAATTACATATTTTTCGTAAAAACCTATAGTTTCTTAGTTAATTATGAAAAACCGCATTAAGACAAGTATTTTTCTCACGCAAAAACATGATCTTTGATCTTTAATAACTCCGAAAGTATTGATTTATTCAAAAAACTTTATATGTATAACAAATTTTGCTTAGAATTTGTGTGTCTATTGATTCCTGGGGTTATTTATATTTAAAAAAATTCACCCCCCGAGAAGGGTTGGCATCCATCCCCAGGGCAAAAGCGCAAGTTGGCACTATGTCACTTTTGTTTCTTAGGGTATCCTCTACCTGAAGGCTCAGCCGCCTGTGGCAGCAGCTGCCCCGCAAGAGGCCCGCGTCGACGGCGCCCAAGGGCAAAAAGGCCCGAAAAAAAAAAGAAGAAGCGGCTGTCAATGGCCGCTCAGGAGGCGGCGCAAGGGGGAGCGAACACCAGCTCCCCCCGTACAGAGACCCCTTGGACCACGGTGGGTCCAAAGGGTAAGAAGAAGAAGGGGGCGGCTACACCATCTACAGCCGCCCCGAAGAAGAAGAAGAAGAGGAAGCTACGTCCGCTCAAGTCAGCCGCCATCACAGTAACAGACAGACAGACTGTCGCATTTAAATATAATGTTGGTAAAAATATGGATAGAATTTCTTCTTAAGGCCGTCCCCCGAGCGAACGACCTTGGCCATACATTTGTCGCGTTGCCGAGATCGCGCCAAAACCCTATTATTTTTACTTTAATCTTAGTTCAAAATTGCCCTAAAAAAATTAAAACGGCGGTAAATGTAGTTTATGATATTGTCGATCTATTGGCGTGAGTTTCAAATAAAAGTAATTTGTAAATCCTAAGGAGATGCTGAATGTATGCTTGAATTTTAATAAATTGGTATTACTTTGGAAGCTGATATCATGAGTATAATAAACAAAAATAGAAAATTTAAAACGGGGAAAGGAATATTGATATACTGAAGATTATTGATGTATTTTTTTTATAACTTTGTAGCTTTCAGATTATGAGTTTATAAGGTTTTAAATACGGTAAATTACGGAATCTCCGTAGAGAATGCCCTTAACTACGTGTACATTTTTTTAATAAACAATATTAAGAAACTCATTACATACAGGTAAATGAGCCCAATACAAAAATATGTTGAACTAAATCACTGTAGTGACGTAACTAGGATCGTTGAACTTTCGTCTTGTGAGTTGTGAACGCGATGTCAAGGTTATCTATTAACTTCAATACAATAGAATACCACACATATTCGATATGACATAATAGCTGCGTGATATCATTTTAATAGACACCTCATTAAATGGTTTAAAATCTTAAATCATCCAACAACAATAATGTATATTAAAAATACTTATAGCATAAAGGTGTTTCATTGTTGTTACAAAGTATGTGGTAAAAGTGCTGACTGCTGTAGCCCCTTGCAAATGAAATTCGGAGATGTAATTTTTTTAAATAGGCAATATCCGAAGCTATAAGATAATGATAAAGGGAAGAAAAGAGCTTTGAGCTTGATTTTTTTTAAATTAATTGTTGGTAAATCGTTGTATTCAGTTAATTAGCAGCATACTGGAAAACGGTATACTATGAGTTATGACGACGTCGCAACTCGCACCATATCCATTTAGTATTTACGACAGCTCTATAGACTCTTGTAACTACAAAAATTATTTACTCTAGACTTTAACCACAAAAATGACGTTGTTTCAGTAACTACTACATCGTGGAGCGGCCAGCTGACGATCCGCCGGTGAAAGCCTCCAAAGTCTTCAACGTCTACTGGAACGTCCCGACCATGCAGTGCAAATCCAAGGGGATATTGTTCAATAACCTCTACGAAAAGTACGGCATCATACAGAACCAGGATGATCACTTTCGTGGGGAGAAGATAACTATACTGTACGAGCCGGGGCTGTTCCCGGCTATCTTCAAGAACGAGAGCAGCGGCAAGTACAGGTTTAGGAACGGAGGGGTGCCTCAGGAGGGAGACTTACAGGAGCATTTGACTGTGTTCAGAAAGGATATGGAAGAGGGCATACCGGACGTCAATTTTGATGGTGAGTTGTCTAAACTGTAATGTACTGTCAGAAGTCCTAGGCAGATGGGGTACCTATGTAGTTTGGTCGTGTTACGTCAAACACAATGATTTGACATGATCCGACCAAATGACGTTGGTCTGTCAACTACCTAGGAATCAATTTCCTCGATGGTACTCTCACTTCTCTTGTTTTTCCAATGGATAAACTACCGACAAACTCAGCTCAGACATTGAGCATAATATTATAAAATTGTGAAATTTTGTGTGGTCTATAATGTGCTTTTGTTTTCCATTCTCGTCCCGAGGTTTTCCCGTTATTTATAGTCATACCTATTTGGTCCACGCAGTTATTATAACACGTACACTTTATGTAACAATAAATACTATCAGTATCATAACAAACTTCTGTCCACTCAGCTTTCTACTGTTCAGCGTAAAGGGAAATAGGATATTTGTTTTTGTTTTGATTCGATCGGCTGATTGGAATATTTTAATTGTTTTGCTCATATTATTTATTTATATTGATTACAGCTCTCAAACGGTAGCTTACGCTTCTTTATTTCTTTCTCTCCCGCTTTCCTATTTTTAACCGACTTCCAAAAACGAGGAGGTTATACGTTCGGCTGTGGATTTTTTTTTGTGTATGTTCAACGATTACTCCGCCGTTTGTGAACCGATTTTCAAAATTTTGGTTTTGTTGTATAGGGTATTACTCCAATTTGGTACCATGTTCAGAAAAGTGGTGACCTGATGATGGGATCCATGAGTAATCGAGGGAACTCCTCAAAATTCAAATGGAAGTATATGTTTTTTTTTTTTTGTTTCATATGAAGTATTATAGGCATATGTTACCAAAAAGTAAGATTTTTGTACCTGGATACACCATGGTTCGAAAGTGGTGAACAGAACTCCTTACTCCTTATAGATACATGTTTGGAGGTTTCGGCGTTGTCTTAAGAACTGAAAGCATATACTACTATGCAAATTTTATTAATCATCATCATCATCACCACCATTCCACCATACATCCATGAGCAATCGAGGGAACTCGTCAAAATTTATATGGAAACATATAGTGATTTCGATTTTATGAGAAGTGTCCTGAGCATATGCTACCAATAAGCAAGATTTTGTAATTAGGTATACCATGGTTCCGAAGGTGCTAAGAGAACTCCGGATTCCTTATAGATACAAGTTTGTGGGTTTCGGAGTTGGTTTAAGAACTGAAAGCATATTATGCTACTTTGCATGTTACATTCATCATCATCATCATCACAGCCACCAGTCACCACACCATGAATTATTTATAACCGTATTATTGGTACTTTTAATCGTCTTTAAGATCGAAACCCGAATTTGTCGAACGATTTAAAGAAAATATAATGTTATTTCAATGTAAATGATTCGACCTTGGTGTTTAGGATACCAAGTTAGCAATTTGATCATGAGATCTTGAAGTATGTTATTCTTCTTTTATAAGGACGATTATAGTTATATTTGAGCATAATATTATACTTATTAAGTTGAGCTGATGAGTTTCCATGAGTGTAATGATAGAAAGAAAGTCACTGAAGAGAACTTTAAAGCCTTTAAAGACAGGCATATGAAAAATATTATTTTATCATTGCTTGATTAACGCCAAGCATATTATATACAGTGGTATATGCTTGGAGTTGCTTAAGCAATTCTGAAGTGGTATATCAGACTATGAGTTTTCATAATATTATCATGAAAGTGTATACTGGATCCAAAGTCACTAAGCATAACACATTAGTCTGTACTCTGTACAGAAAACCTTATAAATTAATTAAATTACTTACTAAAAAGGGTGAAATTATTATTTTTAACAAAAAATACTTCCAGGTTAAAAACGATAATAATTTATAATGAACAAAAAAGTATTAAATAATTCTCTCTCTTAGTGCCTTATGCATAATTCTCCTAAACCTCAACTATTTCTGTACACAAACTTCATTATTTTGAAGTTGGTGTCTTAAGTATTAAAAATATTTTGTCATTTAAAGAACTCAGCATTCGCTGGTACCGTCTTCAAAATAATGAAGTTTGTGTACAGAAATAGTTGAGGTTTAGGAGAATTATGCATAAGGCACTAAGAGAGAGAATCATTTAATACTTTTTTGTTCATTATAAATTATTATCGTTTTACCCTGGAAGTCGGTTTTGATTTTTTGTTAAAAATAATAATTGGTATTTCTTATCAAAAAATTTAACGATCAACAAATTGCTAATCTCTCCCACTACTTCCGCTAGAACTACTAGAGTCCTGCTCAGAGAAAAAGTGTCGTAAATACAATACAGTAGCGGTTTAGGGTGTCAGATTATAAATTAGGTTGATGATAAGTTTCTTACATAATTGCATGCTCGTGACACAGTTCGCACTTCCTTTATTTCGGATAACGAGGCTGCTATCAAAAAACACTTAGGTACCAAAATATAATCGACAATGCAATACGACTTGTTTTTGTTTAAAGTTTATTGATCGACTACCAATAAGAGCTGTTATTCGTATTTTCAAGAATCGTTTCCACGCTAGTTTTTGTCATCCGTTTATTTAGTTTAACTTTTATTTGTTTACTTACCAAAGTATATTCTAAACTCGTTTTGTCTGTTTAACAGTTTTCTCAAGGTCATATTATGTTGCATAACTTGACAAAATTCATGGAATCGTCAATTTGCTCACGTGCAAGTCTGTATTGGAACTTGAAGAATTTGTCCGTTAAATTGTTAAAGATACTACACACGTAATCGTATAAGGAATAGGTCATTGTGATTGGAGACATATCGCTTTCTACTTTGATTTCGATTTATATCACGTACCAGAAACAAATATTTATAAAGCAAATTGTTTATTGTAAAAATATGAAACACGTATGACTTACACAATAATATTATGGTGGAATGATTAAAGTGAATCATGATTAATAAATAAAGTGATTTTTATTTCTTTGTTATAAACATAACAACTGTTAAACAATATTATGTAATAGTAAATAATAATACCTGAAATATAGTATAGTAGAGGAGGGGAGGGTGCTATTTTTGTAGTCACTCGAGCGTCATGGAGACCTAGTAGGTTTTGTACATTAGGTAAAGCTGATAAAAAATAATAAGAGCATTTTTTATTTTAGCGGTGGGTTCAGAAACTGCAGCCATTTTAAAGTTTTGAAAAAGAAAATATATTCAGAAAATTGCTTATTTAGGTAAATTATATAAATATTTTAGACAACAAGGACTAAATCACTTAGTTTGGAGCAAAATAAAATATCTGCGAAGCTTAGTTAAAAAAATATGAAGCTTAATTTTTTATTTTATTTTAAAATGTCCCTACAGGCCTAACGTTTGAATCGTCAGTGCTTTATATGGAAGCTTCTTTGGGGTATACTAAACACCCCCTATCTTAATCTGACAGATCCGACGACATTTCAATATTTAAAAAAAAATTTTTACCCACCACGTGAGAAATCTGATTTCTATACCATGATAACTAGACACATGTCGAAAGCCTATGCAAATTCAAATTCTTTTCAATTACAAATTCAGATTAACTTTTTATATATGAAATCTCGAACATTTCATATAAAACTTAATGTATTATTAAATACGTTTTTAATTAAAAATTCCAAAAATTACGAAATCAAATTCTTTCTTCCCATTAGACAATGACGATAGACTCAAACTGGTTTTAGTAAGTAACTTCATAACTAAAATAAATCTTACAAACCAAGGCCAAATTCAAATTATATTTTAGGTCTAGCTATTGTTGAATATACAGTGTTGCGTAATTAACAATTAATTTATATTTGAAGGCACGCTAAAACAATTAAAAATTAACTCGGTGCTGTTTCTATGTTCTTAGAAACATGATAAGAAATTTTTATTGCCAGGTACCGGCTCTAAGAAATCGAAGAATATGAAATTAAATTTTCGGATGTGTTACCATAAAATTTTAAATAAGTACCGTGTAGATTGTAATATTTTGAAGGGATTAAACTTAAACAAACAGTGTTTTACAGATGACTTACTTTGTATCATTTTCTTCTAATATAAACCTTCGACGTGTATTTCAAGACTAAAATTAGCGAAATCGGTGCAGTCGTTCTCGAGTTTTAGCGAGACTAACAAAATTAAAAATTCATTTTTATTTATATCGATAGGCCGATTTCAAAATAGGACGTACCCACGACGCACCTATGTAAAATTATTTTTAGATACTGAGATACTCTATGGTGACATAAATGCAAACACTCTCAATTTATTAAAAACATAACCATTCATTAAAAACTCATACTTATACAAGTTAAAATAATTATTATGGATAGACTAGAATCTAGATGATGTCCGCAACTCCGTTGCGCCAAAATTCGTTTATCGCGCTGGAATCGTACATTTTTCCGGGATAAAAAGTATCCTATTGTCCTTTTCCGGAACACAACCAGGTATCTCCATACCAAATTTCAGCAAAATCTGTTCAGCGGTTGGGGCGTGAAGAGGTAATAGACAGACAGACAGACAGACGGATAGACAGACACACTTTCACATTTATAATTTTAATATGGATATTGCTCGCAGTAGGAAATCCCTCAGAGTATGAGACCTTCGATTCCTGGTGCACTAACAAGCGGCAATAAGACAAGTGCCCAAACGACATTGAATTTCAATTGTCTATTCCCATAAAAACAACGCTACAGATGTTTCAGCAAAATATTCCATACAGCTAACCTTGGTACAATTTTAATTAACAGTGTTATGAAATCAAAATATATAACATAATTAAATTTAAGATTGGCAAGGCATAATAAAACCTCTTTAGACTTTTTATGTAGAACACGTCATTTGTATGAAATTTTTCGTTTTGTAGATAGGAAATATTACGCAAATAGTAGCACATACAGTAAATAATCCGACCAAAATCCAACGTACTGCACACGTCATGACTCATGTCAGAATATTGACAGAAACGTTGTCAAAAGTCAAATAAAACTTTTTGTTTACTGTCTATGCTGGTGCTGCCTCTAGGGTGAAAATATTGCAGTAATATATCCTATATTGATTATCTGTCATAAATTATATCTTTTTACTTTTATAACAGAACTCAAGAAACAATAACAAAATAGGACGTAATAAAGTTAGGCCGTGTCCCCATCAGACACGGCGCGGCGCCGGCCCCGTGTTACGGCACGACGCCGCCACCGCAACACGGTACGGCGCCGCACCGTGACACGGTGCCGTAAACAGTGCACCGCGCGCCCCTATTCTGGTGAAACTTTCGAACAAAAATTGTGTCCAAAATTAAACGAGGCATATGAAAATACATATCAAAGTCGCGTAATGCAAATATTGTCATATATACCGAGGAAATTTTAGCGCTGCATATTTCCTTCTGAAATCACTTCCGTCTGGGTTCATTGTATAAATATACGGATTTTCCCAAAATTTCCTCTGTTTCTGTATCTTTTTCAATCTTCGTCTTAGTAACAACAAGAGAATAATTCTTTCGCGATCCATATCCAGACAAGCACTCTCGTTCGAACGCAAATATCGACTGAATAGGGACGCACCGTACGTGACACGGTATTTATTTATTATTTATTTATTTATTGTACAAAGCATGTCTTGCAACATTTTTTTTACAAGTAAAAATATATGCACTTTCCCATACAAAAACCTAGGAGGTTTATCCGTATGGGAGAGACGTTCTGATTACATATTTTATAACTACTCTTACATATTTTTAAGTTAACAATTTATTACATAGGTACCTAGCTTAAGTATACAGTTTATTAGATATTTTTTTTCACATGTAGTATACAGTACATACAATATGCACACCTTACATTGTATAGCACAGATTATTAACTAATTGCTTAGTACACTTATGTTTTAGCTATTAATACTCAAGATTGGATTCTTTAAATAATTTTTTTTATATTTACCTTTGTAGTTAATCGAGTTTGAATACATGTATTGTAAATCGGCAGGTAATTCATTTAAGTAAAAAGGTATGATATGTTTTAATGTTCTAAAGCCATAATTGTTCGTTATTTTTGGTAGATAATACGCTAGGTCTTACATGTTCCTCTAAGTATTCAGTGATTCTCATTTCAGTTAGAATACAGAATTTTATTTTATCATACACATTAATGACATTACAGTATTCAAATAATTCTTGATCTTTATTTTTAAATTTTTTGACTATGTGTTTGGGTGTTATGTGAAGTATTCTTATTTGTAGTTTGTAAATATCTTGGATGTATGACTTGAATGTTAGACCGTAACTGCTAAGACCATAACTTATTACAGAATCTGCAAGAGACATATACAGAAGTCTTAAAATTTTATATGGTAGCTTATACTTGAGAACTGCCAGTCTACTTAATATTGATCTTAGTTTTGTACAGACATGGTCCTTGCGGCGCCGTACCGTATCACGGTGGCGGCGTCGTGCCGTAACACGGTGCCGGCGCCGCGCAGTGTCTGATGGGGACGCGGCCTTACTTATAAACCAACAATCAAAGACCTCCAATCAAACCCACGAAATTAAACACCGAAGATTAATAAACAATAGCCATAACTTGTGATAAAATAAGGGGAAGCAGTCCATCATCATCATCACGATCAACATCATTATCACTATTGATAGATTATGTCGAAAATATTATTTGTCGTTTTAATTTTTCGTTATTTAC
This sequence comes from Lysandra bellargus, assembly GCA_905333045.1. Taxonomy (NCBI): domain Eukaryota; kingdom Metazoa; phylum Arthropoda; class Insecta; order Lepidoptera; family Lycaenidae; genus Lysandra; species Lysandra bellargus. Next base: position 3,379,902 of record HG995327.1, read on the forward strand.
TTCCTAACCAATTTTTAAAAACTGTGTCTAATTTTTTATTTCTCAATTCCAGGTATCGGTATTATTGATTTTGAGTCATGGCGACCGAGCTTCCGGCAGAATTTTGGAACTTTAGTGCCCTACAAAGACGTGTCCTATGAAATAGAGAATAAACTACACTCATGGTGGCCCAAAGCATGGGTAGAATCTGAGGTAAGTTATTATTTCTTAATAGGGATTAATTGCAGTAATCATTTTAATATCTATGGACGCTTCACACCACGTCAGTCTGGCCCCGTGCTAAGTACCTGAAGGACTTGTGTTACGGGTACCAGACACCGGAAATATATTTAAATGCTTTTATACTATACATATATTTAAGATTTTTATTATATGATACACACATTTAATACACCCAGGAACTTTTTGAAAACGTTTTGTTCCCGCGTCAGCGGGATTTGAACCCGCGACCCCCGGCTTGAGCTACCAACAGCCCACCAACTGAGCCGCAGAGGTCGTCAATCAATTTTTAATGGAAAAGTTAAAATGGTTATTAATATTATTATCATTTTATCTTATATGTTAATAAGAGAACTAAGTATCGATTACTCTTATTTCGAGAAGTTTTCATGCCAGCCAGTATTTTTAACCGACTTCCAAAAAGGATTTTTAAGACCATTCTTTGTGTTCTATAATTTTGTACACACCTTGTTAATACCACCGTCTACGACTCCCTCTTTGAAGGGGAGTGTTATGTCATGTCATACCAACTAATACTTAAAAGCCATTTATATTAATATCGATATAATCCGCGCCGTAATTAAAACATGGAGCAGTAATTAGGACATCCATTAGGGTCATTTATTCTCCATTTGGAAGTAATTTAGTTAATTGAAGTAAATCAAGATTGCTATTTGCTCATGAATACCTAGATAGAGTAGGCGGGTTTTCTTTGAACATGCCACAGTTAAAGTATGTATATTTTCTGTGTATATCCGTAAAGAAATCCCTTGAAAACGTAAAAGATTTGCGTTAAACAGAAGCCTTTGTTATTTCCTGGGGTACTTCTCTATTGTTATGATTTTATGAAAATTGATCATTTGAGTTTGAAAAATCTTAATATCTCTATAAAAATATCGATTAATATACTGAGCTTATAATAATTGAAGATGTGAGTGGGTGAGCACGATAACTAACAGTAAAATTGCCGTTTTTTTGCATAAATGGAGGCTTTAGGGCCGGAAAAATGATCTGAAAATAAACTGTGTATTTTATATTAGTAGCCAGATATAATATAAGCCAGGTGATGAAGAAGATAAGTGACAAGGTTTAAGTTCAAATTATAAAGGAAAAAATGAGTAAAGATACGACGTAGGTATATTACAAAAATTTAGTTATCGTTTTCATCCACTCACGTCTTCAATTGTTACAGGAATAAAATATTTGAGTAGTCAGGAACAATACTTAACGGACCAGAATCATATATTTATAATAATTTTTTTTTCAGGCTAAAAGACGGTTTGAAGAAGCAGCTCGGAAGTTCATGCAAACCACGATATCAGTGGCTAAGCAGATGCGGCCGAAGGCCAAATGGGGCTACTACGGCTTTCCGCACTGTTTCAATATGGCACAAAGCAACATGGCCGAAGATTGCTCAAGTGAAGTTCGCAAGGAGAATGACCAGTGAGTTTTAAGCTCATTTTAAGAACATTATTAAAATAGACAAAGTGGCTCATAGCTGGATTGGCTAAAGATTTTTGCATTTAGTTTACACTTTACAGTAATGATTGTTTTTTTTTATATTTTTTTTTCTTTTCAGAACGTATTGGCTATGGAGTGAAAGCTCGGCTCTATATCCGTCGGTTTACCGATCACACGACCTGACGTCATCACAGCTAGCTGCGATGGTGAGAGGGAGAGTGAAAGAAGCGGCCAGAGTCAGGCGAAGCAAGACTGTCATACTACCCTACTTCTGGTTCAGATACAGAGACGGAGGATTCCTTACTGAGGTAACTTTTTAACTGTAAATTGTATTAAAAATACTTGAACATTATGTCGGAATCAAATTTAATATTTTAATCTAATAAATATAAATATTTAAGATAATTTAAAACACAAAGATAAAGAATGTATTTATTTTATTTCAGGCTGACCTTTCGGCAGCGATCAACACTATGTATAAATCAGACGCGTCGGGATTCATCATTTGGGGTAGTTCCAATGATGTCAATACTGTGCAAAAATGTGAGAAACTCCTAAAGTATGTCGAGAACACCTTTGGTCCGGCTATTGCTTCTTACACAAAAAAATCAAACAAACACGATGATGAATATGAAGATACTCCAGAAGAGACATATAACACTGAGAGTAATGATTATACAACAGAAACTATGAATAAAGTTACCACTTTAAAAGTTAACACAAGCTATATCAACAATAATATACCTACTTACTATGAGTTAAAAGATAAAATTGATCCCGAAATGGTATGGAATACAACAGTCAAGGATCCACAAGAATCACCGAGTAATTTTAACGAACAAATAATTGAAAATGAAAATAGAGTAAACTCAAACACATTAGACCTTCATAATTACAATGCAGGTATTATGTATGACATATTAATGGGAACCTTTAGTATATTAAAGCAAGAATCAATCAATAATGTATCCAAAAGTTACGTGAATACACCTAAACAAAATAAGAATTCGAATTCACAGAAATTTCTTAAGAATGAACATTTAATGGTCGATAGTGATATCAAAATAAATAACACCATAAATATAAACACTACCAATTATGATGAAGAACAAGATTATAACAATGAATATACCACACCTAGGAATGTAAGCTCAAAAGTTACTGAAAATGTATCTAGTGATACTACACTTACAACCATCAGTATTAATTCTTACACAAGTATTGAATCATTAGAAAATAATTCTACGCCGAGTTATAGTGTAACCTTCAAAGACTTTACATCTGTAGATCCCTCAGCTGAGGATATTTTGGCAATTGATAGTATGGATCCGAAAGATGAGTATATTATATTTTTTGATAACGCAAAATCGAACAACGGCAGACAGGCTAGCGCAGGATCTACAGTTGAAGACAGTGCATATACTGGGACAGAGTCAAATACCAAAGGATATGTAGATTTCACTACTGAAAAGCCGCTAGGTACTCGGTTCTTCGAGGAGGAAGAAACCTACACGACAGAAGCCATCTAAATATTACGAGCTAAAAAAATAATTTCAATATCAGGAAACTCTTAACTTTTGTTGTATAAGTGAAAACTTACAGTCGACAATAGGTATTGTTTTGACTAATTAATATTAAGATTTACCACTCACATTATCACCATCATCACACATTTATTTATTCACATACTGCATAACTAAGATTTATTCAGTAGCAAATTTCTGAACCATTTTTATTTATAACTGTTTCATTGTTATAAATTGTTATACCAAATAAGCATTGAATTTTATGTTTTAGGCTGAGATAACCAGGGTAACTTATTGAACAATAACTATAATAATATCTTTTAACTATACGATAATCATTATTGCCGGCAAAAGTAATTTAAAGCTGTTCAATGAAGTCTCTTTGGTTCTCTACGCCATGTTAACTGTGATACGACTTATTATATTGAAAATTACTTGTAAATATTGTATTGTAAATATTGATGTTACTAATACTACGCTAAATATACTAAATATGATCATTTATTTGAAGTTTTTTTTGGTGGTCCCAGATAAGCAGTTTTTATTACTATTTGACTCCTTAATATTTAAAAATACAAAAGTTAAATCCAAAAAATTAAACCAACGATCAAGTGTACAAATTTATTCAATAACAAAATTTAGCAAGTCAATTAATCAAAAACATTAAGCAGCGCACACCATACTTAGATAATAATTCTTGAACAGCAATGGGATTTCGTGATCAGTGATAAAGTTTCTATCGGGTCTCACACTTGCAAACGGGTTGGGTTTTGGTTCCAAGATTGATTTAATATCGCCGAATTCTTTAACTCTTTCCAAATCACGTTTTAGCTCTTCTAAAGTGTAGGAAGTTATGATAAATGGCACTTTTTGTTTCAAAATACACTGAGTGGTTGACGGCCAGGAATCTTTGCCATTGTATATGGATGACCTTTCAATGCTGGGGTTGAACGCGCAGACTGAAAATAAAAGTAAATTCACTGTCATGTCATTAATGTTAAATATAAAAATAATAGGTACAACAATGCATAACTTCAATATTATATTTTCTTAAAATTATGCCTAATTCCTATAAGTACATACTACTTTAAACGCACGCGAAAAATCATTAGCACTTTATGTATTAACTAAAACTATTAGCAAGGCAACTAAGATCCAAGGTTTTTTACAGTAAACAAATAAATTGACGATAATTAGAACACCCGTACCTATGTCTGGTGTGATAAAATCATCGCTAGAATAGTAAGCATTGTAGCTCAGCTTATCTTGAAAACTGAAAATAACTCGCCGCTTATTAGTTTTACAGTTCTCACATAACCTGAAAAGTAAAACTATAACTTTATAACTATTGTAATATTTAGAAACAAAATAAATATTTTTTTCATTCATGACAATCCAATGAATAATAATAATTTATTCTTTGTTATTATTATCTTTAAAGTGTTGCGGTGGAACTTGGAAGTGTAAATAGTTGTCAGCAGATAACACGTGTGACCTTAAAAGTAACACTCACTGCACTTTCCCAAGCAGGTCGAGAGGTAGTTTTGATGGATTGAGATCTTGGTTTACAAGGACTATCCTCAAATCTTTAATATCTGGTCGCAGGTGGAGAAGGAAAACCTCCCACTTGTTTAAGCCATCAGCCTCGAATTGCAGTTCGGCCCCAACCACGTGAACAGTAAAGGATGTTTTCTGCATCACAAAATAACAACGATTAACTATTTACACTTTATTTGGTAACTCCTAAGTAAATTCAACTAGCAATGCGTGACTTAGAAAAAAAATTCGATGATGTTCTTCAATTAGTTAACTACACCTTTTTATATTTTGTCGTCTATATTAAGCGACACCTTCTATCGAACTTACTTTCAGATATTTATTTGTAGCAGAGTTGTTATTTGAAAATGTTTGGTAGCAGTAAGCGACAGTGAGTGGAGCAGTAGCTAGCTGAGTTAGAGCTGCATATTGAATGTCGTTCATATCTGTAGAATGAGATGACAAGAAAGTATAGCAGTTAATAAACAATCAAGAATATTTGTACGTAATTATATTTTACAAAAACCTACCAATTTTCTCTTCATACATAGAAGCTAGTACATCGTTTATTTTTTCAGGAATTTCATAGTTCTCTAAAATCTTAGTAGGCATTGGTGGTTCTAGCCTTCCTTTAGTTTGTTGATAATTAACGAGTTTTTTGAATAAAGCGTAGGATTTACACCAACGCAAATGTTCAGTAGGTAAATGTTCTTCTTTATCACTACAGTATGAAATCTGCAAAAGTGAAATTTAATAAGTTTATGACTAATGCTTGTATCATAAAAAATTTACACATAATATGTAAATTTTTTGTAAAAATGCTTCTACTACCTGCTCACACCCTTTACAATCTTTTAATATTGATTGCCTCCATTCCCTACAGTTGCTATCGGCGCAAATTCTGGGGTAAAGAAGAGCTTCCTGTTCCCAAGGCACCAGGTTCCTTTTTAGTATTTTTTCGCAAGAAACAATCATCTGCATTCTAAGAACTCTATAATCTTGGCCTGTTATTCCTCTTGCATCAGCATATATGTGTTTCTGATCTATAAAGAATTTTTATAACTACTTAAGGGGCCAGGTTACCCTCGAAATTCTCATACATACGTAATACCAAAATCATTTTGTCATAGGAAAATATTTAACATGTTCGAGTTATTTTTCAGCTTAAAATAGTAATTACCTAGGTTCCTGAACAAAAATTAACTTCAAAATATTTAAACAATAAAAAAAAATTGTGTATAAATTTTTTTTACTAAATTTACAACTAAATATTTAAACACTAAAAAATAGAGTAAAACACTAAAAAATATATAAATAAATATTAAATTTACTACAAAATATTTCAACTCTAAAAAATATTTTTTAGTATTTAAATATTTTGTAGTAAATTTACTATTTATTTATATATTTTTTAGTGTTTTACTCTATTTTTTAGTGTAAATATTTAGTAGTGAATTTAGTAAAAAAAATTTATACACAATTTTTTTTTTATTGTTTAAATATTTTGAAGTTAATTTTTGTTCAGGAACCTAGGTAATTACTATTTTAAGCTGAAAAATAACTCGAACATGTTAAATATTTTCCTATGACAAAATGATTTTGGTATTACGTATGTATGAGAATTTCGAGGGTAGCCCGGGCTCTTAATAAGTAATGCCTAATATCTTTTTTTTTTTCATTAAATGGATCAAGACACCAGCAGACAAATTGTCATGGTTCGTCAAAACCTCATAATTAATTATTATTTTAACTTGACAGGCAATAAATATAATATAATTTAATTATAGTTACTAAAGCTACAAAAAATTGATTTAGAAATCATATTGTAAGAATTTATTACCTTTGAGATGTGAAATAGTAGACACAGCAAAGCAAAGTGGTTGATGACGTGGCCAATCTTCATCGACATGCTTTTGAGAGCAATAGAAAATTAAAGAACAGAATTTACATGGAAATCTTTGATTAAGTTCTTTTTTGCAAACATGGCAATAGCTCTGAAGAAACACTTTACGAAAACTATATTTATAAACGAATTCATTGTTTCCATTTGTCATGTATGAAAAAGATTCGGATCCATTATAGTATTTCGAATCATTTTTATTGCGGCCTGTTTGTGACTGTTTTGAAACTTTTTCTTTCTTTTCTATCTCAATAGAATCTTTAACTTTAACTTTGGCTTGTTGATTGTTGGGTAATTTATTTTTTTCTTTTTTGTAGTCAGTTTTATTCGATGGTACAGGAATGTCGGGGTGGCCTAACAAGTTTTTTGGCGGCGTAATTTGTTTATCATTTGTATTCTTATCCGTACTTTCATCTTCTATCGGTGCGATGATATTTATTTGAGGGTTTTCAAAAGTTTGATGTTTTACCTCGGTATTTATGATTTCATTTGCAATCATTTCAAAAGTTGTATTCACATCATCGACACTCGACGTTAAAGCGTCTTCAAATTTGTCTATAGGTTCAAAACCTGTAGCTGCAGTTACATGTAATATGTCAACGTGAGCATTAGCATTATTTCCGTCATGTATAGTTTGTTGTTTGCCTTTTTCCTGAGATTTGTTTTGTGTGTTATCGGTCTTGTCACTTTTTTGTTCTTGACTAGTTTCATTCATGTTTTTGGTAACGCTTGTGCTAGGTTTGACTTCAGTGCTAGAAGTATTAGTAGTGACACTAGTTGAAATTTCTTGTTTATTTTTCCGTTTTGATTTGCTCTTCCCTTTGTTGTCTTTTCTGCTGGGGCAAATAGGTGGTTCGATTTGCTCCTCTGAATTTTCACTTGCTTTTTGGTCATGTGTTTCTTTTTTAATACTTACATTTTCCTTTTCTGGTGAAATACAAACATGTGTATTTTTTCGATCATCCACTGTTTTATTATCATTAGATGACACTGGTTTTTCTACAAAAGATGAAGGCATAGGAAAAGAAATACTGGGTTTAGTTTCCTTCGGTTCGTTAATGTCTTTGTTGCTATTGACAGTTGTTTTACTATCTTGAAATGTCTTTTCAATTTCCTTATCACCTTTATCTAAAGCTGTTAATTCTGCTAAAGATCTTTCAATTGACAATCGTAATTCTTCCATATCCTTATTAACTTCCATCATTTTAGACTTTATGTCAGTCTTTTCTTCGATACATTTATTTAACTTAGAATCTATTTCAGTCAGTTTGATATGCATAGGATCCTTTCCTAATTTAGCTTCTGGTGTTTCTCCAGATCCCTGAATTATTGGAACTGATGTACAAATTGGTATTCCTAATTTTATTTCTTCTGTAGCTGGTATTTCTTGAATAACCATACTGACACTATTATCGCTAAGTAATTGCTGACTTGAAGATCTAGGATATTGAATTATGTCTGGTACAGAAGCAATGTTTGGTTCATCAGTTATGTTGGATGACATATCACTCTTTATAACCTCTGCTTGCAAATCTGACCGGCAAGGTGTTTCAACTTCCAGCTTCTTAGTTTCATCTGCATTTTCTTTGACTGCTGTATCATTTGCCTCAAGACCTAGTCCAATTTCAGCTTGCTCAGCTTGTGAAAAATTTTTGGGTCTCTTTTTTTTCTTTAACGGTTTTACTTCCATAAATATATCTTCACAGCTATCATCTGCAGTTACACAACTTTGTTCTTCGCCTGATGTCTTAATTTCAGGAGCAGCTGTAACTAAAGTTTTGGCCTCTTTTGAATCAGATATTACTGCATCAACTTTAATATTATCTGTTACAGAAGATTCATTGAGATTTTCAAATTCGCAAGTTTTACCAATTTCCACTGTAGCTAATTCAGAAGTTTCATTAGACTGAAATGTCTTTTCAAATTTGGGTTCAGTTTTGTAAACATTTTCATCAGTGTTTTGGTTATCGGCAGACGTATTTTGTTTTGGGCTTCTAATATTGCGCTTTCGGTCAACAGGTTTTGCAATTTTGGCTTTAATTACAGAATCGCTTAAAGACGGTTCAGTTACATCTGCAGATGACACTTCTTGTTTATCACTTGTTAATATTTCGCTTCTTGTCTTAACTTCATCTGTACCTTGTTCATGGTGTTGTTTTTGTTTTTTACCCTTCTTTTTATTTTTACTAGTATTATGTTCCTCTTGATCACTCAAGTTAGTATTTATGTTTGGTTTTGTCAAATGTTTTGGTGAGTTCTTTTGATCACTATCTAAACTTATTTCGATATTCCTAGCAGAGTCTGTCGGAGTATTAGCTTCAGTAACATTATCTGTTGCTTCCAAAAGGTTTTTAAATGCAAGATTATAAGTTGCGCTATCATCAACATCAGACTTTTGAGAATCATGACGATTACGTTTTTTCTTCTTTTTCTTACTCATTTTACTATCTTGTTCTTCTTGAGAAACGTTTATAGAAGTTTCGAGTGTACCTTTTATTATTTCTTTGTCTTGTATAATATCTTCCACATTTGTTTTACCAATTTTATCATCCACTTCTGTCTTAATCACTTCCTGTGTACTAGTTTGCTTTTTATCTTTGTTCTTCTTTTTACGTGATTTTGGCGTTATAGGAACGTTTTCTTCCAAGATAGTGACTTTTTGATCTTCTTCTAAAATATTAGTTTTATTGTCATCATCATTAGTTGATTCTTGTTGTTTTTTACCTTTCATTCTTTCTGGTTTCTTAGGAACTTCATCAGAAACATTTTTTTTACAAACAGCCTTTTCCACGATTGGCAAAATAGCAGGCGATATTTCTTCAATTTGGCTTTTCTTTTCACTTTCAATATTGCTTACATTTACTACACTATCCACGCTTTCCGGCTTGTCACATTCGGTGGAATCAAGTTTTGGGGCTATTTTGGGCGGCTTTGGTCGATTTTTATTTTTCTTTTTAGCGTTCATATTTACTTGTTCAACGACAAATTAGAAAGTTATCAACTCAACACTAGAAAACACTCGATAACAAATTAACTTTATCACGTCTGCATTCACTCAAATCCTACGTACATCTAATCGAATTGTGTGTCACTTGTTATTCTTGTCTTGTAATTTTCTCCGGCTGTAACATATAATGTCACACTTAAAACGTGATGTTCAATTCTGAGCTTTAGTGTCTAAAGCTTACAGTCAAAAATAGATATATTTTGTCCTAAAATTTTCACCAAACCATGTGCTATGAGGAAGTGCGCCTTGCCAAAAGTGCATTCGTTGGATTTGTTGCTTCCCTATAAATAGAAAACACATAAGTCTATCATTATCATGTCATATCAATTCAATAGATAAAAGAACATGAATTTTTCCCCCCGTTTACATGAGTTGGCAGTGCTATTATACTCTGTTGCCAGACAAATAAAAAACAATGTGCACGGTTTCTCAATAGTGTTAAAATTTTATTCCGACGTTTGTTACTACGTCATTAATTTAGCAGTACTTAGGAATTCTAAAATATGAAACATCTATTTAAAATAATTTTTCTCTAAGCCCGAGGACGGCTGAACCGATTTGGCTAATTACAGTCTTGAAATATTTGTGGAAGTCCAAAGAATGTTTGTACGATAAAGATTATTTTAGGACAGAAGTGATGCGAAGTTCACCGGGTCATCTAAAATCTAAATTATTATTTTATATCAATAATAAAATATTTTTTAAGTTCTGGAAACAATCAGAACATTAGAATAAATTTTTCAAAGGATTATTGCAAGTTCTGTTATTATAATGGTAAATAATAATATGACATTAAAAGATAATACTATTGTCACGGAGCATATAAAAGTTATATTAAATCGTTCACGCACAACTTGGCATTTTAACAAAATACAGACAGACAAATAAAAGATCGTTTTATCTGTCACAATCCGTGTCACTTTTGTAAAGCAAAACGACATTGATGTTAAACAACTAGACATAGATATTTCATGGGCATAGTAAATATTATACAGTTTCTTATATTGTCATGTTCGCACATATAAATGACTCATGTAATCATAGAGATAGAAGTAATGAATTAACATAGCACATTAATAAAAAAGCATTTGGATTTTAGACTATGCTATCATTGACATTAATGTATGAAGATTTTTATATAGATGATAAAATTTACAGAAAAAACTTTTTGTACCGACTACCGGTGAGATGTTCTATAGGTATTATAGAATGTGACGTCCAGAATGCAATATCTACAGCTTAATAATTATCAATAACCCTTGCTGACCTACATAAATCTTTCATAAAAAACTGCACAGCTACCCTATCTTTGCGTATCTTTGAAATTTTTAATAAGATTTGAAACGAAATTAAGACCCCTCCCCCTAGGTATTAAAGGCTATTTTCGCGTATCAGTTTAAACAATTCGTCATTTGATCAAGTGGCCCCCGTTTTAAAATTCTAATGAAGGGGTTGTTAGACCCTTAAAACATTATGGTCCAAGCGTTGATACTAAAAGACTCGTTTGTATTTTTTATTGCTATATAGATTTTAAATTTTACTTATATTATATGCCTTCTTGTGCTTTTAACTATAATATTTTTAACGGAAAAATTATTACTTAGGTAAAATATGTTTTTTTTAATAATGCCGCATTCTAAACAAACAACACTAACTTTGGAAAAAATCGTAATCTTATCTAAAAAACAGATCCTTTGTTGATATTCTAATCGAAAAGTGCAACAATGTTCGAGTAAAGTTATAAAATTCAAAATTTTCTTTAAAAAAATATCTAGAAAAATACTACTTCATAGAATGAGCGCGGCACTCACAGGTTTATTACTAGGTACAGTTTTATACAAAAATCGTACTTTGTTGCTCAGTCAACTTTGTTACCGCCCCCTGGACTATAAAGGGGTAAACCGCTGGGTATCCGGCGAGGGGAGATAAAAGACACCGCGTAAACTAATTATAACTGCGCAAACGCATGCCAGCCCCGTGCCGACTGCGAATGTGGAGGAGGACTATTTTATGGTAAATCCAAAAGGAACGACACCAAAGGGATATTGAATGTTTTAAGAAACATAATATATATGTTTATTGTATGTTCTAATAGCAGCGTTGAATCTACTGATCAAGTTTTCATAGTTCATAAATTCTTATTAATACTTCAGTCGGAATTTCCAGGAATTGCTATTGTATTCTATTGTTGTCGCGATCACCGGTGCTCGCGCGGGGCCTGAAGGATTAATAACGAAAGTCTATCTATATATATAAAACTCAAAGGTGACTGACTGACATGGTGATCTATCAACGCGCTGCCCAAACCACTGGACGGATCGCGCTGAAATTTGGCAGCAGGTAGATGTTATGAGGTAGGCATCCGCTAAGAAAGGATTTTGATAAATTCCAACCCCAAGGGGTTAAAATAGGGGATGAAAGTTTGTATATAATAATAATTCTTAACGCGAGCGAAGCCGCAGGCAAAAGCTCGTATTATATAAAACCATAGACGGACCGCATCTTGCAGTCGAAACCGACTGCAAAATGCGGTTGCCGCACGGCGATCTGCAGTTTTCATACTAAATTCATAATTTTCCGCAATAGGCGGACCGCTCGTGCGGTTCTTGAGCGGTCCGGTCGGTGCCAATGCGACCGACTGCTCTAGTCTCGAGCGCGCTCTAGACTAGAGTAGTCGGTCCCGACTGCAACATGCGGTCCGTCTACGGCCAGTTTAACAAACCATGCCATTAACGTAGTTGGATTTAAGTTGCAAAGAACCAGAAATAATAATTAATGTTGCCGATTCTCAGACCTACGAAAATCAAGATAAACACACAAATTTAATTAAAAATCGATATCTTAATTCAAAATAAATTGTTGTAGTTTAGGTTTTGCTCTGTATTCCGAAAAAGTGATTATGTGGCATAACAAAAGGCATAGTCATGCATAATTAGGTAAAAGCTTTTCATGGAAAATTATATTACATTTGAAAACAACATAATATACATAAACTAATTTACATAAGCCATATGAAAGCTATGTAAAGCCTTTTCCATATTCAGAGCTCCCGTGTCGCTATCGTGATATAAAATCCGCACATGTTGGCGCGTGTCTAGCTCCGACTACAGACTACTTTGGCACAGAGAATTTTAGTACAAATGTGACCTAGGATGCTTTTGAGGACAGTAACATTTGTAGTTTTAAAGTTTTTTGTAGCTTCTACGCGTATACTGCAAGTTTTTTAAAGGTTTACAAGCTGGCTGTATCACGGAACAATTTATAGTAGAGGGGAGGGTGCTATTTCTCGATTTTACTCGAGCGTAGGGAATGCAATCCCGCAAGATAATTTCAATCCCGATATTTGCGGGACTGGACCATCACAATCCCACTGGGTTCCGGTATTTGCGGGATCCCGCAGGGTGGAGTTAAAATTTTAAAACAAATAGTTATAATGACTTTATTTGATAGACCCCGTTCTATTAATAGAAACTTAAATAAAACAAACTTCGTCGGACATTTTTTTACAAGGGTTTATTATTACTTCAGCGTTCTTAAGATATAAAAATAAAAGAAAAAACTGAACATTTTGTTTGGAAATGGCTACGTAATAATAATAGTTACAAAAAACTAAAAAACACGCTTATAATTATTTTTATCTTTTATAAGTATTCATTTAATTGTGTTTGCCAAACGGCTCCTGATATTCGACACAAGGTAGCTGAAAAAGTTCGCTCAGCTGCCACGCTGGTTGCTGGCTGCCAATTGTCATTTAAAGTGAATTATAGGTGAATTGAAGGTAAATTGTTTAGCGGGCTGCATGTAGCCAGTTCACGCACCTCCACGTGCGGAGTTACCAGTATGAATCACGCTTCTTTGTAGTCCCGCCAGTCCCGCGGGATCCCGCTGATTTTTCGACCGGTATTAGTCCTGCAAAATGCATGCGGGATCCCGGTATTTCGGAATCCCGGTATCCCGGTATTGCATTCCCTACTCGAGCGTCATGGAGACCTAGTAGGTTTTTACATTATGTAAAAGTGATAAAAAAAATAATAAGAGCGTTTTTTATTTTAGCGGTGGGTTCAGAAACTACAGCCATTTTAAAGTTTTGAAAAAGAAAATATATTCAGAAAATTGCTTATTTAGGTAAATTATAAATATATTTTAGACAACAACAAAATGACGATTTTGAGTGTGTGACTCAAGCCGGGGGTCGCGGGTTCGAATCCCGTCGACGGAACAAAAAGTTTTTCAATGTTCCCGGGTCTGGATATGTATTAAATATGTGTATAATATAATAAAAATCTTAAATATATGTATAGTATAAAAGTATTAAATATATTTCCGTTGTCTGGTACCTGTAACACAAGTCCTTCAGGTACTTAGCAAGGGGCCAGACTGACGTGGTGTGAAGCGTCCATAGATATTATATTATATTAACAAGGACTAAATAATTTAGTTTAATGCAAAATAAAATATCTGCGAAGTTTAGTTATGAAAATGTGTAGGTTTATCCATACTAATATTATAAATGCGAAAATGTGTCTGTCTGTCTGTCTGTCTGTTACCTCTTCACGCCCAAACGGCTAAACCGATTTTGCTGAAATTTGGTATGGAGATACTTGGAGTCCCGGGAAAGGACATAGGATACTTTTATCTCGGAAAAATGTACGGTTCCCGCGCGATAAACGAGTTTTGGCGCAACGGAGTTGCGGGCATCATCTAGTTTTTTTTATATTTTAAAATGTCCCTACAGGCTTACCTTACCTTTGAATCGTTAGTACTTTTTATGGAAGCTTCTTTGGGGTATACTTAACGTGACCATTTATTTTTTTGTTAGAGCGGGACATCTACGGAATACACCCTCCCCCCCCCCCACAATTGAGTAGGTTTTTGTGAATATTTCAAGTGCCTGTCTGTTGTATCTACCATATTGTTGATATTGAGCAAAATATGGAAGAATAATCATATTATTTGTTGAATGGGAGAGGGAATTGCCATTTGCCTCGGCATTTCGAACATAAAAATACTTTTTAATTGTCGTTTGGTCTGTTTGCGAAAGCGGGAGAATGTCAGCCTCGCTGGGGACAGCGGGACGACTGCCTGAAAGCAGGACTGTCCCGCCCAAAGCGTGGTCCTAAAACCTAAAAACCTATGGTCACCTTAGGTATACTAAACATCCACTATCTTAATCTGACAGATCGGATGACATTTCAATATTCAAAAAATATTTTTTTAACCCACCACGTGAGAAATCTGATTTCTACACCATGATAACTAGACACAATAAGTAAGAAGCCTATAGAAACTTAATCTGACACGCTCGAGCTACTCCCGAAATCCCCTCTTCCCCTCCCCTACTATTATTAAAATAATGATGTAAGTAGACAAGATCTATGTAACTTCGTAGAGTAGGTTCTACGTAGCTTCGTAGCACGTAACTTCTCTGTAGCTACGGAGAGTAACTTCTTCTTGGACTCATAGAGTAACTCCTTCAGAGCTTTGTAGGGTAACTTCTACGTAGATACGAAGAGCATTTCCTTAATAGCTCTCTATAGCTGCTTCTGCATCGTAAAATAGCTACTTTCTAGCCTCGAGTGTAAGCAGCAGAGGACTTTTGGGTAGCTACGAAACTACGTAGAGCAGATTCTTCGTAGCCTTTTTATAAGACGTTACATATTTTGTAACTTTATAGCACAATGCCTGCGAATCGTCGTAAAGGAGGTTCTTTCTACGCCCTTATAGCTTCGTAGCACAACGGCTCTAGTATATTTTCTATCATCGCAGTTTTTCTATCGATTGTACACTACCACGCCTTATTCACTAGTTTAAGTAAAACAAATTGCTTAAAAAAGTTATTCTAATAATTCTAACTACGAAAATTTAAAATTGGGTTTGATACATATTGCCTACTCTGTGTATGCAAAATAGGGTGCACGAAATATTTATGTTCTGTTGAATAATTCCAAAATTATATACTACAATGAGTCGGGCGCGTGACTCCACCGAAATGGGGATTGGGTTCGATTCCCGATATGGAACATGTGACACAACAGCTGATACTGGGTTTGACAATATATTACGTGCAGAACAGATCCGTACATGATAATTGAAATAGTGTAAAAAGTCGTGTAATAATTTTAAATTACTATTTAAATAATATTGTAACTTATAAACTGTATACAACGCAAATTATAAGAAAAATTAAAGTGTTAAGAAAAATAACTATCATGCCTATTAATAGCAGTAACCATATTCAATCATTACAAAAAATGTTATGCTTTTATAGCCTTTTTTCCAGGGTTATTATCACGAATCCAGTGACACCACATGCTCCAAAATCAGATCAATGACCTACGATTGATAAAAATAATTTTGGCTTCGCCGTGTTCAGGTAAGATGATTCTTATACTTATTAAAGATAACTATATTATCAGGAACATTGTTTTAATATATTTCAAGGTCATAGAAGCAGAAGGTCTAAAACACAGTATTACAATATTATCCTTTAGAAGGAATTATTGTAATACTGTGTCTAAAGTCACCGTAAAATATTATTGAGTCAATGGAATTCTTGCATTACATATTTTCTACAGCAAAATACACTTGATGTTCTGTTGTACGCTTTGAATATGTCTAAATGTTAACAATAAATATTAAAGATTTCTATAAAACACCTAATACACGAAGACAGCTATAAATAAATAGAACTTAATGTTAACTCAACAACATCCATCAATAACCGAACACGAAAATATCACAAAGGTACGAAATCAAATTCGGCATAGCTCGCAAGTTTGCGCGTGTTAACCGTGAGTGTCGTTGACCCCTATTCCCTAACAGTAGCGGGGGTGGGAGGGGTGTCCAGGGGCGAGGGGGTCGCTACCCCCCTGATTGTGTTGGCCGGGTTAGCGCCCGGCTCCATTGTACGCGGATGTACGGCCCTTTGTTTCCGCAGATAAGTGATAATTCGGATGACTACATTTTCGTTTGCTGATGTATTAATGCTTCGATACTAGCTAGTGCCAAATCAATGGAAATTAAAGTCACTTTACTTGTCGCAAGTTCATTACTTTAAAATCTCAAAACTTATTCAATGAAATTAAACATGGGAATAGAGACAGTAGGATCAAGTGCAAGGATAACTAAAAAAGAAAAAAATATAAATGAGCTTTTCTTTTTAAATCTTGCCGAACACAATTAAAATATAAAAGACACAAACTACGATTAAGGCTGCTCTTTCGAAAAAAGCGTGCAGATGAAACAACTTTTCATCGGCATTAACAGAGAAATTATATCTGAAAAAAATAATTAGTAATCTACATGATATGATACGTAATTTGGTTTTGCCATATTTTTTCTATCGGTATCACATAATAAAGAAATAAAAAACCAAATCACCTCCAAATCGTTGAATGAAACCACTTTACTCCTTCATTATTTATCAAAAGAATATATAAAAAATATCTACTGCTTTGCAATACATAAGTTAATAATTTGTTTTTTTTTTTTTTTACTTTTTTGAAATATGTATTATATTAAGCCTTAAAAAGGTTTTTTCTCCTATTTCGCCCTATCATGGACGCGGCGAGCGTCGTAACCGCCACCGTACAAGGCGCGCTGTTATGAATGTTATTTTAATGTCATTTACGTCGATATTCGCACTGACAGACAATCGACCTGCTAATTTAGGGAGAGAGGGCCCCTAAGGGCGTTCCCTACGGACATTCCGTAATTTACCGTACTTAGAGCCTAATGAACTCATAATTTGAAAGCTACAGAGTAATAATAAAAATACAGCAATAATCTTCAGTATATCAACGTTCGTTTCCACGTTTTAAATGTTCTATATTTGTTTATTATACTCATGATATCAGCTTCCAAAGTAAAACCAATTTATCAAAATTCAAGCATACATTTAGCATCTCCTTATATTAGTATTTACAAATTAGTTTTATTTGAAACACACGCCAATATATCGACAATATTATAAACTACATATTCCACGTTTTAATTTTTTTTTTTAGGTCAATTTTGAACTAAGATAAGTAAAAAATAGGGTTTTGGTGCGATCTCGGCAACGCGGCAAATGTATGGCCAAGGTCGTTTGCTCGGGGGACGGCCTTAATATAAGATTATTTGCAGGCTTATAACCGATTTCCAAAAAAAGAAGTTTCGATGATCGGCTGTTTTTTTCAACAAAACCAAGCATGCGGCATGAGTCCCATTCCCTATGGGCAAGTTTGCCTTTTTCCAGTGGATTATTTCAGATTTGCGAAATACAATGGACACAGCTCTATTTATTTACGACTTGAAAAGCCACCGGCTCCCCTACATAGATAAGAACAATCGAATTTCAGCCTTATCACTACGGGATACCATTCAAGTTGCGTAATGCCCATTCGCGAACGGTATTAAATTCGTCATTTTGCACGCACCTGCGAAAAACAACCGTAATTCGATTAAAATAGAGTATATTGTGGACTGTCAGCAAAAAGGTAGAGGTAAGTTTTTATGTTTTCCTGAAGTACACTCTATCAGAAGCATTTAGAGTTTATTTTAGGTTGTACGCATTAAAAGTATATTTATGGTGAGATCTTTTAAGAAAACGTTACTACTTCGGTGAAGTTTTTTATACTTGGGAAAATCTTTTTGTCACCGAATACTCCAATCCAACCCACTCGTGTTTCATATAATTTTACGAAATGAGTTTTTGTAATTCTGAGATGAGTTAATTACCAAGGGGTTTACATCTTTATGAATAACTTGAATATAATTTTTAATTTAACTAACATTTCATTTATTTTAACTTGTCATTTTCTTTGCTTTAATCTAAAAAGAGATTTCTATAACTCTGAAGGCTTTTGAATAAAGATATTTTTAAATCGCAGCTGCTCCTTGGAAAAAATATATAATGTTTTACGTAGGCCCTAGAAAATATTTTGATAAATATTGGTATAACATACAATTTGGAATGAGTTTTACTTCCCCTAATATTGAAACGTAGGGGAATATGTATATCAATTGATTTTGAGTTCGCGGTGAGCCATTTTTGATTGTTTATAGAAAATGGCGTAGGTACCTACAAATTTTTCAATTACCTTCGTTTCTTTGCCAGTATTTTTTTTAATCTTTCACTGATACAAAATGGTAGTTCTAAACATGTTTTCCAGTATTAACATCAAAGAACATCAAGTTTTTAATTACAATAATTTCAATTTTACTGATCACCCTAAATTAGAATCAAAAGTCCGACGTTTGAATGTGGATTTCCCTTTAAATTATGCTAGGTCCAGCCCCAGCGCTAACAAAGGGCCAGCCCCCACCGAGGGCTGAGCCCTAGGGCTTGGTATAGCCTCATATTATATCAAATTAACTTCGATTAGCCTAATACATTTTAGAGTGGTTAGCAGGATAATGTAAAAAATAATTATTTTTCAGACTTAGTAAAACCTAAAATAACTTCAAAATAACAACTTCACCCTTAATAACAATAAGATTTATTACATGTTCTCGTAATTTATGTGAAAATAAATTCGTACATTGCGCAGGAACCGAAACCTTTGACCTTTCCCGGAACTCAAAGTGTCGTAAGTCTCTACAAACCATGCCTCCAAATTGGTTCAGCTGTATGAACATGAAGAAGTCACAGACAGACAGTCTTTCGCAAATATTAATATGGATTACCGAATTGTTATTGTTTTTTGTAGTACTACATATTTTAATACCTCCAAATTATTATAACAAGTAACAACTTAGGCGCGATTTAAATAACACGAAGAAGCGCACGCAATCATGACAATCATGGATATTATTATAAAATTGTTATTGAGTAATATCAATGACGGCTTTGTTCGTTTTAATCGACGAGAATTTCAAGCTTTTCGCTGGCGGTGGAGTAAAAATAACAAGCAGCGTAGTTAGCTAGCAGCTCGCAGCCTGCATTTAGCCAGCCTGTAGTGCCTTCACTGGATTACCATTTAAATTGTTTCAGCCATGAAAATAGGGCTGTCACTAGTCTGTTCAAAGTTGATTTATCTTGGAGTTTTTGAGAATGAATCTTGTGTTATTAGCATTGATAAGGTCATAAAATAAATTTAAACGTGCTGTATCATTTTTTTGTGAAATATAAAACATAGGTTTATGGTAAAAATGTAAAATAATGTAAAACAAACATTTTAAAGACCAGTTTGTGAGAGTTTATATTTGTCACTTATTTGCGCAAAAATTATTGAATGGATTGTAAGTCAATACTATAGTATGCCAGATGCGGTCAAAAGCTTCGGCCTTCCACTGAATCTGATATGGTACGAGTTTAGGCTCTGGGTTCGCCCGAAACTCCTTATCCTGATAAAATTATACTTATTTCCTCAAAATATATTCAAATATAATTTTGAGTAAGTAGGTACATAATAATTTAAAACCCAAACTTCTAATTGGATTCACAAACAAAGAAGGGATTTTCTTCTTTTTAGAAGTGCATCGGCGAGTGCACAATTGCACTTCCTCAATTCTTCTTTTTCTGTCAGCCCTACACTTTGAAGCTCCAGCAAGCGATTTAACTTGCAAAGCGCCGCCTGCATACATACTGCTATATTATAGGAATTAAGAGGACCAGCTGCCTGATTCACGATCGTCGGAAAGTTTTCACGTGAAAAGATCTCATATTCTGTCAGTATTACAGCGATTCACAAACTTTCCGCCGCGGGAATGAATCCGAAACCAAAGAGAATAATTGACACTAGTTTTTTTTTTTGACAATAAGTGCTACGGCATATATAGCTACTCATTAAAAAAATACAAAACACTACTTACATTCGTGAAATCCAGTTAAAAAAACTTCGAAAAAAGTACACGTTATAGCAACACACACTAAATAACGCACAATAGCCGAAAATATACTAATCGCCCATAGTCTATATTGTAGTATTTTTCATTCAGAATGTAGCCAATATATCAAGGATCGTACGTCTAATGAAACTTCTTTATTCTCAGTATATAATTATACTGTATTATCTATGTTCTTTATTCCGTCAAGCCCCATAAGGACACAGGTGACCGCGACAACAATAGTATACAATAGCATTTCCAAGAATCCCCGATGGAAGGATTATACAAAAGTAGTCTGTAAGTCAGCGAAATATGTTACATAATTAAATAAAAGAGCGCGGTAACCGGCTGCCGCTTGGGGCTTGAGTCTTAAGTGAATGGCGTACCGCGAAGTACAAAGTACAAATAGCGCGGCTGCCGACTGCCGCTTGGGGCTTGAGTGGAATTAAAACAAAAAATATTATTTATGTGCCGACTGCCGAGTGACAATGACAATTTGTCAAATCTGTAAATCGTGTGTTGAGTTCCGATAAATCACAGAGTACTTTAATAAATTAATAAATTGGTAAATCTTGTTGTATGAGAATACCTTTATGTGTAAAACAAACTTATTAATTTACTTTAAATTTTATATAAGTTTCTTTTGTTTTAAATTTGTCTTTCATTTAATACTTATTAGTTTTTATTAGATATACTATGGAAGTTCCAGTGTGGTGAGTATGACCTTGGAATTATAATGATATTATATACTTACTTAAATAACTATTTAAAATTATTGTAAAAGCACAATAATGGTTTAACATAATAAGTACATAAGTATTAATCCTTCAAGCCCAATAAGACACCGGTGACCGCGACAACAATTGAATACAATATCATTTCCAAGAATCCCCGATTGAAGGATTAATACAAAATTTAAAAATTATCATACTTATTTCTAAATCTTTAAGTACCGAATATTAATACATTTACCTACTGCGTTTATGAATAAAAATATTTATTGTTCAATGAACACTTCCTAAAGATTTAACACATAATTATTACAGTACGACATTTATTTAATATTTTAAATAAGACATGACTAACTAAGTATTAATAATTGCTTTGTTTTATTCTTATCATTAAATAATTTCATCTAACAATATCCGCCATGACACGGTTCTCGAAGTGAAAAGATTTCACGAGTCTCGGAGGTGGCGGGAATATTCCGCGAAAACGACTCCAATCCTCGGATAATTTCCCGCCGTCGGATGTCAAACTCCCATCCGCGGTGAGATCTTTTCGAATCCGTGGCGGAAACTATTTCACTCATACAAAAGAAATGTCACTACTGTCAAAATGACAGCAAAATCGGAAAGTATTCACTTGTCATTTGCTTGAAAGTGAAATAGTTTCCGCCAGCGGGAAGATTCCACGCGGAATCGCTTAGTGCATCACCCCGCTTGTTTCTTTAACCTTTTTTAAATATGAAATAATACTTTGAGTGAATGCTCTTTTCTGGTGGTTGTTTGTGGTTCCTATGAAGCATTTGAAAATAAAATCTTATATATAAAATTCTCGTGTCACAATGTTAGTCCACAAACTCCTCCGAAACGGCTTTACTGATTTTTACCAAATTTTATATGCATATTCAGTAGGTCTGAGAATCGGCTACTCGGTACTTTATATATTGATAAGTGCATTTGTTTAATAAATAATAGTAAATTATTACAACCTGAGAATGACGGCGACCATTGTTTGTGCGACGGGATAGCGATCGACGTTGCCATGGTGACATACTTATTTAGTCGTTTCAATAAAATAATGTGGCAAATATATTATGGCAAAGCAACGTTTGCCGGTACAGCTAGTTTTAATATAAAATTACTCTATGTAGGGGCTTGAAAATTAGATTAATCATAATATGACGCTTGGTGTATTAAAATGCTTTTAACAGCTAACACGGTGAAATTCAAAAGGCGAGACTTAGACTTAAGAGTAATGAAATGGTTCCTTTCCTTTCCCTGTATAGCTATAGCCTGTACCTATGCAAAACAACGAAAAGCTTACCAGGCGGGCAAAGGGACTGACAGGGATTAGGCTGGCTTTGACAGCAGTCGAATCCTGTCCTGGCCTATCCGGTAATTCCAGGTTCTACCTGGATATTGCTGACACTGACGTTGCGGTAACTTGCCAGAATATCAAGCAATATCTTCCTGTTAGTTAAAATCGGTGCAAAAAGTAATATAACCGTATTGATAGCTAGTTCTAGGCAAACAATATTAATTGTAATTTTCAATAAATAATTAAAAAAAACCTCCAAATTCTTTTTTTGGTTGAAAAAGTCGTTCAATGCATTACAACTGTATACTGTCACTACCATTAAATATAATTTACTTATTTAGTTTTAGGGCCTGTTTCACCGCTTCCTGATAAGGTACTTACTCGATAGGCTTATTTGACAGATTCTCCATACTCTATGTGTCAAGATAAGTGGTGGATAGTCCTATCAGGAAGCGGTGAAACAGGCCCTTAATAAAATTCGAATACATAATAATATACAGTTCCGAAAATGACATAACCTATCTTTTTTAGCGAAAAATGTATGCGGTTTTGCAATATTATCCTTTCGTAGTTATAAAGTCGCGGACAACATATCTAGTCTATATCGAGGATATCAGGACATAGCCTAGTTTTTCTGGCGGGAAAATGTTCTCTAGGAATTTCCATTCACGCTTACAGAATTCCGGTAAGCACCTAGTCATTAGGTGAGGACGAGGCCAGGAGCTCAGTATATTATATCCTAATAGTCCCCAGTACAAGGAACTAACTTTTTTCTGATACATACAAATTTATCACTTTGTGAGTGCCTTGTTTACGATGAGTCCGACAAACTTTTCTATGCGAAAAATTTCGGCGCTGCTGCGTTTTCGAATGCTTGACTCCTGGAATTGTCGATATTTCGTCACCATGGCTCTTCGTACATACAACTACAATTTGTTTAATAAAGTTAATTTAAAAACTGTGGTCAACTTGTCCGACAAGAATCGCGCAGCGTTTTGAGTGTCCGACACCCCAAACATGTAGCTATTACGTCACTATGGCTCTTCGTACATACAACTTTCATTTTTTGGAATTTGTTTAATAAAGCTAATTTAAAAACTGTGGTCAACTTGTCCGACAAGAATCACGCTGCATATTGGAGTTTCCACCACCACAAAAATGTTGATGTGACGTCATTATATTGTCTCCCCGTACATACAACTTTAAATTTAGTAGTTTTCGATTTTAAATAAAGTAGGGTTAATGACTAGTGATTGGGCAGTGCCAGTCATTGGAAAAATACAAAAACACAATATTTATTAAGGTTGCTTTAAAAACTGCCTGTTTTCAAAGTAATAGAACGCCTGATTTTAAAGAAAAACAGGCAGTTTTAAGCAACCTTAATAAAGGGAGGGGGAAGAGAAAGCCCTTTAATATTTAATTAATCGGCCAATTGCGAGTCGGACTCGCGCGCATAAATTGTGTTTTTTGTATGGGAGCCCCCCTTAATTTTTTATTTTATATAAATATTATTATTCAATATTAAGGTAAACATACAATTAAGAATTTTATGGAAAATTCAAGTACCTACCTGTTGTCATTATTAGTATAGAGCAAAAAAGGTCAAAAAAATCACATTTGTGGTATGGGAACCCCCATTAAATATTATTTTTTATTTGTTTTTCTTACTTGCTGTTATAGCGGCAACAGATGTACATAATCTGTGAAAATTTCAAATCTCTAGCTATTACCGTTCTTGAGTTACAGCCTGGAGACCCACAGACGGACAGACGGATATACAACGAAGTCTTAGTAATAGGGTTCCATTTTTACCCTTTGCGTACGGAACCCTAAAAAATGCCAAAATTCGAGAGGCTTTCAAACCAACACCACAACCACAGTTTTTAAAGTTATTGAAGAGCTCGTCTGTAGAATGTACTCGTTCAAAACCAAAGACAACGTCAACAAAAAAGTTAGAAAAATTATATAAATAGTGCAACGATTCGGAAAAAGTTTTTTTTTTAATGGAATAAGGGGGCAAACGAGCAAACGGGTCACCTGATGGAAAGAAACTTCCGTCGCCCATGGACACTCGCAGCATCAGAAGAGCTGCAGGTGCGTTGCCGGCCTTTTAAGGGATAATAGGGGAGGGTAGGGAAGGAAATAGGGAAGGGTAGGGAAGAGAAAAGAGTAAGGGGATTGGGCCTCCGATAAACTCACTCACTCGACGAAACACAGCGCAAGCGCTGTTTCACGCCGGTTTTCTGTGAGGACGTGGCATTTCTCTGGTCGAGCCGGCCCATTCGTGCCGAAGCATGGCTCTCCCACATCAAGGAGTTTTAAAAAAGATAATTTAGTCCTGCGATACGTCAACCCATTAAGCAAGAACTTTTACAGCATATTAAGAGGATACAATTATACTTAAGCAGGTACGATGCGTAATACGGTGCAATTCACATATTATTCGCAATCTGTCGGAAAAAAAAAATCTGCAGGCGAGGATAAAATATCGAATATTATGATAAAACAAGCGTGCTTAGCGGCCAGTTCATCGATTCTATATGTTTACAACAGATGCATCGCAGAAGGTATATTTCCAAAAATTTGGCGCACCGGTTGCTTAAAGTTAATACCTAAAGCGGGAAACAAACCTCCGGACGACCCAAAATCTTACCGTCCGATAACGTTACTGCCTTGCTTAGGTAAATTACTAGAACGTCACATCGTACCTCGCCTGCTACCCGGTGGCCCTAAATTTCATAGTCATCAGTTCGGTTTCACCGCCGGGAAATCGACCGTTGACGCGGCTATGGAAGTTAGAAAAATAGTAAATCTTTCGGAATCGAAATACGTGGTCGCCATTTCATTAGATATCTCCGGCGCATTCGATCATGCTTGGTGGCCGATATTATTATTAAAACTAAAAAATCGAGGTTGCTACTCTAATATTTATGCCATAATACGTTCTTACTTTTTTAATGGTCAAACTAAGCTTCGACTTGGCCATTGTACACATGCTAAAGATTTAACTTGCGGCTGCCCTCAGGGCTCTGTTATCTCGCCAAAACTATGGAATTTCGAATTTGATGATTTATTAAGTCTTCCCCTACCACCGCGCGCTGTGTGTACTAGTTGGCTACGCCGATGACGGTTTTCTAATCGTTCAAGCAAATTCACGTTCCGAAATTGAATCTAAAGCCAATGATAGTCTAAATTTAATATAGAGCTGGGGTAAACGTAATCGCCTGAAATTCGCCGCGCATAAAACTTACAAAATTCTTTTAAAAGGTTCCCTTATATCTTCCCCTAGCATTAAACTTGACAATATTAACGTTAAACGCAAACAGTCACTCTGTTATCTTGGTTTTTACTTGGAAAATAAATTTACATTTTTAAAACATATAATTCAAACCGGTGAGAAAGCGAAGCGCAATTTTTACTCCTTTACCAAAACGTTGACATGGGGCCTCTCTTTCAAAACCCTAAAATTAATTTACACCGCTACTTACCTAGGCAGCATTTGCTACGGGGACGCCGTGTGGGCCGACAGAGCAACAATCGGCGCGGCTCGTCGCAAGTTGCTACAAAGCCAACGTCTTGGTCTTATATTCTTGTGCAAAGCTTACAGGACCACAAGCACCGAAGCCTTGCCTGTCTTAGCCGGAGTTTTACCCGTTGACCTTGAGATTCAGCGTCGTGCGACAATGTATTATCATAACAAAAACATTGACAACCCGTTCTTTGTAAGCGCTCGCGATAAAATTAAAATAGCAAGATTGTTTGAACCTTTAGAAAACTCTGTGCAAAGCCTAATCTCCGAATGGCAGTCGCGATGGGACTGTTCCATCAA
Source organism: Lysandra bellargus (assembly GCA_905333045.1). Lineage (NCBI taxonomy): Eukaryota > Metazoa > Arthropoda > Insecta > Lepidoptera > Lycaenidae > Lysandra > Lysandra bellargus. The sequence goes on from HG995327.1 coordinate 3,406,232, forward strand.
AGGGCGTTATCTTTATAATTTTTTCCCTAATATTCGTGAACGGCTATCCAAACATTGGATGGATATTGATCACTGCGTTTCTCAATTCCTGACCGGTCATGGAAAAAGGCCAAACTTTACGGATTTAAACTAGTAGCTTCACCCATGTGCGAGTGCTCGACCGAAGGCAACATGTTTGAACAAACTGGGAGTGCAGTCTCTGGCAGGACGAAAAAACTACTATCCTAAACAACCTATTCTGTATATCTGGAGTCGCATACTACGGTAATCTCATGGACAGCGCTAGGAACTTCCGTGCCTTCAAGCGTTTTTGTCACAATTATTATTAGCAACAGTCAAACACAAACACAATAAACTCCGATATTAACTTAGCTTTAGCTTAGGAGTCACAATTATTAACCTTATTTCCGTGGTGCTTCCCCTTAAGTTTTTTGACTTTCAGTCATTGCAACTTTGTGCTGTCTCCCGCTTTTATGGGGAGGGAAATCGGAATCTTCCTATTCCTCCTATTTTCTTCTGATTAATTTCGTTGCGGGTCCCAAGACAGATTTAGCATGTCCCTCGGGCTCCCTGAGATCATATCAAAGGGTTTTCGTGGTTGGATACCGCTGTCGATCCTGGCGACACAGGAGATACAGTGGTGGGTATGTGTGGTGGGCCAAAGCCCGTTAAAAAAAAGCTACTTCTCTCCGAAACTATAAGAGCTATACTATTCAAACTTAGTAAGTAGATGTAGTCTGTGAACCGCATTAAGATTTTGATCATCTAAATTCTAACCTTTGCGTGTAGGGTATCTGTTGATAGGTCTGTAAAAATCATATTGAGGTTTTTAATATTATTTTTTTCTAACCTGAATAGTTTGCGAGAGAGACTCTTCCAAAGTGGTAAAATGTGTCTCCCCCCCTCTCACTTCTAAAGTAGGAGCATGATAAATCTAAAAAACATATGATGTACATTACTATAAAAACTACCAACGAAAATTGGTTTGAACGAAATCTAGCAAGTAGTTTTTTATACGTTTAACTTTCATTAAATCAACTGAAATATAAAAATATATCACAAACCTGTTAATTTTATAAAAATAAACCTTATTGCTGCTACGGAACCCTTTATGGGCGAGTCCAACTCGCACTTGCCGGTTTTTATATTTTAACATATTCCTACAGGCCTACCTAACCTTTGAATCGTCAATACTTATTATGGAAGCTTTTTGGGGTAATATTAACGATGAAAACATCTGATAATTTGTTTCGAGCTTAAACATCATCTATATTTGTATTCGAAAATAGCTGTTTTTTAACTCACCACGTGAGAAATCTGATTTATATACCATGATAACTAGAGACATGTCGGAAGCCTATACAAGCTTAATCAGACACGCTCGAACTTGTCGCGAAATCCCTCTTCGCCTCCCTAACTATAATATAATATTTAAATAATACAAGTGAATACCTATTATTTAAAGTTTATTCAGTCAGAAATTGGCAAAAAGAAGTTCACCATTAGTAATGATTTTTTTTTCATTTTCTTGTCGGATTGACTATTTAACTCAATATATTTATCGGACAAGTTGATATTAGCATTTGGAATAACATTATCTATCATTACTATTTTTGTCCGACATGTATGTACGAAGAGCCATAGTGACGTAATAGCTACATGTTTGGGGTGTCGGACACTCCAAACGCTACGTGATTCTTGTCGGACAAGTTGACCACAGTATTTAAATTAGCTTTATTAAACAAATTCCAAAAAATGAAAGTTGTATGTACGAAGAGCCATAGTGACGTAATAGCTACATGTTTGGGGTGTCGGACACTCAAAACGCTGCGTGATTCTTGTCGGACAAGTTGACCACAGCTTTTAAATTAACTTTATTGAACAAATTCCAAAAAATAAAAGTTGTATGTACGAAGAGCCATGGTGACGAAATATCGACAATATAACATATATATATATATATATATATATATATATATATATATATATATATATATCGACAATAGAAATTTGTATTGTTACGTGCTAGGGTTCGAGGATTCGGAGAGAAAGACCTGGTGACTCTCTTGAAGACTTTATTCACAAACACTAGCTCACACAAATCACTAAGTCCAAACACTAAGCACTAGATCCAAATCACTGAGCACTATCACTGTCCTAGGTCGTAGCCGAGTCGTTAGTTCACTATCACAATCGCTTACTATTGATCACTTGTTTTCACTTTTGAAGTCGCTTTGATGATCGCTCGGATCGAACTGCCTGACTGCCGGCTTGTTTACCTTTTATATGGCCCGCGTCGAATTCTGGAACGTTCTATTCTGGATTGTTTACGTAAACACGCAATCACATAAACAAGGGTCGGGCTTTTCTAGAAGGTACGCGCAACTGTCGCGCGCAGGTAAACAACTGCCCGTATTCGTAACACGTAAACAACTTCCCGTATCCGTAACACTACTCCCCTCTTAGAGATGCTCGTCCCGAGCATCGTTGTTACTGCCATGATAACGCGCCAAACGGTCTATGTGTACCACTTTGAATGTGCCTCTTGGTGGCTTTTGAATCCTGTAAGTCACATCATTCAATCGGGTAACCACTTTATATGGGCCGTCCCACTTGGTCTGCAACTTTGGAGATTTCCCTTTTCGGCGAGTTGGGTTATGCAGCCATACCAGTGACCCTTCTTCGAAGCCGCTCGTGTTCGCTTTCCGGTCGTATCTGGTCTTCATGTTCTCACTTGACTGTAACCCATTTTCCCGAACCATGGCGTGTATGTAGTGCATCTTTTCCCTTAAATCGCAGACATAGTCTGGTACGGTCTTTGGTTCCTCCGGTGACCCTCCTGTCAAAAGGTCTACTGGAACTCTTAGTTCCCTACCATAATTGACATACGCCGGGGTAGCTTTTATGCTTTCATGCTCGGCGGTACGGTACGACAGAAGGAAGAGTGGTATATACTTGTCCCAATCTTTTTGTTTGTCATCTACTAATTTCGCCAAATGCCTCTCAAGGGTCTGATTAAATCTCTCGACCATTCCATCAGATTGTGGATGGTACGCGGTGGTCCTCGTCTTATGCATTCCCAAAATTCTGCACACTTCCTGGAAGACCTGCGATTCGAAGTTCCTGCCCTGATCGGAATGGATTTCGAGAGGCACACCAAAGCGAGATATCACTTCCTCGACCAGCTTAGAAGCAACTGTTGTAGCTTCCTGGTTTGGTATGGCGAACACTTCGGGCCATTTGGTGAAGTAGTCCATGACAACCATAAAATACTTGTTTCCCGATTCCGTTACAGGAAATGGCCCAGCCACGTCAACTGCAATTCGTTCCCACGGTGCGCCAACGTTATACAAGCGCAGGTTCCCACGGCTCCTTGTCTGTGGTCCCTTGACTGCAGCGCAAGTTGTACATTTGCGGCACCACTCCTGCACATCATCTCGGCAATGCAACCAGTAGAACCTTTCTCTCACTTTTGTTAACGTCCTCTTGACACCTAGATGACCTCCTGATACGCCATCATGCATTTCACGGAGAACATCCGGTACTCTCGTTCTTGGGACAACTATCTGAAGATGGAACTCTCTGCCGTTAGTCTTCTCCCATTTTCGGTAAAGTATTCCATTTTGAAGTATCAGACTGTCCCATTGCGCCCAGTACGCCTTAGTGGCAGCGCCAGTGGGTGCAACCTCACTCCAGAGTGGTTTTTCGTTACCTCGTTTCTTCCATGTGATGATGTGTCGTAGGTCGTCATCTGTTTCTTGAGCCTCCCTCATAGCATCATTCTCCCATGGACACAAAGGACTAGTTTTCGTTAACTTTAATGTCACTTCATTAGATTCCTGCTTAACACAATGTTTGCAGTCCTCTGAACACGGTCTTCGTGAAAGTGCGTCGGCATTCCCATGCGCCTTTCCGCTGCGGTGTTCCGTCTTGAAGTCGTACTCTTGGAGCTGTTCAATCCATCGAGCTACTTGACCTTCAGGGTTCTTGAATTGCAGTAGCCACTTCAACGCTGCGTGATCAGTTCGCAGTAAAAACTGTCTGCCGATGAGATACTTGCTGAAATGTTGTAGCGTCTTTACAACAGCCAAGAGTTCTCTTCTTGTCACACAGTAGTTTCTCTCTGGCTTAGATAAAGATTTGCTGAAATATGCAATTACAACTTCTCTTTCGCCCTGCTTTTGAGATAACACCCCTCCAATGGCCGTGTTGCTTGCGTCAGTGTCGACTATAAACTGACCTTCATGTTGTGGATACCCCAGGATTGGTGTTTCACACAGATGTTTCTTCAGTTTCTGAAAAGAATCTTCAGAAGTCTCGTCCCACATAAACTGTCGTTTATCTTCCGTCAGTCGATGTAATGGCTTGGCTATCTCTGAGAATCCCTTGACAAAACGCCTGTAGTAGGAGCATAGGCCGAGAAATGCCCGCACTTCGGTTTTGTTCTTGGGGGTTGGCCAATTTTGAACTGCTTCCAGTTTCTCCGGGTCCGTCTGGATTCCATCACTGGAGATGACATGGCCGAGATAATTGACCTTACTCCTGAATAAACGACACTTTTTCGGATTCAACTTTAACTTGGCCCCCTCTATTTTAGCGAAAACTCGTTCTAGGTTTCGCAAATGGTCCTCGAAGTCGCGGCCAACAATGATGACGTCGTCCAAGTAGACTAAGCAAGCCTCTCCAACTAGGCCTGCCAGTACACACTCCATGAGTCGCTCAAATGTGGCAGGTGCGTTGCACAATCCAAAGGGCATGACGTTAAACTGCCATAAACCTTTACCGGTGGAGAAAGCTGTCTTCTCCTTGTCTTTTGGATGAATTTCGACCTGCCAGTATCCAGATTTCAGGTCCAGGGTCGAGAACCATTTCATGCCACTCAAGGTATCCAGAGTGTCGTCGATTCGAGGTAATGGATAGCTGTCCTTCTTAGTGACATCATTGAGACGCCTGTAGTCCACACAAAATCTTGTGCTGCCATCTTTCTTCTTCACTAATACAACAGGTGAGCACCACGGACTTGCAGACGGTTCAATAATCTTATGCCTTCTCATGTCCTCCAAAAGGCCTTCAACTTCTTTTTCCTTTGCAATGGGTATCCGTCTTGCTCGTTGACGAATTGGGTTCTCGTTTCCAGTATCTATCCTGTGCTGAACCATCGACGTTCTTCCAAGGTCGCCTTCCTGACTGGAGAAGATATTCGCGTGGCGTTGTAAAAACTTCTTAGCTTTCATGCTCTGCGAATAAGTCAGATTACTCTTGCAGTCGTCGAGTAGCTCAGTCACTAATCCATAGTTGCTGCTGTTTGCTGAGTCTGAGCCTGTGATCGAACTACACTTTCTCATCCAGACAACTTCCTCGCACTTTCCAATGACGTCACCTTTGTTCAAGCAGATCTCGTGATCACCCAGATTCAAAACCCTGACCACAGCGTTACTGCTTCCTCTAACAAGGGTTCTCGCCGTCATCAGTTTCCGCGCTGATGTCTTGGTAGGTATGTCTTCGATCAACACGCATCTGTTTGACTTCTTCTTTCCAGCTGGCGGTAGTTTTACGAGCACTCTAGCTTCCGCTCGTCCAGGTATAATGACTTCCTTTACACATGCGACTTTCCCGCAGGCGCCTCCAAGGATGAAAATTTCTTCTTCGCCACACTTGAAAACTCCGTCAGCGACATTAATTCTGCAGTTATGCTTCTTCATGAAATCCAAACCCAAGATGCAATCATCCATAATTTCAGCCACGATAACGTCATGGGGGTATGAGGATCCCCCTACATTAATCGTTACTGACATTTCTCCCAGGACGGGTATTGGCTGACCGGAGGCAGTAAGGAGCCGACAGTTAATTCTCCTCTTGTGTCTTCTTGTGGCTTTTACCAGATTTGGGTTAGCTATCGTTCTAGAGGCTCCTGTATCTAGAGTCATTTTGCAATCCGTCCTGTTAATAGTCCCCTGAATCACAAGACTATTCCCGCTGCATGCTTGGGAGATAACAGTTATCGGGGCTTCCTCCGCGTCAGCCAGTACTCGCCCCTCAGTCCTGGCTTTTATTCGTTTCCCTGATCCCGGACAGGGGATGAAGCTCCTTTCTTCAGCTCCTCTATTTGTTTCATGCGTTCCTCAAGACTTTTCATCCTTGCCAGATGGGTCTCCTTCTGCGGGCAGTTGAGCTGAAGATGGCCCCTCTCACCGCACTTATAGCACATGGCTCCATAATTTTTCTTCGTAGGAGCCTTAACCTCCCTGACTTCCTCGGGGACCTCGCGGATCTTATAGGTCTGCCGTATGTCACGCCGGACAGCCTCGACCTCTAAAGCATGCGCCAACGCTTCCTTTAACGAGGTGTGGTGACGTAGCCTTACTGCAGCTCTGACCTCCAGATCCCTGATTCCGTCGACAAATGCTTGTACAATATTCGTGTCGACCATTTTGGAATCGGCTCCTGGGTGTGCCTTCTTGACGAGTTTTTCAATTTCCAACGCCCATTGCTGTAGTCCCTCTCCTGAGCGTTGGACTCTGTCACGAAGTTGAGCACGGAACACGTGCTCCAGGTGTCGCTCCCCGTATCTGGATTCAAGGGCCTCCATCAGGTCTTGAAACCCATTTCCTGTATGTGCTTCTAGGACCGACAAAGCTTGCCCTCTGAGCGCAACAGTGAGAGCGGTCAGGCATTGTTCGTCAGTCCATCCGTTGGCAGAAGCAACCGTCTGGAATTGCTGACGATAAGCGTTCCATGAAGTAGTACCGTCGTATGGTGGCACTTTAACTCTTGGTCCTTGTACCACTTGCACCACTCCGGTAGTTCCACTAGACACCGCCACTCCTGTGGTTTCCAGGCGCACTACTTTCTTCTGAAGTTCAGTGAGGCCGGTTTTCACATTTTCTACATCCAATCCTAACCCCGTAACTCGTTCGTCCATTACGTCGACATCTTTACGAAGCTTTGTCACCGTGTCACTGACATCCTTTATAGCCAGAAGCGCCTTTTCTTGAAGGTCCTTTTGTTGCTCTTGTGACTCTTGCAAAGCGCCCAGCTTGCGGTCTTGTGCCTCCATCATTGACCTTTGAGAATCTTGCAAAGCCTGAATATCAGCCCTTTGCAGCTCCATTAATTTAATTAAATTTTCTAAATGAAGAGCCATTTGAGGGGCCGTAGAAACTACGGGCGTGGCAGGATGGATGGAGCTAGTCGACGGGGCCTGAGCAGGCGGGGCCCAGTGGGCGGGGCCAGTGGGTGTGGCCTGAGTGGGCGTGGCCTGGTGGGTGGAGCCAGTGGGCGTGGCCATGACCAGAGTGGGCGGGGCCTGAGGGGCGTGGTCAGTGGGCGGGTCCCGGTGGGCGGAGCCAGTGGGCGTGGCTTCACCCGAAGTGGGTGGAGCCTGGGGGGCGTGGTCAGTGGGTGGAGCCTGGTGGGCGGGGCCAGCGGGTGCGGCCTGCTCCGCAGTGGGCGGAGCTTGGTCCCCAGTTGGTGTGGCCTCCGCGGCTCCACCTCCAACTCCTCTCTCGGAGTCAATGGCAGCAGCTCGCTGCGCCCTTGTCCTGATACTCCCTTTGAAGTCCTCTCTCGGAGTCAATGGCATCTCCAAATCTCACTTCCGACACCAGTTGTTACGTGCTAGGGTTCGAGGATTCGGAGAGAAAGACCTGGTGACTCTCTTGAAGACTTTATTCACAAACACTAGCTCACACAAATCACTAAGTCCAAACACTAAGCACTAGATCCAAATCACTGAGCACTATCACTGTCCTAGGTCGTAGCCGAGTCGTTAGTTCACTATCACAATCGCTTACTATTGATCACTTGTTTTCACTTTTGAAGTCGCTTTGATGATCGCTCGGATCGAACTGCCTGACTGCCGGCTTGTTTACCTTTTATATGGCCCGCGTCGAATTCTGGAACGTTCTATTCTGGATTGTTTACGTAAACACGCAATCACATAAACAAGGGTCGGGCTTTTCTAGAAGGTACGCGCAACTGTCGCGCGCAGGTAAACAACTGCCCGTATTCGTAACACGTAAACAACTTCCCGTATCCGTAACAGTATGTATCAGAAAAAAAGTTAGTTAATTGTACTGGGGACTATAATTGTTGTTTTGAGAAAATGTAATATTTCGAAATAGGATATTTTACTCACGTTTGTGGAGTTGCGCGTAAAACCCAAGTCCTTATCAGATATCAGTGCATAGCGTAGTTTTTACTGCAGGAAATTGTACTGTTCCCTACTAATATCGTGAATAAATAATAAATATATCACGCTTACAAAGTCCCGGAAAAACGTAGTTTATCTTGCTTAAAAATGTGCAGTTCCTTTGACATTTAAGTACACAGACTACAGACAGACAGACAGTGAATTCGCAGGAAACACCTAGTCTGTACGTGAGATATCAGGACAATGGACATAGCGTAGTTTTTCTTGCGGGAATTCGGTTCCTTTAGAATATCCTTTCGTAAAAAATATCTAATCTGTATGTAGAATACATGTATCAGGACATACCCTAGATTTTCTAGTTTAAAAATGTACAGTTCTTTAGGAATATCCTTTCACAGGAAATACCTAGTCTGTGCGTAGGATATCAGGATATGTCGAAGTTTTTCTTACGGGAAAGTGTACGGTTCCTTCGTAATATCCTGTCACGCATACGAAGAAAAGAAACATCTAGTCTACATCCAGCTGATATCACGTTGGACACGTAACAGACACGTAATTATAATGCACCCGGGGTTGCGTGACGCACGATCGTGATGTAAACTAAGGGGAGAGTTTACACATAGTTTACCCTATTTTAGCAATATTTGTTAGCAACTAGCAAAGATTTCGTAGCCTAAAGTTATTAAAAGACAAAGTCAATTTTTTGAGTTTCTTACGCCGATTCTTTAGAGTTCCCGAATCAGTGGTAGGCACCAGACACCAGTAGTAACGACGTTCTGAAAGTATTTACTTAATTTAAATCTATTCAAAAATTTGAATTAAATACTATTTTTAACCGACTTGCAAAAAGGAGGAGGTTATATTTATTATTTATTTTATTTACTCTGAGTTGAGTTGAGTCGAGTTGGGTGAAGCAAGCCGAAGTACTACAAGGGTCTCTTCTGAAAAGATTTTTTTGAGTTATTCTTATTGTGTCAAGTTGGGTAAAAAAAGTTGCGTCTATAATATAATGCTTGAAAAAAGACCTGGCTAGGGTTCCGTACGCAAAGCGTAAAAATGGGACCCTGTTACTGAGACTTCGATGTCTGTCTGTCTGTCCGTCTGTCTGTCTGTCTCCAGGCTGTATCTCAAAAACCGTTATAGCAGACTTCTGAAATTTCCACAGATTGTGTATTTCTGGTGACGCTATAATAACAAATACTAAAAACAAAATAAAGTTAATATTTAAGGGGGGCTTCTTTCAAAAAACACTATTTTTTTTCCTACTTTCGCTCTATAACGGTACGGAACCCTTCGTGCGCGAGCCTGACTCGCACTTGGCCGATTTTTTTTCTCTACCATCGTTTTTCCTGGAAAACCTTACGACTTAAATACAAAGAGATTTAAAAAAAGCGAATATCTTTGCAATAATATTGTGTATGAAAATAAAAAGCATACCTTAGGATCTAGGTCATAATATTTGCCATCGAAACATAAATATTTAAAAAAATCAAAAAGATTTGAAAAAGAAACAGTTATAGTCAGGGAACCCTAGAACAAATATTTTTATAACTATCAAGCTAATTTTTTGTGACTAGCTTCATTTTGACAAGACAAACAACATTTTTATCTACGAAAAATCTTGAAAATGGTAGTTAACAGAGATAGAACTGGATAGAATTTGATTTGATGATCCTAAAATATGGATTGTTCTATTTTTAGGACAATGTTACTTTTAAATTATATACTTAACTATTAACCTACCATATACAAAAAATCAGCTGGTTAGGGTTCCGTTTTAGGGTACCGTAGTCAACCAAGTTTTATTGATTACAGAACCCTAAAACGGAACCCTAACCAGCTGAATTTTTGTACATTGGTAGGTTAATTGTTATATAATTTAAGAGTAGCATTGTCCTACAAATAGAATAATCCATATTTTAGGGCCATTAATCAAAGTATGAAATCCTTTCTATCTCTGTTAGCTACCACTTTCAAGATTTTTCGCAAATAAAAATGTTGTATGTCTTAACAAAATGAAGCTACTAACAAAAAATTTGCTTGATAGTGCTCCCTGACTATTAAGCTCATTCAAAAATAAATCTTATTGCAGTGATCGTTTAAAAAATTTTCTAAATATATTATCAAACAAAGTAAAAAAATTATCGCAAGCGAATAAATGAATATTTTAAATTTGAAAACAACTCATATTAACCTACTCACTTCCTGCGTTATCTACTGAAGCTTTATAGTATTATCGTGGCTTTGTCCAATGTCCAATGTAATTTTAGGAAACTTTCTATTTACAAAGTTTAAAAACTTTTCCAGAAACTCGAAAGAGCTGTAGTTTGGCGATACCATCGAAAACAAAAACTGCTCTTTGTTGTGCCATTCGGAAAATCATTCACGAAAATATTTTCTTTTATTTGTGGTCCCTGAAGCCAACGAAACAAAATAATGAATAAACTTGACCTAACAACAGCATGAAAAAACAACCCAGTAATATATATTTTATTAAAATAATACGTAGTCGAGAAATAGTTTATAGGGTAGGTGTAGTAGTACACAGGGTCACAGCTTACAGCCGGGGCGGAGATGTTTTTAGGTCGCCGGGAGGGTTAAGACAAGGCGTCTTCTCGCGCTGCGCGTAAGGTCGAGAGTCGCGCGGCGCGGACGTCACGTTCAGCTCGCTCCCGGGATAGATCGATGCCTTGTATCTGGTTTTTTCGGACACTATACCAACCGGGAGGGGTGAACGAACCGGGTTATGTAAGGAAGGATCGATACGCCGGGACATGCGCGCACCCTGCGTCGACCCTCGCATAATCGTTCGCGCGGGCCGCCTCTCCGGACGTGCCGTATTTTTATTTACCGCGTTTTGTTTCCCTTTCGTTCTTTCCGTTTATGATTTAAGCCACCATGTCGAAAGGCGACGGTGAACAGCAAAACGGGTCGGGCGAGGAGTCCAAGACCAACCTGATCATAAACTACCTGCCGCAGAGCATGACCCAGGAGGAGATCCGCAGCCTCTTCTCCAGTATCGGCGAAGTAGAGTCCTGCAAACTGATCCGGAACAAAGGTGCCGCCTTCCCGGACGCGCTCAACCATGCCCTCCACGGCGGAGGACAGAGCCTCGGCTACGCCTTCGTCAACTACCACCGACCCGAGGACGCGGAAAAGGCGATCGCCACCCTCAACGGCCTCCGGCTCCAGAACAAAACGATCAAGGTATCGTACGCCCGGCCGAGCAGCGAGGCCATCAAAGGTGCCAACCTCTACGTGTCCGGACTTCCCAAGACGATGACGCAGACCGAGTTGGAGCGCCTGTTCAGCCCGTACGGGCGAATAATCACGTCGCGTATTCTGTGCGAAAACTCAGGAGGCCGCCCTTTCACCGGCGGCGAACAGGGACTGTCGAAAGGCGTCGGATTCATTAGGTTCGACCAGAGAGTCGAAGCCGAGCGAGCGATACAGGAGTTGAACGGTACGGTGCCCAAAGGTGCGACGGAACCGATCACAGTGAAGTTCGCCAACAATCCGAGTAACAACGGAAAGGCGCTGGCGCCGCTTGCCGCCTACCTGCCCGCGGCGCTTCGGTTCCCGGCGCCGCTCGGCCGGTTTAGCTCAGGCAAGTCCCTCCTAGCTATAAACAAGGGTCTCCAGCGCTACAGCCCCCTGGCGGGCGAGCTGCTCGGCGGGGTGCTGCCGGGCGCCGTCGGCTCCGAGTGGTGCATCTTTGTGTACAACCTCGCCCCCGAGACCGAGGAGAACGTCCTGTGGCAGCTGTTCGGACCCTTCGGGGCCGTCCAGAGCGTGAAAGTGATCCGCGACCTGCAGACCAACAAGTGCAAAGGCTACGGCTTTATCACGATGACGAACTACGACGAGGCCGTCGTCGCGATCCAGTCCCTGAACGGCTACACGCTCGGCAACAGAGTGCTGCAGGTCAGTTTCAAGACGAACAAGATCAAGACGATCTAAATCGTCTCGGACACGGCCTAGCCGGACGCTAGGACGGCACAGCAGGCGCGCACCCATACATACAGGATACCGCGGACCGTCACCGCCGCCCCCGGGCCGGAGCCCCCGGCCGAGACACACCGGACTCGATCAGACCGTGTCTTCCTGATTCTACGCCCACGAGTGGGCATTTTTGTACATTATTTGTAATTGTAATCGACTAGCTCGCCGCCGCTCTTTGTTCGGCGCTTGCCATTTCTCCGATGCACAATTGGGTTAAGTGTTACGGAAATCAAAATGGCGGAAGCCCAGTGCGCATGTCCGGATGAAATGGCGCCCGCTGAATGAAGACGAGAGCACGCAATAATAAAATTAGACGAGGCATCAAATGCTATCAACCATACATATTTAATAGTCAATAACGTAATGACAATCGACTTCGCTTATGAAAGGTTGTGGTTATCGAGAAATAGGTTTCGATTATAATATTTAGCAATAATAGCCTAATGCTATTCTCAAATTTAAGCTTCATATCTTACAATACTTGATTGCCGCCGGCTCGGCACGAATTGATAAGGTTTGCCAAATTGTAACGACGCGGTATCGGACGACTCGAGTCGCCGTCGCTCACGGTATTTACATACTGAACGCAATCGAATCGGACCGGCCGAAGCCTCTTCGTCGAGAGGCACGCGATCCGAATAATAGTTATTGTTAAAGATTGGAAAAAATATAATATATTATCTATACGTATATTTAAATCTTATATTAATCTAATTAAGAATGAAAACTAATCAAAAACTGTGATAGGTTTTGATAAAATTTTAAAAATGAATCTCGAGAGAGCGCGGAGATGGCTTAATGGTGTACAAAGGTCCACTAAAAAACTAACGAATATAGTTCGTATAACTTAGGGGATATAAAGTTTGGAATCGCCCGAACGGGACATCGCGGTGCGCGTATCGCCGACTAAATTAGGTTAGTTTTTGAGAAAAATTTTGAGGTGGCTAGAGAACGGCTCACGATTAGGGCGGTGTCAGGTCGACACGCGCAATCGGCGGGAGATGGGGAAAATCGATTCAGCTTTCCCGGGCTCGGGTGGGCCGCGGGCCGGATAGGGCCGGGGGCCGGCTGAGCCCCCTTCCGCTACCTGCCCTCCCGCGCGTCCCCCCCCCCCCCGGGCACCCCCGCCAGAGGGAGAGGCCGGCCACCCGGGCGGACCGCTCGCACGCCGCGCCGCACGCCGCCGCACGGGCTCACTCCCTTCGCGGAACAATGGTGCATACTAGTCTAACGATTTCATTCGAAAAGATTAAAATCGATGTCTAAACATATTATAATCGGTACCTGCTATAATAATAATGTATGGATGCGAACCTGCGTCTATTCGAAGTAGGCTTTAATTGTCTTAGCTTAAATAAAAATTTGTAAATAGAAAAAAGTTGTTAAAAATATATATTAAATAGAGCTCTCGCGTATCATACGCCGCAATCACACGTACTCAGCCCGAAATAAGACCTAAAAAACATCGAACTTGAATAGATATAATATCGTGCCGTCCTAACGACCCTACGATTTTTGTAAAAAAAATATATACTATATGTAAAAACAGTTTTGTAACATTTCAGATATTAATAAATAGGTACTCATTACATACCAAAGATGGAGATTAAAATTTACAAGTATTTATATATTTATTATAAATGTAAAACGTGCAATAACTGATAGCCTGTACTTAATAAAATATATTAACAATAATTGACTCGAAGAGATGTTGGTAGAATTTGTGTCGCGCCGCGCGCCGCGCGTCGTTGCGCGATGGACGGGCGCCGTTTGTTTACTGTTTATTGTAAACTACGTTATCCGAACTGAGATGTTTCGATTATTTAACTCTATTACCCGAATATGCTTCATTTGATACAGCTTCGATATGCTTACATTCCAATTTAGTCTTAATATGTTTTATTACTAGGTGTACTCGTATTAATTTAGATGAATTGTGAGTTACCACGGGCGCCGAGCGTCGGCGGTCGGCGTAGGGAAGTCGAAATTAGTCAAAATTTGTCGACGGCCCGCCGCTCGGCGTCGATATTTAATTTAATTTAATATAATTTAGTGAGCAGTTTAGAAACTGCGGGATGAGCGGTCGGAGTGCGATGCACAAGTTTTGCAACCTAATTAAAGTAATATATAACCTCCTAGGTTAACTAGTTGTTGTGTTTTGCGTTACTTTGACTCTACAACTCTTTCTAGTCGACAGTCGTTTGACTTAAGTTTATTTAATGTATAATTATAAAAAATTTAGTTACGTACGTATGTTAATTACCTGTAATGATATTTTCGATATTCTCTGTTCGTAGGTGACGTATGTATAGTTCGTTTGGTGTACGTGCAGTTGTGTTTTACTTGTAATTTAATGTAGGCGTACATTTATATTATTAATTTTAATTTACGTATTGAAATTGGACGAGGAGCTCCAGAATTGATTTATTTATTAGTAAAATATATCGGGCGATTAATCGATGGAAAATGGTTTGTCTTAAAGTTTCCTTTCGAACGTTTTGCTTCGATTATTTCGATGATTTCGCAAGTTTTGTACTTAATAAAATGTACGTTTATATAACGAAACAATAACACCAAAGTATTGTAATAAAACTCATCGACTTTTTAGATAATAAATAATTGTGTAAACGCAAATATTTTGGATTGAAATGTTGGTTAGGATTTTTGTCACTTAGCGCCGTCTACATAGTAGAATGTTTTGTGCGTACTCCCTCCCGTTTCGGACATTATTAATAAAATTAATAGTAAATTAATAATAGTGCTCAATGTTGTAGGGCGGAAGCCTTTTTATAGAATAACTGAAAAAGCAATAATAAGATAAATTGTGAATTTTAAACCATACTCACGGTTAGGTATGCTACAATATAATTAACTTAATATTTTTATATGTATTTTAATATACTGTAATTCATATCTACATAGATATAAGCGGTTGACTTGCAAAACGTTCTACTAATGTATTTGTGATTCTGATGCGTTTTCGTCCCGGGGTGCCGGGTCAACGCCAACTTTTATAAAGTTATTGAAGACGAAGACGGAAGAAGTCTCGTAGACGTGGCCGGCCTACTCCCCGAACAGAAGCGCATGAAAGTCACGGTATCTACAACACTATGCCAATAGACTTGTGGATATTATCGAAATATGCTAAAAACCCCGGTAAGTGGCAAGGAATAGTAAGACCTATTATCAATAGCATACGGCTACTTTTTGAACGGTGTTTTGATGCATTTTTTAATGAAATTAAAAATAATATTAAAAATAAAATAATTATTGGCAATCCAGAAACAATACTCTAATACGCATAGGCTAATTAACGTTGAGGCTGTGAAATTAGCAAAAATAAAATAAAATACACGTGGGATGAAGAATGTTTTTATTAATAAAGTATGATAGTAAGTGGATGTCACAGAATGTCGGAGTATTTTTGTAATATTGGGTAGAAATGGAATGTGAGGTGCCGCGCGCTTCGCCGCGACATCGCGCGTCGTCGCGCGTCGTCGCTTCGGCGCGGTGACGGGCGACGTTCCGTCATACTCAGATGGCATTTCTACTTCCGTTCTGTGAGTCGGTTGATGCACTCGATCGTACAAACGAGGTTAATGGCCCATATGTAATAAGTAAATCAATTGAATAATTCCGACGATACTGCGCGAACCGTTGACTGTCCAAAATAGTTATGGGAGAGCGTATAGCATTTTTATGCGGTAAGCTTAATCGAGGTCTATAGGTGATAGGGAATGGCCTTAGTCTCGGACATAGGCACAAATACAAACACGGTGACCGAGTCGGACGCTATTCTTCTAGATAAGACACAAATTGAAGAAAAGAAATCTTCCATAGGAAATAATATTAAGTTTATAACGTCCGCGGGCAGAAATATTCCAATCGTCGGCGGCGTGTCCGCGCTCGATGCGGCGACTCTAGTCAAATGCTCAATATTTAAAGTCGCATCCGGTGCCGCGACACGAGGACGCAGCGACGTATTGTAATATTTCAACAACCGTAGGCTACTCGAGACATCGACTAAATGTGTTACTATTACATCATACGTCAAGACGCTAGCTAAATAGTAAATGTACAACACCTACTGTACGGCGCTGGAATGATCGAACGGTTATAAAATTATCAAAATCTACGTAAGTTTGCTCACCGAATACTTCCTCGTCTTTTGGATCCGTTTCTGTAGTCGTTAGAATAGAAATTATTGTATTTGATAGTTTTATAACGCGAACTCATTTCTGACCGATCTCTTCACGTCCCCGACGCGTCACGTTTTTGCGGATGCTGCAACTTCGAATCGGCTCCCGTTGACTCCGTTCCGATCACGTCGCTCAGTTCCTCACGTGTCCGCATCCATCATCATAGACAGTGAAACTTTGAATCGGATAATAATTGTGAGCCGGGGCTTCCCGGGCTCCCGGCCGAGGAGGTTACAATAAATATGTAAATAAACAGGCAACGAACAGCTTCGGAACAGTCGAGTGGTTTCGAATTTAAATTAATAAAAATTATATCATGTAATATCAATTTCACTGTCTATTTATTAGGTTATTTTCGGTGTTGATTCCTCTTACTGCACCGCGGGTGGTTCCCCTTACGCGCGGCGAATTACGAGCAGTATTATTGTATATACCTATGTAGTACAAATGTCTAAATAGTTTTATTGATCCGTTCTATAGCAGGCAGTCTCGAATCCAAGGTCTAAGTGTCGGAGTGTATAGCGGCGTAGCGGGAACGAACCCAGGCGTGCAGAGTAGTATGTGATACCCGATATTAGTAGTGTTCATCCGTATTCCCAAAATTTAAACCAATCCCGAAGGCTTCGTGGTATTTCAACCGAAACTTCCAAATCGTGTAAGGCTAGAAATAATTAGGAAAATGCGTCGTAAGATAAAGTTAAGATTCTCAAGAAAGTATTGTATAAGTATTTTACCGACTCGTGGGTTAAGTACTAAAAGCAATCGTATTTATAGTGAAAGAATTCGTCGGCCGATTTCCTACCGAGCCCGCTGACTCCTTTGATACAGATAAGTATTTTATAAACGAAATAAAAGATCTTCCGGTATTAAAATCACTTTACCGTTTCGTTTCGTCTATTTATGATTAATTAAAATTAAGACGTAGGTGTCTGTGTTGGTCGTACTAACAGATTTAGTTGATATTGTCCGGCGGTGCGGCGCCGCACTCCGCCGCGACCCTATTTATAAAAAATGCAATTGTATCCAAAATCGCGCGCGGACTGTGGCCCCGCACCCCGATCTACCTAAGAGTTAGGTATTTCTATATTCTTATTGTGTCTGTTTAAACGATTACCTCTACTTCATTATAGCTTTTGTGGAGAAAATTTTATTTGCACAAGAAACAGTAGTGAAAATAAGACCGAGGCTAAACCTGAACACGTCGGATACGCTCGCGTGGACTAAAATTCCATCGTGGGGGGTCGACGCAGAATGTCGACAAGACGCGTACATCACTACTCTTTGACATTTCATATCTGACATTTAAATTCGATATTTAAAACGAGTTACTACTTACTGCAAGAAAAACCTGCCATAGAGAATTTTTGCACATTATAAAAACACGAGTAGATTTTTCTATGATATTTTTGGTTTTGCGTCGACCCCCTGGGATGCGAGTATCGTCTCGAACTCAGTTTTAGTGTCGTCTTAGACTTAATGTTGTTCCCGATATTTTGTAAGCCGGTGGTTTTCCAAAATGATATTTTAACTATCGTTAGAATAAGAGATGATCGGACATTTTGGAAAACTGCGATTCGCCGCACTCGTTTCCAAGTGCGGTTTAGAAATTTTTAATAATACTCATTCCTAAAAATAAGGTATTATTAACCATATATTTACATCTGTAGTGGTTACTTGGCTGTTTTATGTAATTTATTCATTAATTAATATTTTCACGTAATTTATGTGTCTATAATTATTGATTTATTGGAATTAATTATAATTGAATAAAAAAAAATGAAAATTGTCACATTCTCTTCACTTTATACAATAGTTTTTACAATATGATATTTAATATCCTCAATGGTTGTAACTATACATTTCTTGTTCTAAATATATAAAAAACCCGAATTTCGTTCATTTTATTTTTTTCTTTCCTCCACCTTTATTTTTAGAAAGAATTTGTGAAACAAAATCTTAATAATGTTGAGATAATAAAACTGACTTCCACGGTCAAAGATTTTATTTCAGATGTCCTCTATAGGTTAAGAATTTAAGATATACAACTTATTTTGTCTGTGGCAGGTGAGTACAGAGAATATGATTCTTTATACTCACCTGCCACGGACAAAAGTCTTGCTATGGCAAGACCTGTAAGTTTTATTGCAAGTTCCAAAGATCTCAAGATTACTTGGCGTACATTAAATCGGCCTAGTAGTTTCAAAGCTTCTTCATGCAAACAAACAAGCAAATAATATTCAATGTATCGTGCTATGAAATAACATACAAAATGGACACAGCCATGCTCTTTAAGACTGCAATCATCCTTTACAAATTACGTAAATATGCAAAATAATCTAATACAGTTTGAAATCAAGAATCCAGGTTGAAATCTCTTAGACACTTTCATAATATAGCAAAAGTAGGCAATACTTTTTAATAATATATAAGAAGAAAAGGTTTGTTTGCATCGAATAGGCTCTGAAACTACTGGTTCTATTTTTATGATATTCGGCACTGATATGGTAGACCTCGAGGAAAATCATGTACGGTTCCCACGGACTATTGTATTTACGTGAGCGGAGCTGTGTGCACAAGTTGAAAGGCAACACGAGAAATACTACGAAGGAGGGATAAAGGAACAATAAAGTATTGATTTTTAGAATACTATTTTTATCTAATTTTTAATTATTTATACAAACACATATTTTGTCATAAAATATATTAAAATAATATTATTGACCACGCTCAGAAATATTCAATTCACTTCTTATATTATAATGAACAGTTTGACATAAGATGTATGGAGTTTATTTCAAAATCTGTTTGAATTGAAGTATGAGTTAATGTATTAATTATTAATCTTCGTTATATTAAAGGGAATATCAAGAAATAGCTTCGTCAAGTTTAGTTATCATTAGATCTTTCTTAGTGCGGCCGTGAGTTTCAACCCGTAGTTTTAACAATATTTCGTAACTAGCGCTACGCGGCGTAGCGTTCGCTACGAAGAAATCCTTCAGGCTACGAACAGGCTACGAGATGGCTACGAGATAGCTACGAGGTGGCTACGAGCCAGCTACGTAATAATGCGTTAGTGGTAAGATCTAGCCTCTAGGTATGGTAAGATCTTAGGTTCTGTACATGATTTACTGCAAATATTTTTTGAGAAAGAAAAATAAAGAAGGTGGAAACAGCAGAAAATTTTATTCCACGAATCCATTAAATAATTTTGCCTTATAAAATTAACTACAAAATAATTCACTTTCAGAAACATTTATTAATAGGCAGACCCATGTTATTTGGTCGGGTTATGTCCAGATAATCGTGTCGGTCGTGATCTGTTGGCTGGGCTTGTCCAGACCAAAACATATCTGCCATATACTTATGAATCAATTTGTCTGATAGTACTTTTATAACAAAAACAGCAATTACTTTATTATCCGACATATGTAACAGACTCGTTTTAATGTTGTGTTGTCAACGTGATTAAAAAAGTGTACACATCGGAACAAATCATCCCTCGGAGGGTGACATCCCCCGGACAACTATCGACGGATTTATGCGCTGCCGAATATAAAAAGGCAATAAAACGAATATGCGCCGTCTGTCCCGACTGTCACAGTGCCTAACGATGGCTGCCGACTGGTTATAGTACGTATAACTTAGAGATAGGGCTCGTGACAAAATATGTACTCGTACCTACTAGATGATGCCCGCAACTCTGTTGGGCCAAAATTCGTTTAAAAAATCCTATGTCCTCTCCCGGGACTCAAAGTATCTCTAAATTTCTGTCAAATCAGTTCTGCGGTTTGGGCGTAAAGATATAACGGAGAGACAGACAGACCGACAGACAGACCGGCAGACAGACAGACACACTATCGCATTTATAATATTAATTAGCTTGGATCAGTATCCACATAACATTAGGTACTAGTGTTATTATCTAGTACTAATACACACTTTCTTTAAGGGTCCGTATACGAAATTTGCCGATTTCGCTGATTTAACACACGTGATTTAACAGTTAAAATACAGTATTTCTATAAGTTTTAATGCACAATATGTAAGATCATTTCAATTATAATATAATGTTGAAGCTAGATTTTTTATTTTTTTAAGTATTTTAAATAATCCAACTCAAACCCGCGACACTTTTGTGATTTTTGCTGTAAAAGGTTTAGAATATCACCTGTTTATGGATTGTATTGACATCTTAACGGTATGAAAAAAATACAATGTACTGTTGAGAAAGTCGTCTATAAAATGTTGGAATTACTTTTTACCACTTTAATCTATACTTAATATTATAATTGGGAAGAGTTTGTTTGTTTGTTTGTTTGTTTGTTTGAACGCGCTAATCTCAGGAACTACTGGTCCGATTTGAAAAATTCTTTCAGTGTTTGATAGCCTATTTATCGAGGAAAGCTATAGGCTGTATTTTATTACGTTAAGATTAATAGAAGCGAAAAAATAGAGAAAAGTGTGGAAAAAACGGGAGAAATTATTTGAAATGGCTTATTTGAACGCTCTAATTTCAGAAACTACTGGTCCGATTTGAAAAATTCTTTCAGTGTTAGATAGCCTATTTATTGAGAAAGGCTATCCATACTAATATCCATACTAATATTATAAATGCGAAAGTATCTAGTCGGTCTGTCTGTCTGTCTCGCTTTCACGCCAAAAGTACCGAACCGATTGTAACGAAATTTTGTACACAGATAGTGTAGAGCCTGAGAAAGGACATAGGCTACATTTTGATGAGGGAAAATATCTTATTTCCATGAAAATAACGATAAAATGAATTCCTACTGCAGTTTTAAAATATGACAACAGATGGCGTTTTAAAGGAGTAGTACTGTTGGAGCCTATGGGCAATGAACATTTTAGTTCTAATACATTACAACAGATGGCGTTTAATTTTTTACTTCATTGTAACTTAGAACCATAGATAGAATTAATCATACTTATTATGTTTTTAATTATAATTTTTAATACGTTAGATATATTTTGTTTAATAATACTATCACTTGGTATAATCAATCTATATTATCT
Organism: Lysandra bellargus; assembly: GCA_905333045.1. Lineage (NCBI taxonomy): Eukaryota > Metazoa > Arthropoda > Insecta > Lepidoptera > Lycaenidae > Lysandra > Lysandra bellargus. The sequence goes on from HG995327.1 coordinate 3,427,616, forward strand.
TATAATTTATCTATATAAATTGAATTCCTACTGCACAACAGATGGCGCTCGAAAATTCCATCCAGAAATATTACATCAATGCAATGAACATTTTAGTTCTAATATATAAAAACAGATGGCGTTTACTTTTTTACTTCACATCAGAACTACTCAATAATCATACTTTATTCATAATTGGTGTCAAATTTAAAAACTTTTAAAAACCTTGGTAAGTGGGACCCCTCAAATCAATATGCACAAAAACAGCTGTGCTGTATGCACATAATATTTAAGTTTTTTAAATTAAACTTTATATTTTGTGCCAAATTTTAAAGCTTATTACTTTAACTATGTATTACACATTTTCACCCATAAACTATTTATCATTGAGTTACGTCACTGCATAGATAATTAAGTACTTACTGAGTATCAAATTATAGGTATAGAAAGAATTGGCCCCGTGCGAGTTTGTTACGCCGGTTCTTCTCGCCAGGTTAGTTCTCGAACCGGTGATAGGCACCGTAGATTCTACGTTCTTCTGATTTTCAAAAAGTGTATTCATGATACCTATTTTGAATAAAAAGATAATATTTTATTTTATTTTATCCCGGCAGTCCCACGGAAACGGGAACCACCGCGTGCTATAAAATGAAATCCACGCGGACGGAGTTGCGGGCAACAGCTAGTAAGCCATCACATTGTCCCACACAATATACTTTTATGATTTGCGCGTTAACTATTCAATCGATGTACGGAATCAACTATAAACTAAAGTCCACGCGGACGAACAGCTAGTATGAAATAGTTGAGTAAAAAAATATGTAACTCGGCAAAATTTTAGAGAAAATGGGCAAAGAATTGCTGATAATTTCGGCAACTTGGAGCTGTAATTCATAAAAAGAAAACGACAGAAATAATCTATAGATAAAATTCTATCCAATTCGAGAAAAAAGAAAAAAAAAAACAAATTGTGCCAAAAAACACGATTCAAAACAACCTAAGTAATCTCACATTTATTACTCGCCGCAAGGTTTGAGTCGGCTTTCCGCGCTTAAATATATTTTAAATCTAATAATTTATATATATATATATATATATATATTTTTTAAGTATATTAAGGGGAAAAAACCTAATAATATTTCTGTAGCGAACCTTTGCAATTTCGTATTCATCGGCAAAATTTCGTCTACGGACTCTTAATACCCTTATTACTGACATTAACTCTCACGATCACACTACCAAATGTATGAAGTGTTTGACAGAAAATGCACATAAGTATCCCGCAAACGATCAAATTGTTTGTCAAATTTTACGTGTGTGTCAAACAGTTTGATAGTGTACAGCTTTGTTTGAAGCGTTTGTCAAACAAACTACGTGTTTGAACGTGGAACACGTTCAAACACGTTTGTCAAATGCTGTATTTGTCAAACAAGATCTCATGATCTCAAACAAACTTGTTTGACAAACTTGTTTGATGCACATTTGTTCGTCTGCGCTGCTGTTTGATGAAAACGTAAATTACGTCAAACATTTTGTCAAACAAATTTGATCGTTTGCGGGATACATTATAGGTACATATTTCATGACAAAATCTTATTTTAAATTATTTGTAAAATATTATTATGTGCCCAGTCTCGTCATTCTGATTATATAGAGCATTTTTTTCTAAAGTCTTGTTAGATAAAATCGGTCTTCAGTTATTATTGACTATATTAAGTCATAGACACACGCACTGTTGCATTTATATCTCAGTCCCAAAAAGTTAGAATAAGAAAAGTTTATTATGCACATCACACAACACAATATTTACAAAGGACGAAAGAACAAGGACACAAAACAATAATTAACATTATATTGTGTGATGCCAAAAATGCACCCCAGCTCAGCATAAGCAGCCAGTTGCTGCACTGATTTTCTGCTGCGACCAAGGTGTGACATCACAATTGACAATAATATAGTTTGGGCAATACAAACAGGAACAAGGAGCATACTAATACACACACACACTAATACACATACAAGTGGAAGAATACGTCTTCCACTTGTATGTCTGTCGCGCGTTTGTCATGCGAACGTGATAGGTAGACAATTAAAATATTTGCGTATTTGTTATAGTGGCAACTGGAGCAAAAAATTTAAAACACAAAAAAAATTTCAATGAAGAGTTCGTGCAACAAACTTAAGGACCTTACAAACAGCTGATGCTGTTTTGTTGGAACTATGTTACTCCACACTTCTGTTATTCCATAGGAATACGGTACAAAAATGTTGTGTAAGGTTTAAAAAATCGTAGAATCAAGGCACGAATCTATTTTTAACTGTATATCGATACTAATATCAAAATGCGAAAATATGTCTGTCTGTCCGTTATCTCTTAATGCCTTTACAGCTGAACGATGATGATGATGATTATGAAAAATCGATTTTAATGACATTTGGTATGCAGATATTTTGGGACACTTTGTCGGTGTCCATAGAATAGTTTTTGTGGCAGAAAAATGAATTTCGATGTAAAGGAGCTACAGGTGTCATCTAGTATATATTGTCATATATTTATTTTGTGGTGTCATATATTTATTTTAGATCCCCCACATCTAATTTATTGTTCGTGATAGCACACAAGAGAAATACGAAGTAATAGGAGTAATAAGCCCTCGATCAGTATTGGTATGTCATAAATTTCATATCCGCGAGTCCACATGGGGTTGTCGGCCCAGGGGTGAACGACCCCGAATTCGGGGGTCCACATTAGGGGTATCTCCCGTTACCATTTATCATTGTAAGGTGAGTCGGTGCATTAGTACTTGACTGATACTTTTTGCGAATGCTTTTAAGGTCCGTAGCCTAATAGCAAAAAATGGTCATATTCGTCCGTATGTCACAGCCCCTTTTATTAGCTTGGGCTGTATATGTAACGGAATATTTGAGCACGAGTTTTACCTATCTGCAGTAGTTAATTTGAAACTTTGAATTTTTTTATACGTAATTAAGAGCCAATTACAATGCAATACTTTTTTAAAATATTTGAATAAAAATTCGCATTTAGGTATGTGCGCGAGCCCCAAAGCAGTTTCGTTTCTTGTCCCAGACTTGCATCTTAGATATATTTTCTATGAACTTCGTCGTCGCCGGCCTACAGGGTTGCTCTACTTTAACATAAAATAAATACCATCACTACAACTAAATACCATCAAAGAAATAGATTTCTTAATGTGCATTATGTAGTTGGTGGACCACCATCAATTGGCCAGGTTATGTCAATACCCACTCAATTCAATGTTAGTCGCGTTCTATCAGCTGGGTTTGACAAAACTCGTTACGAAGGTACGTCATCTGAATAATTTTACTAAGAGGGCTCAGTGAACTCTCAAACAGCGCGAAAAAACGATAACTTCTCGGAATCCCTCGTATAATCGTATTCAATCTGTAATAATTGCAGTTATAGATTGAATACATACAATATGTAAGTGACAAGTCAACAGCTATGAGCAAAATGGTTTTACCTCCTTGTGAGTATAGTATTCGTTGGGTTTTACTGTAGGTAGGTACGTCTGAAAATGGTCCTTTTGGACTACCGTCCTCTGCATGAAACTGACAAACCGTGTTTACACGAACCCTATAAAATAAAATATTTATTTACAGTATGTATATAGTTTTTGTTTTGTCCTTGTTTGATACGTTAGGAATAGACAAGACCCATTTGTATAACTAATACGTCAGTGTAGAGCTTATATTATTATATGGCCTATCCATAGGGTTATTTGTCGTAACTAACCACATATACCTAATTAACCATTACTGGAACATAAATAAGATAACATTATTATGTTATGTTATATGTATTATTAAATAACATATAATTTTAACAACAATTACCTCAACCACAATATCTTGTGGGAACATTAAAAAGGCATATAAACGTTGTTTTATCGAACACGTTGTATCCACGGCTACTCATTATTTATTCAGTGGGGGGCGCAGGCCCTATTTAATTATGAAATTACAGGGGGTCGCGAATTAAGGGACTGTCCCGCGTGGGCGAATGTCATTAAACCCGGTGTCCCATACGTCACGGCCGTGACGGTGAAGCGAACACAAAAAACCGGCCAAGTGCGAGTCGGTCTCGCGCACGGAGGGTTCCGTACCGTTATAGAGCAAACATAGGCTAAACAATTTTTAACATTATTTTTTTGTTTACTTAATATTAAGGTAAAGGATTTTGTTAAATTTCTAGTGCCTACCTGTTGCCATTATTGAATAAAAATGGTTCAAAAATCACATTTCTAGTATAAAAGCCTCCCCTAAATTTTTTTTTTTAGTAGTTTTTATTAATATTATATTTGACGACCTCCGTGGCGCAGTGGTGAGCGCGTTGGTAGCTCAAGCCGGAGGTCGCGGGTTCGAGTCCCGCCGACGGAACAAAAAGTTTATAAAGTTCCTGGGTCATGGATGTGTATTAAATATTATGTGTATCATATAATAAAAATCTTAAATATAATATGTAAAGTATAAAAAACCACAATCTTTCAGTTCTTCAGGTACTTACCACGGGGCCAGACTGACGTGGTGTGAAGCGTCCATAGATATATTATATCCATACTAATATTATAAATGCGAAAGTGTCTGTCTGTCTGTCTGTTACCTCTTCACGCCCTAACCGCTGAACCGATTTTGTTTTGTATGCAGATACTTTGAGTCCCGGGAAAGGACATAGGATACTTTTTATCCCGGAAAAATGTACGGTACCTGCGCGATAAACGAATTTTGGCGCAACGGAGTTGCGGGCATCATCTACTTATATTATATTATTAGTTGTTATAGCGGCAACAGATATACACAAACTGTGAAAATTTCAAGTCTAAGCTATAGCAGTTCTTGACATAAGTACCTACAACAGACAGACAATTTTAACTGTGTCGAATACGAAAATCTACGACTACGACTCGAGTCACTTACAAAACAAAATCGCAATAAAGCCGCCTTTTGTATTTATATTTCATTAAGTTTTAAGTTTTTATGCCTGTGTTATAATGTGTAAATACAATGCATACTAATATTATAAAATATGCGAAAGTATGTCTGTCTGTCTGTCTGTTACCTCTTCACGCCCAAACCGCTGAACCGATTTTGCTGGATATGAAAATACTCTTAAGTCCCGGGAAAGGACATCTAAGGATACTCTTGATCCCGGAAAAATGTACGGCTCCCGTGCGTTAAACGAATTTTCGCGCAACGGAGTTGCGTGTGTCATCTAGGAAAGGATATTCTTTCATTAATTCGAAATCGCTTCCTGATGTTTGTTTGTTATGTTATGTATTAGTTTGAGTTGATTAGAATATGAATCTAGCTGACCCGCGCACCTTTACGTGAACATCTAAAGGCTAAAACTATGTAAAGATTATAGGCCTTCCTCAAAATCACTAAAAGATATTATACACACACACATTAACAATATTGTCTAGGAAGTAGAGAGTCAATTCTAATTTCGTTCTGTATATTATCTGTGTTATTAAATTACCAATTCCTATGATAAAAATAAGGAACTTCGTTCCAAAAGTTTTCTCAATAAATACGCAAGCATTACTTTAAAATCATTTATTCATCGACTCACTTAAAAAACATGCTTCATTAATTATAGTATAAAACTAGACAATATTCAAATATTCTTTTTACTACCGCACCAAATGTTTCCCAGCCTCACATATAAATGGCGTTGCGGACCCTGAAACAATTATATATTATTAATTTTTAATAATATACAATTTAAAACTATGATATCCATTATTTAAATAAATTTATTGGAAAAGAGTTGTACAACATAGCTGCATCCATTTTATTTAAAGTTTTTTTTTAAACTGCAAAATATGGAAAAAGGAATATAACTAACTTCTCTATGTTAGCTTCAAAAATCATCACTGTTTTATGATCTTCTGTATTTTGATACTACTTGATTGATAATAATTAGTTTTGACAAGGAGACTGTCAATTTATATTATAATTTCTAGTAAAAAATTAGACTTTTGTTTATTTTAGTGTATTGATAAATTAACACACTAAATTTTAATAACATTAAAAACATGCAAGAAAAAATTATATATTTACTGTTGCAAAATCTATTACTAACGCCATCTGTTGAAATTTTTGTGAGTCCTTGTAAGTAAGGGGCTTGCTTTCATACAAAATGCACATTGCACAAATAATATTTAACAACATTTTTTGAAACAGCATTATTTAGATTATGATATTATGTACAGAAAAATTTTGTTTTCGCAACGACCCTACCTTCTGCGTAAGCTGTCACAAAGTTTTAGACAAGATTAATAATAATTAATTATATTATTGTTAAAATCCACATTGAAAAATCCAGCCAAACAATTTATCTAACATTTCTGCAAGAAGTAGCATGTGGCCAAAGCTTATTAAAAATACAACTTACCTGTATGCATAGTAACATGTTTCTTGAGTGCAGCTATCCCCACAAATTTTCTCAGGCAAATCCTGCATTTGTAAGTGTCAGGAACTCTCTATAAAAATTTCAAACAATGTATTACAATAAGATATTCAAAACTATAAAAACAGATTCAATTCAATACCAATTTTTGAAGTGAAAACTTCTCTAGCGGCGTTGAGCACTTGTGGGATGGGTAAAAACTGTGAAACTCGCGATAGATTTTCGTGTTGATCGAAAAACCATACAAAACGCGTAAGACGGTTGGAGAGTAGTGTTTTGTGTCGAACTCGAACTCGAACTCAATTTGAAACTTGATCGAAACTATATCGAAACTTGATCGAAACTTGATCGAAACCTTGATCGAAACCTTGATCGAAACCTTGATCGAAACTTGATCGAAACTTGATCGAAACTTGATCGAAACTCGATCGAAACCTTGATCGAAACTTGATCGAAACTTGATCGAAACCTTGATCGAAACCTTGATCGAAACCTTGATCGAAACTTGATCGAAACTTAATCGAAATTTGATCGAAACTTGATCGAAACTTGATCGAAACTTGATCGAAACTTGATCGAAACTTGATCGAAACTTGATCGAAACTTGATCGAAATTTGATCGAAACCTTGATCGAAACTTGATCGAAACAACTTGATTGACGATTTTTTAAAAATCGATTTTCATAAAAAATGGGTTAAAAAAATGCACAACTCCCGGAGTGCAATCAGTCTTTTTTTTTTCAATATTATGTTCGAAGCAACATATTTTAATCTTGTTATTAAATATTGATCTTGTATTATGTCATAAATATTTATATTGTACTAGCTGTCCCGGCAAACGTTTCTTTGCGATATTATATTAAGTATATCGCCCGTTTTATTTTATTGAATTAGTGACTAAAATATAAGTATATCACCATGGCAACGTCCATCGCTATCCCGTGACCCGCGTCGCATAAGCAATGGTCGCTCTTTATAGACAAATAATTTGCAATAAAATAAAATTGCGACTATAATTTGAGATTTAAACTATCCTATCTCTCAAGTTGGATCGAACTGCACATGGTGTGCGAATTTTATTATAATCGGTTAAGTGGTTTAGGAGTCCATTGAGGACAAACATTGTGACACGAGATTTATATATATTAAGATGTACCTACTTTAGAGAAAATTGTATTTCTAAAGACCAATTTTTGATTTTGTTTCGAAAGAAGTTTATCTATTCGGCAGAATTGTTATTTGGGTAATATGTTAGCTTGTCAAAAAAGCTAGTGAATAGACACACTACAGTCTAAGTAAAAACCTAAGACACCATAAGATGTAATTTACCTAAAGTATTAAATCATACATACCTTTTGCAATTCCTGGTTTAGTTTCTTCCTATACAGAAGTCTCTCAGCTGGCGTATGAGTTCTTAGATGTGCCACCAGTATTTGGGAATTCAAGAAGACCCTTTTGCAGATGTGGCAATAGTTATCTGTAAACGAAAAGCAGGATATTAGTTTCACTTAATCATCTTATACTTGTTTGTTTTAAGACTTAGAGCATTTCACGTTAGTCAACAATGAAGGGTATAAAATTAATACTGCATTAAGTTTTTGTTCTCCACATTATAAGCCACACAACAAATCTGCTCATTGTTTAAGGACTGATTGCAAAATCAAGCAATTATTACTACTGCATTAAGTTTTTGTTCTCCACATTATAAGCCACACAACAAATCTGCTCATTGTTTAAGGACTGATTGCAAAATCAAGCAATTATTACTAAAAAAAGGTTTTGTTCTAGTACCGAAATTGGAATCAAAACGTACTATCAGAGAAGTTGATTCCTAGGCAGATGGCGGACCTAAGTAATTTGGTCGCGTAAGGCCGTGTTTCCACCTGCAAGCAAACTCGCGGAAGTCTTGCGTGAGTTTCTTGCAATATTGTTTACATTTCATACTAATTCCTGCAATTTATTGCTGCAAAAAGTGTCGTGCGAGAAGCTCGCGGATAACTGCCATACGAAACTAGACCGTATTTCTGCGGTGACCCGCAGCGAGATCTGTCGCGAGTCCTCGCAGACATGTTATTGCAACTACTCGCAGGAAGCGCAGGAAGCACTTGCTACGGGGTTTATACTTGCAAGCTGCTGTCAGACAGAATGTCAGACACTTCTCGCGACAGCTGTCTTGCAGGTGGAAACACGGCCTTCGGTGAAACCCATCCGACCAATCACAGCAAAATTGAACTGATAATAAGCCGACCACATGACATAGGTCCGTCAATTGCCTAGGAATCAACTTCTTGACAGTACAATAAATAGGATACATAAGTCATGTAAGCTAATTTACTAAAAGTTCTTGACTAATTTTATATTTCGATTAAAATGATATAGGCCTGGAGATACTGACACAAAATTCTTGTTCATTTGTGCTAGGCTGGCGGTTCTACAGGGGTATAATTACGTAAAGGCAAAAAGGAAAATGATGGTCATAACTCATAGCGCTCGCACTGGCAGCCCAAACGCATGGGCGTTAATCGAACGTGTCGAATAAATAACGAGTGTCGAACGATTTGTTCTACAAAAATGCTTGTATTTTCAGATAGTCGAAAAAAATAAGTAGGCGAAAGCGTAATGCCATACTTGTCGGATGCGGCTTACAGCCCGCCATACCGACGCGAATACGTTAATTTTAATAAAAAAAATTAACCATTTGTACCAGGCTATTTTTTGCATAGCTAATCATTGTCGAGTAGCCATTCACGAAAATCACCTTGCCATACTTTTCCGACAGGTCCCAATGGCCGCCATACCACTGCAAAGGTGTAATTTTTTTTGTCGCCAAACGATTTGTACCACCCTGAAACTGTTTTTAACAGTTCCCTGTATGATCATAAATAGGAGCCTGATAATGCCATACCTGTGGGAGGTGGCGAATATGAACAATATTATTTCAAAATCCTAAGATTTTATTCGTAATTTCAAACGGTTTTTCAAGTATAGCGCCACTTTTTCCCTCTACTACAAGTATGGCAAATTGGTCACATTGTATCGTATAATTTCCAAAAATCCAAATGCCATACTGGTACAAATCGTCCAATTTTTATCACTTTTTTGCTCAAGTCCGATAGTCATCCCGCCCCATGGTTACAATCCATACTTTGACGACCTCCGTGGCGCAGTGGTGAGCGCGTTGGTAGCTCAAGGCGGAGGTCGCGGGTTCGAGTCCCGCCGACGGAACAAAAAGTTTATGAAGTTCCTAGGTCATGGATGTGTATTAAATATGTGTATGATATAATAAAAATCTTAAATATATATATTTAAGATTTTATGACATATATGTATAGTATAAAAGTATTATGGCCCTCCACAAGAGTGGCCAGCGCTGGGCGATCGAATGGCGCATGCGATGGCCATGCAATGGTCGCAACGCCTCTACATGAATACATGATGGCCGTGTTCAGTTGCGATCTAAACGTCGTTCAAGATGGACGTGTAAGCATTAGCCCCATTGCGGCAATGCAAAATGTGCATTTTTAATAATTTATGACTTCACCAGATGACCCGGGCGAACTTCGTATCACCTCCCTCCTAATATGAACCTTCTCTTGAATTCTAGGAATAATTATTTCGAGACTAGAATTAAAATAATGGTTTATGGTAATGATGATGATGACAATGATGAATGTAATCTTAAAACAACGCCGAAACTCCCAAACTTGTATCTTAAGAAAGTCAGGAGTTATGTATATTATAATGTAAAAGCTATAATAATTATTATAAAGTTTCATTAAAATCCGTTCAGTAGTTTTTGAGTAAAAGAGTAACAAACATCCATACATCCATACAAACTTTCGCCTTCATCATAATATTATTATGAGATCACGTACTCGTCATTTTGAATGAAATTCGTAAATTGTAATAAGAATTACGACGTCCTCACTCGACCGCGGTCAGGCACCGACTGTCGTATCGCCAACGTGTAGAGGCGTACCGCCATCGCTGGGCCATCATCCTTTGATGTGCGGCGGAAAAACCGACACCGCCGCCATTCCACGGCCATCGCTGGCGCCATCGGCTATCCTACGCCACTACGTCCTCCCCACGCTGGCCCATCGTGGGGAGCCGCAATTAAATATATTTCCGTTGTCTGATACCTGTAACACAAGTCCTTCAGGTACTTACCATGGGGCCAGACTGACGTGGTGTGAAGCGTCCATAGATTTTATTATTCTTATTATTATTATACTAATATTATAAATGCGAAAGTGTGTCTGTCTGTCTGTCTGTCTGTCCGTCTGTCTGTCTGCTCTCTTCATGCTCAAACTGCTGAACCGATTTCGCTAAAATTTGGCATGGAGATACTTTGAGCCCCGAGAAAGGACATAGGATACTTTTTATCCCGAAAAAATGTACGATTCCCGCGCGATAAACGAATTTTGGCGCAACGAAGTTGCCGGCATCTAGTCTGTAATTTTTTTTGGTACAATTGCCAAATGACGAGAATACAATGATGCCATGATGTAAAAAATTAAAAATGATTTTACGTATTTTATAGTCGTAATTTTTAAAACGTGTCAAATAAATATTTCAAGTATGGCAGCACTTTTTCCCCCTACTAGAAGTATGGGAAAAATAATAATGGTCATATTTTGTCAAATACTTTCCAAAAATTTAAATGCCATACTGGTACAAATCGTTTGGCAAAAAAAAATACACCTTTGCAGTGGTATGGCGGCCATTGGAACCTGTCGGAAAAGTATGGCAAGGTGATTTTCGTGAATGGCTACTCGACGATGATTAGCTATGCAAAAATTAGCCAGGTACAAATGGTTCAATTTTTTTATTAAAATTAACGTATTCGCGTCGGTATGGCGGGCTGTAAGCCGCACCCGACAAGTATGACATAACGCTTTCGCCTACTTTTTTTTTTTTTTTTGACTATCTGAAAATACAAGCATTTTTGTGGAACAAATCGTTCGACACTCGTTATTTATCCGACACGTTCGATTAACGCCCACGTGTTTGGGCTGCCAGTGCAAGCGCTATGACCATAATTTTCCTTTTTGCCTTTACGTAATTATACCCCTGTAGAACCGCCAGCCTGGTACAAATGACCAAGAATTTTGTGTCAGTGTCTCCAGGCCTAATATACTTTTTTATTATGAAAATGTATGTTTTATAAATCCCTTTACATCATGGACACAATAATTCTTGTAACCATGGACGTAAAAAAAAGGCGGACGGAGTCTTATTATACACAGCACTGTGTCTTCACTCTTCAGAGTCGGGCACGCACACATTCTTACGCTTGTCAAATGGCCGGACTATCGTAAGAATGTGTGTGTGTAGACAGTGTACATGCAGTCAGCCTGGCCGACTCTGAGGACACAATGCTGTGTATGGTGGGACTCCGTCCGCCTATTTTTATATGTCCATGCTTGTAACTTACTTGGATCAACCCTGTCATATCCTTTATGCTTGGCATGGTAACATGGTGAACACATCTTTAGGCAATCAGTTTCTTTCAAGTAAAATTTTCTCTCTTCTTCCTTAGATTTAGGATCCCTGGAATTACATAATGAAATACAGATTAAACTAATACCCATATATAATATCTGTTTTTATGACAAAAAAAGTTCAGGTTGGAGACTTATACTTTATTGCTAAAACTTTTTTGTGGGATTTAAGAAGTTTTCGCATCACATCTTATGACATATTATTAATACTAGCTATTTGACCGAGCTTTGCTCGGTATTTGATAAAACACGAATAAAATGACATTTTCTAAAAGTGATTCCTAGCTAGATCGATTTATCGCCCCCGAAACCCCTATAATATACTAAATTTCATTGAATCGTTGGAGCCGATTCCGAGATTCCATATATACATAAATACAATGTGTCCCGACACCGGTGTCCGATCCTCTATTGTCATGATCTATGGCATATTTTATCGACAAATTGGCTCTAAAATTTTTTCTCTCTCTCACGGTTGTAAAATGGCAGCCATTTTTATTTTTCTCGGGCTTTCACACTAATCTGACCAGTACTTCTCATGTAAATATCATATTAGGATAAAAAAGGTCTCATTTGATAGTTGAATTTGTGGACTACGCTTACATAGGCAATATGTTATAAATTTCGTGAAATTAAACATAGGAAAACCCAAGTTTAAGAAAAAAAAATGTGTATTTTTTATTAATGGCTTTTTGTGAAAAATCTAGCAGATTAAACTGGTTCTTTTTTATTTTATAAAGATAGAGGAAGTTTTCATCTTCTAAAATTCTTTTATTTCAATGCTCTAAGTCAGATAGTTTAGAAGTTATAACGATTTTCTTATGATGAGGTGGTCAGTTAGTATGAAGCCAGTGAAAAATTATTTTTTTCAAAAGTTGGAGAAAAAAAACATTGAACTCATGATGTATGGCTTATATTAGTGACAAATTGGCTTTCAAATTACTTGTTTTAGATTTCTCACAAATTTACTAGATTTCTCACAAAAAGCCATTAACAAAAAATACACAATTTTTTATCTTAAACTTGGGTTTTTCTATGTTTAATTCCACGAAATTTATAACATATTGGCTGTGTAAGCGTAGTCCACAAATTTAGCTATCAAATGAGACCTTTTTTATCTTCATAGGATATTTACAAGAGCAGTTCTGGTCAGATTAGTGTGAAAGCCCGAGAAAAACTAAAATGGCTGCCATTTTACAACCTTGAGAGAGAAAAAAATTTGAGGGCCAATTTGTTGATAAAATATGCCATAGATCATGACATTAAATGATCGGACACCGGTGTTGGGACACATTGTATATAGGAATTGCTCGTTTGAAGATATAAGATTCCTCTAGTATAATTAAAAATATTTAGATGGTTTACTTTTAAAACTAATTATTATCAGTAAATTGTAGATTTACTTGTGTTAGTCTGGGTTAAAGTTAGCTCTGAATTAAATATTGTTTCTGTCATTCCTCATATATATGAATTACTTGGACTGACACAATTGAGACTATCTAGTCAGAAAACTTTTCAGAATCAGACTCATTTATTTTAGGAAATTGGTACATTTTGTTATTATAATACTTACATTTCTTTATCATACATTTTGTACACAAATGATACACACTCCTCAGGGTTATATATCACGAGAGATTCGTCATTCGCCTCTTGTTTCAGTATGAGCTCAGTTTTAAAATATAGAGGATGCTTCTGATGTTGTTTACTCAGTTTGTAATTATTCAGTATCTTCTTCTCCCTGTATTTTGGTAGTATTGATCGAAATGAATCATGATTTTTGTTGCCTGATTTATTTTGCACTACTGTTCTACTGGTGATTGCTACATCAATTTTACCTGGAAAAAGAAAATCACACTATAACAAAGCACACAGTATGTCAAAAGAAAATGAAAGGAAACAAACACTTTATTATTTTGTGTTTACACTTTTTATATTAACTACAAAATGCTAAAACTTTAACCTACTTATGATTAATATTAATTAAAATAATCTCCCTTAACCCATCAAGCCCCGTACGAGCACCGGTGATCGCGACAACAATAGAATACAACGGCAATTCTTAGAATCTCCGATCGAAGGATTAACCTAAAAACTAAGAGTTCATTTTTATACAAGACTAGATGCTATCCACCACTTTGTACACACAAAAGAACATCTCACAAGACCTATTTCATCTACTTTGATCAAATTTTTCGCAGCAGTTTTAAAGGAAAAACAAATAATTTAATATATTACTAGCGACCCACCCCAGCGTTGCACGGGTATAAAATATATAGCCACTGTTAAAATGATTAAAATCAATATCCTATGATTCTTCACGTGGTCTACTTCTTATCTGCGATAAATAACATAAAAATTGCTCCAGTAGTTCGCGAGATAAGCCCTTTCAAATAATTTCCCCCGTATTTTCCACATTCTCCTATTAGTCTTAGCGTGATAAAATATAGCCTATAGCCTTCCTCAATAAATCGGCTATCTAACACTGAAAGAATTTTTCAAATCGGACCAGTAGTTCCTGAGATTAGCATGTTCAAGTTAGCCGTTTCAAATAATTTTCCCCGTTTTTTCCATATTTTCCTCTATTTCTTCGCTCCTATTAGACTTAGAGTGATAAAATATAGCCTATAGCCTTCCTCGATAAATGAGCTATCTAACACTGAAAGAATCATCAAAATCCGTTGCATAGTTTTAAAGATTAAAGAGAATAAAAGGACATGAGGGAAAGAAAAGCGACTTTGTTTTATAATATGTATTGATGAATAAATAAAAAATAGACAATAATGACTGTTGGGTAGTTTTAAATAAAGTTGACTTACCCGAGTTGTTCCGCACATTACGAAGCTCTACAATTCTTTTGGAAGCAACTGTCTCTTCTTTGTCAACCCTCATAGGCCTATCTAGATGCTTAAACTTTTCTAAGCACAGATCGTTCCAAGCTTTGAGTTTTTGGTGATCATCCCTATCTCTGTTGACAGCTCTCACTGGCAGACACAAGGGGTCGTCGTAATCAGGAACCCTTATATCCATACTTTTTCGTTGCTTCAAACTTACTGGTGCTTGCTCACGAATTTTTTTTGCTTTAGTTACTTGTGAACTGCTTTTAGACACATTTTTTTTAGTATCGCTAGGAGAATGATGAGTTTTTCTCTGCTTGGCTCGAGAAACCCGCAAATCCTCACTTGGGTCGTAATCGAAGTCATCTTCTTCGACCCTTTTCTTCTTTTTACTCGATTTTGAGTCGTTAGGTAATCTCTCAACGAGCAGTTCTGTTTCGATGCTGATATTTGGAAGTGGTCTCTTACCGGTTTCAGCAGTTTGTACACATTGCTGAACTATTTCAGCGTCCTCGTCTAAATATTCAATTTCATCGTCTCCGTCCTCAGACATATTTTAACAAAACAAATTTATTATTGAGTACTTTGGAAGTTTAAAATTATTAGAAGCTGAGTGTAATGTATTATAATTTTTAACAAAATATCAATTATTTTCTTTTACAGCGACCAGCTCAGACTACTAAGGGGATACCATTAGTATCCCTTAGTAGTCTGTGGGGGATACTTTAAAGCGCTAAGCAAACGTGTTTGACACAGATCACAAATTACAAGTATATAATATTTGGACACAGACAGGGCTTCATAACGTTATCGAATAACAGAAAAAATATCATTACGTACCGTTATTTTCATAATGGTAGCCAGATAACGCTATTTTTTTAACGATATTTAGTAAAATAACGGTAAATATAACGTTATTTTCTGGTATCAGGTATGCGATCGTGCACGGTGCACTAAATCTCACTCACAGCCCACTTTTTTTGCGTGATTTGTGTGAAAATACAAAGAAAAATACACATTATAAGCGTGATTACGTTTAGAAAATTTTCCCGCCTGTCATGACTTTCTTGACGGACTATAACGTTATCAAAGAACATATATTTACCGTTATAAATCCTATATAACGTTATAACATTAACCGTTATTAATATCAATTTTTAACGTTATTTTTAATATCGGGTAAATTTTCATAACGTTATCTATGCCCTTGAAGCAGTAACGTTATGAAAAAATAACGTTATTTGAAGCCCTGGACACAGATAGACAGTGACACAGACACAGATTATAAAAAGTTAAAAATATAAAAAAGTTAAGAAAATCCCATTAAATACTAGTAATCTGTGCACAGATTATAGTATTAATAGTAGATTGACAAAATATGTCACCACATGGCACAGACTACTAATAAGGGGGTATGAGGGATTTTCTTAACTTTAATTTGATTGTCAAACAGTTTCCATTTTAATAACTAGATGGCGTATGGGTAGAGAACTATCGGTAATACCAGGGAATACCATCAATAATTGCTACAAAACTGGGCAAAATAATGTGAAACTTGATACATTTCAGTTTGAAGAAAACGCCATAATATTCCATGCCATGACTAGGATAAGTTATTACAACGATTTTTTAGTTAAAACTCGCGGTAGAAATAGCCCTATTTACCGATATTCACACCAAATGTCACAGGAATTATACATTTGGTTTTGACAACATCTTACCTGCACTTGTGCAAGATAACGGGTATTTCATGGCTAGTATTTTACCAATAATGAACATCAAAGACCCAAATAACACAATTTGGGAAAAAATAATAAACACCACACCAACAATAAAAAGTAGAAGAAGTTTGAAAGTGACATACCCATGACATGCCCGCCAAAACTCTTTCAGTTGTCAGTTTTCAGTTTGACAATTTGCGTGTTCCTAAACTGTTACCAGTATACTGGCCTAATCGCTTAGGCCAATGATCGCTTAAGGCCTGTATTCACTTTGATTAGTGCAAGTGCAAGTGACTAGTAATTGAGGCAGTGGAGTGCAGGTGTGTAGTGCAAGTAGTGTCCAATTCTTGTTTAGTGGCTCTTTAGTAATTTAATTTAGTTAATTCAGTAGTAGCTGTCAACACGAGCGTCCAAGTTTCAAAAATAAAACTGCCATTTTGACATGTCCTTCATTGTAATATTGGTTTTATTAAAAACTATTTGACCATGAAGTATTTTTATATGTCCTTTTCCAGGACTCAAAGTATTTCCATGCCAAATTTCAGCAAAATCGGTTCTGACTTCTGAGGTATAAACGTGAAGAGGTAACAGACAGACAGACACACATTCGCATTATTAGTATATTAGTAAGTAATAAGTATGGATTAGTATGGAAGTAATTGAAAGGGTGTCCTTTTGTACTTTTAATAGGTATATATAATAATGATATACTATATCTATGGACGCTTCACACGGCACACCACGTCAGTCTGGCCCATAAAGTTAATATACCTATCGGAATAATAGTAACAATCTCGAGCTGTCAAACGAAACCAAAATTGGTTTTCATCTGTCACACACTTGCACTCGCAAAAAATAGAACACGCTTTTAATCACGTTACTACGCAGCCGACTAGTCACTTGCACTAATCAGTCGCTGTCCACACTTACTTTCTACTAATCACTCATCACCTGTACTAGTCACCTGCACTTAATTACTAATCAAAGTGAATACAGAACTAATCACGTTACTACGCAGCCGACTAATCACTTGCACTAAACAGTCGCTGTCCACACCTACGTTTTTCTAATAACTAATCACCTGCCCTAATCACTTGCACTTATTACTAATGAAAGTGAATACGGGCCATTAGGTTTAAGATATTTTGAATTTTGATTTATTATACCACACTTGACAGTACACTAATATTTTTCAGAAACACAACCAATATGCAGGGCTTCAAATAACGTTATTTTTTCATAACGTTATTGCTTCAAGGGCATAGATAAGGTTATGAAAATTTAACCGATACTAGAAATAACGTTATAAATGTATTTAATAACGGTAAATGTTATAACGTTATATAGGATTTATAACGGTAAATATATGTTCTTTGATAACTTTATAGTCCGTCAAGAAAGTCATGACAGGCGGGAAAATTTTCTAAACGTAATCACGCTTTTAAGGTGTATTTTTTCTTTGTATTTTCACAGATAACGCTTATTACATTTTAAATATGAGTGAGATTTGGTGCACCGTGCACGATCGCATACCTGATACCAGAAAATAACGTTATATTTACCGTTATTATTATAACGTTATTTTTTTGTTATGCCATAACGAAAAAATAACGTTATAATAATAACGGTAAATATAACGTTATTTTACTAGATATCGTTAAAAAAATAACGTTATCTGGCTACCATTATGAAAATAACGGTACGTAACGATATTTTTTCTGTTATTCGATAACGTTATGAAGCCCTGCCTATTATACGGTCAATATTATCACCGTCAGTACCACAGAGTACTTTTTTATATATAGGAATAGAGGTACAACTCGACGGCCAAATAGGGTAAGACAAGTGGCGCTCTCTGGAAGTAGGCTTTGACAACTTTTTGTCAATATATATACCTACATATAGCATTGGTTACTGGGTTTAGGTTGCTTTTTGTTTCTTTTTATAGGATGTTTTTCAATAAATAAAACACTGACAACCGTAATTGATATAATTTATTTTTTTCTTTTAAAACATTTCATATATAATTTTTTCGCTTTCAGCATAAACAAATCCGTATCATCATCACACTCTCTCCTATTCATTAATATTCTATTTATATTCTTACAGTAATTGTAAATGAAGAATCTGCAGGATATATTGATTAAAAAATCGATTAATTTTTCTTTATGCAGTTCACATTTTAAGAAATCAAATTGTATGTGAATAAATATCACTGTTTTAATTATATCTAAGCACTTTTTAATTATTGTGTAATTTATATCCTGCAGATTCGAAACACAATTCAAGAGAGAGTCGCTGGGACTGCAAAGCCATTTTTTATTAGCGTACTCTCTACGTTTTAAATACTCTCCTTCCTGATCGGACATTAAGTTTTTTTTGCATTCACTACAACCCTTGAATTGAAGACTTTCTTCTTAGCGGTTTTAACAAAATAACCGCTAACATATTGTAGCCCCCCAACTATTCGGGGGTCACTTTTGTCTTCAAGGGGTATAATTTCTATGTCCGGAATCTTAGACAGCTCGCAGTTTATTTGTTCTTTGCAGGCCCCGCTTGTGATGAGAACTTCATGCAAAGCATGGCAATTATCCACCTCACAATTTGCCCCAGGGGCATGGACACTAGATAGGCTGTTTATTAAAAGGCTGCTAAATGCTGCTTCAAACCCATCTGGAGTAGGGTTTACGTTCCGGCATCCTTGGCTCCTTATCGATCCAAAAAAAATTTCGATTGGATCCTGGTTCAGATGCCGCAACCAAACCGATGTCACTCCGTACTTCACAGCAATTTTTTTTAATAGTAGTTCTATTCCTTCTAGTGTCCATACCCAGTTATTTAAAGTGGGAACATGCTCCACATTTAAGGTTTTTACATTCACAAACTTCATATTTTTTAAAAATATTTTAGCCTCCATCCATGTTTTGTGATGTGGCGAGTTTGGCGTCGCAGGTCCCAGAAGAGGTTTACTGTGCTTCTTCCTTTTTCCGAAGCTTCTATTAATTGAGTCAAAAAGTTGGTCAAAAAATAAGATGACGTCTGCGGTGTTTTGCGCATCTTGGGAGATTATTCCTTTTTCTGCAAAAATAAGATAAGAATAAATTATAAATAATATTCCTCACACATTCTCACAACGCAATCTTGTCCCGAACAAAGCATTCCTTGCTTGTAATTTGGGTACCGCAGACAACAAACCTATATTAATAACATAACACCTACAAATGATTGACTTACACGGGAATCGAACCCGCAATCTCCTAAGTAGGCAGATACACTAGCTACTATGGCATCCACAGAGTACTTTTTTATATAAGGAAGATCGTCTCGTACAAGTTTTTTTTTTTTTACAAGAGAAAAGCAGCAGAAGCAATAATACTCACATGCGCGTTAAAAACTTAACGCATGCAAAACAAGACGGATTATTGTTATCTTTCGGATTCCATAAAAATGGGCATGTTTCTTACAAAAGAATAAGCTCCTTGAGGTCATCAAGCTCTAATAGGCTACTTGACCTATTTTTTTTCTTCATTCTAATCGCTTCTTAATCATTCATGTTCACTAAAAAAACTAATATTTGAATATTTTAAACAGTAGAAACCCATAAAAATGTTGATTGAAAAATATGCCCTATATATGGCGCCGAAAACACTGTCCGCCATTGTGCCGCCATAGTGTGACGTCATGTTTTTGTATTTTATACTTTCTTTATTGAAAAAAGTTTTATGTGCTAAACGTACGAGTCTAACAGTACTTAAAAAATTGAAAAAGAATTTAGAAATCATTTGTAATGTTGAACACTTTTGTAGAAAAGTTTTGGCCATTTCATTTCCTAACTACAACAAATGGAGATAATAATTATATAAAACTGGTGTTTTATTTGAATTATTCAAGAAAATATATTTTATAAATCCTTCTAGGCTTATTCATATTATTTATGTACAAATAAACTTACATATAACGAGCGCGATAAATAAAAGATATTAAATTACAAATGGGATGAAATCACATCCAGATCGGAAGTGCCGCAAGCGTTTTCGTCAGTACAATTCCTATTTTTATAAAATCATATTTTAAAATCGACTTTATTTATCAATCATAAGCTTTTATTTCACGATAAGGGTGAAATACAGTTTCCTAGGCCAAGTTCTAC
This sequence comes from Lysandra bellargus, assembly GCA_905333045.1. NCBI lineage: Eukaryota > Metazoa > Arthropoda > Insecta > Lepidoptera > Lycaenidae > Lysandra > Lysandra bellargus. The sequence continues at coordinate 3,448,258 of HG995327.1, forward strand.
TAGAAATATGCATTTTTTCAATGAAATTAAATATATGTCAAGTAGCCTATTATTGTTACAAGAAATTTCTATCTCATTATTAAGTATGTTTATTATGAAAATTATATTTATGAATTCTGTATATTATCTGCATATTATATTATACTAGCTATATGACCGATGAACGAACTCGAATTCAAAAATTTAATACTTTTTTGTGAATGAAGGTAGAAAAATAAAAAATCCTAGTTTACGAATCACGCGGCGAGAGCGTCCCTACCTATATAAAAAGCAGTGTCGTCTTCGCGAGTGTCAGTATTCAAAAACGAGCCTCTCAGAACGAATCTCTGCTCGAACGCGCCGCCTAAAAAAATCAACTTCTACGTCGTTACTATGCGCGATAGCCTATAGAACTATTTAATCAGCCAAGTGTGAATGAGTGTGTGTGTGTGTAAATCTGTGTCAAGAAAAGAAGAGAAGAGGGCCCTCGAAGCGAAGCTACGGAACCAAACTGAGGTTGGTGAAATTATCTGCTTTTCCCGTCTTTATTCCCGAGATACAGTCCATTCAACTTAAATGAGAGGTTTTCTTATTTTTAATCTCCACCAGACGGCGCGACGATAGACACTTCTAGATTTTCTATTGGTTCCCCACCGATCTGAAATTATCTGTAGGTTGGCATCAGGGCTTCATAAAGTTATCGAATAACAGAAAAAATATCGTTACGTACCGTTATTTTCATAATGGTAGCCAGATAACGTTATTTTTTTAACGATATTTAGTAAAATAACGTTATATTTACCGTTATTATTATAACGATATTTTTTCGTTATGTTTAAACGAAAAAATATCGTTATAATAATAACGTTATTTTCTGGTACCAGGTATGCGATCGTGCACGGTGCACTAAATCTCACTCGCAGCCCACTTTTTTGCGAGATTTGTGTGAAAATACAAAGAAAAAATACAAAGAAAAAAATTTAGAAAATTTTCCCGCCTGTCATGACTTTCTTGACGGACTATAACGTTATCAAAGAACATATATTTACCGTTATAAATCCTATATAACGTTATAACATTAACCGTTATTAATATCAATTTTTAACGTTATTTTTAATATCGGGTAAATTTTCATAACGTTATTTAAGCCCTTGAAGCAGTAACGTTATGAAAAAATAACGTTATTTGAAGCCGTGGTTGGCATCACGGATACATATTGGTTGTTTCTAAAAAATATCAGTGTACTGTCAAGTGTGGCATAAATCAAAATATCTTAAACCTAAGCGATCATTGGCCTAAGCGATTAGGTCAGTATACTGGTAACAGTTTAGGAACACGCAAATTGTCAAACTGACAACTGATAGTTTTGGCGGGCATGTCATGGGCATGTCACTTTCAAACTCCTACTTTTTATTGTTGGTGTGGTTTTTATTATTTTTTCCCAAATTGTGTTATTTGGGTCTTTGATGTTCATTATTGGTAAAATATTAGCCATGAAATACCCGTTTACTGGCACAAGTGCAGATAAAATGTTGTCAAAACCAAAATGTATAATTCCTGTGATATTTGGTGTGAATATCGGTAAATAGGGCTATTTCTTCCGTGAGTTGAAACTAAAACATCGTTGTAATAACTTTGTTAACCTAGTCATTGGAATATTATGGCGTCGTTTTCAAATTGAAATCAAGTTTTACATTCTTTTGCCCAGTTTTGTAGCAATTATTGGTGGTATTACCGATAGTTGTCTACCCATACGCCATCTAGTTACTAAATGGAAACTGTTTGACAATCAAATTAAAAAGTTAGGAGGCGAAACTTTTTATTTTAGCAATAGCAACACTCTTTTGACATTTGTTCCTTTGACTTGCTGTTTTTGGCGGGAAGAGGAAGGCGCCTTTTTTTTAACAATTTGGAAAAATCGTATTTAATAGTTTTTATACATTAAAAGTACTTTTATATAGTATATGCAGGACGAGAGCGAACTATAAATCTTCGTCATCGACGAAAAGGAAAATAGATGATATCTCAGGCGATAAGTACAAACCCTTTAGTAAGCCTTCGTATTCTAGAAAATATCCTGACAATAATTGCAGCGGAGAATTTATTGTCTTCGTCGAACATTGTAATGATACAAAAATAGGAAACATGAACCCCCTTAGCCTTTCGAAAATTTTCAAAAACGCAAAAGGAGTTTATGAAAGAGCTAGAATAAGCGCCCGCAAAATAAAAATAACTTTCAAACAAGCGGCATTGGCTAATGATTTCCTCAATGCATCATTTATTCAAGAAAACAATCTAAGAGCATATATCCCAGCAGCCTCTGTGGAAAGGGTTGGGGTAGTTAGGTACATTCCTAAGGAAATTAGTAATACGGATTTATTTGAAAAAATAAGTAGCGATATTGACATAACTGGTATAAGTAGATTTATGAAAAAAAGAAAATAATACATTTGTTCCGTTAAATACTATTACCTACTGTTACCTTTTCTGGCACTGTAACTATAACCACAATGCAATAGGCTACTTGACCTATTTTTTTTCTTCATTCTAATCGGTTCCTAATCATTCATTTTTACTAAAAAAACTAATATTTTAATATTTTAAACAGTAGAAACCCATAAAAATGTTGATCGAAAAATATGCCTTTTATATGGCGCCGAAAACACTGTCCGCCATTGTACCGCCATAGTGTGACGTCATGTTTTTTGTATTTTATACTTTCTTTATTGAAAAAAAGTTTTATGTGCTAAACGTACGAGTCTAACAGTGCTTAAAAAATTAAAAAATAATTTAGAAATAATTTCTAATGTTGAACACTTTTGTAGAAAAGTTTTGGCCATTTCATTTCCTAACTACAATGAATGGAGATAATATATAAAACTGATGTTTTATTTGAATTATTCAAGAAAATACATTTTATAAATCTTTCTAGGCTTATTCATATTATTTATGTACAAATAAACTTACATATAACGAGCGCGATAAATAAAAGATATTAAATTACAAATGGGATGACGTCACATCCAGATCGGAAGTACCGCAAAAGCGTTTTCGTCAGTACAATTCCTATTTTCAAATCGACTTTATTTATCAATCATAAGCTTTTATTTCACGATAAGGGTGAAATACAGTTTCCTAGGCCAAGTTCTACTAGAAATATGCATTTTTTCAATGAAATTAAATATATGTCAAGTAGCCTATTTCTTAGATGGATGGAGATATAAGGTTCATAATTATATACCTCCAGTTCTACAATGTTTTAAATGCTTACTTTTCAATCACTCTGCAAAATATTGTTTTAATGAACAAGCATGTTCTAAATGTGCAGAGAATCATTCCTATAAAGAATGTGCATCAGAAGTTTTAAAATGTAAAAACTGTGGAGGTAATCACCTAGCTATTTCTAAGGAGTGCCCAATTAAGGCTTCTAAAATTAAGAAAAACATATCTTTGAGAAATAATAATTCTACTTATGCAGACATAACAAATAATTTAACATCTTTCCCACCTCTGACAAAAACTAAACCTCAAAATGTTAAAATTGTACCAGAAAAGATATCAGCCCAGGACATTATTAATAATCAAAAAATTTTAGAAGCCATAATAAGCACTTTGTAAGTATAGGAAATTCTAATGAGATTAATACTACAACACATATTAAACAAACATTCATTAAAAACTTTAATAAGTAATGGATAGTATTAATATTGTACAGCATAACATCCAGAGTTTAAATAATAAAAAACATTTACTTCAATCACTCTTAATAGATAAAGAAATAGATATAGCTTTATTAAATGAAACATGGCTGAAAACTTCAAGTCCTCGGATTCATTTCCCTGGGTATAATTTCATTTTTAAAAATGCTTCAAATGAACACTGAGGAGTGGCAATAATTATTAGGAATTCTATTAAGTATGTGCAGCATCCGACTCCAAATTATCAAGATATACAGTCTGTATTGCTATAACCATAGAAACAGGTATAGGTTCCATTACAATCCTTTGCATTTACAGTCCACCTAGAAACAAAATTAATATAACAAAATTAAAAAACAATAATTAACAATCTTCCTAAACCTATTATCATATCGGGTGATTGTAACGCCCATCACATAGCTTTTGGTTGTACAATAAATAATACAAGAGGACGAGACTTGTATGAAGTTATAGATGAATATAATTTATGTATTTTAAATACAGGTTGTGCTACTACAGTAAGTAGACCAAACAATAACACTTCTGCAATTGATGTTACACTAGTGAGCCCAGAGCTGGCTCCCTATTGTGAATGGTATGTCGGTGAGGATCCGTTGGGAAGTTATCACTTTCCAACTTTTACAAAACTTAATACTTCTCCTATGCAATATGACATAAATAAAAATGTAAATAAGTATTTATTCAAAAAAGCTAACTGGGATAAGTTCTTTAATGTGTCAAATGATTTATTTCAAGATTTTGAATATAATTTACAAAATCCTTTAGAAAGTTATAATCATTTCTGTGATCTACTAAACACTTTAAGAGATGAATGTGTTCCAAAAATTATAATAACTAATTCATCTAAAAAAATTTAAAAAAGGGTACCTGCTCCGTGGTGGAATGATATTTGTGATAGGGCTGTAAAGGATTGTGGAGAAGCTTTGGAAAAATATAGAAATAATTTGAGTATGGAAAATTATATAAATTATAAGAGATTAGATGCATTCAAAAAAAGGATTATAAAAGAGGAAAAGAGAAAAAGTTGGCAAAATTTATGCTCTACATTTAATAGATCCACCCCAGTCACAAATATTTTGAATTTTATCAAAAAATATAAGCGTGTAGATTCTAGCATAAATAGTAAATGTGATAGTTTTGTACCAGAATTTTTAGACAAATTTACAAATGATGAAGTATGTGACAGTTCATTAGAAGATATATTTAAAAGTACAGTCGGGGCATTTTAATAGGCCACATTTGACATCTGTCAGATTAATCTCCATAGTGAGGTGAACTGCGTAAAAATATCGACCAAAACGAACAAATCGATACGGACTTGAAATAAAATATTTGAATTTTATATATTTGAAACACCCTCCTGTCCCATTATTACTTTTTCTTTTGCAAATTCAAGGAGCAAAATAAGACAAGTACATAATTTACAAAAAAAAAATGCATTTATTCGCTTGAATTATAAAAACTGTTAAATGTAGTATTATCATTATTCATTTCACATAAATATGTGTTACTTTTCACAACGTGGTTATTAATTTATGGGGATATTTCGTTACAAGTAATCAATGCATCGATACTATTTATTCGCTTTCGATTTTTAGGGTAACTTCCCTAGAGTTTAAAAAGAAAAAACGACAGCTGACGTAACATTGTGACGACGTGCAATTATTAAGATCAGAATTTGTTTATTACGTTTAGAATTGTTTATCAGTAAAAGCAAACAGTTAAATAATTCGTATCGGTCATATTTAAAATAAATGTGTAATCGTAATTGAAAAAAGTTAATCAATTGTGCAGTTAAGACAAAACGAAAATATTTATTTTTTATGTACGTCGCTATAAGGTTACCTGGTACAATTTTGATGAACTGTCAAATGTGGCCTATTAAAATGTCCCAACTATAATAATGATAGTGAATATTTCAACTTTTTCATGAAAGATTTTAGCTGGGATAAATTTCATAGTTCCTTAATGTCAAGAAGAGATTCTACTCCTGGACTGGATAATTTACCATATTTAATGATTAAAAATGTACACAAAAACGCACAAGTAGTTCTTCTTAATATCTACAATCACTTATGGTCCAAACAAGTTGTTCCCGACGAGTGGAAAACTCAGTGTGTTTTGCCCATTCTGAAAGAAGATAAGCCAATCCATGATCATAATTCTTACCGTCAAATATCACTCACTTCATGCATAGGAAAAGTTTTTGAAAATATGATAAAAGTTAGGTTAGACTACTTTACAGAAACTAATTCAATATTACCAGATTTTCAGCTAGGTTTCCGTAAAGGAAAAAGTACAGTTGACGGCTTTGTTTCATTTCTTAATGATATTAAGAATTCTTTAATGGCTCATTCAAATGCAATTTGTGTATTTTTAGATGTGCAAGGAGCATACGATAATGTTAATTTGTCTGTACTTATAAAGGTTTTAAGTGAATTGGGCATTCCTGGTAGATTTTTAAATTGGATATATAGATTCTTGAATCACCGTCTTGTCTATGTGAAATTTAATGATATACTACATGGTCCAAAATTTGCACATAAAGGCTTAATGCAAGGAGCAATATTGTCTCCAATCCTGTATAATTTATATACATCACAAATTTGTAAATATGTAAAAGTATTAGGTGTTAATGTTCTACAATATGCTGATGATATTGTTATATATTGTATTAATCGTCTACTACGCTCGGCCAATTGTAATATTAATTTAGCTCTTAAGCAACTGTTAAATTATTACAATAACGAACTAAAACTAAATATTAATTCTTCAAAAAGTTCAGTTATGACCTTTGGTAAAAGTCAATGTAATGTTCAAGTTAAATGTAATAATGAAGTAATCTCAATAGTAAATGAACATAAATTTCTAGGTATAGTTTTAGATGACAAACTCAAATTTAATAAACATATAGATTATATATGTAATAAAGCTTACCAGCGACTCAACATATTGAGATGCTTAGCAGGAGTTTTTTGGGGTGCTGATCCAAAAATTCTCTCAATGTTGTATAAAAGTTTAGTTAGGAGCCACTTTGACTATAGTTGCTTAGCATATATTAATGCTAGCGCTAGTCTTCTAAAAAAGTTAGATATAATTCAAAATCAAGCGCTGCGCATTATAACTGGTGCGATGAAATCCACCCCGATAAACTCAATGGAAGTTGGAACTTGTATACCTCCTTTATTCTTGAGACGACTCATGTTAGCTAAGAAATACTTTGTTAAGATGATTGCAATTAAGTCCTCACTTCCTGTAAGAAAACTGAAAGTATCTGAGGAAATAGCTCATAGAACACTTTTACTCCTATCGGAGAAGAATGACAACTCTATACAATCAGTTTTTACTACCGCCATCTATATGCAGCCCGTACCGTACTAATCGGAAAAAAATGAGCGTGTTAGATTGGGGTATATATGGATCTAAGATATTTTGAAACAATTAGATGTTACTATGATAATACTAAAATTATGCCCAAGCAGCTGTAGCAAGGTATATGTGGTTAAAAGAAAATAAACTGTAAGACAATAAAGATATTTATTAAAACAACCTGAACAAGTAAGGGTCGGTAGATATAATTATTTTCAAATTGTATAACAAATTATTACGTAATTTACGTAATCTAGCTAAGGTACTTTCAGTATATTATATTAATAAGATACGACTCAGGAATAAAACAGAACTTATAACTTTATATTGTAAAACAACATAATATCAAGCAATTATAGATCATCTAGCAAAAATAAGCCATAGGCTTGTACAAAATCTTCTTTATATAAATTACAATAATTACCAAGTTACTTATTACTAAAATCTTTATAACAAACAAATAGGTACATCACCTTAAGCACTGTCGGCCAGAATGAGAGCCGTACTAGGTTCGCTAGCTATTTTATACTCGGCAGAATGGATATTCTACCCACACTGAATAATAATTCTGGTACCCACATTTTTCAAAGTTTGGTACTAGAATTATTATTACTTATAGAATTATTCTATATCTAAATACAATTAAACAAAATCTTAACTTAATAATATTCATAAAATAATTAAGAGACAATACTTTAAATATAATACCACCTTACATTATAAGTCTTTCCTTACAATTCAAAAGGTGGTTTATTATTAATTTAACATAAAAATTACGGCTTAATATTGGTGTTGTCAAGTATTGAATTGACAATGGAATTATCTGAACACAAATGTAATTTCACCGTAATTCATACATTTTATTCCTTTATCTATACTTATATATATTAACATATCTATTACGGCCATACTGACAAAGACTTCGCTCTCGAAGTCGTTAAGAAACTCCTGTTTTTTTTTTAGGTCTGTCTACAATGGTTTCTTATGGTCACTTTAGTAGTCAATATCATTTCGTTCGCAAACTTAATTTTTTTGCCATCCATTTTTTTTTGGATATTTTAGTTTTTTTTGTCATCCATATTTTTTTGGATATTTTTTTTTCTTTGCCATCCATTTTTTTTTGGATACTTTTTTTTTGCCATCCATTTTTTTTTTGGATACACAGACTAACTGGATTTATACATACAGTGGATTTCGTTAATATCGACCTCGGTTGTAAAGACTTAAAGCGACGTCATTAACTAAATATATATGTATATGCCAAGTAAATAGGTATACAGTAAGTACAATATTACCATTTTGTATATATTTCTTTTGTTAGAGACTTCTGGATATAGTAAAGACATTACAGTGATTCCTCCGCCGTCGTTATAACCAAAATTCACTGCACTACTTTTTTTTTTCCAGTTTCATCCTCTATAAAAATTACCATAACAACCATAGACCAGACCATTTTATATTTTATCTTTCGGTACACTTTTTCCTTTCTTTTTCTGAATTTATAGTTTGTTAAACCAACCTAACCTAAACCTAACCTTTTACGATTTTTTTTTATTTTTATTTTATCTTAATGCTATTATTTTTAATGTATTAATTGTTTTATGTATTAATGCCACATAGCCACCAGATCATTTTTACAGTTAAAGAAACATAATTTTACTGTTAATACAACAATTCAAAAACGCCTATCTTTGTTTTGCAATGTTAAATTTATTTTATTTATTCATATTTTTATTTATTCAGAAAATTTTGCTGCTCAAGCTTGCCAGTAATTAAGGGCAACAAAGCAAATAATAATAAAAAAGAAAAGTTTTCACATGTAAATAATTAAAAATGAAGCAATTATGTAACTTTTCTAAAATAATTTTTATTTCGATAGATTTTATTAAATGATATACTTATTGATATAGTTTTTCAATTCAATAATATAGATTCCTTTTTTGTTTAGTTATTGTTTTACTGACATTTAGCGGATTTATAAAGTTTTTTTTTTGAAATGTTTTACTTTATGTACTAATTAGGTATAACATATTTAGAATTATTTAAAGTGTTACTTAAGTGTTGATTTCTTTATTTTCAGTCTTATTCAGGAAACATCAAAAATTTTACAAAACGTAACTTTTATGTATGAGTGTTAATTATTTGTTGCAATATTGTTTTTTTTTTTGACAATTTTTTTAATTCGTCATTAAAATAAAGATTATAATTATTCAGGTATAATTTCAATCGTTTCATTAAATTTCAATTAATTTTTTATAATCTTATTCAATCTTACTGTTATAATTTTAAGTAATTCATTAATTATAGCCAACCAGTCGGACGAATTTCACCAAAAATTCCACCTGTCGGATCTCAATAAAAACCAAGTTATGTACTAGTACTTAAATAAAACTGAAAACATAATATCTACAAATTCATTGATTTGTTATTGTTATTCTTCATTGTAACAATTATATTCGATACAACTGCGATAATTGTGATTATTGCAAGAAATGTTTTTATTTATTCGTTTTTAAGACTACCTATTTCTAATAATATGGTGTCTATGATAACTATTTCAATAATATATTTTGCTTTGTTACTTCTTTATTCAACTGTAAGCTCATCACTTTAAATAAGTACATTATATAGAAATTAGCATCGTGATTTTTTTAATTATAAATAAAAGTCATGTCAGACTTTACCTCAAGATATGATTTCGGTCTCTGTAATTTTATTGAAGTGACTAAGTAAGTATGGCACCATGGCAACGTCCATCGCTATCCCGTCGCACAAACAATGGTCGCCCTTAGTCTCGAGTTGTAATAATTTACTATTATTTATCCAACAAAATTTGCATTTACCAATATAAAAAGTAGCCAATAGCCAATTCTCAGACCTACTGAATATTATGCATATAAAATTTGGTGAAAATCAGTAAAGCCATTTCGGAGGAGTATGGTAACTAACATTGTGACACGAGAATTTTATAATATATAATTATAGGTATAAGACAATAATCCAAGTACTCGGTAAGTGGCTATCTTCATATTATGAAAGTCTGCACAAATACTATGTATTACCTACCAAATTATATTAGTTTTGTATTGTTGAATATTTTTTTTATGTTTAGAAATGCTTAGGCTCAACGTTCAAATATTTTCTTTAATTAATGGTGCTTACTGAAAACCAGCGTTACGAACTATGTTCAGTTTTTTTTTATGGTACCTACAGCTTTTGTTTTTACATTCTTTATTAAAAGACTTTTCGAGATTATAAATTTACTTCACAAATGGTTCAATTTTCTTATGAGTAGCAAGTCTTTTATATTATAAGATAATGGTATTAACCGTTTTATGATTAAACCCAACAATACAAAATGTATCATTAAGGTGTTGGCTGACAAACAAAGTAGAATTATATCACAGCAGAATAGATTATTAATTATTGTTATCTTACATTATAATATAGGTATTGGAAAGTTTAGCTTAAGTAGCTAACTAGTTGTAAGGTATAATCATTATTCATATTATTCATATTTTTAATTACTGTTTTGTTTTCCGGTAAAATGAAATAAATAAAATAAAAACTATAAATAATTTCAATTCAATATTATTTATCTTTATGGTTATTTAAATGTTTCCTTATTTTTATTCACCATAGCTAGAATTTTTAGAATAAAATTTCATTCATATGACCATTTTGCAAAATTTATTTTAACTGGGCCCACCTCAAACAATTTAGCGATTTTAATATAAATATTTGATACTTATGTGAAAATAAGATTGTTGTTATCAAAATATACTTTAATATTACTTAATGTTTATAATATAAATTTATTCATAGTCAAAGGCCAATCTTGATTGGACTAAAAGCCAAATTCAGGAAAATATTATGTGTAGGTATTGTTCGACAAGTCTAAGATAGATTACGGGCACAACTTGTTAATAATAATTACTGTTGTAAATTTATTTTCGTATTTAATTGAAATTATTTCCTATCCCAATGTGTAATTATAATATTATGTAGTTTTGATTTATTTCCACCGATTTTTAAATAAATCACTTTTTGCGTTTTGCTCTGCATAATTTTATTCATAGCTATAATAGTAGGTATCAATTATTACTACTAATTCACCTATTATCTTGTAATCTGTTATTAGTTATTACCAGTGACATGCCGTGTGTATGTCCAATTTCAAACGTTAAATGACTAACTTTTCCCTAGAGGTTGTCAAGGATTGTTTTATTTTTCTTTTTTTCTTTTTTGATCTATATTCTATTTCACAAAGTAACATTTTTCAGAAACAGTGAAACAGTTAAAAATATATCATTATTGTAATTTGTAAATGTTTTGGCACTAAATCAAATAACTTTTTAAAAAATATCAAATTATATTCCTTATTATACTTATTATAAATTTTCAAATTATATAGGTACCCTGGACTAATATTTTAAGACAAAGTAGCTAAATCAGTTCAGCCGTTCTCGAGTTTTAGCGAGTCTCAATTTAAAATTTTATCGGGAGATCTACTATGGTAAAATTTTCCAGAAGAATTTCGAACCCGCATTGATTCTTTAAAATATACTTCTTACGGCAGTCAGTATTAATTCGACAATTTATTACCTAATCGTAAAGCAAGTAATATGTTTGTTAATTGACGGTATTTTTAATTTTAATGCAGTATCTATAATAGAAAAAAAATAACTGCTGCTATTATCAAAGACTTCTTCTAATAGCCACATACACTGTTAAGGAAACAGTTTTTTTTTTACCCAAAACACTTAAATTGTTTTATAGAAATAATTTATTGTGGACGTTGAGTTGTTTGAAAATAAACTCCACAATACATTTTAGTCATTTCTAACCTAACGGATTATGGCAGAAATGTAAGCAAGGACTACCTACCTACATCTTCTACTTTTTGTTCTGAACTTTTCTTGTTTAATAAAATTCATTATTGGTAATGTTTCATTCTACTATCGAATCACGTAATGTGATAAGCACTTTTTGTAAATTCTTGTTCTTTAAATTACTTTTATACTTTAATTTTACACCAATATTAATCCGTTTCCAATTTTTTCCATTTTCGTCAAACTAATTATATTATGTTTCAATTTCTGTTACAATCGTCAACATTTTATAAAAATCACATCACTTGTCACAACACAAAACGCTCGGTCATTTCTGACCTAAATAAGTATTCTTGTAATGGTCGGTGGCGGTACCTCTAATATATTCTGGTGCGGTAACAAAGCACCTCTGTCCGGGCACAGTTATAATCTCCGGCACTTTATGAAGTAGCGACACGTTGTACTTCCGCCAAGTCTACGGCGCGGCGTAAGCGACGTTGCAACTTGCAACACGACGAGACAATGAATCTGAAACTTACAAAAATGTGTTAGTGGGTTGATCGAACACTTCTGATGTTAGATTGGGGTATATATATGGATCTAAGATATTTTGAAACAATTAGATGTTACTATGATAATACTAAAATTATGCCCAAGCAGCTGTAGCAAGGTATATGTGGTTAAAAGAAAATAAACTGTAAGACAATAAAGATATTTATTAAAACAACCTGAACAAGTAAGGGTCGGTAGATATAATTATTTTCAAATTGTATAACAAATTATTACGTAATTTACGTAATCTAGCTAAGGTACTTTCAGTATATTATATTAATAAGATACGACTCAGGAATAAAACAGAACTTATAACTTTATATTGTAAAACAACATAATATCAAGCAATTATAGATCATCTAGCAAAAATAAGCCATAGGCTTGTACAAAATCTTCTTTATATAAATTACAATAATTACCAAGTTACTTATTACTAAAATCTTTATAACAAACAAATAGGTACATCACCTTAAGCACTGTCGGCCAGAATGAGAGCCGTACTAGGTTCGCTAGCTATTTTATACTCGGCAGAATGGATATTCTACCCACACTGAATAATAATTCTGGTACCCACATTTTTCAAAGTTTGGTACTAGAATTATTATTACTTATAGAATTATTCTATATCTAAATACAATTAAACAAAATCTTAACTTAATAATATTCATAAAATAATTAAGAGACAATACTTTAAATATAATACCACCTTACATTATAAGTCTTTCCTTACAATTCAAAAGGTGGTTTATTATTAATTTAACATAAAAATTACGGCTTAATATTGGTGTTGTCAAGTATTGAATTGACAATGGAATTATCTGAACACAAATGTAATTTCACCGTAATTCATACATTTTATTCCTTTATCTATACTTATATATATTAACATATCTATTAAGCGCGGGAAATTTCAAATTATTAGTGCGGTAAATTTAAATTCTATAGTTTTAAATGGGGGTTCTTAAAGGGTATTTTTTTAGTTGTAAGAAAAACTAAATAGGTAAACCTATTATTCGGACTGTCGTTTACCTATTTAGCTTTTCTTACAACTAAAAGTTTACATTTTGGTTTTATTGAAAGTTCACGTCTTACATTCTCCATTTATAAAATATATTACTTGAAGGAACAGACTCTTATAAAATAAAATATTACTGCTACTTACAGATATATTTAATAGAATCAGGCAATACTTTGCAAAATTTGAATACTTTAAAAAGTGTATTTATTTATACAAATATTACATACTAGATGACGCCCGCAACTCCGTTGCGCCAAAATAGTTTATCGCGAAGGAACCATACATTTTTCCGGTATAAAAAGTATCCTATGTCCTTTCCCGGGACTCAAAGTATCTCCATGCCAAATTTCAGCAAAATCGGTTTAGCGGTTTTAGCGTGAAGACAGACAGACACACTTTCGCATTTATAATTTTAAGTATGGAAGTATGGAATAAAAATTATGTGTAGAACTTTGTGAATCAGTTTTTATTACATTTTGTTCAACCATACATTTCACTCAACATTAAATTTAAAATGCTATACTTAGCAAAATATAACATATTATTATATTTTCTGTGGAGAATGCTTACTTGGTATTTTGTATGCAATTACTGGTGTAAAATAATTTTCATTTTAAGTTTTAAAGAAGAAGTCGAAGCTTCTTCAGCAAAAGAACGGTTTTTTAAAACGCAGAATCTCTTTATGCATATAAAAAACACACAGTTAATAATTGTTTCCAAATTGTTATCTTTGTGTAAATTGCATGGTTGAATAAAATCAAACTTGACAATACTATTTATGCGATCTAAAATTTTTATCTTTATCATTTTAACAAAGGCATTATCTTTTAAAAATTATTAATAACTGATGCACATAACTCTACACAGAAAATAAAATCTTTATGGGCATAATTTAAAGCTTGAGAATCCGTTCCATATTCCCTGTTTGCGACAAAATTGTGTGTTATATCTATGTTATCACTAACAAATATTTTTCTACATATTTCACAATCCTTCAATGGTAGTTTCTTTAATATAAATCCCGCCACATATGCACATGCCTGTATTTCAGGATTGTTTGTGTTTATTGCTTCATCAACTTCAAAATACAGAGCATATGACGTTGAAGATGATGAAGCAGTAACAACTGAGTCTTTTTTTTCCTGCGCAGACTGCGAAACTGACAAGAAGCTATCAAAATTATTAATTATAACATTGTTGTCAGTTTCGCAGTCTCCAGTAGTTCCCATATGTGATAAATTACTAATTATGGCAGCTTTGAGCCCAGCTACAAATTGTCCGCATGTAGGGTTTGTGTTTGAGCCACAGTTCCCACGAATACACCCAAAAAGATTTTCTAGGGCATCTTGTTGGAGTCTTCTTGTAGCTAGGCCTTTCACATTATATTTTTTACTTAAATTTCTACATACCCTTTCTACAGCATTTAGAGTCCATATCCAGCCCTCTAGCGATGGAGGTTTACGTGGACTGCCTATAAATTTTAGTGTAGAAAAAAAAATTTTCATTTTTTGAAAGAAAATTAAATGGGGGCTGGTTGCTGTTAAGTTTGTGGCATGACATTTTCCTCTTCTTAAATCCGATGTTTCACTGTTTAAACAGTCAAATATTTTGTCCATATTGGCAACAACATTTGCTGTTGTTGTGGCTGCAGCTGTAAGGCTTCCTGTAAATGAAAATGAATGTATTAGAACGGAAATAGAACCTTATCTTTATTTAAATACATTTTTAAAATAGTAGGTAGTGTATTATTTGATATAAAAGTCCGCGACAAAATCCGTAATTGTTAAATCTTATAATATCATGAGTGATACTCGCGAAAACTTAAGAAATCATTAAAGTAAAAGTTGTTGATATTATTTATATAATGATTGTATCGAGTTATCTATATATATATTAATACGTGAGAGAAAAACTTTGTAACCCTTTTTACAAATTTTTACAAACTTTTAAAATGGGAAAACATATGTGCATGAAATTTCACACAGTTACAGTTTATATGGAGAAGGAGTGCATCGAGCCAATATTATTTTAAAATTATGTTTTTATCATACATTTTTTTAACAATTAAAACGTTAAACACATTACAACATACACACTAGGAAAGATGACAGGTTTTTGAGTGACAAGCCAAATTTTGACCATTGGGCGATCTCTAGTAATTAATAAATATAAGTGTGATAAATTATAATCAATACATTATAATTAATAATACCATACAATAATATAAACTTTAGTTACCTCTTTAATTATAACAGCTAATCTATCTGCTGTAACAAAACCACTAGAAAAATAATGGGCTAGAGGCTGCTTAATCTTTTTTCTTATTCCTGCTATCATAAAAACCAGGGCATAGCTAGCAATTAGCCCTGACCTCCCCTGCACACCATGATCTTGAAAACCCTCTATCGAGTCCGCTTTGCAGTCATAATTTAAATGTTTTTTTATTGACATTTCATCAAACATTAATACATATTCATTATCACTATTCTTTTGAGTTTTAACAAACTCTTTCAGGATTTTGAACACCTGTTCATTATGTCCTACACCAAAAGGGATTTTATTTAAAAGATTTTTCAATGTGCTTGGTGCAGGCAAGGTAAATAGCCTCCTGAGCAGGCGGTAGCATGTTGGGGATCTTTTAAATAGTCGTAAGGCTATAATCTTCTCTTCTTTTGACCACCTTCTCCCTTTTAGATGGCATTTAGTTTTTTATTTGTCCTTGTAAAAGTATTGCAAATGCTGGACTTATTTTTTTTGACAATTTTTTTACTGAATTGTCTGCCTCAATTTCTTTTAAAATATTTATTTTTAATTTCATTTTCTTCAGACGATTTTGCAGCAGACATATTTTTCCCATATATTTGCTGCATTTTTTAGATAAATCTATCTCCCTTTCTGTTGGTTTTGTAGTAGTATATTGTGGGCTGAACCTGATTTCAATAAGATTGAAGCTCTTCTCTCCAAGGGGTTCTCGAGTTTGAGAAGGTCCAGGTTGACACACAGGCAACTCATATTTAGACTGCAAGAGACAAATTAACCCCTTAACCCTCGCTTCCGAATCTCTATAAATAGAAACAAACTTTTTCGAGTGTAATCTAAAGTTATTTCGATGTATTTCTCTCAAATGATTGTCTAAAAATATTTATGAGTAAAATAAACTATTCGCAATACAAAACGCTACTAAAATCTTCGAACAAAGCACAAGTCATACCTTGACACGTAGGAAATAGAGCACAATTTTGAATAGCCGAAATAATACTAATAGCTCATAGATTGTTTATTTATTTTTCATTCAGAGTGTGGTCAATGTATCAAAGGTCATAAGTCATAACTAACCAAACTTCTTCATACAAAAGTATTCTCTAAGTCATCGAAATACGTAATATAATCGAAACAGCGCGGCCCATCTGGGCCGCGCTCTTTGTTTCGAGACTAAGGCCGGTATAAATAGTCAGTACTCAAGATGCATCTCGGTATCAAGACACGGATCAGGCTCTGTGATTGGTTGGCTGACGAAATTTGGACCAATCCTAGAGCTGAATCGCGTCTTGAGACCGAGATGCATCTTGAGTACTATTTATACCGGCCTAAGTCACCGGCTACACGGTCAATTTTTCATCAATCTGATCCATCAATCTGGTACGGATTGACGAAAATTTTATGGTGTACGCCACGGATTAATGAATTGATCGTACTTTTAATATGAGCTTTTTATAACCATTAATATTCCGTCAATCAGATTGACACCAGATTGATGGATCAGATTGAAAAATTGACCGTGTAGCCGGTGACCCTTACGGTTGTTGAGAGACAACGTGCCTCTTTGTCGCTCGTTCCGCGCTCTCGCTTGCACTTCAAGCCTTTTTTTTTTTTTTCCGGAGGGGGAAATGCATTACGCATACCACCCAGGCGCAGGAGGCGACCCGAGCGGTGATGTGGGACTCCCGTAGCTAATGAGACCACGGTATACCCACTAAAACCCCCCCCCCCATCTTCCGCCACGCCGCCTTTTGACGGGGCCACGGGAACGATACACACATCCGCGACCCCGCCAGCGGCCCGAAGACTCCACGATGGGCGCACAACACGTGCGCCCTCCTCCTCAGCCCCCACCACGGCTGTAGCAGACGCCCCCCGAGTCTACTACTTAGGGGCCATGTGGCAGATCAGGTCTTTGGCTCTGCCACCGACCACACCTCGGCCGCAGAGGATAGGGTAAGCGGCGCACCGTAATACCTACTTGCCTCTTCCTCTGCGGCCCCACCAATGCCGTTCAAACAGAACGGCCCCGCCAGCTCGCAGGGGGGTAGGGAGAGCGGCAACCTACCACAATGCCTCTCCCCCTCGCGATCCGTCCTCGGCCGCAGAGGATAGGGCAAGCGGCGCACCGTAATACCTACTTGCCTCTTCCTCTGCGGCCCCACCTCGGTGCGCATCCGCAGCGGACTCCTCCAGTCCGCTGGGAGCGCCCTCCTCGGGCCAGGCGGCGACACCGGCCGGCCCTGGTTGCCTCTTTGCTTCACCGCGGTTGTCCAAGCCGCGGTTACTAGAGCCCCACCGCCACGACAAGGCGTGCAACCATCGGGGGGTTGCACTTCAAGCCTTAAATGGAACGCCTCAGAGCGAGGTAACGCCGCATGAACTGTCATGTTTTTCGTGCGCGCACCCCATATCGAATTATAGGACGTTATCACGTCAAAAAAACTTTATTTTTTCCCCTAACTTTTTTTAGTAAAGAAGTGGATTCATTTCAATTTTTTTAAATTACTTTACTTACTAAACTAAAACTAGGTATAAAGTGTTATTCAAGAATACTGACAGTTTAAAAATCATGTAATCATCGACATACACAATACACATACATGCCTAGCAGGTGCATTTACAATCTACGTTTTTGTTATTAAACAAGTTTCAAACAAGTATTACGACGTATGAATCGTGTTTTGCGCGTTGAAAATAGAAGGTCGATCTTTTGCCGAAGTTAATGGGCCCAAGTTTAAAACAAATGCTGGTTGGAACACTCGATAACGTCAGATTTCAAACAAAAAAAAAACAAGAAATCGATCTGCCCGTTTGGATATTACGATGCCACAAACAGACACACACAGACAAAAATGTTGTACAGAAATTATGAAGGCTGCAGACTTTACGAAAACCTTGTTTAAGTTTACGAGAACATTGTAAAACCGTTGCCTTTTATGGAAAGCACTATATTATTATTCATCTGAGCAGTTACCCAATGAACGACGTAAGGACAGGTCATAGCAAAGGGTCGTGTCTATAATGGGGCCAACGCGAATGCAAAAGAATATATGTATAATCAAAGAAAGTGAGAATGCAAATTAAGAAATCTTATAGTTACACCCCTCATTTTCGTCGGAAGTTAAAAAGTGCACGAAGAATTTTGCACGAATTCACGCAATAGCATTTCGACGTAGAGATAAGCCAATGATGGAACAGGAAGGTGGGCATAGGAACTCCATAACGAAACATCAAATAGTTTTTAGGTTCTGATGATGGAGTTGAGGGGTATTTCTGATTTGTCTTGATTAGAATTGCAAACGGGAGTGGATGAAGTGGGTAACTACCATTTTATAACATAAAGGTTACACATTTTCCCCTTATGATTTGAATAACCCCTTTAACTTACCTACTCAAAATCTTGTTGGAACGAAGTTCCTTATCGCGCGTTCGGCGTAAATCTGAAGGCTAGAGTCTAGACAGAACGATATTTGACCTCGACACTTTTTTATTAGTAACTGCATGTTAGGAAGATTTGTATTTCCAGATGGAAATAATACATTAGAAGTCCAACAAAAACTGCACTCTGAGCATAGGATGTTATGTGAGAGACACTTCAAAGAGACAGACTTCATTGATCTTAGTAAAAAGCTCATATCAAGGACAGCTATCCCATGTGACGTAAGTGACATTTTATTTCATCTGTTTTATACATCATTCAAAACTACTGGTATGTGGTGGCTTTCAAAACTAATGCCACCATTTTATAAAGTGTCATGTACATGTGATACAATTAATTAAACAATTTATTTTGTAAATTACAAATATCTACACAGTAAATAGAAAGTCAATTATTTAATATATTGTATCCTTCAATTAAGCCTTGCAATAACAATAACGTAGCACCTCCAACCTGGATATTGCAGACACAATATATTTTCAAATTGTTATGTGGCAGCCGGCTGCCGCTTGTGGATTGATGGGTTACATCTTCTTAGCCAATTCATGTTTTTTTTTCTATTTGTGTATCTTGTCATTTTGTCTGTCTACTTATCCATTGAAAATAAGTGTCTGTCACACACTATTAATTTATGTTTTTTTTAAGTATTTAACCGACTTCCAAAAAACGAGGAGGTTATATGTTCGGCTGTGGATTTTTTTTTGGAGTTTACTCCTTAAGAATCGATTTTCATATATAAGGCGCCCGGTATGAGAAAAATCCGAGGGGTAAAACCTACTAACAAGTAACGAAAATGTGTCACGTTTTTGGACGACGAAAACTTTCTAATTTCTAACCATAAAGGTAATATACCTATCGGAATATAATATTATATAAAATAATATAATTATATAAGTATATAATATAATTATATTATATATTATATAATCATATAATATTTATATAATAATATAATTATTTCAAATTCAGGGAGGGGGTAGTCGAGGTGTTGCCTTTGATGTTAGAAGAAACCCCGTTCCTCTAGGCCTATTGGAAGCGGAGTTATGGCTACTTTAGTAAGACGTTTGACAGTTGCCGAGCTGTCAATGTCAAAGTTTGAATGCTTGTAACTCGGCAACTATTTGTCCTGGATATGGGTTTCTTCGGCTTGATCTTCCTGGATTTTTCTCCTCTATTTGATTCTGGCCTTAGAATTGAGAAAAAAAAATGATATCTCTGATTTAGTTCAAAATTCAGGGAGGGGGTAGCCGAGGTGTTGCCTTTGATGTTAGAAGAAACCCCGTTCCTCTAGGCCTATTGGAAGCTGAGTTATGGCCGCTTTTGTTCGACGTTTGACAGTTGCCGAGCTGTCAATGTCAAAGTTTGAATGCTTGTAACTCGGCAACTATTTGTCCTGGATATGAGTTTCTTCGGCTTGATCTTCCTGGATTTTTCTCCTCTATTCGATTCTGGCCTTAGAATTGAGAAAAAAATATTTTGAAATAACTATGGCAGAAAGGGGTGTAGAAAATATTGCCGGAACATCTGATTTCATATTATATTAATCTTTTTTCAGTTGAATAAACTCTTTTTGCGTATGGTTAGATACTCGTACTTAAGGAGTAAACTCCAGTCGTGCGTCGGAGCTGACACACTTTTTTTTATTTTTTTTTATTTTTGTATGTTCAACGATTACTCCGCCGTTTGTGAACCGTTTTTGAAATTTTTGTTTTGTTGTATTAGGTTTCACTCCAATTTGGTACCATGTTCATAAAAGTGGTGACCTGATGATGGGATCCAGGAGTAATCGAAGAAACTCCTCGAAATTTATATGGAAACATATGGTGATTTTGGTTTTATGTGAAGTGTACTAAGAATATGCTACCAAAAAGTCAAATATTGGGTCAAGGTATACCAGGCAGAACAGAAAGCATATGCTACCATGCAATTCAAATTCATCATCATCATCATTGTCATCATCATCATTACCACGTCGTGTTAAGGGGCCGGGCT
This sequence comes from Lysandra bellargus, assembly GCA_905333045.1. NCBI lineage: Eukaryota > Metazoa > Arthropoda > Insecta > Lepidoptera > Lycaenidae > Lysandra > Lysandra bellargus. The sequence goes on from HG995327.1 coordinate 3,469,420, forward strand.
CCCCTCGAAATTCTCATACATACGTAATACCAAAATCATTTTCTCATACGAAAATATTTAACATGTTTGAGCTATTTTTCAGCTTAAAATAGTAATTACCTAGGTTCCTGTACAAAAATTAACTTCAAAATATATAAACACTAAAAAATATATTAAAAAAATAGTAAATTTACTACAAAACATTTAAGGGGCCGGGTTACCCTCGAAATTCTCATACATACGTAATACCAAAATCATTTTGTCATACGAAAATATTTAACATGTTTGAGTTATTTATCAGCTTAAAATAGTAATTACCTAGGTTCCTGAACAAAAATTAACTTCAAAATATTTAAACACTAAAAAATACAAAATCTTAATAAACGCCAAACACGTTCACGATCGAATGTCAAACAAAAACTCACACTCGGGCCTGATCGGGTCATAGTTTTTAAACTTATCACTTGTTGTGTATTGTTACAGAAGAAATGCCTGTGTGCGACCGACCTCGCAAACCGCTGGTCGGTGTTATCGACGATGGAACCAAGACTGTCAGATTCGTGGTAAGTTTTATGCTAGAGACTAGCGACCCGCCCCGGCGTCGCACGGGTATAAAATATATAGCCACTGAAAAAATGATTAAAATCGATAGCCTATCATGATCCTTCATGTTATCTACTTCTTATCTGTGCTAAATAACATGAAATTGCTCCAGTAGTTCGCGAGATAAACCCTTTCAAATAATTTCCCCCGTTTTTTCCACATTCTCCTATTAGTCTTAGCGTGAGAAATTAATATATCCTATAGCCTTCCTCAATAAATGGGCTATCTAACACTGAAAGAATTTTTCAAATCGGACCAGTAGTTCCTGAGATTAGCGCGTTCAAGTCAGCCCTTTCAAATAATTTTCCCCGTTTTTTCCACATTTTCCTCTGTTTCTTCGCTTCTATTAATCTTGGCGTGATAAAATATAGCCTATAACCTTCCTCGATAAATGGGCTATCTAACACTGAAAGAATCATCAAAATCCGTTGCGTAGTTTTAAATATTAAAGGGAACAAAGGGACATGAGGGAAAAAAAAGCGACTTTGTTTTATAATAAGTATAGATAGATGATGCTTGTTTGTGTGCTTATTCTGTGGGTCTGTGGGTCTATATTAGGATGTGGATCTTTTTTTGTATGTTCAACGATTACTCCGCCGTTTATGGAGCGATTTTAAAGATTTTTCTATTGTTTTATAGGGTATTATACGACTTTGGTACCATATCAACCCATCAATCCTCAAGCGGCACCCGGCTGTCGCATAACAAGTGAAAATCTATTGTGTCTGCGATTCCCACGATCGAGGTATTGACAAAAGTGATGACAATACGATCTGAGGAATTGAGGGAATTCCTCACTCATTCTGGAAATAACGCAGCATACCAAACAACTTACAACTTGCAATCATGAATAGTGTTTATCGTCACAAACAACGTTTCTATGAAACTGTCTGAAACGATAACAATGGGCTCAAACATTCCCACACCATATAGATTATAGGCCCTATAATATTGTTACGGATACGGACACACAGTGCTATTTAGCGTCAACCAGTGTAACCACTCGGGGAACAAAGACAACGTGAATCTCCTACTCGATACTAGATGGCGTTAGGTGTAAGATTACATGCGCGTATTTTCTAGAAACGCTCAACCCATGTTTACGTGACTCAGGTACTTTTTGGAAACGAACTCTCTTGAACATTCTGGGATTCGCCTCGGCCCTTATTAATAGTCGCAGGGAGACGGGCCAGAGAATCAGTTCAGTTTGAGCTATGGCAATAAATAAGGGCAATATATTTGTCAGATCAGCAATACTAGCTACTATGAGTGAATATAACATGTTTCAGGTATACGAAGCGGAATGCTCCGAGGAGTTGGCCTCCCATGAGCTGGATAAGTCCATCAGTCAGCCCAAGGAGGGCTGGTACGAGCAAGATGCCCACGACATAGTGGACAAGATCAGGACATGTGCTGAGGTGGTGGTGGAAAAGTTGACGGAGTTGGGTGAGTTATTGGCGTAGAACGTAGATCTTTTTAAATTGAATATGGCGGAGCAAAAAGGAGGGGGATGGCTGTAGATGCTCATCTGTTCACTCTTCTGAAATATTGGGATTTGTGCTGAGGTGGTGGTGGAAAAGTTGAAGGGCTTCTTAGCAGCTATTTTAGATGAAAATCTAACCAAAACTATAGCAAAGCGTGAGAGTTCTACCATAATATTATGTGTGTAAACTGTACGTGCTTGCTTGTGTGTGAGGTGGAAGCTGTCGGAGTTATGTGAGTTATTGGCGTAGAATGTAGATCCATTTTAAAGCGAGATAGATTTATATCCGATTCCGGCGAAATAAGGAAGGGGAAGTTACATATATACATAGTGGACAAGATCAGGACATGTGCTGAGGTGGTGGTGGAAAAGTTGACGGAGTTGGGTGAGTTATTGGCGTAGAACGTAGATCTTTTTAAATTGAATATGGCGGAGCAAAGGAAAGGAGCAAAGCAAAAAGGATGTAGATGTTCATCTGTTCACTCTTCTGAAATATTGGGATTTGTGCTGAGGTGGTGGTGGAAAAGTTGAAGGGCTTATTAGCAGCTATTATAGATGAAAATCTAACCAAAACTATAGCAAAGCGTGAGAGTTCTACCATAATATTATGTGTGTAAACTGTACGTGCTTGCTTGTGTGTGAGGTGGAAGTTGTCGGAGTTATGTGAGTTATTGGCGTAGAATGTAGATCCATTTTAAAGCGAGATAGATTTATATCCGATTCCGGCGAAAAAAGGGGAAGTTACATATATTCATCTGTTCTCTCTTCTGAAAGATCAGGGCTTGCGCTGAGATGCCGGTGGAAAAGTTGAAGGATTTATTGGTAGCCATTTTTGATTGGAGATTCATCCGAAGCTACTGCGAAGTGGCAACTGGCACGTGAAAGTTCTACTCTTGCGTTCATAATTTTAATGCCTGTAGTAATATGAGTAGTAGCGAGGGAAGATATTTCCACCGAGCGAGGTGCATTCGGACAGACCGAAGTCCACTTGATGGATTTCAGCTATCCTACACATACTGAAATTTTGCGTCACTAAGTAACTTCGATAGCGTGATGCAGGATTGTGGCTAGTTGTTTCGCATGCCCATTCAAACACTTCTGATTTTCTAAGTCCAAGTATGACTAACTAGACTAGTGACTAGTGACTAACTAGGTGGGATGACGATCTCCGCTTAGTTGGTCCATGGTCCATGTTGAATGCGAGTAGCAGGAGATCGGTCATCTTGGCGTTCATTGAGAGAGGCCTATGTCCAGCAGTGGACGAATATAGGCTGATATGTGTGTGTATAGTGTGACTAAGCAGCAACGTTGCGCTTAAGCATTACATGGCCGACCAAAAAGCATGCCAAAAATATGTACATTTTACTGAAATATTTCCTTTTCAGGTTACACGAAGGATGATATCGTGGCTCTCGGCATCACAAACCAGAGGGAGACTACAGTGGCCTGGGACAAGTACACGGGGAAGCAGCTGCACAATGCCATCAGTGAGTTGAGCTTTTTTTATTATATCATCTAAATAGGTTTAGACGGTTTTATTGAATCCAGGCTAATCTTATGTCTTTATACGAGCAATATATCTAATATCTATACTAATATTATAATTGGGAAGAGTTTGTTTGTTTGTTTGAACGCGCTAATCTCAGGAACTACTGGTCCGATTTGAAAAATTCTTTTACTGTTGGATAGCCCATTTTTCAAAAAGGCTATAGGCTATATTTTATCACGCTAAGACTAATAGTAGCGAAGAAATAGAGGAAAATGTGGGAGAAACGGGGGAAAATTATTTGAATGGGCTTATTTGAACGCGCTAATCTCAGGAACTGATGGTCTGATTTGAAAAATTCTTTCAGTGTTAGATAGCCCATTGATTAAGGAAGGCTATAGGCTATATTTTGTCATGCTAAGACTAATAGGAACGAAGAAATAGAGGAAAATGTGGAAAAAAAGGGGGAAAATTATATGAAAGGGCATATTTGAACGCGCTAATCTCAGGAACCACTGGTCTGATTTTAAAAATGCTTTCAGTGTTAGATAGCCCATACGTTGACGAAGGCTATAAGCTATATTTTATCACGCTAAGACTAACAGAAGCGAAGAAATAGAGGAAAATGTGGAAAAAACGGGGGAAATTATATGAAAGGGCTTATTCGAACGCGTTAATCTCAGTAACTACTGGTCCGATTTGAAAAACTCTTTCAGTGTCAGATAGCCCATTTATCAAGGAAGGCTATAGGCTATATTTTATCACGCTTAAAACTAATTGTAGTGAAAAAATA